>JAZKJV010001482.1:669907-1269907 GCA_037367405.1 Ottelia alismoides
TAGATATATAACATAGTAGCTAGCTAATTATGAGGTGCAGCATCACTGTCGCCAGGGGGGAGGGCTATCGTTGCTTTCACGATGCGGAACTACATGGTTCGTTCTACTCAGCTCTTCAATCAGCCTATGCATTTGTTGCATCGTTTGGGTTTTCTGTTGCACTAAATCTCGCAGTTGATCTTCCCTCTCATGTGCCCTATCCAGACCATCTCTCAAGTCCACAACTATCTCCTTAAGTTTCTCGAACTCCTCCTGCGATGGCCCACCACCCATTCGTCCATACCAACTTGTCTTGGTGGAAGATGCACCACCAAGTAGAACCCGTCCTGAATGTTGGGCAGCAGGAGGAAAGACGTGGCGAAAAGCATCCTCACCCAATTGTTCTGGAGTCGCATGGTCTGATGAAGGTGACTCTGTATGAACTCTACCATGCGACCCTGCAAATTGAATGTCATTCATCCAATTATAGATACCCTTTCCTTTTAAAAGTTGGATTAAAATGAAAGCTTGACTTACATGAGCTTCTGCATAACTCTCATGGATAAAAAACTTATTTCCTTCTTTATCTGTCGACTGCCGTGTTCTCTCAAAAAGTCTCACTCGATCCGTCATCTCCCCTGATGCAGCCTATAATTATAGAATACATCAGCAACTATTGCATTTACAATAGAACAAAATTAAATGGATCTTACATGGATGTGTTTTAACTGATCTAAACTTGTCCTTCCCAAGGTATGTGTGGGACCAGGAGCTTTTCTTCTATTGGCCGTGTTTGTTTGAGATATATTCTGTACGTAAGAAAGTAATAAAATTTGTAAAGAAAGATTCAAAATACTAAATATATTTACATCTATGTTGATTATACCTTGAACTCCTCACTGGTCCAAAATCAATGGCAGCCTCCCACTCTGCATGTTGCCAGCCCAAAGGTGGATTGGCTCTTGCTTCAGCCTCAGATGTGAATTGGTCGAAAATCTTCATTTTTGGAATAGTTAGCATGCAATCAAAACACTACACAAACAAATGTAACAAATGGTTAAGTTATTACCCACCTTCTTCCCTCTACTGCGTACGTCCCGATGTATTTTTCCTGCTCGTTGCAGAATCCCCTCCTCGATGTCAGCATCATCACCCCAATCAAATACATTCTGGGTACACAAAAAAAAACACAAGTCATGTAAAAAGATATGACAAATTTATTTAACTTTAATTTCATTTACCTTCATGTCTGAGATTATAGCAGCTCTCACTACTGGTGGGACTCTTCTAAAGTCGGTGGTACTCATTGGGATATGCATCCTCGCAGTGATTCCCAATCGACTAGAAAAAGGACCACTGTAATCCCCAATAGCTTGCCCACCCTTGGTCACTTGAACTTTTATTCTTTCACCTGGCTTCAGTTTATTTAATTGATTGCATTTGGCACGACATCTTCCTTTTTGTTGAGGAGCTGTTTCTAAAAATATTACATTCACTGCCAATTTAAGTAAGAAACATAGATATGCACATTTATACCTGATGATGATGGTCCTGCAGTATCAGAAGGAGCTTGAGTGCCCTCATTCTCATGTGTGTCATGTATATCTTCATTCCCCTCTGCATTCTCCTCTGCATTCTCCTCTGAATTCTCCTCTGCAACTCTCTCTTCAAGCTCGCTTGGCTCATGTCATCTAGAAAAACGTGTACGTACCATCTACATTTATAAATGAGGTATTACAATAAACTTCATTAACAACAATTTAAATTCAAGAAGGAATAATTAAATAAATAAAAAATAAGAATGTTGTACTTTATATCTCTACGTGTTCTTGATAAGCCTCCTCTTCTTCATAATTCTCATTTTCAACAGGCACTCGATAGGCTCGAGGAGTTACCTTTATTGGAATAATCCAACCAGGATTCGCGTTGTCTGGAACATAAAAAACCTGGTCTGCTTAGCATGCTAGCACAAATGGTTCTACTTTATTGAGAATGGTTCTACTCTTATTAAGGCTTATATATCCATAGTTTGGATCTAACTTAAATGCAGTATCTTTGAATACATCATACCAATCACATTTGAATAGTACTACTCTTCGATCATGTTGGAAGTTCATCTCAATTATCTCATTAATTTGCCCGTAATAACCATCACAACCTGATGATATATTGCTTTTTACAAACACTCCAGAGAGAATATTTGCCTTCTTATTATTGGTTTCTGAGAAGCTCTTAAATCTATAACCATTTATTATATACCCACTATGCCTGTACGCATAACTGAAAGGTCTCTTTGCTAGCATATCCAAATCTGTTATCCAACGAGGATCATCTTCCCTTTTCATTCGCTAGACTCTTTCTGCAAACCATTCAATAAAAGTAGTTTCGCACCTTTTTATTCTATTATGTGAGTGTTTCCACTCATTGTAGAATGGATCGATTTCAGGTACTTGTTTCAACACATACACGTGGGCTAATCGTCGATCTGTGTCATTCATAGGTAGGAGGATTGTCTTGTTAAATGCTCGTCCTTAAATCTCAAATATAGAAAGCCGATCATCATCAAACTCATTGTAAGGAGCATCATTTCTTTCAAGATATTTGAAACGATGATCCTCACTTTCGATGTACATTAGACAAAAGGTTATGCACTTTTCAACAAGGTATCCCTCTACAATTGATCCTTCCGGCTTAGATCGATTTAGAACATAGTCCTTCAATTTCTTAAGAAACCTCTCAATCGGATACATCCATCGGAATTGTACAGGACCACCAAGTCTTGCTTCATCTGCCAAATGAACGACCAAGTGCACCATCACATCAAAAAAAGCTGGTGGAAAGAGTCGTTCTAACTTACAAAGCGTCTCAACAACTCTAGCATTCCACTTCTCCAAAAGGTTTGCATCAAGCACCTTAGCACATATTATCTTAAAATACATACTTAACTCGATAATAGGTTCAACAACAGATTGAGGTAACAAACCACGAATTGCGAGAGGAAAAAAGACCTGCATGTACACATGGCTATCGTGACTTTTGAGCCCACTAATTTTCTTTTGCACATCGTTTATACATCTTGATATATTTGATCAGAAGCCATCCGGAACCACAATGTCCTTCAGAAAAGAGAGGAGACATCCATGCTTGTTCGAGTCAAGATGGTAAAGCGATTCAGGCATATCAAATTTTCCATTTTCCATAGGTTTCACATGCAAATGCTCACGAATTCCAAGTTGTTGTAGATCTTTTCGTGTTTTAATGGTATCCTTTGGAGAGTCAGTGAGGTTAAACATATCCAAGATGTTATCCATGACATTCTTCTCAATGTGCATTACATCAAGGTTATGATGAATGTTCAGTTCTTTCCAATAAGGCAATTCCATGTAGAATATGCTCTTCTTTTTGAATCCTACATTATGTAAATCCTTCAAATCCTTTTTAAAAGTCTTCCCAAGTCTGATATCTTTCAACTGTAGCAACTTTTCCATGACCGCATGACCTGATTGCCGTATAGAATCTGTTCTTAGAACTCTATCTGGAAATCGTGCTGATGGGCGACAAGACTTTCCATCGAAATCATCCTTATGTACACTGTTACTCCATCGATGCGATACTGGAAGAAACCTACGGTGTCCCAAATAACACATTTTCTTACTCTCATTTAAGCGAAGATGGTGTGTATGTTCCATGCAAACAGGACACGCAAACTTACCTTTTGTACTCCATCCAGAAAGATTGCCATATGATGGAAAATCATTAATCATCCATAATAATGCCCCTCGCAAAAAAAATGATTGCTTCGGTTGTGCATCAAATGTTTCCACACCTTGATCCCACAATAACTTCAACTCGTCAATGAGCGGTTGTAAGTAAACATCTATTGCATTTCCTGGTGCTTTTGGCCCCGGAATCAACAATGTCAACATCATGAAATTTGACTTCATACACATCCATGGAGGCAAATTATACGTAACAACAACCACTGGCCATATAGAATATGATGGAAACATTGTCTTAAAAGGATTGAAACCATCACTTGCAAGTCCTAACCGGACATTCCGTCCATCCCTAGCAAAATCGGGAAAGCGATCATTAAATGATTTCCACTCAATTGAATCTGCTGGATGTTGCATAAGACCCTCATTTGAATGACTCTTCTGATGCCAAGTCATCCATTTGGCGGTTCTATTTGACATGAATAATCTTTGTAATCTTGGGATCAAAGGAAAGTAACGCAAAACCTTACTTGGTATTAGCTTTGAGCGCGAGTCACCAGCTTTATCACATTTATATCTGGATACACCACAATACGGACAACTATCCAAATTCTTATAAGCATCTCGAAAAAGAATGCAATCATTCGGACATGCATCAATCTTCTCGGATTGAAGTCCTAACTTTCGAAATTCTTTTTTTGCATCCCGCCAACTATTAGGGAAACCATCCTTTGCCTCCAATAATTGTCTTATCAGTTCAAGAAAATCATTCATACAAATTGAAGTCAATTTGTGCCTAGCCTTGATTCGGAATAACTCTAGTAAGAACTTCAATCTAGACATCTTATTCCCCGGGACAATTGGTTCTTCTACATCTTTCAAAAATGTGAAGAATTGACCACTATCCTCTATCAATTCAACAAGATCATGATCACGATCAAGAACATCTTCCATGAATTCAGCTTCCTTTGGTTGTCCACTACTTTCAAATTGAAAACCACCATCTACCGATGAGGATGCCTCCGCAAATTCCTCAACATGAACCGTCCAGTTGATATAAAAGTCCCACCAACCGTTGATAATGACATGCTCTAACACGGTATCCCTTTCTTGTAAGTATCCATTCAAACATTTCTTGCACGGACAAGGAATCATCTCATAGTTTGCTCCTTTCCAAAATCTCTTTCGGTCAATGTGAAATGCCCACTCTAACCATGTCAGAACTCCAGCTTTGTACGAAGGATAATCTGTCCTTCGCTTCGTTAACCATGACTTATCCATGCTTAAGACCTTACAAGGAAATAATAATTGTTAGAGACTGATGTAAGAGCTAATAAGAGCTAGACGAGTGAAGGTGTAGGTAGACTAGATAACATGAATTAATGACTGTAGTTAATCGTGATCAGTGGTTACATGTAGTGTATTATTTTTTAATTGCAAGGCTGATTATTTTACATATGGAGAGAAAGCCCAAATTCAAGTAATTATGTTTGGGTCCACACAAAAAGGTAATGTCATGATTAATTGTCTAAAAATGGTGAATAACACTAAAAACTAGTGCGAGCCTAATAACAAAGGGTACACGAACACTCAGGTTCATACTTGTCGTGAAAACTGGCCTCTACAATGTAAATCTCATTTCACATTGGGCCACACACCCAACACGCATATTCATTATTCACCATTTGATTATTTATATCGTAGGATAATCCATTGCAAATCACCCAAGTCTTTTACCCATTGGTAAATGTCCTTAATAGTGTAGTGCACAAGTCACGGCTCTCAATCATTATCAATCAAATCATATATTCCATTCTGAATCAAATCATCTTTATTTTCTTTTAATTATAGGGAACCGTTCATCATTTTCCTCCTCATTTATCACTACCCAGAACTCCCCTCATAGTCCTAGTACTCGAAATATCAATTGAACTATCTGGTATCTAAGTACTAACTTCATGTGAAAACAAAGCTTAGACTACCAACTATGCAACTTGGCATCAAACTATATCGAGCATTCACAAAAATATTACCTCAGGGACCAAGTATAAAGTGTTACTCAACTCCTCTATTAGGTTTGCAACCATCTAAGTTTCTAACCAGAGACAAAAGAGTGCATGTCCATCCCATGTGATGTTTATCTCCATCTACTCACACACCACGAGAAATATCCATGTGCAAGGCGAAGTCTTCGTGGAAAGGGTCGTCCATGGGACACAAAACACCAATTGCCAGTGATGTGATAGATATTGGATCTGGATTTGGATGCCACACACATTACATACTCAAACCTATCATTTCACATTTTACATATTCATTTCATTCTCTTTAATATCATTGAACAATTCCAGGTGGGGATGACAAAGAGACAAATACAATATAGTTTCAGCAACTATAAAGAAATTATTTGAAACAAAAAATATGAAACTGAAATAAAGAGAGGAGGAGGAACCCTGAGGGAGGATCCGAGGAATGGAGCCCGCAACGACAACGGTGGTCTGAGGGCCGCTTCTTGCGCCCAGCAGGGAAGTGGCGGTGAGCGATGGAGGAGGGGTCGTGGAGGGCGGCGGCGTTGGCCGATGGAGGAGGGGCTGTGGAGGGCGGCGGCGGTGGGCGATGGAGGAGGGGCTGTGGAGAAGGCGACGAGGGAGACGAGGGGGACGGAGAGGGTACAGGGGAGGAGGCGGCGTGGGTAGGGTGGGTTGGCGGCGAGGGAAAACGGGAGGAGGCGGCGGGGAAGGTGTATTCGCGAGGTGCGGGCGAGGGTTTGCGGGGAGAGGTGAATGGGGAAGGAGGCGGGCGTTCTGGAAAATTTTGATAGAAGATCATTTACGGCGGTCTTTAATGACCGCCGCAAATAGTATATATTGTTTATACGACGGTTACAACAAAAACCGCCGCAAATGGTAAACTATTAGCGGCGACTATACCAACCGCCGCAAATTCTGTGTCGAAAATAGCCAAGACGTTAGTAGTGCACGTGCTCGATCGCCCGATCACGAATCCGATAAGAGGGTTGCCTTTCCCTTGCGATGGTCCTCCTCGTCTTCTTCTTGTCGTGAAGCTACGTGGCTTCGAGAGCTTTTGATAATGGTTGTGGCACCGTTCTCTCCTTGATTCTCTGAAGAAGGAGAGGGAGAATGGATAAGGGAATAACTTGTGGAGGAAGAAAATGATGGATTAGGGTTTGGAAAGAAGTGGGAATGAGGGGAGATGGAGGGTGTGGGTCTTTATATAGTTAGGGATTAAAATCTTAGTTTTAGAAACCCTAAAATAGCCTTAATTCGTACTTAACTTATCTAATCCCGTAACTATTAATCCCCTCAAAAACTATGACCCCTCTTCACCAAAACATGCATATCTCTCACATCCGGACTCGGAATTACGCGTTTTTGGGCTCGTTGGAAAGCTTGCGACGAGACGCTTCTTTTGAGTATAATATTGAATAGGTTTTAAAACTTAAAAAAAATCCAAAAATTACGGGGTGTTACAGTGAGACTGAAAAGAAAAATAGGACTCTTAAAGAAATGACAAATGTTATGCTAATAAGCTCAGGTGCTCCTTTGAGTTTATGGGAAGAAGCTATTCTTTCAGCATGCTTCATACAAAATAGAATACCTTATAAAAGGACCAATAAAGCACCGTATGAACTATAGAAAGGTTATACACCTAACTTGAAATACTTGAAAATGTGGGGGTGCTTAGCCAAAGTTTTACTTCCTGAACCTAAGAAAAGAAAGCTTGGTGCTAAAACTTTTGATTGTTTATTCATTGGTTATGCCCATAATAGTCCTGCTAGTCATTACAGTGCCGCATATCGATTTCTTGTTCTTAGAAGTGAAAATAATATAATGGAACCAAATACTATTGTTGAAAGTAAAAATGCTGAATTTTTTGAGCATATTTTTCCTTTGAAAACCCCTTTAGAAAAGCCTTCTAGAACTATACATATAAACAATGGTATAGATGAAAATGAAGCTCAAGAATTAAGAAGGTCTAAGAGAGCTAGGAAAGAAACTGACTTTGGAGGCGATTTCTTTACATACCTTGTTGACAATGATCCTCAATCTTATAAAGAAGCTATTTCTTTTCTTTATTCTATCTTCTGAAAAGAAGCTATCCACAATGAATTATATTCTATAATGGCTAATCATACATGGGAATTGGTAGATTTACCACCAGGTGCTAAAACTATCGGGTGTAAGTGGATTTTTAAAAGGAAGCTGAAACCCGATGGATCTGTAGAAAAATTCAAAGCGAGACTAGTAGCAAAAGGTTATTCTCAAAAGAAAGATGTTGATTATTTTGATACTTTTGCTCCTGTAACTAGAATTTCTTCTATAAGGGTTTTAATTACTTTAGTCTCTCTTTACACGATTCATCGCCTCACTTTGCAAATCGCTAGATCAAAAAATGCGAGATCAATTGCCTCTCGTTGATCTATCAACACACGTTTCCATAAACGTATAATAATTTTAGAATTGCTTAATATTTCTAATTAGCTTCTCTTTCCATTTTGGTTATGGTTCCTATTTTTTAGGGATTGAGAGACAAATCTTACGGTTGGAATTAGACGCTCATCTCGTACCAAATGGGCGTTGTGCTCTCTGGATAAAAATCCTATATATATATATATATATATATATATGTATGTATGTATGTGTGTGTGCGCGTGCGCACGCGCGCGCCAATTTCAGGCTATGTGCATGGCTTGCTTTTCATTATCAATATAAACACTATGATATATTTCACCTACGATAGAAGATACACAATTAATTAATTTGTAATGGAAAGGGGTAGAGGGACGGCACTAATAGGCTTAGGCTGCATGCAACAGTGGTTACATCCCTACGTATATGCATGCCATATATTTAGAGATATATCTATGTAAACATTGATATATGCTTATACAATATAAAAATCCATATATTAATTAATACAAATATCCACATCCATGTCTAAAATAAAAATATAGTAATATATGTTTTCGTATCTTTAAAAAATGAAAACTACATCCATATTTATATCCATTAAAAAAGGAAAAATATGTGTCCATGCCTAACAAAATAAAAAAAATACAAACCTCTATAGCTGCTTAATAAGAAACCGATCTCATGGATGTAATCCCTATAGATATGTGTATATGGATTTTATCCGATTAGTCCTATACTCATTAGAGTTGTGATGACCCCCATTTCTTGCCACTCATCCAACAAGATGAAATGCCAAAAAATAGTAATCTATTCTGGAAAAGAATAAAGACAACACCTAAGATGAAATCGTAATTAAAAGTGCTACTACAACTAGAAATACGATTTTGGAAAGAGAATGCTGCAATTCTATAGTTGATATAAAATTGTGTACGTGATCTAATGTTAAGAAATTTGTGTATTACCGAATGAATTTAAGCTGTTACTGATAAAATTGCAAATATTATTTGAAATAGTATCAAACGCTACTGAAGTAAGGTAAAAGAACTGTTACTAAAATAATTTAAGAGGTTACCAAAATAATTGCAAAAAATTACTTGTAAAAGAATTTGACATTATCGAAGTAATGTAAAATGAGTGTTATTAAAATAATTTAAAATGTTATTGATATACTTGTGAATATTACTTTAAATAGTATCAAATGTTACTGAAAAATGTAAATGAATATTAATGAGTTTAATATAAAAATATAAGTAAGAATTTAAGAGTAAGCAGTAACATAAAGAGACACTTCTAGTACATAACTTTGAAATGTAAATAACACAAAATATTTCAAATAAAACACATGAACAGTAACACTTCTATAGTAGTTAGTAAACTGTAGGTCCTGTCAGTAAAAAAAACTGCATCAGTAACTCAATATATTTTCAAGAAAAAACACAAGAGTAATAACTTTTTGGTGCTAATAATAGTAACATAAAATGTATGCAACTAAATAAATTAAATACATAAGTAACTAAGAAACACGATGATAGTAATACTAGAATATGCTATAGTGTTAAATAAGAAATTGTTGGTAAAAATTGAAACCAAAATAAGTAACAAACATATATAGAACAATAAATTTAAGTTGATTAAAAGATCTCACATCAAGAGGAAAATAGAGATGATTTTGCCCATTTTGAAAATAATTATGATGCAATGAGAGTAGACGTAATTACGATTCAAAAAAAGAAAATAAAATCACGAGCGGAAGGCGGAGGGAGTTTGTTATGATTAGAGATTAGCGTTAAAAAGGAAATTAGATGAGAAGAGATTTGATCGCTTGATTAAGATCTGATGGCCAAACGCCCGTGCACATTACAACTTCAATAAGCACATGACTCATTGGATAAAATCTATCTATATATCAATATTTTTGAATCAAATATTTTCTAATTAATTTAATAAAAAAATAACCAAAACTATTTGGCAAAAGCAAGATTCGAACTTACATCCTTACTGTTCCATTGTATCATCCATTGCCTTTCATATATACTAATATTGTAGCCGTTTTATCTAATTAAGGTGTGTAATGTCATTCCAACTTAAATTTAAATGTGGATTAATCACAGTAGCAAGTAGTTATCGATATAGGTTTTATTTTATTCGTATCTGTTTTTAAAGTTGGATATGGATATATACGCACAAACATGTAACTTTCGTTGGAAATTTGATGGACAACAATAAAATGTATTTATAGTGACATATATTTTTGGAGTCTCAAGTTATATCTAGTCTGTTGTTAGACATAATGTATGGAATTACTTTTCATATTCGAAATTTGTAACATATGGTTATATTCTTTTATCACTTCGATTGCTGAGAATTTTCACGACAAAAACAAGTAATCGTCACCATATGAATCGTCGCTAGCAATATTGGAACATATATTTCATACATTGTGAATTTTAAGAACTGTCCGTGTTTTTTTGTAACATATAATATTTGTTACTAAATAGGTAATAATAGAAACTCATGAAATGATTTTTTTAGTGAGCGGTACAAAAACTGATTTTTTTGAATTTAAGTAAAATCTCTGATACCAGCGAGCAAAATTACATGATCAACTTAAAATTCTTTTATTAAAATAAACCACTTATAATACGTGTGGATCTATAATATTTTTCTGGATTTTTACCTCACGAACCTTATAAACTTGCTAACTCTTACCCCCATGAATTGTGTCCTTAATCTGTTTGAAGATTGCGGGGATTCTTGGGATCTGTTGGTTATTGCGATGGGGTGATTGGGGTAACATGTTGTGAATAGTAGTTGTTTGGGATGATTATTAAGATCGGAGAGAGTTGGATTGCAATATCACTATGATTTATGATAAATTTCCAATCCAAGAATAGAGACGGGTAAATAGGGTTATTTCGAAATAACCCGATCACCAAACGGACCCTTGAGGTAAATTAAAGGGTCGATGGGGTAATTACATTTTGCAAAAGATTGCAGAGGGAATATAACAAAGTCTCTAAGGATCGTCAGGCAAAAATCCCATATTTTTTTTGTTCCTCATCAAATCAACATTCATTTTTATAGAAGAAAAATATATCTTTGATCCCTAAGTAATCAGTGCACCTTGCTTCAAAGAAGAGACATTCAATTTGAAAAAAGAAGCGATATTCAAAGAAGAGATCACGAAAATCGGATGAATCAGATTGATAAGAGACTCAAGGATTCATTTTAAGTTCTTATTCTTTTAATTTTTGCAGAATCTTTGTAAAAAAACGAAAATATAATAAAAAAAAGGAGTAAACTATAAAATCTTGTGATATTTTAGGCGATTGATCAGAAAATCAGTAGAGTGATCTTCCTAACAGTTGACTATAAATTACCTTCAATCGACTGTTGAACTACATTTAATCGCTAAATACTTTTCAATCAACTCATTCTTCTTGACATTCGACTCAACAAAATTTTAGCAAGTGAAATTATAATTGTTAGTCAATTTTGGAGGCCGAAAGGATCTCGAATGTATTACAGCTGTTTATTTTTTGCTGCTCGTTTGTCTTCATTTTTATGCTTTTCAAAAGCACTTGCTACTCTAGCAAGCTAGGAGCATTATTCGTTATTTTTCGCATTGAAAAGTTACTTGAAATTCATTTTAATTATTTCAAAATATTGGAAATTTATTAGAGGATATTGTCTTCCTAATGTTATTACAATATTATTTTATTAAATTGCATATTTTTTTTGTAGAAATACCAAAGCTTATGCCTCGACCACCTCAAAGCTACGCCTCCCCTCGATTCCAGAGAAGCAACCTCGTTTCATTTCTCCTTTTTTTCTCACAAATGATTTTAAGTTTGGGATTTAAACATCCTTTCTTGGAACGCTAGAGTTTTTGAAGGCAACTCGAAGATCTCTTGGCCGGACTGGCGGGCGAGGCCGCCCTTAGAGCTTTCAAGTATGTTCTCAGACATTTATTTAATTTGGTTTCTATTGTTGGCGATGCCCTTCAAGCTTTCAAGCATCAATTGTTGCTATTGTAGTTTACAATAAATGTTAAATTTAGTTACGATCGGCTTTGAATAGAAAAAAAACAATAAATCACATATTTAGTTATACACTTTGCCATGGAATACTTTTCTTGTTTCTTCATACATTTTGTAAGTGCATTTTGTATTAAATCCCCCCGTCAAATGTCATCTCATTAACGGCTGTCAGGAGGGAATCCAAATATTTATTCGATTGGAATATGTTGATTTACAATTAATTTCATTGAGTTAATTCAAATTTGAATACAACAAGTATTTCCAATATGAAATTATTTTTTCTCTAACTACTTTATTATTCAATTTATTCGTAAATATGCCAAACGGTTGTTCTTATATTTTAGTACTGGTTCCGAAATTAGTTCATCATTGTAATAGAATTAGTTTATTATTGTTAAATTTCATAAGATTTTTTATTCTTGTATTTTTCATTTCAAGAGTAAATGTGCTAACTAATTCTACCTTCAAAATATTGTTACGTGAAACACTTTTATCTAAATGGACGCTATGGAAATGCTTTGATTGAAATCACACCGTAAGTAAAAGGTCTGTGCTTTATATTTCATCTATATTAGGATTTTTAAAACGTAAATGTCTAATTATTTGAATTTATTATTATATTTAAATTAATTTTAATTTAAAATAATACAACCACATAATCCGCATATACTTCCTCTTATCCGCTTCAGACCACCTGATCAAATTAATATTGCATACGGACTTTCTGAACCTTGCTCCTGGTGAGAATACCTAGCTAAAGAACACAAGTTCCTCGTGAGAATACCTAGCTAAAGAACACAAGTTCCTCGTGACATTGCAAAAACACAAGACCATGGAAGAAATCAAGCTGTCGAAAATTACCAAGCTTTAACTTTCATTAGAACCTACACATTAAATAGCATGCAACTTTTGAAACAAATGGGAATAGGATGATTCTAAATGTATCAGAATTCAAGGATTTCACTTTGTTTTGTAACGTTTGGTTCGCCTCAAAATAAATAAAAGCATGCTGAGATTCGGGAGAGTCGATCTTATATTGAACTCTTGAACAACCGCTTTCCAGTTGCCCTACGGAGAGGCGCTCGGGATTCCTCAGATAGTAGCTCCGCGTCCGTCATCAATTTGCGAAAGCCCGCCTCTGGCTTCCCACGATGAATAGGAAAATGCACAGGTGCTTTATGGATTCTTATCGAGGACTTTCACCTCGTTCATTCCTACAAAGGATGCTCTTCTTTATCCGCTATGGATTTGTTCAATCATTGTTTCAACCACCCTTCCTCAAGCTTACTATGGTTGTCGCAAAGTTTACTTGGTCAGATGGCAAGTCCCCTAGGTCTAGGGCCCCAATTCGATCATGCCTTATGCAAACAATTAAAGACTGAAAAGTTTTTTTTTGCATAAGCACTTCTTTCAACCTTTTCTGATCATAATCCGTCAGTCCTTTTTATACTGCAAAAAGCTTGCAAATATTCTTAAGCTTTAATATGAAATCCTTCTAGCTCGATAATCCATCTTTCTGCAATATGGTAACCAAATCGTGGAGATCGCAAAATCCCTCTATGAACTCATCACACATAGTTGGGCAAGGTGAAAAACTTAGACCACCTCAAAAGGCTTGGAGAGAGTGGTATACATCCTCACTACTAAAGAAAATGCTAAACGTAGAATATGGAATTTGCAGGCTCAAAATCTACTACTCGCTTCTAATCCTAACAACTAAGCTACCTAACTGAATTGAGAGATAAACAAGTTTCTTGCAAAATCAATGGGTCAAATGACCTAACCGTATCATTTTTGATGGCGAAAGAACAAACCATCACTAAGGCACTCAAACCATTCAACACTCAACGCAGGATAGCTACATCCAATAATTCATCAAATCATCATGACTCCTACTGAAGATGGACTTCTTGGCCTTTCTCCACTATCCTCACAATGAAAACTTTGGCCCTTGAACGAGTTCCATTTCTTCTTCTAAGTCAGAGAGAACACAGCCGGGTACGAGACATGGCCCTCTGCCCTCCTTCGGGGGAAGGACTTAGGGAAGAGATAGAGAGGTCTTATTCAACTAATCTCTAAGATCTTAGAATCTCATTGGTCTCCAAGTGTTCTTTTTTCTGAAGGGCCAATCGTCAATGGAATGCTTTTCCATCACTTCTGAAATCAAAGTAACGTTGAAGCACATCAAGTGAAGGGTGCTAGATCTTAAGATTGATTTCTGCAAGACTTTTCGTGAAAACTCAAACAGAACTTCATCCTTCATTCCCTCGACGCCATCACGGGTCCTCGAGGGAAATCAGCACATTGGATACTGGCAATCCTTCGACCATTATAATTAACAATAAGATGTAAACAGCGTAATCAAAAGAAACAAGCATCTGGTAACATTTCCCAACAAAATCCCATATAATCATAGGTTCTTTACGCGATACATCTGTCAAAGATCCCGAGAACTAAGCAAATAAATTTTCAAAACAGAGTAAAAATGCCATTTTTTTGTAAAAGGCCAAAACCCAATACTCATCATGTAGTTCATTTCTTTCCTCGTAAAACACGAAGTGTTGCAGAGCTACCGATGTTGATGATTAAAATTGGTCACATCAGGAGGAATTGGAGAAAAGTACCTTCACTACAGCCGCTTAATCATCGTAAGGCGTGAGGTCAATCTTGAAAGGTTGTTTTCCCTTGCTCACTTTCTGCAAATTCGAAGGATGCTGGGTGAGGATACCCACGTTAATATTGCACGACAGTTGCTTAAAAGATGAAGAGGTATCTTACTGCAATAGCTATAAGCTCCTCCAAAAATCCCTCCAGGTGCCGCAGAGGCTGCATATATTTACACTAGAAATATGTTTAATCTACATATAGGATGATATGTAGCTTTTTTTAAAAGTATAATTTACACTTTAGTGCAATATTGAGGCTTAAGGGACTCACCCATTGAGTTGGGCCATCAACAGGTGCTTTTAGGGGATCGTCGTGAACCTACATAGCCAAGTAGCACCCAAAAGTCAGAAAAGAAGAATAGATCTCACGCTGAAGTGCAACTTTAGGAGCTGAGACACCAGAATGACAATGATAAAACTCCACAAAAGTTTTAAAACCTCCATGAATATTCCATCCACTCCAACAGCTACTGACATCCTAGCAATGCACGGTATTAATTCGCGAAGTCCTCCACTCGCCACACCTCCACCTTCCAGCTAGTGGAGAAAGAAAACAATGAATGACAGTTGTTAGCCATGCGCAAAGTAAAAAAAGCTCAGAATTAAGATATCTCAGCAAGATGACAAAATGGATAAATATTGTCACTTATATAAATTCAAAAAATAGTAAATGTAACTTTGCATGATGAATAATGTAATTAGTTTACATAAAACAATCTGAGAACGTCGTAAGCTTGAAGATCAAACCGGGATAATTTCTTTAGCGAAGGACCTCATCATGACGGAAGGTCATACAAATGGGCATTGTGATGTAGAAGAAACAGATCCCTATAACCATTGGCATTGTAAGCAGTGAGAGTGGAATGACAAGCACCACGATGATTTTTCAAACTCAAACATAATTTGGGAACTTTTGTTTTTTTAGATTGATGATAAAAGGAAGATGCTACGAAATGCTTCATTTATTATCTTCGACCCAAAACAAATCTATAGTCTGCCATCTGTAACAAATACAGCAGTTTCCTCTCGGCACGGGACCATATTCGAGAGAAGAATTAACAATGTCAAGTCAAAAGGGTTTCAATTGAGATAACAAACTCCAATTTGGACCATTGTTACTTGGGTTTTCACAAGCAGACCAGAATTCATAGCCCTAAATCTCCCTAGCAATCAGAAAAGATTCATAAAGCCTTTATATCCAAAAATTGATATCAGTAAACCTTGTGTTTGAGCACGTATTTTCCAATGCACCCACCAATAAATCACAAATCGATGTGTTACTTACCCAAAATTAGAATTAATGTATTTTTTCATTAAATAGGCTAAGTTGCACCTATTTGCTACCTCCAGACAGATGTATCCTTTAAGTCATGGATAAGTTTAGATCGAAATGAAAATGATTGCATTTGAAAATTTCCCTTTGATAATTATTTGGTCTCCTTTAACATTACCAAAAGCTTGCTTACCAAACATCTCGCATGTCTAAACCAGCACATCAAATAGTTTTACTTCTTCAAATACCAAAGCTTCCTAAAACAAGTCCCTCTTTTTGTCTTATTAGTGATTGTCATGTGATATTCTCATCAATTTTTGTCCTCTTGAGAAGAAAAATCTATACGGATCAACCTGAGAGATTTGTAACATGTGACAATGAGAAGAAAGTCTACAAGCTTGCTAATTCACTTTACAAATTGAAACAAGCTCTAAACAATGGCAACAGAAGTTCGCTAAGACTATCCAGTCATATGGCTTTACTATTCGTGAATTTGATGATGTCTATATTATACGACTAGGGGTGACATGTCTATTGTCTTGAGCATATATGTCAATAATTTTTTGTTGTTAGGAACATGCACAGGGGAGGTAGATTTAGAATGAAGAATATGAGAGTGGCTAATGTGACCTTCAGTGACAAGTTTATCAAATCAACTAAATAAACAGCCGTGCCTTAGTCGCCCCGTGTTGAAAAACTCTCAAGAAATATGGCTATTAAGAATTTAGATCTATGTGCACCCAACCAGATTTTTCCAAACCTCTTTATACGAATCGTAATGGATGTACCTCAACTTGTGTTTTCACAAAGTATAGGAAGATTGATAGATCTTACAATTTGTACTAATCCAGATATTTTTTTATCCGCTGTAGTACTCAAGTATTTGTAGTAATATGTAATACACCAACCTTTCATTTCCTTTTCTATGTAGCCCAACATGACAACCGTACTTTATCTCTAGTATTTCCTCTCCATATAAAGAAAACCCTACACCATATAATAAATCATTCTCTTATTCCCTTTCTGGGTGGTATCAGAGCGGCAGCATTGGACCATAACCCCACGACCCTTTTGAGACCCTAGCCTCACTGCCGAGCCCCTCTCGTTGCCGTTGAAGCAATCACAACTGTAGGAGCAAGCAGCAGCCCAACGGAAGCAGCTGCAGCAAGCAGCGGTGGTAGCAGCGCCCCCTGGCGATGCCAATAGCTGCAATAAGCACAAATGTCAGTAGTTGCACACCAGCGGCACCACCAATCTTGGTGGATATCCAACGAGTGCCCCGACAATCCGACGGATATCTGATGAGTGCCCTGACATGCCATCGATATCGTGGAAAAAGATATGCATTGTCCTCATTCAAAGACTGCATACCTCATGTTTACTTCCTCTTAAGAAATGGTTGTTCAGAGGAATGTATTTCAAAATTGCTTGTTAAGCCAAGTGTGACTCGATGGACCAACGTTGAAACAATGTGTCTACCATTATTGCATGAACTAAGCATTTCGATCGCATGTGCTAGAACCCAACCTCAAAAAAGCAATTAACATGACTGTCTGATGTCTATAAAATGTGTTCATGCATCACCTCATTCGTCAGGTACAAACCGTCAAGGAAACCTCAATCTCCCATAGGCAATTGATCGGAAAAAAAACCTTTGCAATGTCAGTAATTATTTGTTAATTTGGATGACCTTGTCTTAATCCAAACATGGACCCATTTGGTTCCAATTGCATCATCTACCTTGTGTCTCTTCGTGTGGTTGCATGTATGTTTCTTGGACAGCAACACCAACCTCACTGAACCATAGACTTGTTTTCTCATATTATTTATAATTATGAACCCGAAAGTGAAAATAACCCAAAAGTGACAAAAATACGAGTGCTTTTAGTTACCTTTCTTCCAGCAGGCTGCTGCAGAGAATGTGTAATGTCTGCTACCTGCAATCAAAACAGGGCATGTTTTAGGCATCCCTATGTAAAGAACTGTTACATGTAAATTGCAAAGGCATTTTAAAAAGGAATAAAGAAGAAAGCATCCAGATTCCAATAGTTGAAGAAAACAGAAATACAACATAGTGATATTGTGGAGAAGAATGAGAGAATGTCATATTGAAAAACCCCAACCTTTTATATCTACGATAAGGCGCAGGTTGGGGAGAGTACACTGAAACAGAAAAATACGAAAATATCGTCGATGCATTACATCTCCATTGTATTTCTCACGTGGTTTACAATAACAAAAAAACCAAAAAAATTATTTGAGATTTAACCAATTGGAGCAAAGAAACGGATGTGTTGTGTTATTGTAGAGAAGAATGAGGAAATTATGTATTGATGAATGCACCATATCCCACTATATGTAAGAAGGCGATAGGGATACAGCGAATACACGAAATTACAAAAAATGTGAATACGTCTCTTACATATTCCAAGACGACTCCCAAGCTAAGGCATAGATACTTAACATACTCATCGTGTTACATCGTTATTCAAAAGAGACTTTGTTAAGCGCTTGAGTAAACATATTTTTTGTGGCGTCGTAGAGACATGCACTTAAAAACTTCATATTCACGGGCCAAAAACAAAATTACATAGACCAGGAAATCTGAACAATTATGGCGTGGATCAAAACAAATTCTACATAAAGTCTCTCTCCCTTGAACATCACACCATGTCTAGCTACCGATAATGCCCAAAGGACAACCGCCAAAATTGTCACCTAACGTGGCAGTCCTAGAATGCTCAAACGATTCCCAGAAGAAGACACCGTCCTCAGTAGCAATACTAGCAACCCCGACCTAACTCCAAATTGAGAGTTCGACACTAAGGGGGAGTGAATTGTGCAATATACAATTATCCCATAGCATCCAATTAAAAATATTCACAAACTACAGGAATAAAAATAGAGAAATTCAAACTACAATGTATAATGATTTTTACGTCGAAACCCAAGCGGGTGAAAACCACGGCCCACAACCCTATTCCAGGATTTCTCATCGCTCTCTCGGTGAAGCTTGCTTCCACTATTCTAGTGCAACTTTAAACCGAGTATTACAACCTCTCGTACAACATGTACCCTCCTTTGGACAGCTCCCAAAGGAAGATGTTATCTCATTCTCAGAGTAAAGAATCCAAAACTTGGATACAAGAGTACACTATGCTGAACATAAAAATAGTTAAGCAATAAAAATTGAATTCACAAACTTACAAACTTTCAGTGCAGAGTCTGCTCAATAAGGATGATGATTGCGATTGAGCACAAAGAGCACAAACAACTTAAACAGGTAGAAGTTTTGGATTGAAGAGAGCATGAGAATGCAGAAATGCTGGAAGAACTCGAATTCGCACAAGAATCACACTTTTCTTTTCTTTTGAGAGTAGAAGATGTTTCTCTTGGTTGTGTCTCAAACAATGAGCCATAAGATCCTTTGTATAGGGTTGAGTCCAAAAGAGTTGTTGATGAGCAAAAATGGAAGTCCTAATATTCCGATTTCCAAAATTCAAGAAATGATCAATCATAAGAGCGCGTTGATCTATCAAAGGTGATCAATCATATCAGTTTTGATCAATCAGGATCATAAATTGGTCGATCAAGAGGGATCGATCAATGAGTCAAGATGATCAGTCATATGTTCAAAAATTGATTTTGAGATATATACTGACTATCAAGATTATGAAGAAACTATAAGACTATTTTTTTGCACAAAATAAAAACTATTTAATATGTCACATCAATCTTCTTTCCAAAGTCTTTAATTCACCTGAGCTTTTGTAATTGAGTATTTCTTTGAGTATTTTTGCAATACATTCTTCTTTCCAAAGTCTTTAATTCACTTGAGCTTTTGTAATTGAGTAATTCTTTTGAGTATTTTTGCAATACATTCTGAGCCTTGAGCCTTCAAGTTGAGTCTTTCATAATCGTGTTTTACACTTTGATTCAGCTTCATAGATTTCTCTACACTTTTCATCGTTAATTTTTTAGCTTAAAGTTAATCAAGCTACAAAACAAACATAAAATAAAGTCATTAGCAACAGCTAAGTCACTAACTCAAACATCCATCAACTAGGGGGCAAGAGAAGAAAGTTGTTCTCCAGACCCATCTCACATCTTGGACAAATACCATCCACCCAGCTGAAAATTTGGGCTCTTTCATCATCAATTGATCCCGTCCAAACAACTAGATTTGGCTACAAACATAACTATACCACCTCCTCTAGTGTGATCTTCGATAGAGAAGGCTCTTTATAGATTTGTTTGTGTTGAGGGAAAACCAATTCATATTCTAAATGGAGACCCAATGGCTCTCTTATATAGGAGAAAAGCCCTGGATTAATTACACAAGAGATACAAGAAGAAAAAGTAAAACATAGAAAGCCCTGAGAGATACAACTATCTCAACACTCACCCTCAAGCCGGAGCATATATGTCTATCATGCTCAGCTTGGAACAACACCTCTGAAAGGGACCTCTAGCAAATGCTTTGGTGAAGATGTCAGCCGTCTGATCTCCAGTAGACACATGGGAGGTGGATATGAGATCTTTTTGAATCAAATCTCTAGTGTAATGACAATCCACCTCTACATGTTTTGTTCGTTCATGAAAGGCAGGATTATTAGCAATAAATAGAGCTGCTTGATTATCACATACAAGTTGCATAGGTACAATAGTAAGATCAGTCAATACTAATCTAACCCACACCATTTCAGCACTTCCCTGAGCCATCGCCATGTATTCAAACTCTGCACTTGATCTAGCCACCACTGCCTGCTTCTTGCTTCTCCATGAAACAAGTAAGATGCCGATAAAAATAACAAATTCAGAAGTGGACTTTCTGTCTCTTGGACAACTTGCATAATCAACATCTGCGCGTGCAGTCACCTCAAGGGAAGTACCCATACTGAATAAAAGGCCCGAACCAGGTGAATTCTTCAGGTATCTTAAGATCATATGGACAGCATCCATGTGCACCTTCCTAGGCTGCCCCATGAATTGACTGACTTTGCTCACTGCAAATGCAATATCTGGCCTGGTAATAGTGGTGTATAAGAGCTTCCCAACAATCTCTCTATATCTCCTTCTGTTTACTTCCTCAGTGTCCTCATCATACAATCTCATACTTGCATCAATAGGAGTATTAACAGGTTTGCATCCTGTCATACCTGCCTCAAAAAGAAGATCCATAACAAATTTCCTCTGAGTCATTACTAGACCATGCTTATTCCTGACGAACTCCAAGGAAGCAACAAAGATTGCCAAGGTCCTTAGTCACAAACTGTTGGGCTAGGAATTCCTTGGCAGCATGAATGTCTGGTTCATCATCTCTTGTAATGACAATATCATCCACATAAACAAGAATAGTCATCGTACCTCTTGGTGTTCTCCTGACAAACAGAGAATGATCCGCAGTAGACCGTACAAACCCTTGTTGCTCTGTCAACTCCGATAGCTTCTGGTACCAAGCTCTCGGACTCTGCTATTGGATGTTGCATATATACTTCCTCATGTAGATCACTATATAGAAATGCATTCTTCACATCAAGTTGGTAAAGAGGTTAGTCCTTGCAAACTGCAACCGATAGAAGAATGCGGAGTGCCGAGTGTCTTGCTACTGGAGAGAAAGTGTCTTGATAGTCTAGCCCATAAGTTTGGGTAAAACCCCGGGCCACAATCCTTGCCTTATATCGGTCTACACTACCATCTGTCATTTGCTTCACTGTAAAAATCCATGTGCTGCTTACAATTGATGCACCATGCGGGGCAGAAACAATGCTCCAGGTACCACACGACCGAAGAGCTGCCATCTCTTCCTCCATAGCAAGTCACCAGTTGCTGTCATGAAGTGCCTCCTGATATGTACGTGAGATAGTAATAGCAGATAGGCCCGCTACAAACCTCATGTAGTCCTCTGAGAGATGATCCAAGGAGACATGCACATCAAGAGGATACGTAGCACATTTTCGCCGAGGTTTCCTTAGTGCAATATGTTGGGAAAAAATGAACGACTTGTTTATTCCATAAGCCCTAGGCTTTCTTATATAGGAGAGTAGCCTATGGGTAAATTACATAAAGCATACAATGAAAAAATAAAATAGAGAAGGGATACAGACACTATTACTATATGCGTTAACACTCCCCCTCAAGATGGAGCATATATATCAATCATGCTCAGCTTGGACGCACACTTCTGGAATGGGCCTCGCAGCAATGCTTTGGTGAATATATTCGCAGTCTGATTCTCTGAGGTAACATGAGACGTAGCAATGAACCCCTTCTGAATCATGTCACGTATGAAGTGACAGTCAACCTCAATGTGGTCCACTCATGAAATGCTGGATTGTTTGCAATGAACAAGGCAGCCTGATTATCACATTCCAAGTTCATAGGAAGTGGTACATCTAAACATAGGTCTGTAAGCACAGCTTTCACCCACATCATTTCTGTAGTAGCCTGGGCCATAGCCCTATATTCGGATTCAGCACTAGATCTAGCTACTACCGTCTGTTCTTGCTTCTCCATGAGACTAGGGCATCTCCAACATAGACGGCATACCATGAGGTGGACTTCCTGTCCTTGGACATCCTGCATAGTCTGCATCCGCACATGCTGAGATAGAAATCCCCTTTCCTTTCTTGAATAGCAGACCTGCACCTGGAGAAGATTTGAGATATCTAAGGATCATATGTATTGCATCCATATGCACCTGGCGTGGTTGCTCCATGAACTGGCTCACACGACTCACTGCAAATAATATATCTGGTCTAGTGATCGTGACATACAACAGTTTGCCTACCAGTTCTCTGTATCTTCTCCTGTCCACCTCCTCTGTGTCATCATCATAAAGCTTCATACTGGGATCCATTGGTGTTGTAGCAGGTTGACATCCAAGCATACCTGTTTCACTCAACAGATCTGTAACATATTTC
Organism: Ottelia alismoides; assembly: GCA_037367405.1. Lineage (NCBI taxonomy): Eukaryota > Viridiplantae > Streptophyta > Magnoliopsida > Alismatales > Hydrocharitaceae > Ottelia > Ottelia alismoides. The sequence goes on from JAZKJV010001482.1 coordinate 692,938, forward strand.
CTTTGTGACATTACTAACCCATATGAATTTCTACCAAATTCAAGCCCCAGAAAATATCTAAGGACACCAAGATCCTTAGTGACAAATTCACTACCCAGCATTTCTTTCGCCTGCTTTATGCCCTGCTCATCATCTCCTGTAATCAAGATGTCATCAACATAAACCATAATCACAATGATACCTCTAGCAGTCTTCTGTACAAACAAGGAATGATCAGCATTGGAGCTTTTGTATCCTTGTTTTTCGAAGAGATCTGAGAGCTTCTGAAACCATGCTCTGGGGCTCTGCTTAAGGCCATAGATAGCTTTATGTAACCTGCATACCTTGGAACACTCCCCCTCAACAGCAAAACCAGGTGGATGTTGCATATAAACCTCTTCCTGCAAATCTCCATATAGGAATGCATTCTTCACGTCCAGTTGATGGAGCGGCCAGTCTTTAGCAACTGCAACTGACAACAAGATCCGTAGAGTGGAATAACGTGCCACAGGCGAGAATGTGTCTAGGTAATCCACCCCGTATGTCTGTGTAAAGCCATGTGAAACAAGACACGCCTTGTACATGTCAATAGAGCCATTTGCATTGTACTTCACAGTAAACACCCACTTGCAGCTCACCGGGTTCACATCTGGAGGTATAGGAACCAAACTCCAAGTTCCTCTAGACTGAAGTGCTGCCATTTCCTCCTCCATTGCTAGCCGCCATCTACTATCCTGCAGAGCATCTTGATGATTGCGTGGAATATCTACAGCTGACAGTGCCACAACAAATGACCTGAAATCTCCAGATAGCCTGTCAAAGGACACGGATGCTGATAATGGATATGTAACACAGCTCCTCTTTGACTTACGTAGAGCAATGGGAACATCTAAATCAGTTGTAGTCTCATCTGGCCCCTGCAACATATCCTGCTCAGAAATGTCGTCAGATCCATCATCAGTGATATTTTCATTACATACTATAGGCGAGCTAGTAGACGAGTCATGACCATGAGCGGGAGGAGGCCTGCGAGTATAATGGAACGGTAGCGGTGAGATAGGTGGTGGTGGTGGTGGCGGTGGTGGTGACGGCATCTGTGGTGGTGGTGGTGGTGACGGCATCTGAGGTGGTGGTGTCATATATATGGCATCAGTGGATAGAGGTGGTAGCTGCTTGTCTCCTGAAGCTGAAAAATACATAATAGTTTCAAAAAATGTAACATCTGCGCTGATCATATACCGCCGACGCAGAGGATCAAAGCACTTGTACCCCTTTTGAGTTCTGGAGTACCCAACAAAAACACATTTGACAGCCCTAGGAGAGAGCTTGTCAGTACCAGGCGACAACTGATGGACAAATGCAACCGACCCAAACACACGAGGAGTAAGAGTAAACAGATCCTTGCTAGGATGAATGATGGAAAACGGAATCTGTTCATTCAAGACAGAAGAAGGCATACGATTAATTAGGTAAAATGCAGTGAGAACTGCATCACCCCAGTAGGAGTAGGGAACATGACTCTGTATAAGGAGTGATCTTGTGACATCAAGAAGGTGACGGTGTTTCCTTTCAGCAATTCCACTCTGTTGAGATGTATGAGCACAAGATGTTTGATGAACAATCCCTTTTGAGGAGTAATAATTGGCAAGAACATTGGTGCACAATTCTAAAGCATTATCACTTCTCACCCAGACATCAATATGAAATAACTCAAACTTGGAGGTACTACTCCGACCTGGACGACTGGGAAAGGATGACCTGTGATGCTTTCCCAACTGACACGCCTCACAATGAATAGGTGTGTGAGGAAGACCATAAGGTAACACTTGACGCAACTCCTGAAGCGGTAAATGACCAAAGCGCAGATGCCACAATAAAGTAGATACTTGTCCAGTAGGAGAGGATGAGGTTCCAGCAAATGGGGTCTGGTTCAGGCGGTAGAGGCCTCCTTGCTCATAGCCACGACCAATCACGTTGCTCGTATGGATGTCCTGAAAAATCAAAGAAGATGGATCAAAAATTGCCCGACAATGTAGATATTTTGTAATCTGACTAATTGACAATAAATTCATTGAAAAATCAGGTGCATGTAGCACATTCTTGAGCTGCATAGAAGATGTCAATCTAATCTCCTCCTGACCAGTGATGGGGGAATGTGTACCATTGGCAATTATTGTTGTCCGTCCTGGAGGGATCTGAGTGTATCCTGTAAGTAGACTCTGGTCGCCACATAGGTGATGTGTAGCGCCCGAGTCCATAATCCATGGTAATGTATCTGATCTACTACTGTTGAGTGCAAGTATACTACCTGAAGCACTGGTAGACGCAGAGGCAGAGGCAGCGGCATCAGAATGACTCTCTGTAGTCGGTGCTGGACCAGATGGTGGAATAATGCCCCTCAGACGGGCAACTAGATCGTCGAACCGTTGATCCAAAGTAGCAGCAGATAGAGGCTCTATCTGCTCAGCAGCTCGTGCGGATGCAGAAAATCCATACTTCGAGTAGCATGTGTCTTCATTGTGTCCAACTCGGTGACAGTAGGTACATGTTGGCCTAGTGCGGCCACCCCTTCCACGAGGTCCACGTCCACGACCCTGTTGAAGAAATCCGCGACCTCTGTTGGCTGCCATGGCTGAAGAATTCTGACTAGGGGCTGTGGAAGGAACTGTGATCCGACTCAGTCTATGGAAAGCTTCCTCCATGGGAGGAATAGTAGAATCGGCCAAAATCTGTGATCGTACCGCCTCATACTCAGGATCAAATGCAGCCAGGAACACGCCCACCATAGTTACGTTCCTATATGTCTTCTGTTGTTCTGGCGTGGCTGTCAGGGGCATGAAGCGATAGAGCTTCTCAAACATCCCTCTCAGTGATGTATAGAGAGAATGTAAAGGGCGGCCATTCTGCTTGATAGTAAAGATATCATGCTGGAGTTGCAGAATCTTTGTCTCATTCTTCTCCTGAGAATATGTGGCCGCCAAGATGTCCCACATATCTTTGGTTGTGGGTTGATGTAGAATGTCATTTGCTATCTCAATTACCAGTGTACCGCTATGCATCATCTGCCTCCCAAGAGGCATTGGCTCCAGTCTTCTCAGCAGGCTCTGGTTCGGTAGAATGTGCTTCTTACCCGTTGACTTCATCATACTCATGAACTGCATTGCCCACAGTTCATAGTTTGTACCGTCCATTTTGACAATTGGCGCTGGACCACGAAAGGCGCCAATAGACGGGATATCCGCCTTGCTTTCTGACATACTGGAGATGGAAGACTGGAGCGACTGACAGAGGATGAGATTCGTCTACAATGACATAGACGGGCTTAGTTGCATGCGTAGACCTCAAGCAACTAACCCCATGTAGAAGAAGATGTGTGTGTGCCCTAGGGCATAGGGCTTAGCACACGTACACGCGTGCAAGAAGCACGCGCACACGCAACTAGAGATGCGCGCACTGGAGATGCACGCTACAGCACTGGCGATGCACAGGCGCCAAGGCACGCTCGCGCACAGGTGCAGGAAGGCGCACAGGCGCAGGGAGGCGCAGGGGCGCATGCTCGCGCACAGGCGCTACAGCATGCACGAGGAGGTTATGGCGCACATGCGCTACAACGTGCACAAGCACACGCCCGCGCACAGCGCGCAGATGCGCAGCACAGGGGAGCACCGGCAGGAGCGGCAAAGGCGATCTCTGGCGGCGCCGATGAGATGGAGAGAGAAGGAGAGGCCGGCGGGTGGGGTGGGGTAGGGTTAGGGTTTCGAGAACTCCGGTCTAGGACCATCGCTCTGATACCATGTTGGGAAAAAAATGAACGACTTGTTTATTCCATAAGCCCTAGGCTCTCTTATATAGGAGAGTAGCCTATGGGTAAATTACATAAAGCATACAATGAAAAAATAAAATAGAGAAGGGATACAGACACTATTACTATATGCGTTAACACAATAGGTATCTCCAAATCATATGCTTCTCTGTCTTCTGGAATCAATTATGCATGTGTATCATTCAAAGCTCCAGTGCCATCAGTAGAAATAGTATTTTCATGACATACCTGAGACGTGCTGGATGATATGGATGGTTCATGAGCAGAGGTGTGTGTAGAAGACCTGCGAGCATAAACATGTGGCAAAAACATAGACTTGTTTGCAGGTGGAGGAGGTGGTGGCGGTGGCGGAGATAAAGATGGTAGTGGAGGTGATTGAGGTGATGGAGGAGGAGGAACCACAACATCCTCTCCAGTATTAGTATCAGACAACCTGTCACTTGTAGGAGAAAAGTACATAATGGACTCAAAAGATGTGACGCCCGCACTCACATACTATTTTCTCCCAACAGGATCAAAACACTGATACCCTTTTAGGTACGAGAATAACCAACAAAGATACATTTCACAGCTCTAGGTGAGAGCATGTCACGGTCAGGGGCGAAGTTGTGGACAAAGGCTACCGATCCGAAGACTCTGGGAGTGAGAGAGAATAATTCCTTCTCGGAAAATGCAGTTAAGAAGGGAATTTTCTCTCCAAGAACAGTGGATGGCATGCGGTTCACTAAGTAGCAGGCAATAAGTACCGCATCCCCCCAAAAAGAGTGAGGTGTACGACCTTGAATCAACAAAGTTCTCGTGACATCAAGAAGGTGACAATGTTTACGTTCTGTCACACCATTTTGGTGGGATGTATAATTGCAATAAGTCCGATGAAGTATACCACGAGAACTGAAAAATTCTGCTAAGTGTAAAGTGGAAAATTCCAAGGCATTATCTGTACGAATGTATTTGGCATTAGCAGAGAAGATATTGTTGACTTCAATAATAAAAGTTTTAATGATAGAGCCAGCTTCAAACTTATGTTTTAACAAGAATACCCAAGAGAGTCTAGAATAATCATCCACAACAACCATATAAAAACGATGTCCATGATGATCAGGAACACGATTCGGACCCCAAATATCAAAATGAAATAACTCGAAGGATCGACTACTATGACGACTTGAGCGACTAGGAAACGAGGAGCGATGATGTTTTCCAAGTCAACAGGCTTCACAATCCAAAGCAGTGCGAGTAGATATCTGCAGGAGCACATGAATCATCTTTTGAAGAGGAAGGTGGTCAAAGCAAAGATGCCACATGAATGGAGAGACAGATCCAGAAGGAAGAGAGGCAACCGCAGCATATGATGAAATGGCAAGCTTATACAATCCTCTCTGCTCACGGCCATGACCAATCACCCTGCTAGTTAGTATGTCCTAAAATACAAGAGAAGAGGGATCAAAAATGGCACGGCAATGTAAATCTTTTGTAATTTGGCTAATTGACAAAAGATTCATCTGGAAATCAGGAGCATATAAGACATTCTTTAGATGCATAGACGGGGCTAAGACAATCTCCTCCTGACCAACAATGGGTAGCCGAACCCCCTTGGCAATGACCACAGATCGTCCAGGAGGGAGAGATCTGTAAGAGGTAAACTGCGTCCGATCTCCACACATATGATGAGATGCTCCAGAGTCCATATTCCAATCTGTTGCATCAGAATTGCTACAACTGGTAAACGCACAGGTAATACCTGATGAACTGGATGATTCTTTGGCGGCAGCCGCCCCATCTGAAGGACCTGCAGTCGAAGTCGTAGGGATGGTGATGCAGCGTGACCCCAAATTATAGGGTCACATTTATTTAATTAATTAGTAGTCAATTTTATTTACGTTTTTAGCGGTCGTATTGGTCTAATTAAATAATTGAGATCGCATGTGATCTCAACGTTTATTTCGTAGATTTTAATTGTAATTTTGGTCAAATGAGTAAATTAGAGTCTAATTAGGGTAATTAGAGGTCAATTAGGATAAAGTTGGTTGTCAATTTAAATTAGTTTACTATTTTTGTAAACCCATCTCTCCTATATAAAGAGATGGTAGTCCAGCATTTTTATTCAGTCAAGTATTAAGAAAAATTGAGTTTATCTCTCTTATCTCTCTCCTTCTCCTTCTCCCACGTGGTCTTCACGGTTCTCCTCCTTCAACCTCTCGTATTCCCGACGAGTTCTCTTCTCAACCCCTCTATTTTCTCTTCTCAACCACTCTCTTTCTTCTACCAAAAATCCACCGTCAAATTATTTTATTTTTATCATCGACGCCGAAAGCTGTTTGCATCAATTGGTATCAGAGCATGGCATTTAGATCGTCCTCACGATCTAACGATCCGCCCCGCCGTCCGCACCGACACCATCGTTCATCCGAACGAAAGCCGCGAGCCAATGACGCCTATGACAAGGAGACGGAGCGCATGGTACGAGATTTGCAGAACAACTTCCGATCCATGTTATCAATGTTTCGGGACTTCAAGGCCAACCTTGAGGCCTACTGCGACGCCCAATCGAAGCCGCCAACCTCCGAAGCCGTTGTCGTGAGTTTTGACGACGAAAAACTCGCCGTGGAAGCCGATCAGGCCGCTGTCCAGACCGTTTCAGAAGTAGAAAACGTCGTAAAGCTTACTGAACAGGTACTTTCCGATTCGCAAGACTCTCCGGAATCAACCTATGCCTCAGCCACAGCCCTCGTGTGGACTCTCGCACCCTCCTACCCCCTCCCGCGCGCACCCAACGCCCCAACCCTTCTCCTGCGCCGCCGCACCTCAACCCCAACCCTACCCCTGCTGCAGCCACCCCCACCCGTAGCACCATTCCCCACCACCACACCCCACAACCCCTCCCTCGCCATCATCCCCGCATGCGTATGCCCCCCCTGCGCCTCACCCCGAAACCCAGCGAAGCCCCCCCGTCCCCACACCGCGCGTCGCGCGCACCAGCCCCTCGCCCCGAGGTCGCCGCACCCTCTTCCACCAGACCCATGGCTCGCGCCCACCGCCGGGCCGCGGAAGGTCTCCAGCCTCTCCACCATGCGCCACTCCCTGACGTGCACACCGCCTTCCCACCCTCGCGTGCCCCCACGAGCACGGCGCTCGCTCCGCCCAGGCCGAACCACTGCCGCCGCGCCGCCCTTGCGGTGGTGAGATCACCGACCCCGCGCGCATATAACGCGAGGGAGAACCCGTGCCCTAACAAATCGCCCGAGGTGGAGGGAAATCAAATCCCTGGAAAAAGGGAATGGGAAATTAAGTGGGAAAATTTGCGAGAATAAAACCCAAACTTCCCATATTTACAGAGAATTCAACATCCATAGGAAAGAAAGAAAAAACAAAGGGGTGCGAAAATTGCGCCCACACCCCTGGCGGCGGAAATATTTAAAAAAAGGGGCTACTCCTTATCCAAATAGGACTACCATCTTGGGTTTTCCCTATTTAAGGACCCCATGGCTTCATTCCTTAGCCACATCTCCTCTTCTCCTCTCCTTGTGCCATTGTTTCATTATGGCTTCTCCAAGGACCCTATTCTCCATGCCGCATCAATTTTTTGAACATCATGGGAATGAGCCAACAATCAAGACGACGCCGCCGTTCGCACCGCACATGATCTTCAACCACGATAGCCGCGCCTGTCCCGCCCGCACATGGATTCCGCCGTTCGCTCCACATCAATTCTTCCAGAAGACGACGAAATGCGCCGAATCCTCCTCCAAGCCCGCAGATCCCGCAATTCGTCAGGAGCCGAATTTTCTAAAGCAGTGGAGAGTTGATGCAGCGTGACCCCAAATTATAGGGTCACATTTATTTAATTAATTAGTAGTCAATTTTATTTACGTTTTTAGCGGTCGTATTGGTCTAATTAAATAATTGAGATCGCATGTGATATCAACGTTTATTTCGTAGATTTTAATTGTAATTTTGGTCAATTGAGTAAATTAGAGTCTAATTAGGGTAATTAGAGGTCAATTAGGATAAAGTTGGTTGTCAATTTAAATTAGTTTACTATTTTTGTAAACTCATCTCTCCTATATAAAGAGATAGTAGTCCAGCATTTTTATTCAGTCAAGTATTAAGAAAAATTGAGTTTATCTCTCTTATCTCTCTCCTTCTCCTTCTCCCACGTGGTCTTCACGGTTCTCCTCCTTCAACCTCTCGTATTCCCGACGAGTTCTCTTCTCAACCCCTCTATTTTCTCTTCTCAACCACTCTCTTTCTTCTACCAAAAATCCACCGTCAAATTATTTTATTTTTATCATCGACGCCGAAAGCCGTTTGCATCAGATGGTCATCATTTCTCGAAGTCTCGAGACAAAATCATTGAATCGCGCATCAGTAGTAGGTGCAGAAGACGAATCAGTCTGCTCAGCAACACGTGCAGACGTTGAGTATCTATGCTTCTAAAGCATGTCTCCTCCAAATGACCTGGACGATGGCAATAGGAACACGGACCACGATGGCATCCTCTACCTCGACCACGAGGGCCACAGCCTCGAAAATGGGAAGAACCTCCCCGTCCACGAGAGGCTGTCATAGCTGAGGAAGTCGTCTATGGCATATTGTTGGGTGTGGTATTGATCCTGCTCAGTCGTTTGTAGACCTCCTCCATAGGCGGTATCGTCTCACCAGTCAGAAGTTGAGTACGCGCAGCATCGTACTCAGAGTCAAGGGACGATAGAAAGACTCCCGGCATAGTAGCATTTCGATACTGTTGTTGCTGCTCAATGCTGGTGGTAATGGGCATGAAGCTATGTAGTCGCTCAAACATGCCTCGCAAATGGGAGAAGTGTGTGGAGTGGACGACCATTCAGTTTGGTCGAGAAGATGTCAAACTGTAGTTGGAGGATTTTGCTTTCGTTCTTGGCTTGGCCATAGGTATCTGCTAATATGTCCCACATAGCCTTGGTCGTGGGCTGATTAACAATATTGTTGGGAATCTCTGTGGTAAGTGTCCCAGAGAGCTAGATGCGAGCATACGCATCATCTTACTTCCATGATGCATTCATTCCAGTCTTGTCCGTTGGTTCCGATTCCGTCAGAATGTGCTCCTTATTATGACATTGCATAAGAGTGTGAAATTGCATGGACCATAATTAGGGATGCAAACGGTTACGAATATATCTTTATCTGATCCGTCACCGTATCCGTTTTATGCAAATTTTGACATCCATATCCGTATCCGTTTTAAAATGGATACGGATATGGATATTGTTTTGATATCCGCAAACATCCGTATCCGTATATCCGTTTTCGTACATAAATATAGTCATAGATTTATTTTTAACCCTATATCCATACATTTTTTTTACCATATTTGAATATTTTTATGGTACAAAAACATTTAGTAAATTTATATCATGTGTTTTCTATACAATCCCTATATATTAAGTCGATTCTATGAAGTATTTCTAACATTACTCATATGCGATCAATATCTGTTTTACATCTGTATCCATTTTTAAAGGATATGGTAAGATAGTTTTAATATTCGTCAATATCCGTATCCGTATTCGTATTAAAAAACAGATAAGGATACGGTAATACTTATATCCGTATTTGTATCCGACCGTTTGCATCTCTAACCATAATTCATAGTTGGTCCCATCCATCTTTACTATGGGAGCCGGGCCCTTGAAGGCCCCAGAAATGAAAACACATCACTCTTGGCGTCGGACATATCAGTGAGTAGAACCACGGACAAGCTAAGTAGTAGACCGATTATATAATGTCTACACAATCATAAGGGAGAATGGTTGTATCTGTAGACTCATACAACCATCCTCATGGCCCCTTTGTGAAGTTTAAAGCCTTAGAACGTGATTTAGATGATCAAACTCACGTGTATAGTCTCAAATCAGACCGTGAAACTTCAAAAATTATGTCGGAGAGAAGCAGTCCCGGCCTCACAGCACACACAGCGGCAATATGAGGGGCTAGATGCCCTGGCGGAGGTCTGCCATGGGGCTGAGAACAACACCGGCATGCCGCACAAGTGCTGGAGGCTCCTGTAAGAGGTGATGCTAGGGCTGGAAGCCCCTGGAGCAGGCGGCAGAAGGGCTGGAAGCCCCCTGAGGTTGCCGCACAAGGGCTGGAAGCCCCAGAGGGGGCGGGGCGGGTGGGCTGGGAGGCCGCCGGAGAGTGGTTGACACGGAAGGGGGGGCAGCTGGCTGGGATGGAGAGTTGGGTCTGAGAAGGTAGGGTTAGGGTTAGGGTGGGATACGGGAACCCCGGTCTAGGACCGTTGCTTCGATACCATGTTGAGGGAAACCCAATTTATATTCTAAATGGAGACCCAGGGTTCTCTTATATAAGAGAAAAGCCCTGGGTTAATTACACAAGAGATACATGAAGAAAAAGTAAAACATAGAAATCCCTGAGAGATACAACTATCTCCACAGTTTGCTAAGAGTGCAACCCTCCTATTAATTTGTTGGGCTCTTTGGCTGGAAAGGAATGCAGTCAGGGGAGCAGCCAGGTGGAAAATGCAGTTTCACAATATAGATCTTTTAAAGAAATGTTACCACTAGTTTGGAATCATTTTAGCCTCGTTGAAGTTAAAGTGGATGATCAATGGTAACAAATGATCCTCCTTTCTTATTCAAAAAATGAAATGGCAGGTCATCTAGAAAAAAAATAAATTTATTACAAAATTAACAAAAACCAAGACAAAATGGGAACTTTATTAAACAAACAAAATAAAGGAGGAAACCAGTTCAAAGCTACTTACAACAGGGCAGTGTGCTTCCCTCATCCACTCCAGATTACGTGGATCGACTATTAAATCATCTGTCGATATATAAGGATATTAATTCACAGGTGCGCAAAAATCAGAAGCAATTTGGAATTTAAGTACCAATTAACTGAACTAAACTGGTAAAGAGGATCAAGGCTCAACCAAAAACCGCTTAGATAAAATTATGGGCATTGATTCCATTTCATTTTTTAAGGCATTCCATGTCTTCTATAGGTGCCAAATGAGAACCTAAACAAAACTGGAAGATTTTTACGATGGAACTCGTAAGGCACAGAACATTATTTCAAAAAATGAGGCCCTGTTGAGTAAGCACAGTTAGCTATTTGGCATGACCATGATATTTATTTCGCAAGTTATCTAAAAAACTATATGATGTTATCGGGTCAGAGGAGTATAGACATTGGGAACAGAGTGCTGAAAGAATCAATAAAGCACATGTTGCATCATCAGGATGTTACTATCTGCCCAATCTGATAGAAGTTTACTCGGTCCTATTAAAAGCTGATAATATACGGCCAAGCAGTTTAACCAGTTTTGAATCAGTGATGACATTAACAACCCAAACCTTTTCCACTAAGTGAGGTCAGCTACATGATTCCTTACCTCCAAATAGATAAAATATGGATCATAATTTTTTTTCTGGTTAGGGAGAGGGGGGGGGGAGGTGGAGTTGAACCATGGTCCTTAGAATAGGAGCCCATTGCTTCTACCACCAGACCATTAGAGGGGGTCATAAATTGGCTTGAATGTTGAAAGGGGATATTAAAAAGTTATATCCTTTTTTAATCACTTTCTTCCATTATTTCTTTGGCCTTCCTCCACCCAATATTAAAATGTTCTAAGAATGTAATACTCCTACCTAAGCCAATAAGTGCCAAGTTGCACAAAATTGCACATCATATCTAGAAAAAACTTTAACTGATTTTGACATCATGCTAGAAACAATTACATATTGATAAGTGCACAAGTAAATTATGAATAAGGAGAACTCATATCAGATAAAATTAATGTGAAAAGAAAGGCAAGAAAAAACATCACAACTTACTGTAGCCAAACATCGTTCCTCTCTCACAAACCATCACATTTGGATTGCCTGCAAGTCTAACTTTTTCAGCTGAATTCACCATTACCTGCACACTTCCTTGTGAATAGCGTATCTAAAAAGATGATAATTTTCTTAATATATAACATGCACATAAGATGCATTGGAACTGAAAAAGAAGAAAGTCCAACCTCCGAAAATATGTTTTTAAGTATGTAAAATTGTTATAAAAATGAATTTCTCTGTCCTCGGGCAAAGAGGAAGAAAGGTAAAGATTAGGTATTACAGATGCATAAATGGAGGTTCAACGATATTAGTTTAAACATGCAAAACAAACTTTCAATAATATCTAAATCCTTGAGATTACTAGAAGATAGTAACAATTGCATCTACATCCTCAGAGTAAGCTAAATTGTCGCAGAAAGTTCAAGCACACAATAATTTCTTGGGCGTCGCTTTCGTGGATGGACAAAGTCTTTTTTTAGAGAAAAAGGGTGTTCCCCCTTGTGGGTATACTAAGTCTTTGTTTGTCCCGCATCATTCAAAACTAAAATTTTCCTGAAGATGTGCATATGTAACATCCTGGTAAGATTGAAGAAAAGCCTTGTAAGAGGTGGTAAGGGAAGACGAAAAATTTTTGGAAGGAGACCACTAAAAAGATGACTTTTTTGGAACAAAATCAAGGTACGATCCAAAGTAGATACGTTCGGAAGCAAAGAATCAATGTAACTAACCCCGCTTAAAGTGGGAAAAGGTTCGGCTCTTTTTGTTGATGTTGTTGTTGTATTTGGGTAGACAAGATCTTACACTATTTGAGGTAAATAGAAAAGACCAACAGATCATCGGCTTCATACAGGTTTCCTTTCATGTGATATGGGAACACAAAACAACATAATATGTGTTCTCATATGCCTCTATATTTTTCCCCTGTTCTTGCTTACGACGATACATGATGTCAAAGTAGCAAGCCAATAATTTTCCATCCTTAAAGGTGTCTTCGGGTGCAAGGATACCTTGGTTGGCGTAGGGGTGCCAATGCAGGTTTGCTTGTTTAGGAAGTGGGTTTTAAAAGAAAAAGCGGTGTTCCCTCTCCCCTCTATTCAAGAAATGAAAAGCATAAATTGCTCTCTCTAGCCTCCATTCAGCATCTCTCTCACCAGATGGCAGATGTCACATTCTCTCACTCTCTTGCCCTCCATTAAAATCTCACCACAGACATCTCTATCTTATATTAAAAATATTTAGAATTCTATAGAAGAATTTGTAATCCCATCTATAGAATAAATTCTTATAATGTAGAAACTGATAATGTAGAAGCGTATCAGATATAAAAAAATATAGAACATGGAAAGGACACAGTGATTTTACATGGAACCCTACTACATAAGGAGCGGGATGAAACCGTTGGAGAAGGCATCTCAACAGGTCGCATACTTTGTTACCCTTTCTCTCAACTGATACAATGGGTGCGGGGCTTCTTATATAGTCTGACCAAGAAGACCGAGTCCCACTCGCAGTAGATGTGGGATGAAACTAGTGGATGTAGTAATTAAACCCTGGAGGGATCCAATTACCCATCTATGAGATGACACATACTCTAACACTCTCCCTCAAGATGGAGCATGCAATGCTAAGCTGGGAAAATAGAAAGAAATCACTTAGTCATGATACAAGCCACTACGAACAATATTGTAGAGATAGTTAGTTTCTATTATTATTATATGTTGATGTACCCAGTTTCTATTTCTCTATTCTACTTAGACATCCGTGTAATTTACCCCTACGGCCTCTCCCTATATAAGAGAGCCTAGGGTTTTCTCATTACGATAACGAAGACTCTTTTCTTCTAACATGGTATCAGAGCCGCCCTAGGGCTCTCCACCCTTCCCCACCCGCCGCCCCTCCCCTCCCCTTCTCTCGCCAAGCCGCTGCTACTCCGAGCGGCTCCCAGCCGCCTTGCCGATCCTGCGCCCCTGCAGCCCCGCCTTCCAGCCGCCTTCCAGCCGCCCTCCAGCCGCCCCAGCGTTGCAGCGCTCCAGCCGCACCTGCAGCCGCTCCTGCGGCCCTAGTCCCGTGGAATCCAACGGCACCTAGTCCCTCCAGCGGCACCGTCCTCGGTTGCTGTAGGGCTTCCAGAATCTACAGCAGTCCAGAAGCACTTCGGTTTATGGATTTGAGTACGTAAAAGTCTACACACGTACTCAAATCCAATGCATTTTGTGTAGACATTCATCGCAGTGTCTATTATCCCTTCGTCTTCTTCGAGCAGCAGTATGTCGGAATCGAAAGTCGATTCGCCCTCCATCGGCGCGTTCAAGGGTCCGGCGCCAATCGTGAAGATGGACGGGTCTAACTATGAGTTATGGGCCATGCAGTTCATGAGCCTCATGAAATCAAACGGTAAGAAACACATTCTTACCGAAGAGGAGCCTGCGGAGAAGACAGGGATCTATGCCTCGTGGGAGGCCGATGATGCTTATGCGAAAGTATGGTTGTCCGGCACGCTGACGATGGAGATAGCAAATGATGTTCTCCATCAGCCCACTGCTAAGGCAATGTGGGACATTCTTGCTACTACATATTCGCAGGTGCGGAATGAGACAAAGATGTTACAGCTTCAGCATGACATCTTTATGATGAAGCAAGCCGGCAGACCGCTTCATTCTCTATACACATCCCTAAGAGGGATGTTCGAGAAGCTCTACAGTACCATTCCTCTGACTGCTACTCCAGAGCAGCAGAAGACGTTCCGGAACGCCACCATGGTGGGTGTTCTACTTGCTGCCCTCGATCCTGAGTACGATGCTGCACGGTCACAGATCTTAGCAGATGCAGTTATTCCTCCGGTGGAGGATGTCTACAGGAGACTCAGTCGTATCCCAGTTCCCTCCAGCTCATCTACTCCACCCCCATCTGTGATGGCAGCCTCGCGTGGGAGAGGTGGACCACCTTCTTGGCGTGGTCGTGGACGTGGCCGTGGCTCTCATGGAAGAGGCGGTCGAGTTAGTCAGACATGCTCGTATTGTCACAGACCTGGACACTCGGAGGAGACATGCTACTCAAAGCATGGGTTCCCAGCATCAGCACGGGTTGCGGAGCACTCGCAGTCTCCACTACCGTCTCCTGCAGATCATAGATTTGATGAACTTGTGGCTCGTCTTCGTGATATTATGCCACAGTCTTCTGGTGATTCATCTGGTGGCTCGTCAGACATTGCTGCCACAGCCTCAGCCAGTTCATCCGCTGCAGCCAGTTCCTCAGGTAGCTCTTCAGCCTTCATATCTTCACATGATATATCTGACTGGGTTATAGATTCCGGAGCTACACATCATCTGTGTCGAGATAGAGGAAGACTACAAGACTACAGGGCTATTCCTCCAGGTCGCTCAGTACAGATAGCAGATGGTTCCTACTCACCCCTTGTTGGTCAGGGGGAGGTTTTCTTATCCTCCACCATGCAGCTACAGAATGTTTTATATGCCCCTGAGTTCTCCCTGAATTTATTATCTATTAGTCAGATTACAAAGGACTTGAATTGTCGCGTTATATTTGACCCGTCTTCTCTTATTTTTCAGGACATACTCACGGGCAAGGTGATTGGCTGTGGCTCTGAGCAGAACGGTCTATATCGGCTGGTCCGGGATTCCTATGCTGGCATCTCCACTCACTCTGCTGGACCAGTGTCACCATACATTTGGCATCTTCGCTTTGGTCACCTTCCGCTCCAGAAGATGCGTCACCTTCTACCCCAGATCTCTCCAAGTTCGTCGTTTCGTTGTGAAACATGTCAGTTGGGAAAGCATCACAGGTCGAGCTTCCCAGGTCGTCAGAGTCGGAGCAGTAGCTCCCCTTTTGAGTTGTTGCATATAGATATATGGGGTCCGAGTCGTGTGCCCGATCATCAGGGGCACAGGTTCTATCTTGTGGTAGTTGATGATTTTTCCCGTGTCTCTTGGGTTTTTCTTTTGAAGAATAAGTCTGAAGCGGGCGATGTTATTCAAAACTTGATTAATGAAATACAGAATGTTTTTTCGTCTTCTGTAAAATATGTTCGAACTGATAATACCCTGGAATTTTGTACACGTGCTCTTTCTCAGTTTCTGTCATCGAAGGGTATTATTCATCAAACCACCTGCCCATATACATCCCAACAGAATGGGGTGGCAGAAAGAAAGCATCGTCATCTCTTGGATATCACTCGTACCTTATTGATTCAGAGTTGTGCTCCTATTTCCTTCTGGGGGGATGCTGTCCTCACTGCATGCTATCTGGTCAATAGAATGCCATCCTCTGTCCTTGGAGAGAAGATCCCCATTTCGCTTATTTTTCCTGACAAGGAGATATTCTCACTACCACCTCGTGTTTTTGGTGCTGTGGCGTTTGTCCATTGTCTTTCTCCTGTACTTGACAAGCTCTCTCCAAGAGCAGTCAAGTGTGTCTTCGTTGGGTATTCCAGAACACAGAAGGGATATCGGTGTTATGATCCTACTACCAAAAGGTACTTTGTTAGTGCGGATGTCACTTTCTTCGAGTCGGTCATGTACTTCTCGCCAGCTGGAGACAGAATGGTTCCATCCACCACCGCTGATGATATTTTGGTTCCACCACCACCTACTTGTCCTTTACCTAACACATCTCCTGTGTCCGTTTCTATGCCAGCACCACCACCACCTCCACCACCACCTCCACCTCCACCCAGTCCACGGCAAATCGTCTCACCATTTCCTCATCACTATACGCGTCGCTCAGGTCCTGCTCAGCCGACAGCTCCGCCAATCACTAAGCCTCAGGTATGTTCGGATAATATCACTAATGACGGGTCAGATTCGGTTCATATGCAGGATGACTCCTTACAGGTGAACACAGATGGTGATCTGAATGTTCCGATTGCTCTTCGGAAACCGAGACGACAGTGTGTATCATATCCACTTGCTTCCCAGGTTTCCTTTCACCGTCTCACAGGTGATTTCCAGCAGTTTGCCACTACTTTGTCTTCTGTGGACATACCACGGACATACCAGGACGCCCTGAAAACTGCATGCTGGAGACGAGCTATGGAGGAAGAAATGGAGGCCCTGCAGTCCCGTGGCACATGGTCTTTGGTTCCTGCACCACCTGATGCATCAGTTGTTAGCTGCAAATGGGTCTTCACAGCCAAGTATCATGCGGATGGCACATTGGATAGGTACAAAGCACGCTTGGTTGCCCGAGGATTTACACAGACATATGGCGTTGATTACATGGATACATTCTCTCCAGTTGCGAGACACACGACTCTCCGTATCCTTCTGTCTGTTGCAGTGGTTCGAGACTGGAGTATTTATCAGCTAGACGTCAAGAATGCCTTTCTGTACGGGGACTTACAGGAGGAAGTCTACATGCAGCAGCCACCTGGGTTTACTGCTGAGGGGGAGAAGCATATGGTATGTAGACTTCACAAGGCAATATATGGACTTAAACAGAGTCCACGGGCGTGGTTCCAGAAACTATCCAATATAATTGAGCACCAGGGATTTAAGAGGTCCAATGCTGACCATTCGTTATTTGTCCAGAAGTCCTCGGCAGGTACGGTTGTCATAATGGTCTATGTGGATGATATTCTTGTTACAGGAGATGATACTCAGGGCATAGCAAGGGCAAAGGCATTCCTAGGTAGTCAGTTTGTTACAAAGGATCTTGGAACCCTAAGATATTTTCTGGGGTTGGAATTTGCAAGGAATGCACATGGTTTGGTGATGACACAACGGAAGTACATTACTGACTTCCTGGTTGAGACTGGTATGGATGGGTGCAAACCATCTAGCATCCCCATGGATCCCAGCATGAAGATATATGATGATGACACTGATGAAGTGGATAAGAGGAGATATAGAGAGATGGTGGGAAAACTCCTCTACATCACCATAACTCGCCCAGACATCCAGTTTGCAGTTAGCAGGGTAAGTCAGTTTATGGAGCAGCCAAGACAGGTTCACATGGATGCTATACACATGATACTGAGGTATCTAAAGACTTCTCCAGGCTCAGGGCTGCTATTTAGAAAGGGCGCGGATTTATCTGTATCAGCATGTGCAGATGCAGATTACGCAGGTTGTCCTAAGGACCGAAAATCAACCTCAGGGTTTGCAGTGTTTGTTGGTAGCTCCTTGGTTTCTTGGAAAAGCAAGAAACAAACTGTTGTGGCCAGGTCCAGTGCTGAATCTGAGTATAGGGCCATGGCTCAAGTCAGTACGGAAATGATGTGGGTTCGCTCAGTACTGGAAGATCTACATGTGGCCGTATCTCTACCGATGATGCTCCAGTGTGACAATCAGGCAGCGTTGTTCATTGCCAACAATCCAGCCTTCCATGAGAGGACCAAGCATATTGAAGTTGACTGCCATTACACCAGGGACTTAATCCAGAGAGGATTGATATCCACGGCCCATGTTAGCTCAGGGGATCAGACTGCCGATATATTCACCAAGCCATTGCTCAGAGGACCTTTCCAGAGATGTTCATCCAAGCTGAGCATGATTGACATCTATGCTCCACCTTGAGGGGGAGTGTAGAGATAGTTTCTATTATTATTATATGTTGATGTACCCAGTTTCTATTTCTCTATTCTACTTAGACATCCGTGTAATTTACCCCTACGGCCTCTCCCTATATAAGAGAGCCTAGGGTTTTCTCATTACGATAACGAAGACTCTTTTCTTCTAACAAATATCAACTCCATGCATACTCTATTAATTGCTTGCTAAGGATGTTGCTTCTCATGTCGTACTGACGAGTAGGAACGAAAGGGCTGGAGCGTGAACTGAATTGGATCTCCTCATCAGAGAATGTGTGCTCTGTACGGCGTATGTCAGAGTCACTGAAATAGGAATAGTTTTCACTTGGAGAACTCCGACCCACAACTACTCCATCTCTCTGAAGGGCCAAACTAGAAAAAAAACGTGGAAACATTCTTATCGGAGTCCATGATCGTTGGAGAATGGAGTTGAAAGACTCCTCATCGAAGAACTGTCTCTCCCATACTAGCTCAGAGAATGGGATCTCCACTATGGAGTCCCTATGACTCATGAAACTCGAAGTCCAAATCAAAGATATGGTACCTCCCAAATAATGATCGCACATCTGCAGTCAAATTGACGACTCTGAAACAATCCAAATGTAGAGTTTGAATATGAATTGTAGAATCTGAAATCTAGTATGGAATCTAAACGGGAGAATATGAATCTGACTTGTAGAACTCTACATAATACTCCCCCTTTCTCTCATACTGGTTGCAATAGATGATATAGACGAAGTTGTGAGAAGACATGAAGATGGGGAATACAAAGAACAAAAAGCCTATCTTTTTTCCCTTTGTTTAGCTTGAAAGTTTTTTTCTTACATACGACCTTTTTTGTACGCACACTTTTTTTTTAAATCACCGTGGTCCACTTGGGCTCAAAAAACTATCGTGGCATTTTTTTCAGCAGTCCAAAGAGGCCAAAACCATAGCAACCCCTCCTTTTATATCTTGTTGAAGTCCAATTGGGTCTGGAGTGCAGCAACCCCTTTTGGGTCGATTCTTTTTTTCGAGCCCAGACCAAAAAATTCCTTCTCTCCTTTTATTACTAAGCAGATCAGCCCACCCCAATATAAGTGAAGCGTCATTGGCCCCTTCCTGATTAGCGAATAGGATTCCATCACATTCGCCTGGGGTTTCTCGACATTACGATGGGGGGCATGGAGCATCACCTGCCGATTGTGCCTGAGATCATCCACGAAATAGTATTGCAACATCTGCATGGGTCGCGCTGAAGATATCGCATGGAAGGAAATTCGAAACTACTTCACGGAGAAGACGTGTTGTGTGGTGTCGCCAGGAGGAAAAAGGGGCACCGCCATGAAATTGTGGCCCTCATCGACTCGATTTGCGATAGAGGCCTTCATCTTCTCGGCTCCTTTGATGCTTGATTTGTATTTGCCCGACGCATGTGCACACCTAGATGATCACACATGCATTTCGATTTGTGCTCTTGGGATCTTCGCTTGGATATCTTCAACCTTCTTATTCTCAGCAATGGAATCCGAATACTGGGAGGTCCTCGAAATGTTTTGATGCTATAGAGGAACATATAGGAACATGTTTGGAACAAGCGACGAGAGAAGCGTCAATATCGTCCCAGATCTAGAGTTCCATGGATGGTAGCCTACTTTTTTATCTTTCGAACTCAACAATGATTGCAGAAACGCATCCTAATATGCACTACAATTAGGGTTCCTAGGAACCCTAGACTTTCATCGAACTTGGTGACATGATCTTCAGAATCATCGTGATAATATTCAGAATCTTGATGACAATCTTCAAAATATACAGAACTAGGGTTTCAAAAGAAACCCTAGATCTTGAATTTGAACCAATTAAACAATCTTCAAGAATAAGAAGAGACAACCAAAATCGAATCTGCTTTGTTAATCGGATCTCGAACGAATTACAAACATAAAATAAATCTTTGATAATCAAACCCGGTCCGATAGTTGTTGGTGTCGGCACAGAATTAGGGTTTTAGAAGAAACCCTAGAACTTGATCTAGAACGGATCACGAACATGAATAATAATAATCTTCAGTCCGAAATCGCACATGCTTTGAATCTTCAACAATACTTAGAGTTGTACTCGATTTGATACCATGTAGAGAATGATAGCGTGAAATCGTATCAGAGGTAAAGAAATATAAAACACGGAAAGAAGACCGGGAGTTTACATGGAACCCTACTCCATAAGGAGCGAGATGAAACCACGGGAGAAGGTTTCTGAACAGGACAGATACTTTGTTATTCCTTTCTCTCAACCGATACAATGGTGTGAGGCTTCTTATATAGCCCCACCAGTAAGATCGAGTCCTACTCGCAGTAGATGTGGGAGTAAAGCGGTTGGACCATGAAGAGATCCAATTACCCATCTATTAGATGACGCCTACCCTAGCATATAACATGAATAATAATTCATGGAATCCCATACTGATTAATAAATTTTAAAAATACACGTAATATGTATTTGATCAAAATGTTTTTCTTATTAATTTCTAATATGAGCAATCAGTATGCAATAATTCAAATATATCAAAAATAAGAATAATTTTTAAATGATAAATATAGTTAATTACAAGACATGGTTGCATGCATTTGCAATAGTAGATCAAAAATTGGTATCGGAACATAATAGCTCTACTAAAAAGATGAATTTATTCGAACATAATAGCTCTATTAACAAAACATAATAGCTCTATTACATCTGTAGAGACTTATATATGTTACGTTTTATTGTTCCGTAATTTCTATTTATATTTTGTAAGACTCTGTAATTTACCCAAGGGTTTTCTCCCTATATAAGAGACCCTAGGGCTCTATGGAATAACATATCAGAGTTTCGATTACTCTAACATGGTATCAGAGCCAAAACCCTAACCCTAGGGTTTGCTCTCCACCCGCCCCCCCCCTCTTCCAGTCGCCGCCGCCGCCAGCCCTTCATCGGATCCTTTCCTCCGCCGCCAGGCCTTCAGGGCTCCGCCGCAGGGCTCCCAGCCCTCAGCCCACCGCCGCCAGGCCTTCAGCCCTCCGCCGCAGGGCTCCCAGCCCTCCTGCGGCGCCGCCAGCCCTCTCCCGGCGCCACCTGCTCTCTGTTGGGCCCCTTCCAGCCGCCCGTAGGTGCAGCCAGCCCTCCGCCGGGCACCCCCCCAGCCGCCAACGGTGCCCAGCCCAGCCGCCGTGTATCCCTAGTTGTTGCATATCTCTTCCGCCAGGCTTCCACATCCTCTATTCATCCCCGGGGCGGCGCACCTTCGGTCGGTTCCGGATAGATGATGGATTCAAGTGCATAACGTCTACATATGCACTTGAATCCTCACATGTCGTGGTAGACACCTGTTACTTGGTCTATTATTCCTATTTGTTCTTCTCCGGCAGTATGTCAGATCAAAAGGTCGATATGCCCGCCATCGGTGCCTTCAAAGGTTCGGCACCTATCGTCAAAATGGACGGGACGAATTACGAACTGTGGGCTATGCAGTTCCTCAGTCTCATGAAGTCGTGTGGTAAGAAGCATATTCTTACCGAAGATGAACCGCCGGAGAAGACAGGAATATATGCCTCATGGGAGGCCAATGACGTGTACGCAAAAGTCTGGTTGTCAGGTACGCTCACAACGGAGATAGCAAATGATGTCCTTCATCAACCCACCGCCAAGACGATGTGGGATATTCTGGCCACCACGTACTCTCAGGTACGAACGAGACCAAGATGCTGCAGTTGCAGCATGATATCTTTACCACGAAGCAAAATGGGAGGCCTCTTCATTCTCTATACACTTCTCTTCGTGGAATGTTCGAGAAACTTTATAGCACAATTCCACTCACAGCCACGCTGGAACAACAGAAGACGTTCCGCAACGCTACTATGGTTGGCGTCTTACTTGCTGCCCTTGATCCTGAATATGAGGCAGCACGCTCTCAGATCCTTACTGATGCCACCATTCCACCAATGGAAGAAGTCTACAGACGGCTCAGTCGTGTCCCTGTTCCATCGAACACCACGACTACACCTCCCTCGGCAATGGCTGTCTCCAGAGGACGAGGTAGTTTTCTCCTCATTTCGTGGCAGAGGAAGTGGTGGACGCGCGCCGTGGAGGTCGCATACGTTCTACGTGCTCCTTCTGTCGTCGTACTGGTCATTCGGAGGATACATGCTATTCCAAGCATGGCTTCCCTCCTTCTGCGCGTGTCGCTGATCATGTTCAGAGTCCACCAGCATCTACCCCAGATCAC
This sequence comes from Ottelia alismoides, assembly GCA_037367405.1. Classification (NCBI taxonomy): domain Eukaryota; kingdom Viridiplantae; phylum Streptophyta; class Magnoliopsida; order Alismatales; family Hydrocharitaceae; genus Ottelia; species Ottelia alismoides. The sequence goes on from JAZKJV010001482.1 coordinate 715,365, forward strand.
AGGTTCGAGGAGCTAGAGGCACGGCTTCGTGATATCATGCCACAGTCATCATCAGAGGGTGTTGAGGCGTCTGATGTTGCGGCTTCGGCATCAGCGAGTACATCTGCCTCAGCCAGTGCCTCCAGGTAGTCCCCCGGCTCATATCATAACATGGATCTTACAGGATGGATTGTTGATTCTGGAGCCACCCATCATCTCTGTCGTGAGAAAGAGATTCTGCAGTCCTATAGAGCTGTCCAGCCTGGTCGTTCTGTACTCATTGCTGATGGCACTCATTCCCCTATCATCGGTCAGGGGGAGACGGCTTTGCTGCCATCTATGCACTTACAGAATGTTTTACATGCACCAGAATTCTCGATGAATCTTTTATCCATTAGTCAGATTACACGAGATTTGCATTGCCGTGCTATTTTTGACCCATCATATGTTATTTTTCAGGACATACTAACGGGCAAGGTGATTGGCTGTGGTTCTGAGCACAATGGCCTCTATCGTCTTGTACGGAACTCCTATGCTGGTGTCTCACTACATTCCCAGGGCTCCGTGTCTCCGTATACCTGGCATCTTCGATTCGGTCCACCTGCCATTACAGAAAATGCGTCACCTCCTGCCTCAGATTTCTCCGATTTCATCCTTTCGTTGTGAGCTTGTCAGTTAGGGAAGCATCATCGGTCCAGCTTCCCCAGTCGTCAGAGTCGGAGCAGTCGCTCCCACATTTGAGTTATTTCACATAGATATATGGGGTCCCAGTCGTGTCACAGATCATCAGGGGCACAGGTTCTATTTAGTTGTAGTCGATGATTTTTCTAGAGTGTCCTGGACTTTTCTTCTCAAAAATAAATCCGAAGCAGGAAGTGTTATTCAAAATCTTATCAATGAAGTTCAAAATGTTTTTTCGTCTACGGTTAAGTATGTACGTACTGACAATGCATTGGAGTTCTGCACTCGTTCCCTTGCTAGTTTTCTTTCTTCTAAAGGCATTATCCACCAAACAACATGTGCATACACATCTCAACAAAATGGGGTTGCAGAACGGAAACATCGCCATTTCCTTGATATTGCACGGACATTACTTATTCAGAGTTGTGCCCCATTATCTTTTTGGGGGGATGCTATTCTTACAGCATGCTATCTGGTCAACCGCATGCCTACAACTGTTCTTGGGGAAAAGTCTCCCATCTCTGTTCTCTTTCCTGACAAAGATTTGTTTACTCTTACACCTCGGGTCTTTGGCACTGTTTCTTTTGTCCACCGCTTGTCTCCAGGACTTGATAAGCTTTCTCCTAAGGCTATCAAGTGTGTTTTTGTGGGCTACTCCAGGACACAGAAAAGATATCGTTGCTATGACCCCGTTCATGACAAGTACTATGTGAGCGTTGATGTTACATTTTCGAACCCGTCATGTACTTTTCTCCTACAGGTGACAGATTGGTCTCCTCCACATCCACAGATTCTAGTGTCTATGTACCTCCACCTCCAAGCATGGGTCAATCCTCTACACAACCACCACCACCACCACCACCTCCAATTGAACCTTTTCCTAAGTTCTATACAAGGCGTACAGGACCAGCTCAAGCTACATGTCAACCATCCAATACGCCTCAGGTATGTTCTGATGTTATCACTAATGATGGGTTAGAAAATGCACCAGTGCAGGAGCCTCTACAGCAGGACGAGGATCATCCGGTCAACACAATGATAGATGATCTGGATCGGCCCATTGCTCACAGGAAGCAGCGAAGACAATGTGTTTCATATCCTCTTGCCTCTCAAGTCTCATTTCATCGTCTCAATGGGGACTTCCCAGAAGTTTGTAGCTGTTGTCTCATCTGTTGAGATTCCACGGACCTATCAGATGCCATGAAGATTGATTGCTGGCGTCTAGCCATGGAAGAGGAGATGCGTGCTCTGCAGTCTCGAGGACTTGGTCTCTTGTTCCCATTCCTCCAGGTGCCTCCTGGTGAGTTGCAAGTGGATCTTTACGGTGAAATATCATGCGGATGGACGTCTTGATAGATATAAGGCAAGACTAGTAGCACGGGGATTTACCCAGACATATGGGTAGATTATTTGGATACTTTTCACAGTGGCTAGACACTCCACTCTTCGCATCCTCCTATCTGTTGTTGTGGTACGTAACTGGACCATTTTTCAGCTTGACGTCAAGAATGCTTTCTTGTATGGAGACCTGCAGAAGGAAGTCTACATGCAGCAGCCACCAGGATTTGCTGCTGGAGGGGGAGACTCAGATGGTGTGTAGACTTCATAAGGCTATCTATGGCCTCAAACAAAGTCCCCGAGCATGGTTCCAGAAGCTTTCTCAGCTAATTGAACAACATGGGTTCAGGAGATCAAATGCGGACCATTCGTTGTTCATCCAGAAGACCTCTAGAGGTACAGTGGTTGTTATGATATATGTTGATGACATCTTGGTCACAGGAAGATGATGCTCAGGGAGATAACCAAGTCCTTGTTGGGAAACCAGTTCATTACGAAGGATCTGGGCACGATATGATATTTTCTGGGGATAGAGTTTGTACGAAATGCACAAGGAATGGTGATGACTCAAAGAAAATATGTCACGGACATGCTAGCTGAAGCAGGAATGACTGGATGCAGACCTTCAAGTACACCTATGGACCCAAGCATGAAGCTGTACGATGATGATACCGAGGAGGTGGACAAAAGAAGGTACAGAGAGATGGTGGGTAAGTTCTTATATATTACTATAACTCGACCGGATATTGCCTTTGCAGTAAACCGGGTGAGTCAATTTGTGGAGCAGCCAAGGCAAGTTCATATGGATGCCTTGAATATGACATTGAGATATCTGAAGTCTTCCCCAGGCACAGGGTTGCTATTTAGGAAAGATACGGACCTGTCTATTTCAGCTTGTGCAGATGCAGATTATGCAGGATGTCCAAGGGATCGTAAATCCACTTCTGGATTTGCTATCTTCATAGGAAGCTCTTCAGTTTCTTGGAAAAGCAAGAAACAGACTGTTGTGGCGAGGTCCAGTGCAGAATCCGAGTACAGAGCCATGGCACAAGCAACTGCAGAAATGATGTGGGTTAGAGCAGTCTTAGAAGATTTGACTGTAGATGTCCCCGTGCCTATGAATCTCCAATGTGACAATCAGGCAGCTTTGTTTATTGCCAATAATCCGGCGTTTCACGAGAGAACAAAGCACATCGAGGTGGATTGTCACTTTACTAGAGACATGATTCAGAAGGGCTTCATTTCCACCTCTCATGTCAGTTCAGAGGATCAGACTGCTGACATATTCACCAAGCCACTGCTCAGAGGACCTTTCCAGAGATGTTCTTCCAAGCTGAGCATGATAGATATCTATGCTCCATCTTGAGGGGGAGTGTAGAGACTTATATATGTTACGTTTTATTGTTCCGTAATTTCTATTTATATTTTGTAAGACTCTGTAATTTACCCAAGGGTTTTCTCCCTATATAAGAGACCCTAGGCTCTATGGAATAACATATCAGAGTTTCGATTACTCTAACAACATCAATCATTTTTACTTCTCATTTTAGCATCATTTTTGGCAATCCAATCATTAGGAGTAATTTAACTAATTTTAGATTATTAGTACATTGGAATTTAAAATTTGTTATTTGAACATAATAACTTTATTAAAAAATCAAAGCAGATATTCAGACACTTGTGATGTTGGGTTTATCATTTATGGAACCCACGGTGACAGACCTGAATCCGTCAGTATAAAACATTTCTTTTCCAAGTGAAAACCCTAGTATATGAAGAATTAAAAAGTGCTTTCATTGTTATGGAATAAGAAGTCTCCGTATCTCAGAATTATTCGAAGATCCCTCTAAGATAAACAATCTTTTTTGTGCAATTAGAGATGTAAAGTATGTATCTTACAGAGTACTTGAAATTGATGGATCCTTTGTTTTCTTCCTTTTCTTGTGGAAGTCTGAATCAATAGAGAATATTTTCCTATATTTTAAATGATATTATTACATTCCAATTTCTAAACCACATTTTCATTCTTATTTTTTTATGATAATCCAACTATACACATGGATTTATAGATCTGAAAAATCATATATTGTGGGGTATGTCCATAATTTGTACCATTTCTAAGGTTGCGTACAAGAATTATAAAGTTTTAGTTATGATATTAAACAATTAATTATGTACTTTATATATATAGGGGAAACTTAAAATGGGATGGTGGTCCTTCCAGCGTTCAAGAAGGCCACCCTCCATTAATTTTTTGTAAAAAAACACAAGCACTTTAGTATAATAAGTAAACAATTTGTGCTATAATTGCACATTGTAAAGTACAAAATTGCACATTGTAAAATACAAAACTGCACATTGCATTTTTTACTAAACACAAACATAAAAACTGCACATGGCAACTTGGGGGGTGGGGCGATAGGAAGAAGGGAAGGAGACCTAGGACTACCGTTTCGATACCAAGTGGAAATCAATACTGTTTTTATTAAGAGGAAAGTCCCAGGGTTTCTTTATGTAGGGTGGTGATAGGATTCTGATGTAGATCATGGGAGAAAAGACAACAATATCCCCTACGGGGGTACAACTTGAAAACTTCAACAAGAATCAATCAACTCATGAACAAGCTTGTGAAGTTATAGTAGGATGCACCCATGATGATGATCCGAAAGTACCCTAAAGTTGCACCAAAAAAGGGACTTCTCTTCTTCGGAGGGGAAGCATTTGATGTCACTGCTTATACAAGATGCAGCCTCATTTGATATCACAGCTTATACAAGATGCAGCCTATGGTAGTCATCCTGATACAAAAATTACTATCAAATTCTATGTTTTTATTGGAGGTGACCTTATTAAATACCAAAGTCAAAAGCAGACAGTTGGAGTAATGTCCATTGTAGAGTTAGAGTACAAAGCTATAGCCAAGCCATTGCTGAGGTGACGTGGTTATGAATGACCATCTTGTGTAGATGCTTCTCCCAATGTTGATGATATGTGACGATCAAGTGGCATTGTTTATCATTAACAATCATCGTGTCCATGAGAAAATGAAACATGGAGAGTTGATTTCAGTATACCAAGGATTTTTTTTATTTTTTTGATTGCAAATAGGGTGAACTCCCCAAGACAGGAATCACCGCAGCCACAAATTCATTAATAAACAGTGGAGTACATTAGATTGAGGCCCAGATATTGTAAACGGTCCTAGAGTGAGAGAGCACATTCTCCGAATAAAAGCTATGGTTTTTAAAAATCAGCTCATTCTGCCAAGCCAGATCGCCCAGAGCACCGAAAAGGCCTTAGCACAATCATCCGTCGACCCCAGTCCCACAGTGTGAATCGACCTCCAAAAGAAATCAAAGCTGCTGGCCTCCACCCAATGAAGGCCCACGTCCCTCCAGGTTTGAGCCGATGTCGCACACCCGAAGAAAACGTGGTCCGCATCTTCCACCACACCCTCACATCTATCGCAAAACATATCTGCTAAGCCAAACAACCTCCCCCTCCTTGCTTTGACACACAAACGATTTCTTCTCAAACACCACACAAAGATCTTCACACTGCACGAGATCATGGTAACAGCTAATCTTCATGTGCAAACACAGCACCTCATCTCACTCCACCGCTTCCCCAGTCATAGCTTCGTAAGCCTTCTTAACCGAAAATCTCGTCCTAGACCATGCAAAATGGTCAGGCATGTCAGACCACTCCCCAAGCTGGGGAACCTCCTCAAGCAACCTCAAGAAGTCCTCCAAGCGTTGATCTGATAAATCAGAGACGAACCGTGGGACCCAAGAGGAAGATTCTACCACATCAACCAGATTCGCATCTCTATCCACCGCCAAAGCCAATAGCCTTGGGAAACGAATCCCCGGAGCACCACCCCCCATCCAGTCATCTAGCCAAAATCTGAAAACCTGACCATTCTCGAGCGTCAGGTGCAAATTAGGAGCAATACCGGCAAGACGGCCCGGATCCCAGCCCAAAGGGGAGACTCGCATCTCCTTCTAACCGCAGTCAACTCACCCTTTACCCCATAAATAGATCTCAAGACTCTTGCCGCCAACGATGATGAAGGTCCCCAAATCTTAATCACCCACTTGATCAACAAAGCTTTATTCATGATTTCCACATCACGGACCCAAGGCCCCCATCAGAAATCCTCTTCGTAACATCATTCCAGCCAACCAGGTGCAAGTCGCACCTCTGTTGCTTCCCATCTGACCATAAGAAGGACCTCACGAGAGATTCAACCTTCAATCTGACCCCAACCGACATCAGCCTAGTAGAAAAGAAGAATACCGGAATAGCAGCAAGAACATGCTTTAGGAGGGTCAACTTCCCTCCCCTAGACAAAGTGACAACCTTCTAACCTGCCATCCTCTCCTCCATCTTGCACAGAACGATGTCCCAATCAGCCTTCCGAAGTCTGCCATCCACCAACGGTAGGCCAAAGTAGGACAAAGGGAGGCTCCCCAGAGGACATCTCGCCCAACCAGCGACCATGTCGCTCTCGACAACATTCAGCCCAAAGGTAACCACCACCGACTTCTGCCTGTTAATCTGAAGCCCAGATATGCTGCCAAAGATGTCTACGAGCTAGATGGCGTTGCGATTCTGATCCTTCGTCCCCCCCCAAAAAAAGATGATCGTATCATCGGCATGTTGACGCAAAGGGATAGAGATATCCATCTGACGGAAGCCCTCACACCACTCTGCCTCCACCGTCTGCTTCAACAGAACCGCCAAACAGTCCGCCACAAGGACAAAAGCATAGAGCCAGCGGGCAGCCCTGACGAACACCCTACTGAGGTTGAAAAAAACCACCCTCATGCTTGCCATTAACAGGAACCGAGAAGGAGGAGGTAGTGACACATCTCTTCATCCACCGAACCCACATCTCAGGGAACCCCCTATGCCTAAGGGAGGACCATAGGAACTTACAACAGACACAGTCATAAGCCTTTTCGTAATCAACCTTCCAAAGAGCCCCCTTTTTCTTCTCGCGCTTCCAATCAAGACAGATTTTCGATGCCACGACAAGACTGTCAGCCATATGCTTTCCCGGAACGGAGACCGACTGCTCCTCAAGCACCACCGAGCCCAACACTACCCTGAGCTTGTTCACCAGAACCTTAGCCACCACTAGGTAAATGGCGTTAGAAATAGAAATTGGCCTGAAGTCTGCAACCGGCGTTGGATTCGTCCTTTTCGAAATGAGACAAATCAACGCCCGATTGATCATCTCGAAACCTTTGTTACCATGCCTGAATTTGTCTAGAATCTCCAACAACTCGTCCTTCAGAAGATCCCAAAACTCACAATAGAAAAGGATGGGAAAACCATCAGGGTCAGGAGCCCCATCTGCATGTAGGCCCCACACCGCTTGCTTTACCTCCTCAGAGAACTCAGCTACCAACAACTCTACCTGCCCCGCATTCACCCAACCTGCACCAACACCCGACCAACCCCAACCTTCACCACCCTCCTGCCCCCTACGCGAGCACTCCACAAAGTGGTTCCGCAAAGCAACACCAATCTGCTCCTCCCCCGTTACTCTTGCACCCCCCACGTCAATCTCATGCAAGAAGTCCCTTCGCCTACGTCCAGGCGCCATCGAGTGAAAGAACATGGTGTTGGCATCCCCCTCCTTCAACCACCTCTGCCTCGACCTCTGCTTCCAGTGAACCTCCACTTTTCGATCCTCCAACATGATCTCCTCCAACAAACTCAACCTCTCCGTTGTCACCTCATGATTCAAGCCCCTCTCATCGTCCAAGCCATCCAACCTCGCAACCCATGTCGCTGCTTCACCCCGTCTATCCTCCAACGAGCCCTAACCTCCCTATCGTACTCTGTAAGGAAGACTCTGAGGGCCTTCAACTTAGCTGCAAACCGAGCGACCGTCGTACCCTCCACAGAACAACCCCTCCATTGCTCAGCCACGAGATCCCGGAAACCATCTTCCATGAGCTGGGAGGGCTCGAACCGGAAAGTGAATCGTCGTCGCCCATCTTCTCCGGACGACCAAAGAATAGGTGTGTGATTCGAGTACGCCCGAGGTAAAGCCCATGCCCGAGCCAGAGGAAACGCCTCCACCGCCGTTGAGGATAGAAAGACACGATCAAGTCTAGAACATGACCTCACATTCCACCTAGGACAACAGGAAACGATCAGTATACCAAGGATATGATCCTTCTAGGAGGAGAGCATTATATAATCGAATCTTTATAGTTAATCTTTTCCCTATTTCTACTTCCGGCATCTTAGGAGGAAAAATGGCTTCTTTTGAGCATATTGAAAAGGGTATGTGATTATCTATTATGTCTCTAGTATAGATCAGGTAGCTGACATCTTCACCAAGCCACTTCCTAAAGCGGTCTTTGATAGATGCAACGCCTCGCTGAGCATGATGGACACTTATGCTCCAATTTGCAAGGGGATGTTGAAAACTATACTGTGTCTAAGGGGGTTTCTCTATATGTTAGTTGACTTGGTCTTTTCTACAATTGTCCCAAGAGTATCTACTATATAAGAAACCACATGGCGCTCTTTTCGTAATCAGAATATGGGTTCCTATTTTGTATGGTTACTATGGCCCACTTGACTTGATAGCCCGTGTTTAGGCTAAGATCCTTGTTAGGTCCCATTTGGTTACCGACTTGGGTTCGAGTTACCCCCATCTCGACCTCTATTCCCCCTAGATTATGATTGACAATATGGGTCCCATCTTTTCTTAGTATAGTATTTAAAGTCAATAACAAGAACATAGTCCAACCATGAATATAATCAATGTAATATATAAACAGTGTCACATCACATCGAATTTATCATTCCAATCCTTATAACCATCCAAACATGTAGTATACAAAAAGGTTTACCCATCTTACTAACCCTATTATTAAACACTCCAAGAGTCAATAGATGAGATGCGCTTTAAGCTAAATACTTTTACTAGGCATGGCTTTCTCATTATCTCTTTGTAACAAAATTATCAATTTCTTCACCATCTCTCAGAAAATTCAAAGAAAAAACTGCTTGCAGATTAATAAATATGCCTAATTTTTCAACAAGTAAATAGAAGGGAGAAAAATCATGTGCAGTTGTTTGTTGTCTTCATTTTCTGGCATGCCAGGCAGATCCATAACAGTTAGCACTTACAGAAGGAGCACAAAATTGACCTTTCTTGATATTGATAATCCTCCCTGTCTTGGCTGCTGCTACTAGTAGATCAGTCTGATTTTTTCATCAAATCGAAATGGAAAAGATCTTGTCAGTTAAAAATGTCCGTGTCAACCAAGTATATTGATTAAGTGCCTGTGTTTGTATCCCGGTGTCCACTTTTACCTGGCGACAGAGAAAGGCTGGAATTTGGATGATATCAGCAACTTTGCCAACAGCTTCGCACTGGAGGGATGTTAGTAGAGACAATTTAGTCCACGTGTTTTGTTACAATCTATCTCTTCAAATTATAAACAACAACAACAAAGCCTTTTCCCACAAGTAGGGCCGGCTACACTTTCTCAACTGCAGTTAGTATGAAATAAAATGTAACTTGTACTGTTAATATAAATTGGCAAAGCCTTCTCCCACTATAAGTAGGGTTGGTTACATGGATTCTTGCTCAAATCCATGACTTGTACTGTTAATATGCTACATAAAATCAATTTTCATGAAAAAATCGGATGTCTTCTGGTCAATATACAGTATACGCAAACTGCAAACATTGTCATTAATTCAATATTAACTAGAAGTTAATGGTTTAGACTGACATTTCGATAAATCAACAAAAATGTGCAGATTATGTCAATTATTATCCATTGCCAACTTCACGGATCTTGAGGGATACCATTTGAAAAAAAGGGCACATGGTTCTTAAAACCGATAAAAACATAGCCATTTATTTTGAGTTGTCTCCGTATCCCCGTCACAAATAAGCCTCCAAATGTCAAACACAAGTTCAAGGCCGTCCTACCCTTTTTAATATTTTCATGAAATAACAAATATTTTTAGCATAATAAGGCATTAAATATGCACAAAACTTTCATAAAATTAGTCATATTTTTGATGCAGCATCGATAAGTTTTTTTTTTTTGAAAAAGATGGGATGGACCTCTTTTAGAGACCCATCCAAAGCAGCATCGATAAGTTAAGATAGACAAATGAATTGCTGCTTCAAGTAAAGCCAGACCAATAAAACAGATTTTGAGCACATCCCCATCGTCATGTTCCTAAATTAAGAAATTGATGCAAGCACTAATTACAAACGTAAAACTTGTGAAAATTTGTAGCAGATTAAACGGATCTTGGATATGAATCCATCACCCCTGTCCCTATACAAATTGTACAAGTTCCTTCTTTGTTACATAATAGAGAGAAAAGCGTTCATGAGTGACTGTGAGTTCTTCGTTCTCCTGGTTCCTTCACCGACATTTTTTGCATTTTAACCGAAGAAACTCTATATGGTGGTTCCCAAACCTGACAGTCGGTTATAGGATTAAATTGTGCGGCAACCATCATGGTTAGAGCTTTTATGACATTAGGTCACCGAACAAAAAAGTTAAAGTTCAAAAGGTGTTCGAATGTTTGCAGTTCAATGCATAGCATTAAAAACAAACAGTGAAATTCCATGAAAATCATTCATACTTTCAGAGAAAATTCAGAGAAGAAGCTAGGGTTCCATAGAGAGCCACTCACATTCTTCATAGCTCGATGGTTCAAACCTAGATTGGGAGCTCAGAGACTCAGATTGAGAAACTGATGTACAAAAAGATTTGCGAGACAAATAAGTTGGTGGACTCGATCAACAAATTCGGATAAAAATCAAATCGATTCTTAAAAAGTTATATTGACATCATTGTTAATGTTCGAAATATCGATATCGTATCGGTCTGACCCAAAAAAGGATATATCGAGGATACATTGGGACATCTTATAGATATCGGTGGAAATCTCATAAATGACGAAAAAGAGTGATTTTTTCTCGTAAAGTACGATCGTTTGGGTTTAAAACAACAAATAACATCTAAATACACACTTATATGCAAAAATGAGGTGTATTTAGCACGCAAATACACATTATATCGCAAATATCATTGTTGTAAATGTTGGTGTTGACTGTTGACTGCTGACCACTAAGACGTATTGGAAAGGAAATGATGAAATCCAGATAATAAAAACTTTTAAACATAGATGAGGGGTACTTAGCACATTATCTTTATAGCACATCATATATTATGTATAAACAAAATGCTGAGCTACAGCGAAAATCAAACAAACAAGTAGATGAACATGATAGCATATAGTTTTGAAAAAAACATTATATATGATAATCATAATTTTGAATGATAGAAGATGATTTAAAATAGATAAGAAATAGAACTTTCTAACTGAACTAAGGGAAAGCATACAGATTGGAGTATGCCACATATTTGAGATTAGGTATCACTAAAATACTAATACTAAGTAACAACTATAAATTTAATACGTATTAATATAGTAATATGTACGATATATATATATGTGCAAACTTCCTTTAATCAGCTTTAGAATTGTTACATCACCATTGCCAAAAGGGGGGGCAAAGCCTCCGTTCGAAACATGGGTCTAGGGGGGTTGAGGTATGTCACGTATTTGAGATTAGGTATCACAATAATACAAATACTAAGTAACAACTATTGATTTATTAAATATTAATATAGTAATATATACAATATATGGGCAAACTTTCTTTAATCAGCTTTAGAACTGTTTCATCTCCATTGCCAGGGGGGTGAAGCCTCCCATTCAAAACGAGGTCTGGGGGGCGAAGCCTACAGTTCGAAATGGCGGTTCGAAACCTCCGATCAACAAGCCTATGCAGGTGGGGGTATCGGGAGAGTAAGAATGCTCCCCATGCACCCCCCGACCTAAAACGAATAATATAAATCTTGTATTTTTAATTCCTACATTAAAAAACTCGAACAAATCGACCAATAAAAATTTTAAAAATAGTAAGATCGAGCAAAAATAGTCGAATCTTTCAACATGGATTTGAGCAAGAATCCATGTATCGGACCCTACTTATAGTGGGAGAAGGCTGAGTACATTTAGTGATATCGAGCAAAACACGCCCAATATCGGTGGTATCGGTCGATACCGGAATATTGGAAAATAGACACTGCAAACATTCAACTTCGACCGCACAGGTCGATATAGCGATCTGATATCTTAAAATCAATATAGGTGAATACTCCCAGTCGATATAGATGTCAACGATATATCATCGATATATCATGATATCTCAACTTATGGTCATTGTGCTATAATCGCAAGTGACATATTTTCTATTTTAGTTGGTCTATAATAGTTATTTCTATTTGTAACCCTTCTATAATTAGGAGTCCTATCGAGGACTCCTATGTAATTTCTGCATACAAGACATTGGGGTTTCACACTATATAAAATACCCTACCCCTTGAATAAAGATCAATCCAGTGATTCTCTATTTTTCTCCACATGGCATCAGAGTGACGACTCTAGATCAAAGTTCGTATAGGAACTCTCGCCGTCGCCGCCAACCTTGTTGTTTCCCTCTACCCCATGTCGACACTGCCGTAGCTCCTCCTTATTGGTAGTGCACTGCCACCACCGCCTCCCAAGCCCTAGCGTCGCTTCCCTATCAGTTTAGATGCCCTAGCAGCACAGCACCCTTCACCACAACTACCCATATCCGATGACAGCACAACCCACTAGCGGCATTATTGCTTCCCCGATGATAGTCGTACCTCCCATAGGCACTACTGCACATTAGTCGCAACCCCATCAACATCGTTGGTATAGATCCCTCGTGGCAAATACACTGCAATCTGCAGACGCTCCTCATCATGCATGTAGTCCAACAGCTCTAGAGTTTCCATCTTCAACGAATCATTTCACTAGCGCTAAGTCTGATGCTTGAATAAATCTCCTCGTGATATTTTTTTATTCTCTCTCCATAATCGTAAATTCGTAATGGCCATGTGACCCAAACCGAGACTAAACCCTTGAATTCCATCTCTTTCATAGCAGTTCATGTGATATCTATCAAATTAAAGGGAGCAAACAACTATGTACTATGGTCTCCAGTCTTCAAGATGAATACGGACGGTCAGAGGAAGATCTACAAAATGAAGGAGTAATTAAAAGAAACAAACAAGGAATATGATTCTTAATTGAGCGAAAACTATCAGCTCATGACAAGGATAACCAACAGGGTCGAGCCCCGCATCGTAGCCAAACTTATGTACAAAGAGACGGTCAAGTCGTGTAGGGATGGGCCAAGAACCTCCACCAATCTTGAGAGGAAAGGGACTCCAAAAACCCGAGCAATGCACCTCACGGAGGAGAGACTTCATCGTTGATGAAGCGGGGGTGTCTCCACAGGACACCACTCTCTGAGACCGAAGAGAGGAGAAGCTCGGTCTCTTCCGAAGATAGACCTCTTGTGCAACACTATTTCTCCCCCAAAAGCACCACGTCTCCAAAAACTCAATCACTAATGTTTCATGAACGGCTTTTGTTCCAAAAAGACACATGATGAAGGTGTGGTCATTAGTCATTACTCCAAGATAATTGTAGATATGAAGCATAGGGGAGTTAAGGGTGTGCTTTGGAAGGTTAATATTTTTGAAGCATTGATCGTGTCAGCTAGAGTTTCATCTGGGCTTTTGTCATCCGGCATGATTTCCTAATGACTGGATTGCTTGGATGAAGAGGTGGGTAATGACACTACCTTGCTCGATCTTAGTGAATGGAAGATAGGTAAGTGGACTCTTTCAGCCATAAAGAGTGGATAGGCAAGGGTTCGCACTGGCTCTGCTACTCTTCATTCCGATGGTCTATTCCCTCACGGATGGTCATGAGGGCAGCGTAGGGGTATTATTTGCTCAGGCTATTGTTTGGATAATATTTTGATCCTTGTTCTACATTATGATGATGACACTATATTGTTCAAAGAGGGTAGCACATGAGAGACAAAGGGGATTGATGTGGTTTTAGAGCTCTTTGGTGTCGTCTCGAGCCCCAAGCTCAATGGTAAGAAGTCATTCTTTATGCACTTGAGCATACGAATGATAAGGTGAAGGCTTGTGAGGCTTCTTTGCACTCTCAATGAGGTCCCTACTAATCAATTATTTAGGGTTGCCTAATAGATGGTCATCTTCAGTAGTTAGACTAATTACCCGCAGTCGAGAGGTTTGAGCGCAAGTTTGCAGGGTTGACGTGATTAATGCCTCTCAATAGATGATCATATGGTTCTTTTGAAGGAGGTCCTCTAAGCGACCCCTTTCTTTTTTATATCCTTCTATTTGCCCTTGGTTAGGTTTCGAGGGCGGTTAGAGGCATTGATGCAATGTTTCTGTTGGGAAAAGAGACTTCGATAATTATTCAGAAAAAACCCTAGGCTCTCTTATATAGGGAGAGACCTTAAGGGTAAATTACAAAGAGGTCTATAAAAGATAAAGAAATAACAACAAGATACATAAAGAGATAATAATACCAAGAACTATCTCTACACTCCCCCTCAAGGTGGAGCATAGATGTCTATCATGCTCAGCTTGGATGAACATCTCTGAAAAGGTCCTCTGAGCAGTGGCTTGGTGAATACATCTGCAGTCTGATCTCCTGAGCTCACATGTGCAGTAGATATCAATCCTCTCTGGATCAAGTCTCTAGTGTAATGAACATCTCTGATATGGTTCTTTTGAAGGAGGTCCTCTAAGCGACCCCTTTCTTTTTTATATCCTTCTATTTGCCCTTGGTTAGGTTTCGAGGGCGGTTAGAGGCATTGATGCAATGTTTCTGTTGGGAAAAGAGACTTCGATAATTATTCAGAAAAAACCCTAGGCTCTCTTATATAGGGAGAGACCTTAAGGGTAAATTACAAAGAGGTCTATAAAAGATAAAGAAATAACAACAAGATACATAAAGAGATAATAATACGAACTATCTCTACACTCCCCCTCAAGGTGGAGCATAGATGTCTATCATGCTCAGCTTGGATGAACATCTCTGAAAAGGTCCTCTGAGCAGTGGCTTGGTGAATACATCTGCAGTCTGATCTCCTGAGCTCACATGTGCAATAGATATCAATCCTCTCTGGATCAAGTCTCTCGTGTAATGGCAGACAACTTCAATATGCTTGGTCCTCTCATGGAAGGCTGGATTGTTGGCAATGAATAATGCTGCCTGATTGTCGCACTGAAGCGTCATAGGTAGGGGCACAGCTACATGTAGATCTTCTAGTACGGACCGAACTCACATCATTTCCGTGCTGGCTTGAGACATGGCCCTATATTCGGATTCGACACTGGACCTTGCCACAACAGTTTGTTTCTTGCTTTTCCAAGACACCAGAGAGCCTCCAACAAACACTGCGAACCCTGAGGTTGATTTTCGATCCTTAGGGCATCCTGCATAATCTGCGTCTGCACACGCTGAGATGGATAAGTCTGTGCCCTTTCTGAATAGCAGCCCTGACCCTGGAGAAGACTTCAGATACCTCAGTATCATGTGTATAGCATCCATGTGAACCTGTCTTGGCAGCTCCACAAATTGACTCACCCTGCTAACTGCAAATGCAATGTCTGGACGAGTTATGGTAATGTAGAGGAGTTTTCCCACCATTTCTCTATATCTCCTCTTATCTACTTCATCAGTATCACCATCATACAACTTCATGCTAGGGTCCATGGGAATACTCGATGGTTTGCATCCATCCATGCCAGTCTCAATCAGGAAGTCTGTAATGTACTTTCGTTGGGTCATCACCAAGCCCTGTGCATTCCTTGCAAATTCCAACCCCTAAAAGTATCTTAGGGTTCCAAGATCCTTTATAACAAACTGACGGCCTAGGAATGCCTTCGCCCTTTCTATGCCCTGAACATCATCTCCAGTAACAAGAATATCATCCACATAGACCATAATGACAAGTTGACAACCGTACCTGCCGATGACTTCTGGACAAACAACGAGTGATCGGCATTTGACCTCTTGAATCCCTGTTGCTCAATTAGGTTGGACAGTTTCTGGAACCATGCTCTCGGACTCTGTTTGAAGCCATATATCGCCTTGTGAAGTCTACAGACCATCTGCTTCTCCCCCTCAGCAGTAAACCCAGGTGGCTGCTGCATGTAGACTTCCTCCTGTAAGTCCCCGTACAGAAAGGCATTCTTGACATCTAGTTGAGATATACTCCATTCACGAACCACAGCAACAGATAAGAGAATACGAAGGGTAGAGTGTCTCGCCACTGGAGAGAACGTATCCATGTAATCCACGCCATAGGTTTGTGTAAACCCACGGGCGACCAAGCGTGCTTTGTACCGATCCAACGAGCCACCTGCATGATATTTAACTATGAAGACCCACTTACAGCTCACAACGGATGCATCAGGAGGTGCAGGGACCAAAGACCATGTGCCACGGGACTGCAAGGCCCTCATCTCTTCTTCCATAGCTAATTTCCAGCTATCAGTCTTCAAAGCTTCCTGGTAGGTCCGTGGGATATCCACGGAAGACAAGGCTGAGGCAAATCTCTGAAAATCACCAGTGAGACGGTGAAAGGAAACCTGTGAAGCAAATGGATAAGAGGCACATTGTCGCCTCTGCTTCCGAATAGCAATCGGAACATCAAGATCATCATCTGCTGTACTGGATGGGCTAGTGTCGTCATGTACTGAAGAATCCTGCACATGTACCAAACCTGACCCGTCAGTGGTAATGCCATCTGAACATACCTGAGGCGTGATGAGTGGTTGATGTGTAGTCTGAGCAGGACCTGACCGACGCGTATAGAATTTTGGTAGCGGTGAAACAATAGGCCGTGGAATGGGTGGAGGAGGAGGTGGTGGTGGGCGTGCTGGCGTGGAGACAGGCACAGGGTTAGACTCAGGTGAACTCCATGTAGGTGGTGGAGGAACATAGACATCATCAGTGGTAGTGGATGGTACCAGTCTGTCACCTGCAGAAGAGAAATACATGACAGACTCAAAGAAAGTGACATCAGCACTCACAAAGTATTTCTTATTCGTAGGATCATAACACCGGTAGCCCTTCTGAGTCCTAGAATAACCAACAAAGACGCACTTGACTGCTCTAGGAGAGAGTTTGTCAAGTCCGAGAGATAGAAGATGAACAAAAGCCACAGTACCAAAGACACGTGGAGTCAGTGAGAATAACTCCTTGTCTGGAAAAATAAGAGAGATAGGTATCTTCTCACCAAGAACTGAGGATGGCATTTGATTGACCAGATAACATGCAGTAAGAACAGCGTCCCCCCAAAAGGAAATAGGGGCACAACTCTGAATCAACAGGGTTCGAGTAATATCCAAGAGATGGCGATGCTTTCTTTCCGCCACACCATTTTGCTGTGATGTATATGCACAAGTGGTTTAGTGAATAATACCCTTTGATGAAAGGAATTGAGAAAGTGAGCGTGTACAAAATTCAAGGGCATTATCCGTCCAAACATATTTGACTGAGGAAGAGAAAACATTATGCACTTCATTAATTAAATTCTTGATCACATCTCCTGCTTCAGATTTATTCTTTAAAAGAAAGACCCATGACACACGAGAAAAATCATCCACTACCACAAGATAAAATATGTGCCCCTGATGATCGGGAACACGACTCGGACCCCATATATCTATATGTAACAACTCGAATAGGGAGCTACTGCTCCGACTCTGACAACTTGGAAAGCTCGACCTATGATGCTTTCCCAACTGACATGCTTCACAGCGGAAAGACGAACTAGGAGAGATTTGGGGCAGAAGATGGCGCATTTTCTGGAGCGGAAGGTGACCAAACCGGAGATGCCAGATGTACAGAGAGACTGGTCCGGCAGAATGAGAGGAGACGCCAGCATAGGAATCCCGAACCAGCCGATATAGACCATTCTGCTCAGAGCCACAGCCAATCACCCTGCCCGTGAGTATGTCCTGAAAAATGAGAGAAGACGGGTCAAATATGGCACGACAATGCAAACCCTTCGTAATCTGACTAATAGATAACAGATTCATTGAAACTCAGGAGCATGTAGGACATTCTGTAGCTGCATAGTGGAGGATAGGAAGACCTCCCCCTGTCCAACAAGGGGCGAATGGGTACCATCTGCGATCTGCACTGAACGACCGGGAGGAATGTCCCTGTAGGCCTATAATCTATTTCTATCTCGGCAGAGGTGATGTGTGGCTCCCGAATCTATAACCCAGTCAAATATATCATGAGATGGTGTGAATGCAGTAGATCTATCTGAGATACTAGCAACGGCAGATGAACTGGCGGAGGTTGTAGCAGCAACATCTGAAGGACCACCAGACGAATCACCAGATGAATGTGGCATAATATCTCGGAGACGTGCCACAAATTCGTCAAATCGATTATCTGCAGTAGACGGTAATGGAGACTGAGAATGCTCTGCAACACGTGCCGACGCTGGGAACCCATGCTTAGAATAGCATGTCTCCTCTGAGTGTCCTGTGCGGTGACAATAGGAGCATATCTGACTAAAACGACCACCCCTTCCCTGGGGTCCACGGCCACGTCCACGACCACGACCAGAAGGTGGGCCACCTCTCCCACGCGAGACTGCCATCGCTGATGGGGGTGGAGTAGAAGAGCTGGATGAAACTGGAATGCGACTGAGCCTTCTGTAAACATCCTCCACTGGAGGAATAACTGAATCAGCTAGGATCTGAGACCGGGCGGCATCATATTCAGGATCAAGAGCCGCAAGTAAAACACCCACCATGGTGACGTTCCGAAACGTCTTCTGTTGTTCAGGAGTAGCAGTGAGTGGAATGGTACTGTATAACTTCTCAAACATCCCTCTTAGGGATGTGTATAGGGACTGGAGAGGTCTGCCGCTCTGCTTCATTGTGAAAATGTCATGCTGAAGATGCAACATCTTTGTCTCATCTCGCACCTGCGAATATGTAGCGGCAAGAATGTCCCACATCGCCTTGGCAGTGGACTGATGGAGGATGTCATTAGCAATCTCCATCGTCAATGTACCAGACAACCAGACCTTTGTGTATGAGTCATCAGCCTACCATGAGGCATATATCCCTGTCTTCTCTGCGGGCTCATCCTCGGTAAGAATGTGCTTCTTACCATTCGACTTCATGAGGCTCATGAACTGCATAGCCCAGAGCTCATAGTTAGACCCGTCCAAGGGTATGGAGACAAGCTAATGAGTCCCTACACCAACTGCATCGGATTTGAGTGCGTATGTAGACGTTACGCACTCAAATCCATATATCGGCCGAAGAGACGAGGTGGACTAGGACACGCCTTAGATGAGACCTACAGCCCTTTCAGCGGCAAGGAAGCCGCCTGGTGGTATGCGGGGGGGGTACCGCGCGGCGGGCTGGATGCCGTCGGGGGGGCTTCTGCGGCGGGCTGGGATGTCGCCAAGGCCTTGGGCGGCAAGCTGGAGGCCACTTAGGGCCTTCTGCGGCGGGCTGGAATGCCTCCTGGGGCCTCAGGCGGCGGGCTGGGGACCGCCTGGAGCTTTGGCGGTATGAGAGAGAGAGAGAGACGGCGGGTGGGGAAGCCGCTGCTGGAGGGGCGGTGGGTGGGGAGGAAGCCGGAGGTTGGCGCCGAGATAGGAGAGGGCAGCAGGTGGGGAAGGGGAAGGCGGGTGTGGAGAGCCCTAGGGCGGGTGTGGAGAGCCCTAGGGCGGCTCTGATACCATGTTGGGAAAAGAGACTTCGATAATTATTCAGAAAAAACCCTAAGCTCTCTTATATAGGGAGAGACCTTAAGGATAAATTACAAAGAGGTCTATAAAAGATAAAGAAATAACGACAAGATACATAAAGAGATAATAATACTAAGAACTATCTCTACAGTTTCGTCTAGATTAATTGGGCAACTAGGAGATACAATTTCCATAAAGCGGGTTGAGGGTTCTCGTCGCCACCGCACGATTGAGATGGGGGGTCCAAGGGAAGTTGTGGGAGTGGATGAGGTTTGCAAACAAGGTGGGGGAGAGATGCATGAGGGACACCGCAATAAAGAGTGAGAGGGAAGGTGACGGTTGGTCAATCGTTTCCCATCAGAAACGGGGGCGACAGAAGGTTGCAGAAAGCGAAAATCGATACTCAGTCGGTAGGGTCACTGAGTAAGGATTAAGCGGCAGTCGGACGACTAATCGAATTTAGTAGGCCATTAGCCAGGTTTGAACTTTTTAATTATTTTAAGTATATAAATCAATTTTTATACACATATTCTTATAAATTTACATTGATTTATACATTTTCTATACTATCATAATGAAATAAAAGAGTTAATTGTCTTTAAATATAACAATAAGCATATTAGAATTAGTTTGCTTTTTAAAAAAATCGAAAACTAAAAAATAAAAAATCTCTAAGTAGAAGTCAATCTTGTAGTCGACCGACTAGGTCGAGTAGTCGGGTTGATCGACTAATGGCCGACTAAGCCGAGTCGAGCCAGCTATCCCACCTACTCGGTTAGTCGGGCCGACTAATCGGCCTAATCAGCCGACTTTTATAACAGATAATGTTTCAGATGCAGAGTGTTCGAACATCGGACTGTGGACTATAGGGCCCCTCCGCGATGCTTCGTTTGTGGGGAAGAAGGGCATCAGAGGTCGAGCAACCCAAGATCAAATTCGGGAGACAGGAAGTTGGTGTTGCTGACGTCCAACGTCTATGTGGCTCGCTCCTTTGCATCGATGATGAGAGGTAGCGGGCATGGCCAGAGCCTAGTCAAAGAGCAAATTCTCATTGGATCCTCAACATTGGAAGGTCTTGAAGTAGCTCTCGTATCCGAGGGGTGTGAAAAGCTCTAGAAAATGCTTTCACAGAGGACATTGTGCCATTGGGCAATGGCCTTTTCTGTGCTAGAGGGCTCTCAAGGTCAGAGACAGAGGTGCTACTCTGGTTTGAGCACGATTGTGGCGTCAGGTGGCAGCTCCTGCGATACACAGATGGTGAAGCTCTGCACAACAAGCAGTAGGTGGTCTGTATTACCGGAGTACCATTCCATTCTAAGATGATTGAAGGCTCGTGTTCCGCTTTCAGAAGTATTGGGGTAGTGAAGAAGATCCTCGCTCACGGTCGTGGTCTGTATTACCGGAGTACCCTTCAACAACATTGGTTATGCTAGAAACCTCCAGTACCATTCCCCCAGAGTCGAGTTGCACCTTGGTGGTGGGTCTTTCAGAGTGCTGGTGCAAGTGCTACCCACACCGTCGTCGCCACGCAAGACCTTTGAAGATTCCGCGAGTTCATCGTCCGCCACGCTGGTGACCCCCCGACCAGAGTCCTCTTGTCCGGTAACAACTGAGATGTTCTTGGAAAATCAGATATTTCTTGGAAGGCATCTGTTTTCGGTCGGGTCGGAGCTTGACCCGAGTACCCACCTTAGATAGAGTTCCTGTGGACTTCGACTCGTTGGAGCCTTACCCGATAGGCCTCGGAGCTTGAAACCAATTTCATGCATCCAATGGTGAAGCTTAGCTTTAGCATGAGCCATGAACATAATTCTGAATCTCATATTATACATGAAAATGACATCGTTCTGAATATTTGTCGAAAAACACACAACTTTGGGAGCTGACTAGTCCTTGATTCTATCAATAGACCAAGTTAGTGTGGTTATATTTGACAACATTTAAGTAAGATTATGAGCATTCGAATATGCAAAGTGGTCTGAGGTATGTGTTGGAGTATTTGGTAGTGCACCTATTGAGCTGTAGCAGGGTAAATGGATCCTGGAGAAGATCCATTTACCCCATCCAGTATTTATTCCCATACCGCCTATTGGTGGGACTTGGAGGCTCTGGAGAGGCTATATAAGGAGCCCCAGACCTCCTGTATCCATTGAGAAAAACGCAATGAAGCATATGCCCCTTTGAGGACTTCTCCCGTGGTTTCATCCCGCTCCTCACGGAGTAGGGTTCCACGTTAAAATCCCGCGTTCTTATTTTGTTCTTTATCTTTTCCATGTTCGCTTCCGCATTCTTCATATTTTATAACATGGTATCAGAGCAGTTCGATTCTCGAGGAATTATTTTCAAGAGTTTTTTTTATTCGAGACTCGATTATCTATTGTTCTTATTGATTAAGTTTTGTAAGTACTAGGGTTTCTATTGAAACCCTAGATTTTGGAGTTTTGGTTGCCGTAATTCCTTTGGCGGCATGTTTCCATACCCTTTGCAAGATTCGATGCATAGCAGATGTGCAACAGAGAGAACATGCAGAACAAAGAGAAGATCCCTTCCAAGTCTCTCTCCTTCGCCAGCCCTTCCGGGCGGTCGCCAGCCCTTCCAGCCCTCGCGTGAAGGGTCGAAACGACGCTCCACTGCTCCAGGTCGCTTCTCTAGGACGGCGGCGCTCGACCACCAGATCTCATCCAGTGCCGCTCGCCTCACGCAGAACCAACCTCAGGGTTTCAGGCGGAGGCACCAGGCTTCGACGTCATGTCCTAGCCGCCTCCAGGTCTCACATCGCCAGGAGAAGCCACCGCTTCCTATCGTGAAGCTCCTCGTGGTGACCTCGCCTTCTCGCGCCCTAGACCCCTGATGCAAAGCTGCCTCCTCGAACCTGACCTCGCGCCGACCGCGCCTCCCAGCAGCGCCTCTCGCCATCGCGCAGCCCTAGGCAGCACCGCACAACCACAAGCGACACACCGTTGGCGGTGATGCCCCCATTTCCTTCTCCATCGCGCACGCAGCGCTTCTTCCCGATCTCCTCTCGCGTCGCTACACGAGATCTCGCCCAGGCGGGAGCTTCCGCTCCTTTGTGGCGTGCGCCTGAAGAGTTTCATCGTGTGAGGGGTCCCATGAACCCTAAAAGGTCAAGGGCAATTGTTTTGGGCCCCGTAAGAAAAAAAAGAGTTCGAAAATAAAAGGGCTGCTGGGCTGAGTTGTTTGTTTACAAAAAAAAATCTTTTGTGGGCCGACGGTCATCAGAAAAAAATTGTGGGGGCTGACTTCAAGGGGCCGGATAGCCTAAGCAGTAAAGAGAGAGAAAAGGCGCGTACAATTATGAAAAGCCGTACGCAAATTTAAAAAAAAAAGAAGAAGAAGAAAAATTATTGATGAAAAGCCGGAAAAATGTTGTAGCGGTTTTAATAAAAATCAAAAAAAATGTGTGGACGGCTTATAAAAAAATGTGAAGAAAAGCCGCAAGTTTCTTCATGTTCTACCCCCTATTTATCTTGTCTTCTCCCAACTGTCGATGTCTTCATTCCGACCAGTATGGGAGAAAGGGGGAGTATATGTAGAGTCACAGATCTATTCAGATATTTCAGATCCAAATGTCAGATTATCCAGACCATTCAGATTCCAGACTCTACAGTTGTTCAGACTCGACGATTGTCTTCCGAGTCCAGTTTCAGACACGCACAAGTGTGCGATCATTTTCAGATGAGCATAAGTTGCCATTATCAGTTCGAGGTCCCCATCATTCTTGTTGTTGTTCGGCCAGAGTTTTCATGTGAGCCATAGGGACTCCAGAGCAGAGGACCATTCCATTGAGGGCAAGGGTTTTCATGTGGTATCATAGGTACACCAGAGCAGTGCACCATTCTCTGAGCCAGATGGCAGAGACCCAGTTCTCCGACGAGGAAACTTCAGGTGCAGTTTCAGACTCGATGGTCAGATTCCGAGTCTTCACACTCCAGCCCGTTCGTCCTCCTCACCTGCACGGCATGAGAAGCAACGTCCTCGACTGCAGCATGTGCGCGTTGGGTTGATATTGTCCGTAGTGTCCTGTAGCGTGAGTTGAGTTTCTTTCTGTTTGTTTGTCCAAGCTGAGCATTGCATGCTCCAGCTTGAGGGGGAGTGTTGGAGTATTTGGTAGTGCACCTATTGAGTTGTAGCAGGGTAAATGGATCCTGGAGAAGATCCATTTACCCCATCCAGTGTTTAGTCCCATACCGCCTATTGGTGGGACTTGGAGGCTCTGGAGAGGCTATATAAGGAGCCCCAGACCTCCTGTATCCATTGAGAAAAAAGCAATGAAGCATATGCCCCTTTGAGGGCTTCTCCCGTGGTTTTATCCCGCTCCTCACGGAGTAGGGTTCCACGTTAAAATCCCGCGTTCTTATTTTGTTCTTTATCTTTTCCATGTTCGCTTCCGCATTCTTCATATTTTATAACAGTATGGATTCAAGGAAGCAAGCGCAGCCCATTGTTTTGTGCATCTATCTGATTTCTTAAAAAGGAATGTGCAAATCAAAATCTAGTAGTCAAATAACAGAAAAACACGGTCTTATTGGAGAGGCAAAATTACATGCTACACAAGGATTTCCAGGTAGATCACCCAACCTAATACAGATCTTGAAGAAGCAAGCTTAAATTAAGATTTTGATGAAACCAGTGTGTTATTCTTCTTTCAAGTATATGGCATGGACTGTGCTGTTACATATCACTACATTATCATGCGTCAAAGCAAAGTTTATGGAATAATTTGGGCATATATTCTCCTTTCTATCCTTTCAAAGTATGGGTCCATTCCTGCTCGAGATGAATATTATATAACAATTACAAAGCAAACAGATCATATAAAATAATTGGGTTTTTAAATAGAGCAGAGATCAAGAATTTAAAAAACAAGCCAAATGTAATCATTAAAGTATATTATTTTCAATCGGGCAAAGCGAATAACGCAACTTACTTGTATAGTCTCATGCACATCAGTAACAATTGGCAGATCATATGCAACCTTAACCTTCTCAAGAATCTGAGTCATATAGAGATACGGTTTAGTATATACAAATTACTCTAAAAATGAATGCCTATAACTTTTCTGGTTATTACTTGCTTTTGTGTCAGAAACAAAGAATTTTTATATCAGAAACAAAGAAAAATGCAGATCAGTCCTGCAAAAATCAGCATGAGTACATCCATTTAGTCTTTAACTCTAGCATGACTTGTGTGTGGATTGCCAGTTAAACAATTAATGAAACTTGCTGTAATTTTTAATTTTTGAAATGCCACTGCATGACTAACACTCAGGATTTGTATTGTAAGGACCAAAATATTAGAATCGTCCAAAATACAGCCCTACAGTACCCAAAATGAATATATCTCATTATAAGCACGGAAATTCTGTGCATAGAATTGCATGCTCTGCGAGTCTGCAGATCCTGAACCACTAATGAGACCTGATTTGTTTGTAAAGTAATTTGAATTACGGAATGGCTACATCAAAATTTTCATGATTTATCTTTTTAAAAAAAGCACAAAAGGCAAACACCCCATTGGGCAAATTCTTGATAGGGAGAAGGATCTACCTTCCCTATCCCTAGACTTAGAAAACCTGGAGGTGGAATCAGTGAAGCTTTCCTTTGAGAAAATGAACTACCAAGATGAGAGAGGACTGCTTTCGCGAACAAGGAGTGAAGGCTCTCAAGTCTAACCAGACAAAACAACTGAGACTAGTTGATAACAATGATGTGGAGATAAACATAAAACATAATATCAAAACTCAAATTTACATGGTTCAAGATTAGGCTGTCCAGGCAGCCCACTTATCGTGTGTCATTGAATCTTCTCACTAAGACCTATACTCTCATCATAGACGATGTGGGATAAACACATGACATCATGTTACACAATAGCTGGATCTTTCTGCGAGATACAATTGCCCGTTTTGTCTCAATACTTCATTATACAAACTGAAAAATTCTCTACCCATACACAAAATATATGATGGTACAAACCACCTAAACTTAATGCGTACTCTTTTGATTGATGATGACAACAACGATGCATCTCCATCATTCTCGTGAATTGGGGGATCTTGAGGGTTGGAGCCTGAAAAGATAACCTGTCAAGCATCTTGATCGATCGCAGTTGCCAACATGCAATAAGTCTTTTTCTTGAGATTTTTGACCTGCAACTTATCTCCAAAGCAGATAGTTCTATCTCTCTAAATACAACAACAACAACAAAGCCTTTTCTCACATTAAGTAGGATCGACTACATGGATTCTTTGCCTCCAGATCTGTAATCTAAATGTTTGCTTAAATCCATGTTAAAAATCTGTAATCCAAATGTTTGCTTAAATCCATGTTGAAAAATGGTTCTATGCGACATGTAGACCTCAAAAACGTGCCTTATATAGTGGCCTTGAAACAAGTTCTCTCTCATGGGAACATCAAAGAGAGGATCTCGTCCTGATGGCCATTAACGAAGAAGGATGAAGTCAAAATGTGCCCCTTCCACATGACAAAAATGAATAAATCTCACTCCAGAAAATTATTCAAAAGGTAGAATCAAAACTTTGTCGTTCTTTTTCCCTTCCTTTTTCCTAGAATCGTCTCTTTTTAAGTTTTTTAGTTGATTTTCTACTCTCATTATGTTTCTTCTGGCTGCTCTCTTTGTGTGTGTGGGTGTCTGTGTGTATGGGGGGTAAAATAGAAGATTAAAAACAGATTAAATCCCAATACAAATAAAAATAAAGCATTGTAAATGTCCATACATTTTGTATTGAAAGATAATGGGGCTCTCCCTCTCGTCTTTTTAAATGCGCTCTAGGGTTTGATGATAATACCTAACAAGTATGCAACTACCACTTTAGACAGCCATATAAAGCCCTTTTACCGCATCATTTCTCATGCCATCGATCTTGCTTTATATTTGCATCGTATCCTAGATATTGTCACCTTGATTCTCTTATGATTACCAGCTCCCTCATTAAGAAGAGCACCGAGTGCCATCGTCGGGTTCAATCTTTTGCCATCTCTCTCAAAACCTAGAGGATTCGTTTCAAACTTTGCATATTATGCCTTTTAGAGAAAAGAGGTCATGCATCCATAATGGTTCTTATCCCACTATATTTTACCTTATAGCACACTCAATACAAAAATCAGGATTCCAAAAGAGCCTTGACGTGAATCACAACATTCTCTGCACAAAATATCGCCTAATGAAAAGTAGCATCATTACATGCTAGCCAGAGGATCCAAATCATCAAGAAAGGCTTGAACTTTTTGCCAAACAATTTAAATTAAGTAGCATTCGACGACAACCAGAATCTCTCCATATAAGAAATACCCAACCACCCATCATTAAAGCGAACACTCTTAAGAAATGATCACACAAAAACCCATGACTAATACAATCTGTTTGTGCGCCACTTACGTCAGAGATGTGTCCC
Organism: Ottelia alismoides; assembly: GCA_037367405.1. NCBI lineage: Eukaryota > Viridiplantae > Streptophyta > Magnoliopsida > Alismatales > Hydrocharitaceae > Ottelia > Ottelia alismoides. The sequence goes on from JAZKJV010001482.1 coordinate 742,520, forward strand.
ACATCTACCGTCTGTGGGATGTGGAGACTCGGTGGAGGCTATATGTAGACCCCACACCCATTGTATTCGGATGAGAAAGTCAATAGACTATCAGTCATTTGAGGCGTTCTCCTGTGGTTTCATCCCGCTCTTAGAGAATAGGGTTCCACGTTAAAATCTTTGTATTCCATATTCATTTTTCTGTTCTTCATACTCTGTTTATCATTTCGCGATAGCATTCCTATTTTCTAACATGGTATCAGAGTGGATTCAATTCTCGAGGATTTATATATGTTCATAATTTGTTTGAGAAACAATTTTGGTGTTTATTCTTAAATATTATTCTGTACGAGAATCGATTTTAGTATCAGATCGGTTAAAGTTCCAGACGGTTCTAGGGTTCAATTTCTTGAACCCAAATTTCAGCCAGAGATTACAGATTCATCGGAGACGATCAAATCCTTCGCGTCGCTTCAGCGAACATCTATTGCGAGCAGGCTCCTGGCTCCAGACCATCTCGCATCTCCAAGAGATTGGCGGAGGCGTTGCTTGCCCTCTTCTCCATGCTATTAATGGCGAGCCACTCCCAACAACGGCGCAAGTGAAATTCGCGGCTCGTCTCCGGCAGTCCGCCTTCACGCAACACTCACGGTTCTGAAGCATTATCGACGGTCAACCCAGATCTTTGAACCCTACAAGCGGTGTTCTCTCGATTCTCACGTAGGCGAAGAACCCATCACAGGCAGAACCAACTCCAGGCGGTGCGGTCGCTCCAGACGCCCGTCGTCGATCCCTCTAGTCGTACCATCGCGGAGCTGCTCGACGGAGCCATCTCTCCTGCAAAACAGAGGCTCCTCCATCTCTCCTACACAACCCTACTGGTGGAAACCTCGAAGGACTGGTCGATCCTCCATTTCTTGCACACTGCAGGTCCACAGGCGACGACGAAGACCTCCCAGTAGCACTGCACATCCATCTCGGAGTCGCCTCCTCCGCTCCAGGTCGTGGCGCAGCACCCCTCCGGTCGCGCCCCTTTGTGCTATAAGAGGAGTCGATCGTGCATCTTCAAGCACGAGCGGGGTGGTGTGTCTTCATAAGAGGGTTCCCAAGTGGGAACCTTAATTAACAACCCAAGTGGGTTGTGGTTTGTTTGGGTCCTTTGGGTCGGTTTTAAAAAAAATTGCAAGGTGCTCTGCGTCAGAAAAAAGGGGGGATTGTGTAGGGTCGTGCATTGTTTGAAAAAAAAGGCCCAGTTTTCAAGCTCATTTGGGTTGTGCAGAAAAAAGTACGAAAAAAAATAATTCAAAAAATGAGTTTTGAGCAAAAAGTCTTGTGAAAAGCCAAAGAAAAATGTGACAACTTATTTGATTTTCCTCATTTTATTGTCTTTGTTATCTTCTCCCAACTTGGCTGATGTTTGTCATTCCGACAAGTATGGGAGAAAGGAGAAGTATTGTTTAGAGTCACAAGTCAATTCTAGATTCAGATGACAGATTCCAGACCAACCATTTGTTCAAATTCTACAGTTTCTCGGATGTTCATACTCGACATAAGATTGGTTCAGAGTCTTCAGATTCAGACACGCACATGTATGCGGTCTTCTTTTCAGATGTGCAAATGTATGCCATCATTTGTCGTGGTCTCCATCATTCTTATTTTCGGCCAGGATTTTCATGTGATCCATAAGGACTCCAGAGTAGAGTATTATTCCCTATGCCATGTTAGCTAGGGTTTTCGTGTGATTCATAGGGACTCCAGAATAGAGTACCATTCTCTTTGTCAGATGGGAGAGATCTGGTTCTCCAATGAGGACACTTCTTCAGACTCCATTTTCAAGTGATTGTGAACTCCAGTACGAGATCCTTCTAAGGTTCCAACGAGAGGGAACCCACTTCGAGGTCCTTATGAGAGAGACTCGTCTTCAGAGATCTACGTATGGATAACTAGCGATGCCCTTTTCAGAGATGGAACGGTTGTCCACATGTTGTGGCGGGCCAAAGTTCTCTAGGTGGAGACTCGTCTTCAGTTGCAGCGATTCTGACAGGCGCAGTACAGAGCACATGCTCTCCGACAAGGAGATTCGATTGACTCACACTCTAGCCCATTCGTGCTCCTCACCTGCACGGCATGAGAGGTAACGCCCTCGACGGCAACCGACAGTTGTGCGCGCTGAGTTGATATTGTCTGTAGTGTCTTGTAGCGTGAGTTGAGTTTTCTTTCTGTTTGTCCAAGCTGAGCATTGCAGGCTCCAACTTGAGGGGGGTGTTAGAGTATTTGGTTATGCGTCACTTATGCAAGAGATGGGTAAATGGATCTCTCAGGATCCATTTATCCCATCCAGAGTTTAGTCTCAAATCTACCGTCTGTGGGATGTGGAGACTCGGTGAGGGATATATATAGACCCCCATATCAATTGTATTCAGATAAGAAAGTCAATAGACTATCAGCCCTTTGAGGCATTCTCCGGTGGTTTCATCCCGCTACTTAGGGAGCAAGGTTCCACATTAAAATCTTTGTGTTCCATGTTTATTTTTTTGTTCTTCATACTCAGTTTATCATCCTGCTTCCGCATTCCTATTTTCTAACACAATCATTGGTCCAAATCTGAAGGAGGAACCCTTACCCAACACATGTCGTATATTATTTGAAATCTCGATGAGGAACATAGAGATACCTTTACATGGGATGTAGGATAGCCAAACACATAGATACTTTTACAGGGGATGTAGGATAGCCAAACCACATGTGGATCACCAAAAAAACTTAGAATATCCTAAAAATGCCTCTCACCAATCTGCAAAGTAGATCATCCACATTCCCTGAAGCTTAGAAGCCCAGTTCACTAGGTCAGCCTTGTTTATCTCCTCAAGTTTCAACGCCCTCAAACCCCCTTATCCATGGGTTGCATAACAAATTCCCGGACAACCAAAGGAACCTCCTATTTTGATCTTCGGCATCTCTCGTCACACTCCAACATCACCATTAGGAGTGGTCATTGCACATATTGCACTGAGACGTCTTTTGCTTTGCAGCTCATTCTGCTTAGGGGCTTCCTCGTGCCGTATATGTCGTTACTTTTTGATGTGATTCCCTCGAATCCGATAGGACATGTTGCATCCATGTTCTAGACGCACGGCTTGGCATTCTATGAAGACATGACACCAACTTCCTCTTCATTGCGTAGGATTCTAGAGGGAACCCAACAACAATGCTAGCACAAAATTTCTTGCATACGCCAGCATTGATATTGTATCATATTGTTTCCTTAGGTACTAAACAAACTTTAATGAATAAAATAATATAAAAATAAATCAAAAGAAAATCAAACCTCGAGATGGGCTCCAAATCTAAGTTGAAAATGATTAGACATATCAAAACTTGAATTTGCAGGGTCAGGAGATGAGGGAAAGTGGACGACTGTGAGGGTGAGGGATGGATCATGGGTGGGGTAGGGAATTCTCGAAGGTGGGAGAGGGTCGAGCAGTAGATCGAGGGGGTAAGGAAGGCAACCAGATCGCGAGAGGATGAGGAGAGTTGGCAAGAGGAAAGGCATCGCGACCCAGGGCCTTAGTACTTTTCGTGCACTATTCATGGACACAGAGCATTAGCATGTTCAGTGCCAGTATGATGCATTGGGTGAAGAGGATTGGGCCATCGTTGAGACTCTTGCTTAGCAATGCAAGATAAGCAAGGGTTGTATGAGGAGCAAAACAAAGTGCTGCCTGAAACGATCTACTTAAAGTTTTTTTTTGAAATCAAGGAAAGGGGGTAACACTCCAAGGTGTCCGTCCAAAAAATGTATTAAAAACTCAATTTTAAAAATACAACAAGGCGGCTAAGAGAGCCACGATTCTAACAAACCCGACACATGGATATAGATATTTTCCTAATAGAACCTTTGGCTAGAGAACAACAGCATGTTCCTGGCCAACCAGATGGCACATATTGTAGCATCCGGTTTCCAATCAAACCCGAAGTCGTCCGATTTTGGGCCTAATGAACCCAAAAACGTTGTCGGTCAATACTAAACAACCTAAAACGGCCAATTAGTAGTGAATCAAAAGTCGTTCGGGCGAAATCGACCGAAAAACGGTCGCATCGTAGAGCGCGCCGTGAAAAGCCGCGACGCAAATTCGGAAGCCGCGGAATAAACCGAGACCATCATGAGATCCGATTCGACGATACGAAACCAACGGAATTGACCGTTCGTCAATCGGAGGTCGTTTGATAATTTTAAATCACAAAATTTGATCTCAAACAAAAACCGTATCCGAAAATTTCGGGTATTCGAAACTAGACCGAAAGTATATCAACATTATACTCATTTTGATCGTCGTTGAAAGACGATCAAATCAAGACATTTCGCGTCGAAATCCGAGGTCCGAGGCGTGAATACGGTCATATTTTAACCTTTTAAATAAATGAATTAAAATAAACTGAAAATTTTTTTAATTACTGGCTGCTGTCCAGATTGCAGAGCCGTGAGTTATACTCCTCTTCTCCTTTTTGTTTTTTTCCCCCTCTCTCCTCTTATTCCACTTGGCACATTCTTCTCCACATGTCCAATTTTTGAATCCCATCCTCCCTTATTTATAACTCCAAGCCACTAACATTTCTTCTCCCAAAATCCCAACATAAATTTCAGCCAAAACAGCCAACGTCTCTTTCCTTTGAAGCTGCTTCAGCCCCTCTCCTTCGACTGCTGTTGCTCCAAAGCAACAGTTTTCTGCTGCATACCAGATCAGTCCCTTCATCTAATCTAGAAGCAATTTAAGGTACAAACCATTTCCTAAATTCTTTGCTGCCATGCATATGGTTATTAGATGATTTTCTTTCTCAATTCCTATGATCTGATTCCAGTTTTATAAACAGATTAAGATATATATATGCATGTGGTTATTAGATGATTTTCTTTCTCAATTCCTATGATCTGATTCCAGTTTTATAAACAGATTAAGATATATATATATATATGCATGTGGTTATGAGATGATTTTCTTTCTCAATTCCTATGATCTGATTCCAGTTTTATAAACAGATTAAGATATATATATGCATGTGGTTATGAGATGATTTTCTTTCTCAATTCCTATGATCTGATTCCAGTTTTATAAACAGATATATATATATATATGCATGTGGTTATTAGGGGATTTTCTTTCTAAATTCCTATGATCTGATTCCAGTTTTATAAACAGATATATATATACATATCAGGTCTCAATAAGGATCTTCCCTTCCCTTTGCATTATGGGTCTAATTAAATTCTTAAATTTCTAATTTGACTTATCAATGTTACCTGAGTGTTGACGGTTACCAGTTTTTAATTTACTTTATTTTTCTTTTGCTACCAGTGGTATTCCCCACCTTATTAACTTTTCTTGGTTCTGGAAAAGATTAACATAAAGTTTTAAATTGTGAATGGTCTTGTCTTAAATCTTTTCACGGATGGAAATCTTTTGTTCTTTACGTCAAGTATATACATTATTATGAGTATTGTCATATGTTGAATATGGTCATGATCAGATTTTACCCGAAATTGCCTATTTTCACACAGATGACGTCCCTCTCACACAAAGAATAATACTCAAATCAGTCATTTACTACAGGCATACTTTACTGTCACAAAAGTTTACAAGTTTAAACTCTACCAGTTACATGTATATATAATTATTGTCTTAAATTCTACATATATTAGATGGGGGTTAAATATATAAGCATGATGTAGGCATTGAGTTATAATAACTCTGATTTTAAGTATCTGTTGTCAACGGTATATAAGAATATCAATTAGTATTATAACTTCTGATCAAGAGAGTTGAGGATGAAATAACAACATAAGAAAAGTTGCTTAATCAGAAAGAGTGTACTGAGAATCTCTCTAATATTGCAGGATGGAATCATTTTTAGTCTTAGAACCTTGTATAACATATCAGAATGATCTTTTACTGCAATATATATATATCGATATATATATCTCCCGATGACTTCAAGATTCTGAGAGGTACTGCTATCAGTAAAAAAAAAATGGCAACACTGTGCCTAGGACAATTAGCAAGTGTGATGAGGATATACTATTAATCAACGTGAATGATGACTATGTGACGCATTACAGTTTCTGAAATTTCTTTGGTAATATCACAACCATCTTACTAATGAAATTGTTGTACAACCATCTTGCCATGGTAGGAAAAGTATTGAGATCTGTCTTTTCTTACCAGACTTGCAATCGAACAAATCAGTAAGAAAATAATATAAAGAAAGATGCCTTTACCTTAAATGTTATCACTAGCGTTTGCAGTCAAGCAACAAAAATTCATGACCTAAGCCCGAGTGACTTATTCATACATACATAAGTGGTAGATCGAACAAATTGATCCTTTAATAAGATTTTATATTACTAGGGATAGGTTGAGATGAATACCCAGATCTACAAATCCACTCCTGAGATATTAAGAAAGGATTATGTGGTCAAGTATGTCGGTATGATGGAGAATCATTGATAATAAATAATTATGCCAGTCATGGTGACCTTTACATCTGACTGTGCGAGGGGGCGGTGACCCTCAACTGGGCGGGAGAATAGGAAGCCCAGTTAGGGCAGCGGCCGCCAAGTGCGCGGGTCTAGGATCCCAGTCTTTTACACGGTTTTTACGCGAGCTCGCAGTGTTTTTACGCCTCGTTGGGATCCAGACTATAGACCAGTTCCGCTGACCCTGTTTTAGGATGCCCAGGCGGGGGATCCTGGTTTTTTTCAGCTTTACGTACGAGCTCGGTTGCCCGTACTAGTCGGGCTGTTTTTCTAGAGCGACTTTTCTAGGGAGTCACTCTCACCCGTCTCAGTGGCGTAGTTGGAGAATAGACCTATCCCTCTATTGGATCGCGCTTCCAATTAGAGGGCGAGACGGAAGAGCCATTGTAGGCTTCTTCACCGCTTGAGTTACTTCGCCAACAGAATGGCGATTCTACATCTAGATCATCCATATCCGCATCTATACCATCTGGAGTTGTATCTGAAACATTGGAATTAAGAGTTGAGAAGTTACGATCAACAGTTAGGGTTAGTAGGAAATGACCATTCTCTCTACCCAATGATTTAAGTAAATTAATAGATCTTTCAAATCATAACTTTTCCATTATCACTCAACAACGTGATCTCTGAATAGATATGTGCTTACACTCAGATACTCATGAATACTCAAGTACTATAAAATATGTCACATGTGGGAAATGCTGGGGTATGGGACAAACATTTGAGATGCTTACAATTAGCCTGAAAAACCTTTTTCATTGCAAAGTAGAAATAAAGTTTAATTTGAGTTGTTCTTACCTCTCTACTTGCTTTCTTTTGTAAATAATAAATGCCTGTTATTTTATATAAGTTTTTGGGAGGTACCAGCAACCGCTGACGCCTTTTCTTTCCTAACATGTGTGGCAGGCAAACAGCCTGCAGCTCAGTAGCTATACATGCTTCCTGGAGATAGAGTTTATACCCGACGGTATGAATTACTTTGTCTCAGTTTTTGTCCAGATAATGATGTAAATGTTATCTCTTTTGTATCACATTTTGGGATATATGTTGTAACATGGAAGATGCTTGTGCATGTTGTAAATGGTCATGAATATTAATGAAAAAAATTTTGGTGCCATACTGTCTCTTTTACTTGTGGTCATGTGTTGAGAATGAATGTCATAGTCGCGAAAAAAAAATTTTCCCTGTATTTTTGCAACTTGTGCGATTAAACTATGAATGATATCTCGCGAATTGCGCGTAAACGGGTACCCGGATCCTGAGGGGTTTCACAGTTTGGTATCAGAGCAGTGGTACCCCGATACGCACATTCGCGATATTCTAATTCCGATCGCATTAAGTTCTCGAATAGCGACAGTCTACCGACTTGTCGTGAGTTCGAAAAGGAAAATATGACATTCATATTCAATAACCACAGATGTCACCAAGTTCATTAATTTTCATCTTATATCCCAAGAAGAGAAAAGCATTTATGATAAATATCTGTCTAAGGCATCCTTATGACTAATTATGGTTCTCATGCAGAGCCATGGCATCTCGACCAGGTCAGGATACTTCTGATCAGCTGGCACGCATACTGAGCACACTTACCGATCTTCAGCAGCAGCAGGCTGCTATGAGAGGCCAGCAGGAGCAGATATTGGCCCAGCAGACCGAGATTGCTGACAGGCAGACGGACATAGAGATGAGATTTGAGGATCTGTCAGATTTCACGTACCATCCATCTCAGGATGGGATACGACAGGACCAGCACCAGTCCGTTGAGGTGGAGCAGCCTCATCCTGATGATCCACTAGAGGACATTCCAGAGCATGGAGCTGAGGAGGATGCAGACTTAGACAGGGAGCAGGACCCTGTTGACTTTGCTGACGAGGATACGCACGAGTATGCAGCCATTCACAGGCACCAGTCAGTCTTCACTTCTTTTCAGCGGGCCAATATACCCTTGTTCGAGGGCACAGGTCCACCAGATGACGCTGAGCAGTGGCTGAAGAGAGTAATGAAGGTGCTCAGGGCGATTCAGGTGCCACGAAACACGTGGCTATCTTTCATAGAGTATTCACTGATAGACTTCGTCGAGCGATGGTGGGAGGCCGTAGTGTCCGAGTTAGGCCGAGAGCCTACTTGGAACGATTTTGTGACGAGGTTCAGAGCCCACTTCTTTTCTGCGAAGTGGAAGGAGTCCCAGCGCCGACTGTTTGCAGAGCTTCGTCAGGGACAGATGACAGCCCGGGATTATTTCATCCGATACACAGAGCTGTCACGACACACACGAGCAGCTGGCGCATTTCCAGAGGAGAATCTGGAGAAGTTCATTGGCGGCATGCGAGAGGAGGTGCAGGAGAAGCTAGCTGGACTGCATATCACTTCTATCTCCGAGGCTACCGATGCAGCGGAGAAGTTCGAGGACATCAGGGGGAGACGTTACGGGAGCTCGTCTGGAGCACCGCCTAGACCGCGGCGATCTTTTGGGCCGATACGTCGACCGTTTCAGCAGCAGAGGTCAGCCAGACGGTTCCGACCTACAGGTTCGACATTCTCTGGCAGTGCTCGCTCTTCTCCATCGACTACTCTAGGAGGAGCACTTGCCGGACGTGGCACAGAGTCCGCTCGACCATCTGGGTCGCAGCGAGCAGATAGACCACCTGCAGGACCAGCTCGGAGCACGGACACAGCTACTCCCTCTACTCGACCAGTCCGGTGTTACCGATGTCACGAGTGGGGACATTACCGTGCACAGTGCCCACGGGCTTCTGGCGAGCCTCAGCCACAGCCTTCTCAGCCACAGCCTCAGACACAGCGTTCAGGGAGTTTCCGTGGCAGGAACTCCAACTTTAGGCGACAGCAGCAGAGACAGACGCAGAGTGTGGCAGGTTCTAGTGCTGCATCAGCCAGGCAGGGACAGTTACATGCCGTTACTGAGGAGCAGGCACGTTCAGCCGCTACTGTAGTGAAAGGTATGGTCTCAGTCTTGGGCCGACCTTTCCATGTTTTATTTGATTCCGGCGCGACACACTCTTTCCTTGCTTCGAGGTTGCTTGTTTCTTTAGATAGAGTTGCAGAGACGCTATCGTCTCCATATCACATCCGAGGGCCAGGTGGCCAGTTATTTGTCATATCTCTGATAGTCAGGCACTTGCCCGTACTAATTGGCGGTCACGAGATGATCGCAGACTGTCTACTCCTACAGCTTGATGAGTTCGACTTGATTTTAGGCATGGATTGGCTATCCACTCATCATGCACTTGTTGATTGCTTTAGGAAGACGGTTGTCTTCAGGATTCCAGATCTACCCGAGTTCACGTTTGAGGGTACTACCCATGACTCCACCATGGAGTACATTTCAGTGTTGCGAGCACAACGACTTGTTGATCAGGGTTGCGATTCATACCTTGCTTTTGTTCGGGAGGTGTCTGATCAGGAGCCGATGATACAGGACATTCGAGTAGTCTCAGAATACCCTGACGTATTTCCTGATGAGCTACCAGGGCTACCTCCTGAGAGAGAGATTGAGTTCGAGATCACATTGTTGCCAGATACGCAGCCGATCTCTATGGCACCATATCGCATGGCACCAGCCGAGTTGAGGGAGCTAAAGGTGCAGTTGCAGGAGTTGCTTGATTTTGGATTCGTAAGGCCGAGCACTTCACCTTGGGGTGCTCCAGTTCTATTTGTCAAGAAGAAGGATGGATCCATGAGGTTATGCATCGATTACAGGCAGTTGAACAAGAGAACGGTGAAAAACCGTTATCCCTTGCCGCGCATTGATGATTTGTTCGACCAACTCCAGGGATCTTCGGTTTTCTCGAAGATCGATCTTCGCTCAGGTTACCATCAGCTGAGGATTCGCGAGTCGGACATTCCGAAGACAGCCTTCAGGACTCGCTATGGACACTACGAGTTTGTGGTGATGCCGTTTGGGCTCACCAATGCACCTGCGGCTTTCATGGATATGATGAACCGTATCTTCCGTCCATACTTGGACAAGTTTGTAGTGGTGTTCATCGATGATGTGCTCATCTATTCACGGAATGAATGGGATCATGCGAATGATCTACGGATCGTCTTAGATACATTACGAGAGCACAAGCTATATGCCAAGCTGAGCAAGTGTGAGTTCTGGTTATCCCAGGTCTCATTTCTCGGGCATATCATTTCTGGGGCAGATATCGCGGTTGATCCTGCGAAGATAGATGCAGTTATGTCTTGGGAGCAGCCTAAGACAGTCACCCAGATTCGGAGCTTCCTCGGATTAGCGGGCTATTACAGACGCTTTGTCAGCGGATTTTCACGCATCGTCCGTCCATTGACACGATTGACGCAGAAGGGAGTTCCATTCATTTGGGACGATTCATGTGAGCAGGCCTTCCAGACACTGAAGGAGAGGTTGACTACAGCGCCTATTCTTGCTCTTCCTTCAGGCACTCAGGACTATTCAGTTTACACAGATGCATCTGGAGAAGATCTAGGAGCAGTGTTGATGCAGAGAGGACAGGTGATTGCTTACGCATCACGACAGTTGAGACCGCACGAGCGGAACTACCCCACACATGACTTGGAGTTGGCGGCAGTTGTCTTCGCCTTGAAGATCTGGCGCCACTATCTATATGGGGTGAACTTCGAGATTTTCACAGACCACAAGAGTCTGAAGTACATCTTTGATCAGAAGGAACTGAACATGAGGCAGCGTAGATGGCTCGAGCTGCTGAAGGATTATGATTGCACGATCTCTTACCATCCCGGTAAGGGAAACGTGGTGGCTGATGCACTTAGCAGGAGAGCACATGCAGAGGGTACGGCGAACTGGCTATACACGTGGGATACACTTGCAGCTTTGAGTGATTGGCATCCTCAGGAGAGCGCATCCATTTCTACCGCCGTACCTCCACGATACAGCAGTCTGTGGGATCGTATTGTAGAAGGCCAGAAGACTGATCCTTGGATTCATGATAGATACATGCGCGCCGTCAAGGACGAATTTGATGACTTTGTTGTGATGGAGTCTATTTTATGGAAGGCAGGACGGGTCGTTGTACCCAATGATGAGCAGCTTCGCAGAGACATTCTCGATGAGGCACACAGTTCACGGTTATCTATCCATCCAGGCAGTACGAAGATGTACCGTGATCTGCGTCGACATTTCTGGTGGGATGGGATGAAGCGCGATGTGGCGCTACATGTTAGCAGATGCATGACCTGTCAGATGGTCAAGGCCGAGCACAGGAGACCGCCAGGATTGCTGCAGTCTCTCCCCATTCCCGAGTGGAAATGGGAGAGCATTTCTATGGATTTTATCACAGGATTGCCGAAGACGCCAGGTGGCCATGATTCTATATGGGTCGTTGTTGATAGGTTGACCAAGTCAGCCCATTTCATACCTGTCCACACGACTTATACTCCATCCAGATTGGCCAAGCTCTATGTGCAGAACATTATCAGGCTACATGGTATACCACGAGAGGTGGTGTCTGACCGAGATTCGAGATTCACATCTCATTATTGGCACCAGTTCATGTCAGCACTACAGACAGAGCTGAGGATGAGTTCTGCATATCATCCGCAGACAGACGGGCAGAGTGAGCGCACCATTCAGACGCTTGAGGATCTACTTCGCGCGTGCACTTTGGAGTGGAAAGGGTCCTGGAAGGACCATTTGCCTTTGGTGGAATTCACGTACAACAACAGCTATCACTCCAGTATTGGCATGGCACCATTCGAGGCCCTATACGGGCGAAGATGCCTCACACCTCTCAGTTGGCGTGAGGTAGGTGATCATGCTTTATATTCCGTGGATCTCTTGGAGGAGACTACGAGAGCTGTTGATCTTGTGAGACGGAGGCTTTTGACGGCACAAAGCCGCCAGAAGAGCTATGCGGACCGTCGGAGGAGAGACTTAGAGTTTCAGGTAATCTAATTATTTTCTCCTCATCCACTCGATTATGATATATATGTGTTCAACTTAATCCCATACTAATAACAATCCTATAAATTATAGGTTGGAGATTGGGTATTTTTGCGAGTATCTCCCATGAAGGGAGTGCAGAGATTCGGTGTTCGTGGCAAGTTGGCGCCGCGATATGTTGGACCTTTTGAGATTATGGCTAGAGTGGGGAAAGTGGCATACCGAGTAGCCCTTCCTCCACATCTTTCAGCTATTCATGATGTTTTCCACATATCCAATCTGAAGAAATATGTCCACGACCCTCGACACATTATCAGTTACGAGAATCTCGATGTAGAACCGGATCTGACTTATGAGGAGAAGCCTGTCCAGATACTTGACCGTGCCGTGAAGAAGCTTCGCAGCAAAGAGATTTCATTGGTCAAGGTTTTGTGGCACCGACACGGCGTCAAGGAAGCAACGTGGGAGACTGAAGCCGACATGCGGGCACGATATCCGCAGCTATTTTGATGTAATCGTCAAAACAAGCTTTTGTAATTAAACACATTATAAATATATGGCTTGTTTTCCCTTTGAGGTTTTTATGGGTTCAAAACCCTTTGAGGTTTTTATGGACATATGAAATTCAAACAAGTCACCTAATAGCCTTAACTCGAGTCTCGAGGACGAGACTCCCTTTGAGGTTTTTATATTTGTAGCATACGGTTTCCAATCAAACCCGAAGTCGTCCGATTTTGGGCCTAATGAACCCAAAAACGTTGTCGGTCAATACTAAACAACCTAAAACGACCAATTAGTAGTGAATCAAAAGTCGTTCGGGCGAAATCGACCGAAAAACGGTCGCATCGTAGAGCGCGCCGTGAAAAGCCGCGACGCAAATTCGGAAGCCGCGGAATAAACCGAGACCATCATGAGATCCGATTCGACGATACGAAACCAACGGAATTGACCGTTCGTCAATCGGAGGTCGTTTGATAATTTTAAATCACAAAATTTATTCCACTTGGCACATTCTTCTCCACATGTCCAATTTTTGAATCCCATCCTCCCTTATTTATAACTCCAAGCCACTAACATTTCTTCTCCCAAAATCCCAACATAAATTTCAGCCAAAACAGCCAACGTCTCTTTCCTTTGAAGCTGCTTCAGCCCCTCTCCTTCGACTGCTGTTGCTCCAAAGCAACAGTTTTCTGCTGCATACCAGATCAGTCCCTTCATCTAATCTAGAAGCAATTTAAGGTACAAACCATTTCCTAAATTCTTTGCTGCCATGCATATGGTTATTAGATGATTTTCTTTCTCAATTCCTATGATCTGATTCCAGTTTTATAAACAGATTAAGATATATATATGCATGTGGTTATTAGATGATTTTCTTTCTCAATTCCTATGATCTGATTCCAGTTTTATAAACAGATTAAGATATATATATATATATATGCATGTGGTTATGAGATGATTTTCTTTCTCAATTCCTATGATCTGATTCCAGTTTTATAAACAGATTAAGATATATATATGCATGTGGTTATGAGATGATTTTCTTTCTCAATTCCTATGATCTGATTCCAGTTTTATAAACAGATATATATATATATGCATGTGGTTATTAGGGGATTTTCTTTCTAAATTCCTATGATCTGATTCCAGTTTTATAAACAGATATATATATACATATCAGGTCTCAATAAGGATCTTCCCTTCCCTTTGCATTATGGGTCTAATTAAATTCTTAAATTTCTAATTTGACTTATCAATGTTACCTGAGTGTTGACGGTTACCAGTTTTTAATTTACTTTATTTTTCTTTTGCTACCAGTGGTATTCCCCACCTTATTAACTTTTCTTGGTTCTGGAAAAGATTAACATAAAGTTTTAAATTGTGAATGGTCTTGTCTTAAATCTTTTCACGGATGGAAATCTTTTGTTCTTTACGTCAAGTATATACATTATTATGAGTATTGTCATATGTTGAATATGGTCATGATCAGATTTTACCCGAAATTGCCTATTTTCACACAGATGACGTCCCTCTCACACAAAGAATAATACTCAAATCAGTCATTTACTACAGGCATACTTTACTGTCACAAAAGTTTACAAGTTTAAACTCTACCAGTTACATGTATATATAATTATTGTCTTAAATTCTACATATATTAGATGGGGGTTAAATATATAAGCATGATGTAGGCATTGAGTTATAATAACTCTGATTTTAAGTATATGTTGTCAACGGTATATAAGAATATCAATTAGTATTATAACTTCTGATCAAGAGAGTTGAGGATGAAATAACAACATAAGAAAAGTTGCTTAATCAGAAAGAGTGTACTGAGAATCTCTCTAATATTGCAGGATGGAATCATTTTTAGTCTTAGAACCTTGTATAACATATCAGAATGATCTTTTACTGCAATATATATATATCGATATATATATCTCCCGATGACTTCAAGATTCTGAGAGGTACTGCTATCAGTAAAAAAAAATGGCAACACTGTGCCTAGGACAATTAGCAAGTGTGATGAGGATATACTATTAATCAACGTGAATGATGACTATGTGACGCATTACAGTTTCTGAAATTTCTTTGGTAATATCACAACCATCTTACTAATGAAATTGTTGTACAACCATCTTGCCATGGTAGGAAAAGTATTGAGATCTGTCTTTTCTTACCAGACTTGCAATCGAACAAATCAGTAAGAAAATAATATAAAGAAAGATGCCTTTACCTTAAATGTTATCACTAGCGTTTGCAGTCAAGCAACAAAAATTCATGACCTAAGCCCGAGTGACTTATTCATACATACATAAGTGGTAGATCGAACAAATTGATCCTTTAATAAGATTTTATATTACTATGGATAGGTTGAGATGAATACCCAGATCTACAAATCCACTCCTGAGATATTAAGAAAGGATTATGTGGTCAAGTATGTCGGTATGATGGAGAATCATTGATAATAAATAATTATGCCAGTCATGGTGACCTTTACATCTGACTGTGCGAGGGGGCGGTGACCCTCAACTGGGCGGGAGAATAGGAAGCCCAGTTAGGGCAGCGGCCGCCAAGTGCGCGGATCTAGGATCCCAGTCTTTTACACGGTTTTTACGCGAGCTCGCAGTGTTTTTACGCCTCGTTGGGATCCAGACTATAGACCAGTTCCGCTGACCCTGTTTTAGGATGCCCAGGCGGGGGATCCTGGTTTTTTTCAGCTTTACGTACGAGCTCGGTTGCCCGTACTAGTCGGGCTATTTTTCTAGAGCGACTTTTCTAGGGAGTCACTCTCACCCGTCTCAGTGGCGTAGTTGGAGAATAGACCTATCCCTCTATTGGACCGCGCTTCCAATTAGAGGGCGAGACGGAAGAGCCATTGTAGGCTTCTTCACCGCTTGAGTTACTTCGCCAACAGAATGGCGATTCTACATCTAGATCATCCATATCCGCATCTATACCATCTGGAGTTGTATCTGAAACATTGGAATTAAGAGTTGAGAAGTTACGATCAACAGTTAGGGTTAGTAGGAAATGACCATTCTCTCTACCCAATGATTTAAATAAATTAATAG
Source organism: Ottelia alismoides (assembly GCA_037367405.1). Taxonomy (NCBI): domain Eukaryota; kingdom Viridiplantae; phylum Streptophyta; class Magnoliopsida; order Alismatales; family Hydrocharitaceae; genus Ottelia; species Ottelia alismoides. The sequence continues at coordinate 758,508 of JAZKJV010001482.1, forward strand.
ATCTTTCAAATCATAACTTTTCCATTATCACTCAACAACGTGATCTCTGAATAGATATGTGCTTACACTCAGATACTCATGAATACTCAAGTACTATAAAATATGTCACATGTGGGAAATGCTGGGGTATGGGACAAACATTTGAGATGCTTACAATTAGCCTGAAAAACCTTTTTCATTGCAAAGTAGAAATAAAGTTTAATTTGAGTTGTTCTTGCCTCTCTACTTGCTTTCTTTTGTAAATAATAAATGCCTGTTATTTTATATAAGTTTTTGGGAGGTACCAGCAACCGCTGACGCCTTTTCTTTCCTAACATGTGTGGCAGGCAAACAGCCTGCAGCTCAGTAGCTATACATGCTTCCTGGAGACAGAGTTTATACCCGACGGTATGAATTACTTTGTCTCAGTTTTTGTCCAGATAATGATGTAAATGTTATCTCTTTTGTATCACATTTTGGGATATATGTTGTAACATGGAAGATGCTTGTGCATGTTGTAAATGGTCATGAATATTAATGAAAAAAATTTTGGTGCCATACTGTCTCTTTTACTTGTGGTCATGTGTTGAGAATGAATGTCATAGTCGCGAAAAAAAATTTCCCTGTATTTTTGCAACTTGTGCGATTAAACTATGAATGATATCTCGCGAATTGCGCGTAAACGGGTACCCGGATCCTGAGGGGTTTCACACATATGATGGCCACAGGGCGAAGCAAGATGCGTCTTGGACGATGCCTTGTCGATATCAGCGACTCGCAGAAAGAAAAGAGGCTCCCAGTATTGACGCAGTCCAGATCCGAGCCGGTCCAGATAGAAGCCGAAACCTGGCACGAGAAAAAGAGATGCTCCACAGACTCAATGTTGGTCCCACACAGAAGGCACCAGTCAGAAATTGTCCCAAGCAATCTAGCACAACGGTCACGCATCATCAATCTCATTCTCCTAAACAACGACAGGAAGAAGCCAATTCTCTCAGGAAGGCCAAAGCCCCAGAAGAAACTGCAGTCCCTCACAAGCTTTGTCGATTACGAAGGAGGAGGCTGGCAAATCGCACCATAAGCCTTTCTGGCAGAGAAACCATTCCCCTTCCACACCCGGTGGTCCCGCTCCCCAGAGGGCCGGCCAAAAATCCGCAGTGAGTCAAGGAGGAGGATAAATTCCTCCAAACGTTGATCCGAGAAGTTGGAACGAAAGAGAGGCATGTAATTGCCACCAGACTAGCAGGAAGCCATGCACGCCTCCTGATCCTCGGCCAAGGCAAACAAGCGGGGAAAACAGTCGCACAGAAGTCCACCATCAGTCCAGTCGTTCTTCCAGAAAGTGAAGGCCTCCCCACTCCCCAGAACCGGTCTGAACGAATCCTGGAGACGGGGGATGACAGACAAGATCCCCCTCCAAAAAGGCGAAGGCCGCAGTCCCCGACCGTTGCTCTCTGGCTCCGACGCAGAAACATTGTAAATCTGACGAATAAGCTCAGTGCACAGATCCTCCGTGCATCCCCAGATCCGGCCCACCCACTTCAGCAAAAGGGCTTCGTTCAACGCATCGAGGCGTCTCACCCTGAGACCCCCCTCACTCTTCGGCAGGGTGATGGTCGCCCAGTCGACCGGGTGAATGCCAGGAGTGTCCTGACCGCATTTGGCCCAAAGGAAACGACGCATCAGCCCCTCTAATCTCTTTCGAATCCCAGCCGGCATGAGTTCGTAAATATAAAGTAGATCGAAATGACAGAAAGCATCGCCTTCAGGAGAACTAAACATCCTCCCTTAGACAGGATCGAGGACTTCCACCGTACGAGTCTCCCTCAAGCTTCTCAACGAGAGGCGGCCAGTCCGCCAGTTTCAATCTGCCAGTGGTCAGAGGGATCCCCAGGTAGTGGATGGGGAGTTGAGCACAAGCCGTACTCAGCACGTCACCGCAAAAAGCCACCTCCTCTTCAAATAGGCCAAACGGGACCATCCCAGACTTGCTAGTGTTGAGGGCCAGCCCAGACATCTCGCCAAATAGCTCGAGCACGGTCGCCATGCTACTGGCCTCGCCACTACCGCCTTCGATGAAGAAAATGGTGTCATCCGCGTACTAGAGAAGAGGGATCTTTAAGCCATCCCTCGAGTACCCACAGGTGATCCCATTATCCTGGATCCGAGTAACCATACAAGCGAGTACATCTGAAGCAATGATGAAGAGCAACGGGGCGAGAGGGCACCCCTGCCTAACACCCCATTGAGGCTCAAAGAAGCCGCCCTCAGGGTGGCCATTGACGAGGACCGACATCGAAGTTGTAGTCACGCATCGCTTCATCCACGAAATCTAGAGCTCAAGGAATCCCCTACTATGCAACGCCGCCCATAGAAAATGCCAATCAGGCGTATCGTAAGCCTTATCAAAATCAATCTTCCATAGCATAGCCTTCTTCCTGCCTCTTCCAGTCTGCAATAATCTCGGAGGCCATGACCAAGCAGTCAGCGATCTGTCTCCCAGGGACGAAGGCAGACTGGAAAGGGGAGATAATGTGTTCGAGCACCCTACTCAATCCAATAGCGAAAACTTTTGCCACAATCAAGTATAAGGCGTTGGACAGCGCAATTGACATAAATTCCTCGATTCTGTCAGCTCCCTCCTCCTTTGGAAGAAAGACAATCAGTGCCTTATTAATACGATCAAAGCCAGCATTGCAGCGACAGCACTCTAAGCCAACCTCAAGCACCTCCGAGCCCAGCAAATCCCAGAAGTCTTTGTAGAAAGAGACCGAGAACCCATCAGGGCCAGGCGTGCCATCCCCGTTAAGACTCCAAACAACAGCCCGCAACTCTTCCAAGGTCACCGTTTGAACCAAGCTAGAGGCGTGCACAACCGACAGCTGCCTCGCACCTAATCCAGTCCATCGCCAATGCCTACCAAGATCTCTAAAGGAGAAGTCAATGAAGTGGTTCGCAATGGCCCTTCCAAGCTCCCTGTCGTCGTCCACACTAACCCCACCAACAAACATCGACCTGATGGAATTACTACGACGCCTCCCGCTGGCCACTCTGTGAAAGAAGGCCGTGTTTACATCTCCCTCCTTAAGCCATACATGCCTGGATCTCTGCCTCCACTCAACCACTCTCTTTCTTTCTTCCTCCACAATCTTGCTTTGAGCATCCTCCCACCTAAGAAGCTCTGCCTCAGACAAAGCCATGTCGTCCTCTAAAGCGTCAAGCCTACAGACCACATCCTCAATCACAGCCCTGACCGCACGAGGATCCTCCCTCGACTCTCTCTTAAAAGCACACAACCGCTTCCGAAGAGAGGTCGGCTTCTGGACAAATCTCGAGGCCGCAGAGCCGGTAGCAGGAACCGAGGACCAGTGGGAAGTTACCACGTCCCTGAAAGAGCCTTCCAACAGCCACGCCTTCTCGTATCTGAAAAATCCCCGTGGGTGCTCAACCTGACCCGAGTCCTAAAGGATCGGAGTATGGTCCGACCTCGTCTGAGGCTTTGAAGCCACAAAGGAGAGAGGAAAAAGCTCCAAGAGCTCCGTCGACGCCAAAAAACGGTCGAGACGGGAACGCGAGCCAGAGCTTCTCCAGATGTACTTAAAGTTGCAAAATGTTGCTAGGAGGGTGGTTCGAAGATGGTCGTCAGATAATCATTCGCATAGGTTGTAAAGGGAGGTACCTTTAGTCCATTGAAGCCATCAATAGCAACAACATGTGATGGAAGTCTTGTAGGTATGTTCACAATGAAGAGGTTCGACATCCCCACTGCTGGAGAAGGTTCGGGGCTTCCTTTGTCAAGTACGTTTCTCTGGGGATGATCGGGATGCCTGTCAGAGAGGTTTCTCACGATAAGAGCTGCAGTTGTTGCTGATCGGTGGGTCCGTAAAGGATAAGGTTCAACAGAGAAGACTCGGGTTTACTGACGGTGAGTCTCTAGCAGTATAATGCAAGGTTGTTCGTGTGATGGGCGTTCGTTTAATTTCCAAGAACCTTTATTCAATGAAGGTTGCACACAACAGGTTCGAGGAGGTGGTTAAGATCCTCTATGATGGACAGGCATTGAATCTTGACATAAACATTGTGATCATTACTATCATGGGAAAAGGTTTGACTTCTCCTGATGTTAAATGTTCCTTACAAGTGGGTCGAGCCATCTTCATGCTTTGGGTTGAGGAATTGGTCCCACCCCAACCATCGGAGAAGCAAGTGTTGGAAGATGTCAAGCATGCATCTTTATTCTCGACAGAGGACCCCCCATGTAAGGACAAGGAGGCGGCGAACCCAATGGAGCATGGGGTCGTGAGGAAGGGATTGTCATAATTAATGGTGGTAACGTGGCATCGAAGATGGAGGAGGCTACGCCCATGGTAATCGCGATATAGATTTTGTTGGAGGGAGACCTTTGTCAAGTGCATGGAATCGATGGGGGAGACTACGGGATATGTGGAGTTGGTTTCAATGAAGTTTCAACCCTTGGAGGTGGGGTCGAGTGTGGCGGATTTAAATAGGACACGCGTGGGGAGCTGCATCCTTTGTTTAGATCGGAGATTATGGTTGGTTTAAAGCCCTGATAAGATGGTCCTTAATTGGTGTGCCTCGGATCTTATTTTAGACCATTTCAAATCTGCGCATATTGGTAGGATCAGATATGTTATTTGTTCCAATACTTGGCCCAACTCTGAGGGAGGTTGGCATACTCGACTCGGGGATCCGGTCATGTCCATATTTCGGGCAACTGGTTAGAGATTGGGGGGGTCTTCACCAAAACACGGAGTTATGTGTAGCAACATTTAAGCTAAGGTTGCTGGAGTAACGACAGACAACAATGCCAAGGGTGTCCCCCCTCAATCAACATCATACCAGCACCGGACTCCCCGACAAGCACTAATGTGGGAGATAGGCCTTATAAGAGGCTTAAGCGTTACAATCTCCAAAAGAAAAGAGGTGTGGCTCAACAGCCACATGTTGGTTTCTAGAGAGTATACATCAAGAACACCCAGTTGAACGATACTCCCATAACTGGCATCGCATCAATGTGTGACATGAATGAAACAATTAGTAGATTGCAATTGGTCTTACCAGAAGTGTGAGTTGACAACGAGGATTGTTTTGCGGGTAGTTGCACGAGCGGTGCGAGTAGCGCAAACTACAAAGCAGAACGTTAGAAACTACAAATGCAGAAGCATAATCAGAGATAAATGATAAAAACATTAAAGAATATCGAGATTTTTACGTGGAACCCTACTCCCTAAGGAGAGGGATGAAACCACAGGAGAATGCATCAAAGGGTTGATTCATTCATTGAACTTTCTCATCTGATACATGAGGTCTAGAGCTTCTTATATAGCCTCCACAGACCCTCCAAGTCCAACCACTGGTAGATGTGGGACTAAAGAATGTATGTGGTAAATGGATCCTAGAGAGACCCATTTACCTATATACAAGAGTGGTGCATGTGCTCCAACACTCCCCCCAAGCTGGAGCATGCAATGCTCAGCTTGGACACATAAAAAGAAATCACTCAACTCACAATACAAGGCACTACAGACAATATCAACTCAACGTATACACAATTGTCGGTCGTTGTCAAGGATGTTGCTTCTCATGACGTGCATGTGAGAAGGAACAAATGTGTTGGAGTGTGACTATGTGAGTCGAACTGGGTGTGCTCTGTATTGTGCCAATCAGAGTCACCAAACTGAAATTAGTCTTCTCGTAAGAGTACTCTGGCCCGCCAAAATCATGTGGACAACTACTCCATCTCTGAAGGGTCGAAGTGAAAAAGTTGTGGAGACATCCTCGTCGGAGTCCATAATCGCTAGAGAATGAAGTTTGAAAGTCTCCTCGTCCGAGAACTGGGTCTCTCCCATGCTAACTCAGAGAATGGGAACTCTACTCTAAAGTCTCTATGAAACCACATGAAAATCCGAGCCCACATGGGAACCCTTCCTTCACGAAAGACATCGTCGCCCCTGATAGGGCTTGGTTGCAGAGCATCGCTGCCTCGAGAGAGGCCTCTATCGCTTGGAGGGAGGGCGCAAGATCAAGGGCGCCACCTGCGTTGCAGAGGTTCGTTGCGCGAGAGATGCACCATCATGAGGTTGCGAAGGAGAGAGACGTTGGAGGGTGCATCTTCTGTGGTTGTGCAGCGAAGGAGGGCTCCGCCGCATGGGTGCGATGTTGCCTTGTGCGAGGAGCCCCGTAAAGAGTGCGCTTGGAGATGGGAACATCGCCTGGAGAGCTAAGATGCAGGATCGCCTGGAGCGGAGGGGGCTGTGAGCTTCGAGCTCAGCATGTAGGAGGGGAAGGCTCTGCTTGGAGTAACTTGAGAAGAGAGATGGAGAGAAGGAGTGGTGCATCGCCGCCTGGACCTGGAACTAGGAAGAGGGCAGCGTGATGGGGCTCCGCCATCTGTAGATGCACCGATGGGAGCATCGTGGCTCCTCCCGGAGCCACCTTGAGAAGAAGGCAAGGATTGTGGCTTCGCCTAGAGCTGCTTTGCCACCTGGAACAACACATGAAGTTCGCTTGGATCCTAAAGGATCAGGCAATGATGAAGGTTGCCGCTAAATGTGGCTGGAGCAGGACAAGATCATTGTCGTCGCTGGAGAATTCTTCAGAACATGCGGGAACGGCACAAAATTAGGGTTTCATTTGAAACTCCACTATGATAGTGTTGTTGGATGCAGCATGAACTAGGGTATCTAGTAGAAAACCTAGAAATTTCTTGAACAAATCAGCAAAAACGAATCGAATTTGGAACAATAATCTTCAAATATGCGTCGAACAATCTCCATAACTTGAACAATCAAGAATAAGAAAAAAACCCTAAAAATCGAACCCGCTCTGATACCATATTAGAAACTACAAATGTGGAACCGTAATCAGAGATAACTGATAAAAACAATAAAGAAGATCAGACTTTTACGTAGAACCCTACTCCCTAAGGAGCGAGATGAAACTATGGGAGAACGCCTCAAAGGGCTTATTCGTTCAACGAATTTTCTCATCTAATACAGGAGATCCGATGCTTCTTATATAACCTCCGCAGACCCTCCAAGTCCCACCACTGGTAGATGTGGGACTAAACACTGGATGTGGTAAATACCCATCTACAAGAGTGACACATATACTCCAACACAAAAAAAACCTCTAAGAAGGCAATAACCTAGAATTTTAGAGGTCTTGAAGACCTAAAGAAGAAAAGTCGCGCACGCTCCCTGTTGAACAGCGGTACGAGGACGTGGTTCTGTTGTAAGAGATAAAGACTCGCGATTGGACTATATAGTTGTGGAGATCTGTTGGTGTACCAGTGTTACCAGAATTTAGAGCGATAAACACAGTGGGAAGCTTTATTGGGAATATTATCGTTTGGAAAAGCGAGGTATGCACATTGATTACCAAAATTATAGTAGGTTTGTGTTAACAATCATGCTTCAAGCAGGGCAAACAGATTTTCTGCTAGTCATCTCTTATGTGTATGGCAAGGAACCACGTGTGAGAGAAAAGTTGAGGACCAAACTCCATGCGATCAGAGAAAGGTCTCTGGCAACAACGTCCAATGTGGCATGACTCCCATAAATGTCCTTGACTCTAAGGCAAGCATAATCCAGACTACTTTTGTGCAAGGTTTGAAATCTCGATTTCGATTTCGTTTCGGTCCCCTCCAAAACCGAAATTTCAGTGAAATTTCGGGAAATTTCGACCGTTTCGGTGGAAATGTCGAAAATGACTCAAAAAGCCATTTTTCGATGATTTTTTTTTGCAAATTAAGATCTTCCGAGTTATTAGAACAATAAATAGCTTACAAATACACACTTTTATCATACATATTGCTTATATATATCCCTTATATCGCATATGACTGTCATATTGGTCATACCAATCAAAAAGATGTTAATGTTGATTCTTGACTGATATATACTGGAAATTAATATCATCCAATCCAATATCTTAAAACAACAGCTTACAAATACATACTTATATCACACACATCTCTCATCCGTACGTCTTGTATCACACCATATCGGTCATATCAGACATATTGTTGATCTGACTGACAGATACTGGAAATGAAAATCAAAATAACTAAGTTAACACTACTTAGAAGACGTCTTTTGTTCATAAAAATAAACGAGAATTTTTTATTCTAAAATGTAGATAATGATTAATTAAACAATGTTTTGTTCATAGAAATAACCGTCAGAGACAAAGTTCGAATGAACTACATAATTAATTACATACTTACAATAGAGATGCGTCTATTTACGAAGATAAATGACAAACGAATGAAGGGAACAAGCTATATCAAATATATAGAAGCTATAGAGTTTTTTCATCTCCATTGTTTAAATCCAAAGGGGAGGAAGCTCCCCAAGTTGAATAATCGGTGTATGTACCCTCTTGTCGCACCATACTTTGTATCCATGAGTTTCAACCGAAATGGGTCGATATGTCGAAATATCACTGAAATTTCGGTCGAAATCCAGGAAATTTTGTACTGAAATCCATGAATTTCAACCGAAATGGGTCGAAATGTCGAAATACCACTGAAATTTCAGTCGAAATCCGGGAAATCGATATATATATATATAGGAGTTTCGATACCCATGACCTCTCGAAACCGAAATTTCGGTGAAATTTCGCCAAAATTTCATGAAATATAAATCTATGCTTTTGTGGGGCTAGTAGTAGATCATCAATTGAAGATTGGCGATGCATTGGATGCCCATTTTACTAGGAGAAACTTGGGATCCATATCTAGATTGGACCATTTTCATAACATCCATTGCACTCTTGGAGGCTTTCACTCCAGTGAGTGCTTTTTCTCACCCGAGATCTAGATTTGATCACCGGCATAAACCTCTGAGTTTGGAACTCCATAGATGCCCCGCTCTTTTTTTGGATTTGAGAGATTTTGGTTCTTGGGAGTGAGGGTTTCGAAGATCTGGGGGCAAAACAACATAGGATTGTTGATTGTACAGGCTCGACAACTCCTTGTTTATTTCATATGCTTACATATTTGCACAAGTGGCTAAGAGTGTTCAAGCAGGAGTTGCAGAACTCCATAACTCCCATTGTGCTACCGCAGAGGTAAAGGTTTGCAGGTTGGACAAGGTTAAAGGTCGTACAAACCTATCCTCGAAGGAGTTAGAGGAAAGGGTGGGGTTTCTGAAAACCATCATGGAGGGATAGAAAAAAAGCTGACATGATGGTGGCCAAGATCCAGACAATAGTGGGTCAAAGAGGGAGATGCCAACACCAAGTTCCTCCCTGTAGTAGCCAGTGGTAGATGATGCAAAATATGGTATATTCAATAGTGGTGGACAGCATTCGTGATGCAACGTGGAGTCAATATATAGGGCCGAATATTTATCTAATTTTATCGGTCAATTTTATTTACGTTTATTTAAGTTGTCATGTCTTTAATTAAATAAATGAGATCGCCTGTGATCTCCAACAATTTATTATAGATTTGATTTTTAAATTCGGTCGGTTAATTAGTTAGAATCTATTAAGGATAATTAGTTGTTAATTTGAATTACTTTTCTATTTTTGTAAACTCATCCCTCCTATATAAAGGGATGAGGGTCCATTGTTTTAGTCAGTTGAAGTTAATGAAAAATTGAGATTTTATCTCCCTCTCTTTGTTTCTCTCTCTCCCCTCACGTGATCTACACGTTTCTCCTCTCGATCCCTCGGTCCCGACGAGTTTCTTCTTCTCAACCCCTCTATTTTCTTCTACCACCGAAAATCCACAAAAATCTATTTTTCCGCCGTCGCCGATTTATCGATCCGCATCTGAATTTTCGCACGGCGATAAAAATTGATTTGAACGGTGGATGTTTGGTGGAGAAGAAATTGGAGGGGAGAAGAGGAGAAGGCGCACCTGTTGCGCGACTTGGAGAAGAAGAACGCGTAGATCGCGTGGGAGAAAGAGAGAGAGACTAGAGAGGAGAGAGAATAATTCTCAATTAATTATCAAACTGAACTCCCTTAAAACAATGGACCCTCATCCCTTTATATAGGAGGGATGATATTACAAAAATAGAAACTAATTTAAATTGACAACCAATTATCCTAAAATGACTCTAACTAATTAACCGACCAAATTTGAAAATCAAATCTATAACTAATTGTTGGAGATCACAGGCGATCTCATTTATTTAATTAAAGACACGACAACTTAAATAAACGTAAATAAAATTGATCGATAAAATTTGATAAATATTCGGCCCTATATATTGACTCCACGCTGCATCAACTCTCCTCCGCTTTAAAAATTCGTCTCCTGACGAATTGCTGGATCTGCAGGCTTGGAGGTCGACTCTGCATGCTCAGTTATCTTCTGGAAGAATTGGTGTGGAGCGAACGGCGGGTTTCATACGCGGGCGTGGGTGTCGCGGCCTTCGTGGTAGAAGAACATGTGTGGCGCGAACGGCGGTGTCTTCTTGATTGTCGTCTCCTCCTTGTGATGATCGAAGAATTGATGAGGCATGAATAACATGGCTCTTGGAGGATCCATGGCAAAGCAATAGCACAATGAAAGGAGAGGAGGAGATGTGGCCAATGATGGAAGCCATGGGGTCTTTATATAGATGAACCCCAAGGTCCTAGTCCTAATAGGATAAGGAAGGTCCCCAGATTTCTTATTTTCAGCCATTTTCTTTAAATATTTTTGCAGCCGGGGGCTTGGGCACAATTTTCGCACCCCTTCATTTAAGGGAAGTTTGTAAAAGGGTCTCTTGAACTGTCCTTTTGAATAAAATTTGTTGCAAGGGGGGTTTATTGTAATTTTCCCCAAACAATCTCCAATCCCACAAGTCGTGGGATTCACATCCCGTAGTCTTCGGGTTCCCAGTTAGGGTTCGCCCTTGCATATCGCCGCCACGACGGTGGCCCGCAAATCGGCGCAGGCTGTGGGCTTCGTGCGGAGGTAGCGGCAGCTGGAGGGAGGGCGCAGGCGTGGGACGGTTGTAGGGCAGTAGGCGCAGGCGGCGCAACTGGTGAAGGCTGGGGGGGTGTTGGCAGTGAGAAGGGGAAAGGCGGGCGGCGAAGGCGAGCGGGAGGGGGAGGGCAGAGCGCGGTGCGCGAGAGAGGGCGGGGGTGGGAAGGAGGTGGCGGGGCGGGTTGGAGCTGGGAGGAGGAGGCGCAGGCGAGAGGGGTGGGTTGCTGGCGTGCGGGGAGTTAGCGCGGGACTGGGGGAAGGCGAAGGCAGCGGGGAGGGGTGGCGCTGGGGAAGAGGAGGCGCAGGCGGGAGGGCTGGGAAGGCTGGCGTGCGGGGGATATGCGCGGGCTGGGAAGGCGAAGGCGAGGTGACTGGCGCGCGGGGGGAGTGGCGGGCCGGTGATGGCGGGGGTAAGGGTTACTAGTGGGGGAGGGGGAATGGCAGGGGGAAGGATGGGGGCCTGGGGGGTGGCGGAAGGGTCTGACGTGGCTAGGGGGGTCGCTGGGGGGGTTGGGGCTGCAGCAGGGGTTGGCAACAAGGCTACCGAGGAGGTGTTTGTCGATTCCGGGGGGTTTGCAGGTCTGAGATTACCTGGACAGCGAGCATATCGGCTTTTTTCCTTCCGAAATGATCTGAACAGCGGCCAGATCTTCGTTCACGGCGGGGCTTTCTTCGCCAAAACTCGGGATAACGGCTTCGATGATCGGGGTCGCTGGAGCCTTCAATCTGGCGGCGCGCATAGCCCTGGATTCAGCGAATATTTCTCGGCATCCGGCTAAGAATTCTTCACATTTGGACCGGAAGTCTTCGTCGGCTTGCCGTTTACGCTCCGACGAATGATGGCATTTCGTCGCATGTCGGCGCGCATGTCTGTACGGATCGTCAGATCGTGAAGACGATCTGTAGGCCATGCTCTGATACCAAATGATGCAAATTGAATTTTCGCGCGGCGATAAAAATTGATTTGAACGGTGGATGCTTGGTGGAGAAGAAATTGGAGGGGAGAAGAGGAGAAGGCGCACCTGTTGCGCGAGACTTGGAGAAGAACGCGTAGACCGCATGGGAGAAAGAGAGAGACTAGAGAGGAGAGAGAATAATTCTCAATTAATTATCAAACTGAACTCCCTCAAAACAATGGACCCTCATCCCTTTATATAGGAGGGATGATATTACAAAAATAGAAACTAATTTAAATTGACAACCAATTATCCTAAAATGACTCTAACTAATTAACCGACCAAATTTGAAAATCAAATCTATAACTAATTGTTGGAGATCACAGGCGATCTTATTTATTTAATTAAAGACACGACAACTTAAATAAACGTAAATAAAATTGACCGATAAAATTAGATAAATATTCGGCCCTATATATTGACTCCACGCTGCATCAATTCGAGTAGGAGATCAGGAGATGGGCAAGGCACTGGCAGATTACTTTCGTAGGGTCCCTTATAGAGAGGGGACATATGGATTGGAGATGATTAGGTATGGAAACCTCCACTATCACTAATACTCAGAGTGCATACTTGACGATGGACTTTGGGAGACATGAGGTGAGAGCGACGGTTATGGATTTGAATGCAAATGGAGCTCTGAGTCCAAATGGTGTCATGGTTTTCTCATATCGTGAATCATGGAATGTTATGGGGGATGGTATAGTAGAACAATGAATTAGGGTAAAATTAGAAATTTATTGATTAGGTTTTTTTCATCCGCCAATTAGCATCAGTAAATAATTTGGGTTGTAATATTGTTTGTGCCCAACTGAGTACATCGCAAATTATTTTTTTAATTTAATCAATGAGATTGCTTGTGACCTCCAATTAATTTATTGTTCGATTAGATATATATTAGGATTTCAAATTATGATTTGTTTCCTTTTAAGCTTTCTTCTGTAATCTCCTCGGGGTTATGGTCCATTTTTTTAGGCAAATCAAGTTATTGATTTAAGGTTTCTCCCCCTTCTTCATCCTCTCCCTCCATGTAATCGTTGTGTTTCTCCACCGACAAAAACCCAAGCAACAGGTGCGCTTCTTCTTGCTATCCTCTTCTCCGAATTTCTTCCACTCTAATTTTTTTTTGCATCATCGTTCAACAGGAGGTTTTTTGTAGGTTACATGGTTTAAGAGAGATCCATTCTCATTCTGCAGTATGCAGATGAAGCTAATTTCTATATCTAATGAGGTGAGGAGGCGAAAGGAAATCCTATAATTATAAACATCTATAGTGATCTTTCCGACCTAAGGATCAACAAGGATAAGTTAGTTACAATCATGTTTTTTCCTTTCTTGTGAAGGTCGTTCCGGCGACTATCCTAACTTTTTCATGTCATCAAGCTGCTAGCTTGTTTCCAGGGGGATTCGTCATTGTCTGGATATAATCATGAGGAGATTTTTTTGGTGCATCCAGCTATATTGCAATGGAGGTACATTTGATTGATTGGGAAAATGTTACACTCTCAAAGGAGGTGGGTAGTCGTGGAGTACCTATCTGGAGATTATAACCAAGTTTCTGCTGCTAAGATGGGTGGTGAGAATCATGATAGATAGCGCAATTTACGTTAAAAGCTAATCCGGAGGATCTATGGAATTCACGCCCAACAATCCATGGACCCTAGTCCACAATTATATACATATGCTTTCTAGAATGGGATTTACATTGTACTACCTCAAATCGTGTTGATATTTAGACCGGTCTTGGGCAACGGTGCTTGTTTGCTTTCTGGAAGGATGAATCGACCAATAAGTGTTGTTCACCGATCGGTTCCCATGTTTGTTTGCCTTAGCATCGGATCTAGGCTAGGTGGATGGTTTTTAGCTCCCCACCTTCCACTCCGATTTCTCTGAGCAATGCTTTAAGGAATACATGGAGCTTTTGAAAACCATCAGCCCGTCAGGGGGTCAGGACCATTGGATGTCGCGTAATGGAGACTTCACTGTGCGGCGAGCTTGGCAAAGCATTGAATAGACCCATGATCCTATGCATGACGAGTTGATACATGACATATTTATATATGACATGCATATTCCTTTGTTGATCAAAGTCCTCTTATAATTGTTGCAATCAGGAAAAAATCTGACTAAGGTCGTTAAGACTTTATTAGGGCAACAACAATTGTTGTCCACTAAGTGAGAGGGAGGTAGAGACAGTGGATCACCTAAGGAAAAGGACATCCGAGCCAGGTTGTAACTTACTTGGACGGAAATCTCTAAATCTCTCTGATTTTTGTGTTCTCTTTCTGCGCAAGATTCTGCTCCAGCAGAGTATCGTTGTTACCAATTGCAATGATTCGGGCACTTTCATTACCTCATAATGGAGTTATTTTTCAAACAGAGCATTTCCATGTTGAGAATGTACTCCATCTTGCTAAGACTCTCCTCGAGTCTCGGCTCATCTAATGCCTTTTTGAATTAATTAATATATGAGGCAGACACATCTACATGTTTCCCCATCTTTCAATAAAGAAACTTGAATTAGTTCAAAACAATCTGGATGACTATTCTACTCCACAAGAGAAGTGGCCTACTAGCTTCTCTTGATTGAATCTTTTTTTGAGGAAAACGAGGATACGACATCAAAAGATGCCTACCCTGTAACTTCTCTTCATTAAATCTCCTAATTAAAATATATAGTATAAGGCCCTATAGTAGGCCCCACTGGCATTCAACTCTCTCACAATACACGATGTGAACTGAACACATAATCCCCAACCATAGAATACATGTTGTCTCAACCCTTCATTATTCTCAAAAGGCCTCAGTTAAAAGGTTAATCTCTTGTCAATAAAAAATGGGGTAGATGATTTCTTCATAAATCTACATCAAATTTCATATGTAACCATTTCACTAAGATCCCTTCAAGAAAGAAGAAGCAGAGCTGAGTTGAGCTTTCTTCAAAAAGGAGGGATGACTTTATGTTCGTACATCTCGTGTAGGATATTACAACTCATTAAAGCTTCCAAGTACGATCGGGGTTCCACTTTTTGATTGAGAGAAATGGATTTCATGCCAAGCAGGATCGAGGTTCCACTTTTTCCTATGAATCATTGACATGTGCATAGAATGACAGTAGCATAAATGAAAATACTACGATGAATGTATGGTCATATACAAAAAGATCATATTCGGAACAATGTGATTATGAGGTAGGTTGGTATGTCTTTGATAGAGGATAAGATGAAAGAGAAACTCTTAAGGTGGTTTGATCATTTGCAAAGCTAGTCCTTTGATGATTTAGTTAAAAGATGAAGATTTGGAATGTTGAGCATGATAAGAGAGGGTGAGGAAGGTTCAAGAAGTGTTGGAAGGAGATTATCCACATGGACCTTAATTATTTGGATTTATATCTAAGAATGACTCAAATTAGATACGAAGAGAGACAAAGAGTTCATATAGCCAAATCTACTTAATGTGAAAGAAAGCTTCGTCGTTGTTGTTGTTGTTGAATAGCGAAGCCTTCTCCCACTATAAGTAGGGTGGGCTACATGGATTCTTGCTTAAATCCATGTTGAAAAATCCAACTATTTTTAACGTTGGTTCTCGACTGCCTAATGCAACCCCCACAAGGAGGAATTTGAACCATGGTCTTTTGGGTGGTAGGCACACTGCACTACCATTGGACTAGTGTTATTGTTGTTGTTGATGGAACAATATAGGACTTTCAGATGGTCACCGTAAAATAGTATGTGTTCCATGCCCCTCAAAGAGCACAAAATTTGCACACAATTGTTGTCAACATGTATCGCCATTAAGCCAATTTTATGCCTTAGAATTTGTATGTCCTGATTTATGTTTTCAACATTATGCAAACACGATCACGCATACCTTCTTAATAATTAACCCATATTTTCATTGTCTCTGTCATGCAATAAAATTTGTATAAAACAATGATCTGTGCATTATAACATTGTCACGCAAATTTGATGCATGCTACAGTATAACATTGCGTGCAGTATGAAAAAATCAACAAAACGAAATTAACAGGCAACGCATCAAATTGTAACCAATGCAAAGTGGAATTCTATACAACAAATATCAAACTGCAGAGGTGTCACCATAGCCATACCTTCAGGCCTTCTTCAAGGCCGGGACCGCGGAACGACTTGGACGATGTCCGGTTCGCCTTGTCAAAGCTGGACTTGAAGACGACCTGCAAACCAAGCCTGCCAATAAACACATCAAAAACCGAACAGCCATCTGCACAAACCCGAGGGGGAGAAATCACCATTACCTGGAGGCAATGGCCTTGATGTGCTTCGCCATCTTCATGATGTGCTCCTCGGACTCGATGACGTTAGGCCCCGCCAGCAAAAAGAAGGGCCCCGCGCCCTGCATTCGGGATCAAGATCGCGACATATAAGATGTGATATTCTGGGGCAAAGGGGATCGGTGAGAAACCTTGAGCTGATCGAAGAGCAATGAGGATGGATCCATTGCTGAGGAGAAACGCCGAGGTGTCAAACGGGGAGCTGGACCGTTGTGGTGGCGGTGCAGGAACAGGTGCCGGGCTGAGGGCGGCCTGCAGCGGCTGACGAAGGCGAAACCGGTGTGGGATGTTGGCGGCAGCGGGAGTTGGTGGAGGCGGCGGGAAGGTCGGCGGAAGGTGGGGTTGCAGTTGGTGACGAGGAAAGGGGTGGATGGTGGAGGGGGCGGGGTGAGGCACGGGGTTGTCGGTGACAGGTGAGAAGGCAGATGAGGAGGGTATTGTGCAGGGGGGAGAATAGGCCCCCGGAGGGGTTTTGGAACTATGTTGGATATCATATTGTTTGGAATGGAATATCTTTATCCATATTTATGTCCAAATATATGCTTTTTCAGGAACTTGATAATGTTTTTGGATGAATAAAAATAACATGATATGCACATCTCGGCATAAATTGTAGGTATGTATATTTCACCTCCACCTAATTACACTATTAACAACAGAAAGAAATATGTATATATTCCGGTAAGAAGTCCTTCGAATATTGGGTAGCGGTTGTTAAACCTGATCAAGTGTTTTATTAAAATGGTTGGACGATAGAATTTGAATCCGTGACATTTTGTATCCAAAAAATGTGCTATCAAGATGCATCACATCTCCTTTTTCAACTGTTATAGTCTCATTGTACAAAAGGTTCGTCTTATTTTCCGTATGATTATTTCCTTCTTTACCAATAAAATTTTGAAATTGTTGTATACTTCTTTCTATTTTTTGGTCTCATCTAACAATCATGATGAAGAAAGGAAGATCGGGTACGTCGCCGACGACCTTGCTTGTTTGATCCAAAGAAAGAAGGAGATATGAGTTTGGGAGAGAACTTCCTAATGCGAGACAGATCAAAAGATATGTTCCCCTCCTGGAGGAGGTCGTTATTTATAGGGCATGTATGCTCCTCGCACAGTCCGCGCTCGCCTCCACGTTCAGCGGAAACACTTTTCATGTGAAACTCGACCTTGCTACAACCGTCGGTGGCGGTTTTGACTATTCGACCATCCATAGACTAGTTCAAACACATGACATCTTTTCTTTTCCACTTCACACCTCGGAACCATTCTTATAGAATGGAACTTGCTTTCATATCTTCTTAGCTTGAAATGACTCAAGAAAATGTTCTCTTTTTATATTGAGGGCACTCCCATGTGCAGATTCAACGGAGATGGATGGGGCCAATAGCTCAGAGGAAGAGCACGTGGTTACGAACCATGGTATCGAGGTTCAAATCTCTTCTTTCCCACAACTATTCCAAAAGGAAAGGATCTTTATCTCTAGAGGTAAAAAAACTATGATCTGGGTCGTGAATGCAAATTCTTGTTGTTTCTCAATTGCCTTCTTTTTTCCTCCACGGCCTTCTTTTGTACCAACTAGGAATAGGAATTTCTTGAGATGATATCATCCTTTATTTTATAATTATTTATGCCATGATTTCTCATAAATTGAAAATCATAGGATGTCTCATGTGATCCAACTGGACCATTATGTTATTGGAAAACAACTTCTTGTGTTTTTTATTTTGTAACGAGTTTGAAATGAATTATTGTATGTTTTGGATTGTGGTATATCACATGATTCATATATCAGTAAATTGTGCTTTTGTAACGAAGTTGCATACAACGTGATGTTGAAATGTCATTGATTTTCTTTTCCATTGACTGGTGTTTGCGACAAGATATTTTGATAGTATGTATATGTTTATAATCGATGAGTGTCATTTATGTTGATTTGAAGAAAATCTAGAAATACCGATGACTTTGGAGCGGAAAAATTTTGTTTCGTTTCTCCTTTTAGATAAATGAGCAAGTGTATTTATCTCTTATTCTGTGGACTCAAAAAATATTTAGATGATAATTCGTTGGAGGAGATATGGAGCAGGATGCCAAAGGTTGCATTGGAGCAGGACGACAAAATCAACATCGATAAAGATGGTCAGTTAGGAGATTACAAAGTCAACATCGGCAGAGCGTCAGGTCAGGTTTGAATTGGTCCGACCCAAACCCATTTAAGTATATGGATTAATCATTCGAGCCCAAGCTCGTGTTATTTTCAAATTTCAGGCCTAAGACCGAACCCGACCCAAACAAAATGGATCAGATTCGGGTCAGACCGGCCCAATTTAACATCTATGTACAACAATATCACGCGTTCCATTCTTCTCGCGTTTATCTGGTTGCTTCTTATACATGCGCGCGTGTTTAATACATTAAGTACACCGACTATTTCATTATTATGACTTTAGTTGTATGTTGGAAATAGAAAAGTGGTAAAAAAATATGATGTCTTAAACCACCATTCAATTCACCATTACATATTATATTGTATATCCAGACACTATGACTCGATACAGATTGGTTACTTACAGTTGTACATATTCTAACATCTGAGAACACATATTCCATTCTTGCATGTTAATGTAATAATCTTGCATATTAATGTAATAATGTCATCAATCTATGCTAATAGATATGATTATTAATGGGTCTAAGTATTTATTCTAAACTCGAAGTAAGGATATGAAAGTTAGAACATGGTATTTGGAACAAACATGAATATAGTGGATATAATTATATCGTATGGTCGGGCTTTCTGGCTTGCGGTTTCGAACCTTCTCAGGCCCGAACCCGACCCGATAATCAATTCGGGCTCATTTTGAGGCCCACGATCCACTCACTAAATTTCAAGTTCATGATTGGATCGGGTTATGCAGGCTAGATTTATGCCGGTCGAAACTAGGGGTGCACACAGATCGGATAAAATCCGTAATCCGATCCAATCCGATGCTATTGGATTGGATTGGTTTGGTTTTATCATAATAATGGACCGGATCAAATTGGAGTTTTTGAAATCCGTTAGAGTACGGATTGGATTGGATCTTTACCAAAATCCGATCTGATCTGATCCGTTAACACACACATACGCATGTATAAACATACAGACATACAAATTTACTTACATACATATGTACATATATATATAATATCGATTTGCACATATTTCGAATTCCCTGCGAGAATAAAATCAATGTCATTCATGCTATTTTTTACCTGTTAATCTTAGATATAAATCCTCTTGGCATCATCTTTTTTCTCTCTTAAAAGGCAAATTCTAAATCTCTAAAATAATAATGTATGACTATAAGTTGTAAAATAATAATCCATATTTAGTTATTCACATCCCAGTTCCCTCTCTCTCATTATACTATTGATTGTCAATATTCCTCCCAATTTCCTTTCAGTCTATTTTGATTATGCATGCCTCCCGCACGATATTAATCCCCTCCAACGTAACACCACCGCCCACTTCCTCGTGATGTCACCATCCATCTAAAACAACGTAATCCCCTCCCACGCGATACAATTTAGCTTCTGTATGCTTCTACTCTTTTGAACTTCGATAAAAGAATATAGATTTGAGATAATTGCTTGCTACATTTATTAGATATTATTTACCCCTTTGCTTCTTAACTTTCTCTAGCTTGCAACATTATTTTAAGAATGAAGTCGGATCAATTACACAATCGAATGCATCATATCACATCTAAGAAGAAATAAAGCATTATTTCAATCCCTTTTGCTATTAATTTGATATATAATTTTATTCATATTTTTTATAAAATTTGCATATTTTAAATATAGGTATAATCTTACAAATAAATTCCATTTCAAGTCCAATTTAAATGAGAACCAAGATGTCATATTGGTGAATTATATTTAAGTAGGTTTTGTCTTGCATACTCAATCAAGTATGAATGGTTTAAGAGCTTTAAAGGATGTACTTGCGAGTGGTTGAGCTTTGGCACAACTTAACGTTATAAGTTAATCTTGAATTTCATAAATATCTGATTACAGAGATCATATTTTTTATTTATCTAACTTCTCTGTGTATCCTTATCTGATAACTTGTATTGTTCTTATATGAATAATTCGGTGGAAATCAATTGTAAAAAATAAAATAATGTATTGTTATTTAAGAAATAAATTTCAAATTCAATGTAATAATTTAGTTTGATTGTGCGGTTTTCAACTTTTTATAACAGATTCATGGAATTCTTCAACTTTCATTTTGCTTATGTGAATTTTCTTTTTTTTCCATGTATTCATATTCTTGATTTGTAAATCATTATTCGAATGTTCGAGGGTTATTGTTTTGTAAAGTATAAATATGCGAGAGTAGACTATTGAGCGGGAAAACGCAGGTGTAAAAATCTGAACCAATCCGATCCAATATGCAATCTGACGGATTGGAACGGATTGGATTTAGATATTATATGGATTGGATTGGATTTGAAAAATAAAAATCCGCTAAAGTTGGATTGGGCATGAATTAAGCTAAAATCCGAACCAATTTGATCCATGTGCACCCCTGATCGAAACGATGCAGCCCAATGTCCAATCCTATCAAGAAACACTCCTTTATTTTTATAACACTATCGGACACCTTATGAATTTTAGATGTGAGATTATATTTAAGGTTTCAATTAATGTTGCAACAAAGACAAGGTATATACCTTAGGGCCTGTTTGGTTGCCAGGGTACCTCGAGGTACCCTGGCATATCCATGGCTCCAACCTTGCATTTCCTGGGTTGAGATTACTTGTATTGTCCATACAATTTCTTCGGTATAATGATTTTTAACATTGTTCAAATACACTTATTAACATAAAAAACATACTATAACCATTAACGAAGTTAATATAACACATAATCAATGTCACATCACATCACAATTATCATTCCAACCATCCCAACTCTCCAAACAGCTACAATTCACAGAAAGATATCCCAATCCAGTCCAACCCAGTTGAACCCAGTAACCAAACATGCACTTAGGGCCCGTTCGGTAGGAGAATAAGCAGGAATAAGGATGGGGAATAAGGGGAATAAGGGTCTATTCTCCGTTCGGCTGGAGGATAAGAATAAGGAGAATAAGGTGAAATAAAGGTAGGTAAGGTGGGATAAAGATAGGAATAAGAGTGAAATAAGATGAAATAATGGGGAATAGTCGTACCACGGGGAAGCGTGTTGGGGGCTTATTCCCCTTATTCCATTCCTCCTTATACCCCAAACGAACAGGGCCTTAGAGTTCATAACTCCATTTCATCATTGTTATCTTTTGAGACTTTATTTCTACATTCAGTCCATTCCAACTTCTCCGAAAAGTTCTACATTTCGACAAGGTCCTTCCAATGTCAAAAGGTTGCATTTCTGTCCAACGAATTTTACAGGTAAACCCCTCGATTTCCAAATATCTCCAAATCGACCGCAGGAAGCCTTAAAATAATTCGTGATTTCGTTCGTCCAATATTAAGCACGGGAAGATTTCAGACAAGTAATGTGGTGAAAGACTATATGAATCGGATGGGAAATAATTCAAATAATAAGCGTAATTTTTTAGGGTATAACCAATAAAAAATTCCATACATTTACATAATAGAATTTTAAAAAAAATTAATGAAGCTGCTGTCTTAGTCGACTAAAATATCTCATACGCTTGCAGCTTCACAAGCAAAGAATGAACAAAAGATGGTGTACTCTTCAGCCCCCCACCATGCCTACGGGCACCCAGCAGCGCCCGTCGTCTTGCAGTTCGGCCCCGACACTGGCCCACCCTTGTCGAGGGTCTGCAGAAGCAAACCGTTCGCTGAATCAGGCCACCTCCAACCGTCCAACTCCCTCAGAAGCCTGCTCTCCGCAGCGCGAAGATGTACGCTGAGGAGCATCATGATCAAGACGATAGCGAGCACCAGCAACCTCCTGAAATCGCGAGAATCCATCGCGGCGTCTCACGAAGAGGACGAAGAACAAAGCTGTGCTTCTTGATGTGTTCTTCAACAGGTGAATTCAAGGAAGATTATTGCAAGGAGATGTACATAGAGATAGCACTTATATATGCTAATTAGTCAACTGTTTGAATTCGAAAATGTAAGGAAACAACGCGGCAGACGTAGTTGAAATTCGAGGACTGGCTTTCGGGAAAAACGATCAAAACTGGAGGGTCTAATTGAAAATTACCACACGTCGAAACACGTGTGAATATAACGAGGTTGAATTCCATTGCTGACTGTTTTTTTGGAAATATTCAACCTTTTCATTTCACATGGAGACGGTCCATTATTATTGGTTAAACTAGTGGGCAGCCCGTGCATTGCACGGGGATGTTACTCTTCTCCCGTCATCGCGAGAGATTAACTTCTACCAATGCCGTAGCATGAACTACATTCAGCACTTAAAACATTTGCTCCACCACTTCTATGGATGTCAAATTGAAGCCTAAAGAAGGCATCTCTTCTTTGTTATTCTGTAGTTTCCCGCTGTTAGTTAAAGAACCACTCCCAAGACAAAATGATTGAATGCAGATCATTGAGAGACAACAAAAAAATCAAGTGCTAGGCATTAATCTAGTGTACCGGGTGAGAAAGATTTCTTATCATTGTCTTAAGTTTGCAAGCTCCATGATTTCATGTTTTCCTTATTCAACATGAAAAGCAACACATCCGCAAATTGCTCGACACAAGCTTAACAACTCCTGTTACTGGATGATTCACAGTGTTCTCCAAATCAATTTCCTTATGATATTGTAAAAGTTGAGCTAAGTTGGGCTTTAATATGATTATAATTTTTCTAGTTGCAAATCTGGGACAAGCAACCAAGAGACTTCACAATTATTCAATAAAAGAGAGCTGACGAATCTCTAATCAATCTTCGAACATTATGAGTTTAAAAAATGTGAAGCAATCTATAGTAATATATTAGGTACATTACCTCGCATCTCGCATCAGGTTTAACAGTCATGCTCAAACAAATATCACTTAAGCTCATATAATGATGAAATTTTTTCACGAAAGTAAAATTCAAATTTATCTGAGATTGGAGTAAAACTTCAATACAAATAAAGACATTAATTTTTCGGTAAGTGGTTGTCAATGTTCGTGTTGACTCTATATATGAATAGCTTGATTTTCAGTATTGAAATCTCAAGTGAGTAAGTTCAAATCAAGTAATAGTGCTCTCAACATGTAAGACACTTTAGAACAAATGCTGTAGAACTTTCACAACATAGTTTGGCTAATTAGTCAGCTCATAAATGCAGGAAACAGACTCATGAACAGCGATACTATGTTCTTTAAATCCAAGACTCCATAATTTAAGTATTTTTTTGCACTACCAAGATTGAACGAATTTATACTCTCTATGATTCCTTCAACCATGGCTCCTGCTTATAACATAGGTTGGTTTCAGTCACCCTTTAGATAAAATGATCAGGGATCTTATAGGCAGTAGATACAATCAATTCTAATGAGCTGGCCAAAGGTAAGAAGATGGGAATCAGATTTAGAGATATAATTACGTGTGACTTGGTAAAGATTTGGGGATCAAGGTTTTAATCTTTAATGTTGTCCATGAGACAGCTCATCTGAAACTCACATCGTATTTGCAATTGATAACCAAATCCATAATAATCACAACAATCACACTCAATTGAGTAGCATCTTACCATGCTTCACAGGTGATGGAATCTCTAATGGAAAATACCATCCTACATTTAATCAAGATAATCATGTTATACATATCACATTTTCATTGCTACTTAACTATAGACCATGTGATTCAACATAGGAAAAAATGAAGTTATGTTATTCGGGAGCTACATGTGATCTTGTCCTTATTTAATCTTTTGTGAAACTATGCAAATACCACAAAAGATCGTTCTTATGTGCTTAACGTGTCTTGCAGCACTTCCCATATTTGTTCTTTGATAAGCTATATTTCTAAAATACTTGCATGTTTCTTAAGATATTTTGTACATGTATCCGTTTGAACCTTGCTGATAGCCAAACAGTCAAACTCTGCAAGTACCTCTTATAAAAACCCACCTAGACATCTTTAGTGAAGTTAAATAGCCAAAACAGAGACCCGAATGCCGGGTCAGAAATGCATTGCACTTCACAAATGATGTAATGAACAGAATGAAATCCTTGTATAGTCATTTCAGCCTTTCTCTCAATTTTTCAGTCTTTCCAGCAATTCATATACAGTACATATGCTTCCTGTGAGCATTTCCGATTGCAGATAGTGACAAATAAAATGATAGAGGCATTATCATTCCACAAGAACAATCGAAATTGAATGTATGATCCTCATTCACATTTCACATATCAACAATTAAGTTGATTGCAAATCTACTTCTCGCCAGCGAGAGGACTACGAAGAGTGCAGACTTGTTCCTGGCGACCAAATTGCGTGCATTGAGCAAGATCTGTGGGAGATGGAGAAACGGGAATGGCACATTGGCCTCCCATGTTGACGTCAACAACATGGCATCCCACTCCTAAAAACAGGATGTGTCAAGAATCGAATTCTGCATAATCGATAATTTGACCTATGTATCAAGAGAGAGGGGGAGCAATTTTGTTACCTCTTTCGAGATAGAATGTGAGGAATCAACGCAAGAGATGGGAAAAGTAGAGGCGCAAAGGTCTCGAGGAGAGAGCGGGGGACATTAGGGCTTTGTAGGAGAGGGCGGAGGATGAGAGGGTTTCTCGCAAACTCGACATCTTTCACTGGAGAAAGTGGATCGATGAGGTCACCAGATGGTGAGGGGACCCGACAAGGAAGGGAGGTCGCGGATGAGGAGGACGTCGACGGGGAGATGGGTTGATGGCATCACAGTGAGGGGCACACACCCGACGGAGAGGATGGCAAAGACGACGAAGGAGCGCATGAGGTGGATGACAAGATGGAGCGTGGTCTCCCAGTGGGGGTAGTGGCTATGATCGAAGGATGACAGGGGCGAGGATAGGACATGAGATGTGATTTCCTCGAATGCTAAGGGTAAAAATGGAATGACGCTTGCAGCGGGATGGGTAAATTCGGAATGTGATGGACAAAATTTAATGGGTGGGGGTAAGACCCCCTGCTTAATATATAGTAAAAGTACTAGTGGGGAACCCGTGCAAAAGCACAGGAAACAATATTAGTATCAATGCGGAGACACTAAACTTAACGAAGCAACATCAATCAAGTTTAAAAAAAAAGGAAAACAATGAATCGCAATTCTTTGGGTCCGAATCCAACGGGAAAAAATGCTTGAAATCCCTAGAGAATTTCTGCAACTCATGGTGCACTTGCAAAATAAGTTGTTTTCCTCTTGGCCTTTCTCTATTTATGAAAAGCGATGTTCAGATTTAAATCACCGTTTTTCTTTGATGGATCTGAACATCCCAAAGAAAAGGGGAGGGGGTTGTAAAATAATAAGGATAGAGAATAATCATAGTTAAATAACCACTGGACGTCCATTACATGCCAACCCCTTTAGAACCCACAGCAAGAGTTTGATAGCCTATATGCCTTTAGAACCAAGTAGCTTGGAAATTATGGGTATATGTCAAAATAGTGTACTCTCTCTCTCTCTCTCAAGAGCTACAACATTAAAGAAATGTACCTGAAATCAACATTTGATGAGTGACAATCGAATTATAAGTTATTGGGATGTGATCACATCACCCTCAGTTATTTCCAATACCTGTACATCCTACATACTGGAAGACTCATAATAAACCCAAAGTATAAGATCTATTTTACACTGTCTACTTCACGGTTTTATCAGTAAGTTTTTCATTCGATCATTGGGAGTTGGTATCGTTCATATACTTTCCAAAAGCATATATCATACCTAGGTCTTGATCAAATACTTTCCAAAAGTATATATCAAACCTACAAATTCAGTCAAGCTTCCATAGCGAGATGATCGTGCACGAAATTTGATTCTTCCCAATATCTTATGAGTGTGCTCATGTCTTCCGGTTCAGTAACTGAACATGTATGATCCGTTTGAGAGATCGTATTACTCATATGCCCTTGCATGCACACCAGCGCGTCGGTGTATAGACCTTGGTTAGGTCATCAACTTATCGGTCTGTCAAATGTACATACTTATACATATAGTAACACATCTGTCTCCTGTCAGAGGATGTGTACCTATATCATGACAGCATATGACATAGGACTTTGGTTATCTCGATCTCATTAAGTCAACTCTTTGACCTGATTAATCTAACATCTCTTAATCTCCATTCCTATGCAGAGGATCTGCATCAAGAGATCGGTTAGATATCAGCCCAAATGAGAAAGGATTGGCATCTCCTACTCAGGCTGGAGATCATCTCTTAATAATCATTTGATGGTGCTCGATGAGTTCTCAATCTAACTCTTTAGATATTCATCCAAGCACCATCCTCTATGATTCAATAATTAAATCAACAGTTGTATGATTACTAAGATGGCCATGATACATAACCCTAATTGTACTAAGGGACCTATTATGCAAATTAGTTATTCTTCATTTCAGATCAGGGAATGATATTCGCAATAACATTTATTGCATAATGGCTCGTCGTGGACTCGCATGTCCAACATTGTTCCCCCTCGACCACCCTTCTTCCAGTCTCGAGTATTTCCAGCAATGACCAGCAGTGGACAAACATTATCAAATTTATCATATGATCCTTTTGATGTATTCTGTTTTTTTTTTATTTAAAGGAAAGAAATTGGTTCATCTTGCATTGAGGCTCGCTGATGCACATTATCTGCCTCCTCCATATCCTATACTTTATAGAGCTAGACCTAGAACCCATATCACATTTGAACTTGTTTTCACTACAAAAAAAATTGAGCTATAGTGACGATTTTGAACAAATTCATCGCTAAATTAGCCGTTGTTAAATATATAACGACGATATTATTCGTTGTGAAATGAGTTTTCGTACTCAAAATTAGCAACTAAAATCATATCTGTCATTATATCATTAGTAACGGTCCACATAGCGACGCTTATTCATTACTATTTTTCAAAATTTTGATTAGTCATTGCTAAATTTTGAACTAAAAAATTAGCGACGATTAGTTGATATTTTGAAAAATAGCAATTGATAAGCGTCGCTATGTGGACCGTTGCTAATATAATGAAAGATATGATATTTCTTGCTAATTTTGAGTACAAAAACTCATTTTGCAACGAATAATATCGTCATTATATATTTAACAACGGTTAATTTATTGACAGATTTTTTCAAAACCGTTACTATAGCTCTATTTTGTTGTAGTGCTTACTGAAAAGAAAAAGGCTGATTTGACTAAATATTTGCCATCATTATATATAGTTAGTAGGTGAAATCGCAAGTAGTCGAATGTAGATAATACTGAATTAATCACAGCATCACCCAGATTCAAAAAGGTGAACAACAGAAACAACTGAAGGGGACAGACTTAAGCATACTTTCATCCAATTACAGGGTATAATCATGACTTTCCATTTGTCACTACGGATCCAGCCATATATAAGATTTTTTTATCTCGTTCTTTTAGAAAAATGACAAAGAGATTACTTGGCATACAAATATTAAGGAGAATGTCTCATACATTCAGTTCGTTCTATAGTCTTATACATTTACTTCGTTCTATACTTCCATCCTCACATTGATATGCAACATGACTCACTGTCGATATGGACATAGATTTAATGGAAGCACATGTCAAAGAAATTCTGTAAAATATTATGTGATTGTACAACACCTACTTCCAATCTCGTCCATCCTACAACAGATGTCGTCGACATCAACGAAAGAACCGTCTTCGTCGAAGAGCTAACACATGCAGAGGATGGTGATCTGGTTATCACTGTCTATGTAGAAGATGGTGTCGTGGAAGCTGTAGAAAGGCTTCACGCTGTGGGAAGTGTCTTAACCACAGGACGCAATGGGGGTGTCGGGAGATGGGGTGCATGTGGTATTCGATGCTCGACGTTACATCTTGAAGCTCTAGAAATTCCAGGAACAGGAGAAAGGGCGTAGGAGAAAGGGCGCTTGGACTTGGGGATTTGGGCGAGGGAGGAAAGAGAGAAGAACAGGATGGTGTTCGGCAACAGAGATTTGGGTCGACGACGATGGCAGTTGCAAATGAGAGGCCCTAAGGCCGAAAAGATCGACAAGGACGCGGACGTGAGAGGCTGTGGAAAGGAAAGGGAGTCGGAGGGCGATGCATAGATGGTAAAGAGTAGAAGGAGGGCGGAATTCGTACAAAATGGAAAGGGCAAAAGTGGAAAGATAAACTGGACACAGAGGGCAAATCTGGAATGTACGGAAACAAAATTAAGGGGGGTCGGCCGAGACCCCCTGCTTAATACATAGTAATAGAAATGGGTAAGATAGCAAATATTATTATATAGAAAAACTAATATTTGTTTGTAAGGTATGGCTATGCTGGCAGAGTTGGATAATGTGGTTGGGTCCTCTAAAGGACGCGACTGCTGGAGCTGGTGAGATGGGAAATTCTCGATTGGCAAGGCATATAAGACTTTAAAGCGGCTCGTGGTTTTCGATCTAGAAGGATGTGTGGCGGACTGTAGAAGGATCTGGAAATGGAAGGTTCTGATGCGTATAAAGGTCTTCTTTTGGTTATTCAGGAGGGAAAGACTCTTGACAGGAGATAGATTTGCACGATTTATTAAGTCAGCTGACCATACCTGTCTTCGGTGTCTGGATGAGGTGGAAGATGTGGATCACCTTTTTTTCAGGTGCGGGAGCTCAAAGAAGGCGTGGGAGCTGTTTGGGAACCGATCGGTATGTGTAGATGACGTGCTTGATTTTTGGAAATCCATTGAAGTGAACTGGAATGGCACATAGGTGGAGAGAACGAGTTGTTTGGTAATGATTTGGACGACTTGGCTAGCCATGAATGGTGTGATCTTTCACCAGGAGCGGTGTTACGGAGAGAATATTGTTGCACGTGCTAGATTACTAACGAAGCGTTGGAGTTCGTGAACCTATATTTTGTAGCAGACATGATTACAAGCGTGTATTCTATTGGTGATTAATGGTGAAGTTTTTGGGTACACGCCTATACGGTGTGTGTCCTTTTTCTTTAAAAAAATATTTGTTTGTAAGGTTTTACCCTTATGTTTTCGAACATTTTTAGTCATATTCCTATCTTTTCCACATTCGCTATGACCCTTCCCAAACTTCTAATTTTACACACACGCCCTTGTTCGGACCTAATGAGGATAATTTTAGACATATGCCCTTATGAGTACGCATATTTAGGAGGCATACAAGAGGGAATATAAATATAAGTACGAAAAAAGTTAGGACACAGAGTGCAGTTGCATTATTATGTTTTTTATAATTTATTATTGCTGAGTGTTCAAAACGAGAGATGCGGATCTCAATTTAGTCCTTACATGTTTAAAATGAGGCAATTTTTATTCATCACAATCTTGTAAAAAAATCACATGGTCTTTTTGTTGGATCAGAGAAAAATAAAACAGGATTTGACTATCAAAATAGAAACCAGAAAGTCGGCGATCTGAGACTAAGAAAGTTTATCCAATTCTCATCAGAACTTTGTTCTCGGCATTGGGGTTTCTCATCGAAGGTTTACCAATCCAAATTCATCAGCAATTCCTTTTGATATGATCGTTGAATAATGGAAATATTACGTAAAAAGTCTCATTATTTATGGTCAATAGTATGCAAATGCCGCACGTGTGTCATATTTGTTATAATAACCGATATGCTAATACCGATGTCGTTGGTAGGATGCTAATGCCGATATATCGATATCAAACCGTGATCGTATTCGTTTCAATAGATATGGATATGAATTTTTCATTTTAGCAGATGCGGGTATAGATATGGATATGATATTTTTTTACGGATACGGAGAAGAATGTGGATATCATTTTCAATTTTTTTGCGGATACAAATACATATATTGATACATATTTTTTGGCGTATGCATACACAGATATCTGCATTGCTAAATCTGTGTTTATATTGTGTATGTGAGTGTGTGTGTATATATCAATTTATGTGTGTATCTTCAGATTTGTTATATGATTAATTGCAATATATTGCATCTAGAGCCATCTTCAAATATGAGAAGATATATACACACATAATTAATCATTTATTATATAATTATTAATCTTAGTATAATTCTATAGTTTTTTTGTATTTGGTTGTCTCGTAGATTATTAATTTTGATTTAGTTAGCTATTAATTTCAACTTTACCAAACAGTCCTACTAAATGTAATCGTTAGAAGGCATTTCTTATTCGTAGGATTATTAGTTTCCATTGGTAAAATATCCGCATCCAATTCGTGATTGTTTGTTTCCTTATCCGTATTTAATAGGGATGCAAACAATCGGATATGGATACAGATATAGGTTTTACCATATCCTTATCTGTTTTTTAATATGAATACAGATGCGGATACAGATATTAACGGATATTAAAGCTATCTTACCATATCCTTAAAAAACGGATACGGGTGTAAAATGAATACTGATCAGGCATGAGTAATGTTAGAAATACTCTATAGAACCAGCTTAAACATGTAAGAATTGGATGGAAAACACATGATGTTAATTACTAAATGTGTTTGTATCATAAAAATTGTATAAATATGGTAAAAGGAGGTAGAGAATTATGTCATATATGATTAACAATAAATCTATGACTATATTTATTTACGAAAACGGATATACGGATATGGATACGGATACAGATGTTTGCGGATATCAAAACAATATCCATATTCGTATCCATTTTAAAACAAATACGAATACAGACGTCAAAATCTATATAAAACAGATACGATTACAGATCGAATATGGATATATCCATATCCGTTTGTATTCCTAACATTTAAGGACATGATATGCAATTTTCAACAACTGCAATATATCTATTTCTGTATCGGTTTTCATATTTTAAATGGATAAAGATATAATAACACCAATATCCATATCAGTCCTTTTGTTTCGCTAGTCGTTGCTACGGTCAAAAAAAACCATGCTTTCCAATCCGAAATTTAATTATTAAATTAATAATAACAATAAAGTAGAGTCTCATTCAAACCTCGCGAGGTAACGACCAAGACAAGTCCTGTGCACGCATGGAATTGACATTTTCCGATTCAAATTAGTCCACCACAAAATATTATATCTAGCAAAATTCCAAAAAAAAAAATAAACCGAAGAGCATGCACGCTAATTATGAATTTTTTAGAGCTACTTCTCCCATTGACTTGGAACCTTCCAACATTCGAGAAAACAGAAAATAATATTCCTAAACTTAGGAATCGACGTTATATATATCCTACTTCCTAGGTACTTCTTAGCACAAGACTCGACCGTTTCAATTACAAATGTCTGACCATTGAGACACGGAAATTGGAATTCCAAAGTCCATTTGAATCTATCGATTCAACGAGTTTATATGTGTGTGCATATATATGTGTATGCGTGCAAATCTCATCATCTCCAGGCATCCAATTCTGATCATCATCCACACAATGAGATCCTTCATGAGGACCCGATTCGCGACCGCAGTTTGCCTCTCATGTATCGCATTCATCCTGGCCTCGGATCCGGCTGACGGAAGGACGTTAGAGAAGACGGTCGGGTGTGTGTTGGTTGTCGACGACAAGGGCCATGTCCTTGAGTCTCTGCCGAGGGGAGGCCCGGATTCATGTCCTTCTGGATGCACCACTGGTGTCATCAACAGCAAGTGCCCTTGCCCTCTGATCAAGCGACCATGATACGAGGACGACGAAGATGACGAGGAGATTAAGATGATACATATTTTTTTCTCTATTTTGCATTTTATTCATTTTTTTTTCGTTTGAAGGGTTGGAATTGTATATAACCTGTAACGCCATTTCTATCTCATCCTCTCCTCTCACCTCTGCTTCGTTCATGTTTTAAGTCAGGACATATTGCAAAGAAATTGTTGGGAGACGGGCAACAAACTGCGCCGTCAATCCCTAAGTTCAGCATTACCCTTTCTTCATTAGTCAGTAATGAAAAAATTGTAAATTACATTTCATAATATATGTTTGTGTGTGTTGGCATCTAAGTTCTTCGCCTCCGAATTTCCGAATTTCACTTGTGCTCTTAGTTTCTTTGGATGAGTAATAGTTGTGCCTCTCAGGTTAGCCGCTGTCCCTTCTCCTCCAAAAGGACATTATCTCAGGGGTAGAAGCCTAATTGAAAAGGTAAAAGGAAAAGTACACAGTTTAATTTTTTTAAAGCACCAACCCCCTTAAGCTCACCTACCCTCACCACACCCACCCATCCCCCACTACCTTCGATCCCTCTGCACGGTAAGGGCTCATAAAATCTCAATCAAGTGGCTCGTGCACCCTCCCCGATTACAACAGATCCTTGCTGCACAACAGAAGATCCGCTCAGGGTGTTTAAAAGGTCTTTTTTTCTCCCTATCAATGCAGAACCTGAGGCTGTACAAGTAATCTATGAGATCTCGAGACCTACAGGTGGGTGGGTGAGCTGATTTTAGGTATTACAATCTACTCATGTTGTTCTGAATGCTTTCTATTGATGAGCTAATCACTTGTTAATCCTTCTTCCATTACTAACTAAATTCAGAGACTGCTTTTTTCCTTTTGAGATTGATCAGCTAATCATACTATGCTTTGACCGCACTCGTTCAAGGTAGGTAAGAAAGATCTTCCATTTCATTCTTATGATATTCTTCCTTAAAATCCCTAGCTCCGCCGCGACCGAAGCTACTTGCTACTAGACTCTATATCCCCCTTTGATCGCCTCCTATAATGACACATCTTAGATCAAGAACCAAGGACTCCTTGGCCCCTAGTTCTAATATGTTTGTTGCCAGTCGGCTTGTTTTTCCAATGATATGGTCTTACCTTTCCTGTAAGAAGTGACCGGCCTTTCAAATCTTCAACTAGATTATAAGGCTATGCTACTCTTTCTCCTCCCTTCTTCCCTCACGGGAGCAATAGGTTATAATTAGAAAATATTATAATTATAACTAGAAAATATTATAGTTGAAATTTCACCTTTCTTACCTAGCCAGTGCCATCTCTTCATTGACCTCAGTCCGGCATGGTCTTGCATATCGATCATTAATAAGTGAACGGAAATTATAAGTGGATACATTTACTTTTGAAAGAGGAACTATTTTTTGAAAATCGACCAAGCAAATTAATATGATTCTTAATCATTAAATTACAAAGAGATTTATAAATCATTTATCAAAAAAACTTTGTACGTCAAGTGATTTTTTTGTGTCATTGTGCGAACATGCAAAATTCAATGACTTTTTAAGTGACTTTACAACGAATAAGCCTCGAGATAAATCTATGATGTAATGGAAAGTTTCAGGGTCCCACGACAGGTTTTGAGATTTTTATTAATAATAAGCCCGATAATTTTGAAGGTCCGAAGCGTCCCCACAAGGATTCGAACCCGAGTCCTTTAAAGTGGAGGGAGGCACACTGCTCTACCACCAGACCACTCCTTGAATTCATTGAGTTTTGAGGTTGCTATATGAATATCGTAGCATTTTTGTGACAATTTTGACATCATTTGACTCAATTAGGCATTAATTTTGTTTAAGTTGTTTAGAGCCTCGAAATGTAGTGAAACTCAGGGCTCTACGATCTATATATTTTCAGAAATCTTAAAAAAACACGTTTTTATCGATTTTAGCTATCTTTTATGTTTTTTAGTTTTAAAGGCCTAAATGCAGTTTTTAAGAATTTTAAGAACCTCTATGCAATAAAAATTAATTCCTAAGGACCTAAAAATAATATGAAAATCTATTAAGATAAATATATGTTTTTTCTTTTCTTCTTCTTTTTATCTTTAATTGGAGAAACTACACGCAAATAGATTCGTGTAGGGACTAAATTGAGAATTTGAAATTAATATTTTATAGAATGTAAATTTTGTAAAAAAGTTTAATCGAAATTGGGAAAAATGCATTGTTGTTTTAAGTGTTAAAAAGATTATGAGACCTTCTAACAAATATTAAAATTTTGTAGTTAGGTCCCTCCCTTATGACACATTGTACGAGTCAGGGGACGGAGGTGGTGGGGGGTTGATGACGATGAAAGGACGACAACCACGTGTTGGGAGGTGATGTCGAGGGCTCCATCTATGAGCTTTTGATCAACATAATAATAAAATTAGATTTCATCCCTCTAAGATACGAAAATTGAGCTAAATACCTTCACAAATACACTAAAATAGAGCTAGATCAGGCATGCATTAATCTAGCATTGCTATAAATATATGCCTGGAAACAAAAAGCATAAATTAACATGGAAAAATATACAAAATATGAAAATAAGTAAATCACAAAAATAAAAGAAGAGATGATAGACTCTATGCATGTACATGTGTGCATATTGACTAACAAGACCAAAATAAATAGGCATGGAAGGTCTATTTATCACCCTCACATAGACTCCAAGGTTGTAGGCCACAGTCGACTCAATAAGAAGTATGAAAAATAAGGAGATCTATAAAAAGATGCTTCATTAATCATAGAATTACACATATACACAAACATATACATCTGATTCGAAGTTATACATAAACTTTGGAAGATAATAATGTGATACACCGACTTTAAGATTTGTTTCAATGTAATCCTTGACTATTGAATCCCTGACATATAGTGAGCGTCATCACCAATGCCATTGCCATCGTTACTGTGCCAGCATCGTCACCGCCATCACCTATTCACCTTAAATGTCATCATCAACTTGTTGTGCACAATGCTGATAATGACTATGTTTTTTCCACAATTGATTAGCATTTCACATAGTTTTTAATGTATTACATAATTAATTAGTTTTTTTATAAATTTATATTTTTTTAAATTTATATTCTTAAAAAATATTGATAAAGTACTAATCAATATTCATTTTACGGAGCAATGTATGAAAATTTTAAAAGAGTACGTATTTTACTTAAAGTCTTTAGGATCTAGCCCATTTTTCCAAATAACGTTGATTGAGAATATAAAAATAAATAAAATATTAGTGATCAAATTTTTTATTTTACCATGGACCTTATAAAATATACAACGGGAATAATACTGCACAAAGAATCCTTTCATTCTACAGAGAACTGCAATACTCCAATTTTTTATTTAAAAAAGTAATTAAGAACATAAAATTGTTAAATTAGAAGAGCTAAAATTATCAATTTTCATTATTAATTGTTCTACATTGGAAGAAAACGCAATAGCTAAAAAAGATACCAATATATGAGAATAAAAATTAGTATTTGAAAAAGGCAATCAAACTAAATTTAATCAAGAAAGAAGTTGGCCTAAATACCCTTTCAAATAAGGAAAATAGGTTGAAATTGTTAAGTTGAGATCTGACCGCCTTTATAATATATTTTCCTCAATCACAAGAACTCATTACCTTATTAGAACCCCCTATATGTATACACATACATGTCTATGTGTATTTGTTTTTTTTGCTATCTAATCATTTCTTATACAAGTTATATAATTTAACATATTATTTCATTTTTTGTCTACTTTTTGTATATGAATTTGATAATTCTTTTTCATATCAATATCTACATATATGATTTGTGATTTTCAATATCCACGTGATATTTATTTTCGTATGAGTATCCATATTGTAAATTATATAAAAAATACAATAGTACCTATATTCTTATCGATCTGCATCCCTAGTTATCATCTACATCTGATAGTTGGATGATTGCCTCTCTTTAGGATGCCATATATGAAGGAGTTTGGTTAATCACGCTCTCAATTTTTTATTTTTTCCCAACATTCTTATTTGTTTAATCATGATAAGTCAACTTAAGTTAAGCATCGTCTCTCTCAAGGATCCACTTAAAATTATATGGTTCTTGTAATTAAGTTTCTTAATTTAGTTGTTTACTTAAATCAATTAAATAGTTAAAATTTGACCAAACTAGTGCAACTTCTTGCACCACTCTCTAATTATATATACTTGCGTTAAGCGGATTTATCAGTAAAACTTGATCTGTGTCGAAACTGATTTCAAACCAAGGTTTTATATCTCGATTTCGATTTCATTTTAAGATGGTGAAAATAATGAAACAATTACGAAATTCATCGACATTTTGCCAATTTCGACCTAGATTTGTGAAGGAATGGTCCATATCGAAATTCTGAGTTCGATTTCGGTGGAGTGTCGAAACCGAAATTTTAGCAAAATTTTGTCGAAATTTCATGAAATTTGAGACACTGCCTCAAACATTATTAATCACCTTTTGAACTTAAAAGCGATGGGTCTACTCACTCAAGTAAGTTAATGTAATACACTTAGAATGTGATGGATAATGCTACGATTGTATCAACATGACTGGTTTTTCAAGACTCTCCCAAGATACAATGATCAGTTCATAATCCTCGAAGAGCATTTATCGAAACGTCCTACGCACATGCTTAGGTATCGAGATTGTTATTGGGGAAATCGACTATGACAACTTGTTGGGTTCAAGGTTAATTGGGATCCACTGACAATGATCCAAAATGGTTGAGCTTGGGTTGTCAAGTAGTAGTCCCCACTAGGTATAACACATGCCCACACTTCTTGCACCACTTCTCTAATTATATATACTTGCGTTAAGCATATTTACCACTAAACTCGATCTAACTGATCTCAAACATTATTAATCAGTTTTCGAGTTTAAAAGTGACGAGTCTACTAACTAAGGAAAATTGATCTGCTACACTTAGAATGTGATGGATAATACTCCAATTGTATCGGTATGACTGGTCCTTCAAGGCTCTCCCAAGATACGATGATCATGTTCATAGTCATCCTCGGAGAGCGTTTATCAAAACATCCAATGTAATGTCCCATGTTTAGGTCTCAGGATTGTTATCTGGAAAATAGACCATGACAAATTGCTGGGTTCAAGGCCAATTGGGATCTGCTGACAACGATCCAAAATTCTTGAACTTGAATTGTCAAGTAGTAGTCATCACCAGTTATAACACATACCCACACTTCATGAGTATTAGATGTAGGACTATATTGGGGTGTTACGTTCATCAACACCGGTGAGTATTTCTTCAACGGGGTGCTTATGCATGGGTTAAATAGTATCGCAAGGAGAGCTTTAATTCACATTTTCATGCAAAATCCATATATATGTGCTTCCAAGAACTTCCAATCTTTAGACGCGAGATTATGTTTTTATGAGGCAAATTAAGAGACACATACCTAAGAAAATACTTACAAATGGATGCTTGTATTATATCAAGCTTTTGTACGCTACCATATATTTTGGAGGGAAAAATGTTCTTCACATGAACTCACTCAAAACATGACAAAACTCCACCATTTCATGATCCCACATGTGCTAAGGCATGAAAAGTATCTTAACATCTCCATACATATCAAAAGCACAACCTTCTCCTACATGTCTCTAATTGCACAAGAGAAGAGGAGGCGAGCATGGAGCAGCGACGACGGACGATCCACAAGTCCTCCATCTCCGTCGCGACCTCCACGATCAATTCCCCAAATATGCCCCTCTCCAGCACCACCACAATCCTTCGCCACTCCCATCTTTCCATGAGAACGTAATCGTCGCACACTTCGTTGACACACTCCTCCATCTCTCTGGTCCGCATCGACTTCATCCATCCCTTTCCATCCCCCGTCTCCCCTTCCATCATGTCGCGTCGCTCGTGACTCCGCGGTAATCCTTCTGTCATGACACGGTGGGAAAAGGCGGTGTGATCCTTCTCCTTGCCTCCTGAGCTAGCAAAGGATAGTTAGAGAAAAATCTTATGCAATTTTCGTTAAAAAAGATAATCGAACCCACTTAAATGATCTAGTGATTTTAATATATATATATAGGGTAAAATGGGGCTGCCCTCAGGGAGTAGCCAACTTGGCTACTCCCACCCCTATTTTTCCCTCATTTTTTTATTTTTTTTGGAAAATAAAAATTTGTATATTAATCATTATATCCCTCCCACATTCTATTAAAATTTCGTCAGAAACAGAGACTCCTAAGCCCTCCATCCAGACGTCATTTTTTTAACGGTCGCAGGATTTTTTAAATCGACCATGTTTGGATGGAGGCCGTAGGAGTCTCTGTTTCTGACGAAATTTTAATAGAATGTGAGAGGGATATAATGATGAATATACAAATTTTTATTTTCCCAAAAAAATAAAAAAATGAGGGAAAAATAGGGGTGGGCTCATTTACCTCATATATATATATGAATAATTAAATTGAAACAATACGGTTAATTTACTGTTTTTTACCTACACAAATTGAGCTCTTCTTTCCTTCTTCAACAACGGCCACATCCCGCGAACCGGCCGCGGCCGCGACCCTTCGCTTTACCTCCGCCGCCGCCTGCAGCGCCTCGATGATCACCTTCAACACAGCTAGATCCCGCTCGCACCTCTCCAGCTCCACCAACAGCTTCTGCCGCTTCTCGGCCGCCGATTCCGCCCGAATTGAGGCCGCGGGCATCTCTTCTAGTCCCATAAGGCGCGCCACTACGTTCGTGCCGCCTCGCTTGCTCCCAGATCTTGGCAGATCCTGCCCTTTCTCGTCGCATCGTGTTGGAACTGTATACTCCGGTGTATCTACAAGTCCAGAGACAGGCTCGGGAATCGACGGAGGCGCAATTACCGCTGCTGGCATATGCTTATTCTCTGCGGAAGAAGGCATACTGATCAACCAACAGACCATTTAAGAAAAATCTCCAGTTCATCGCAAACGGATCAAGAAGAGCGATCTTCCAACGACGACGGACGAGATACCCGAACGCGACGAGGAGAGGCGTCGAGGCGGGCGCGGGGGGCGGTATCGGCGACGGAAGGTGGAGAAGATGGCGGGGATGCAGCCTGCTGCAACAACTCTCTTCCTCCTGGTCGTGTGGCTCTCTCTCGTTTGCTCTCCCATGTTGGTATTCTTCCTTTGTTCTCTCCCCTGCCTTTTATTTCGGATTGGAGGGAAATGGAAAGCTTCGATTAAGATGAGGGTCCAAATTAAAGATGACGCCACGCAGAAAGAGAGAACACGGTGGGGTTCTCTCCAGTGTCCAAGGCTGCTCGCACTGTCGACGATGGTGCCCCAGTAATAGGAGGCTTGACGAATAGGTGCTGTTCGTGAGGTATATATAATATATTAACTGGAAATCTGCATGATGCAGAAACAAGGGATCTCAAGCATGCAAGTAATCTCGATTAAAGATGGAGATTTTGAGTTCATGGACTGGTAGATAGAACTGGTGTGGATGGGGAAAGGCAGAAGCTGGGCAAAAAGGGAGGGTTTCGTACGTAGTAAAGGGAAGCATGTGGCATTATTCATAATGGGGACGACAGTGACAGAGGAAAAAGGGAAAGCTAAGATGCGACGGAGATGGGGGAGCGGATCCTCTCCGGTTATGGCAGCTGCTGTGAGCCACTGGATCACGATGGGATGAGCATCAGCCATCTCCAGCTTCATTGAAGGGTCGATGGTGATCGAGTCACTCCCTTATATTGCACCGGAGATCGAGGGATCGGTCAGGTGGCAGAAAGGAATGTTGAGAGAGACTCTGATTTTTTGCAGATAGTGAGATGAAGAAGCCAACGAAATGTTGTTTGGGTGTCCTCATTTATTACTTCTAAACAAGTAATGATCGATATTAAGGAATACGGAATAAAGTATGCAATGATCTAGCTTTGTTGTTGATGTTTTTAACCTCCAGAAAATGGTAAAAAGTAAAATGGCCAAACTTTCTCTCATTTAAGTATAGTCCGTACATGGATTCTATCTCAAATCCATGTTGAAAAATCCGATTATTTTTTATGTTGGGTGTCAGCTATCTCACGCAACCCCACAAGGATAGTTTTGAACCCTGATAGACACTCTCCACTATCCATATCATAAGAAAGGTAAGAAGTAAGGTAAATAAAATACGGTAACACGGTAGTTCGATTATAAGAGTAAACTACAAAAAAGTTGATGAACCATACAACTAATTTCAATGACATGCTTGAAGTTTAAAATATCACAATGTGGTACTCGATCTTTAATATTTGTCTCAATCTAGTCCCTAGCTATTGAAATTCCTAGCATCATGGAATAAAGAAACTTTTCCTCAAAAAATAAAGGGTTTTTGTCAGTTGTGCCCTTCTGAGATATTGCAATTTTAGTTACACCCCTCTTTTTTGGGAATATCAGTTGTGCCCCCAACTTCTTGCTGTTATATCACTTGTGCCCCTTGAGTTAGTTGCCGTCCATCTCCAATGCAAACGGACGTTAACTTTGAGGACACAATGGATATTAGTTTTAAAAAGACTACTGAAATGTCCAGCCACTTATTCTTCCTCCTCGGTCCTTCTCATCATTTGACTGAGGTGTAAAAGAAAGTTGAAAAATGAACATTTGCATCATATGATGTACTAAAAGTATTGTAGTAGACATCTCAAATCTCACAATGACCTTCTCAATCTAATTTACAAGAAGAGAAGAGTTTTCCTTCTGCATGGTCCCTGGTGATTTCCATCGCTAAAATCTTTTTATTGCACTAAGGTCCTTCGCGTAAAAATCTTAACTAAGAAGCTTCTTCGTGCCATTAAAGATGTGCTTCTCCTTAGCATCAATCAATCAACATACCATCGACCTATAATAAGAAATACAAGAAAGACTCATCATCCCCTCTCTTCTTCTTGCCCAGTCCCTGATAATTCCAATTTTAGTCGTATTACAATGAGACCTTTTTAGCATAGCCAAAAAATGATTCATCATGTTCACACAGATGAAAATCCATCAGATATGCTGACGAAGGCCGTGACTCGTGATAAGCTGCATCTCTGTAGAGAGCTAAGCGGTATCACCTCTCAGTGATCATCTTCTTGGCGACACCTTCCCTTTGGGATCATCGAATGAGGTTGTTGGGCATTTAAGTTCGGTCCCAATCCTTGGG
Source organism: Ottelia alismoides (assembly GCA_037367405.1). Classification (NCBI taxonomy): domain Eukaryota; kingdom Viridiplantae; phylum Streptophyta; class Magnoliopsida; order Alismatales; family Hydrocharitaceae; genus Ottelia; species Ottelia alismoides. The sequence continues at coordinate 799,699 of JAZKJV010001482.1, forward strand.
GATGTCCTTGCAAATAATCTAAGGATAATTAGGAGCATGGGCGGAGGGAGAGGGGGGCGGGTAGGGGCCATGCCCCCCTCCCAATTGGGTAAATTGTTAAATAGACCTTATCATTTTCCATTTCTAGGAGCATTTCTTCCATTTTTGAAATTTCTTGAAAGGACAACAATCCCCCCCTTTTTTTAAATTTCAATAATATACCACCACAATTCCTTTCCTCATTTTCCAAATTTCTGTAAAAGCCGGCCATTTCTAGTAAAAATGCAAAGAAACAGATACACTATACCGTTGTCTATTTTTAAATACGAATACAGATGTGGATATGGATATTGACGGATATGAAAACTATATTATTATATCCTTAAAAGATGGATACATATGTAATATCGCATTTGAATAATGTTAGAAATATTGTATATATTATCTTAAATATACATGTATTGGATAGATGCGCATCATTTAATGTATTAAATCTGTTTCATAATAATTATACCAAATAGGTGAAAGAATGTATAAAATTATGTTATATATATATATATTTATTTATTTATTTAAATGGATTTAATGGGGTTGCCCCCTAGGGGCAGCCAACATGGCTGCTCCGCCCCCTTTTTTGATGTTTTTTTTTATTTTTTTGAAAATATCACCATGTATATTCATCAATGTATCCCTCCTGTATGTCATTTGAATTTCGTCAGAAACAAAGACTCCTACGGCCTCCATCGAGATAGTGTCAATTTAACAAATCCTATTACCGTTAAAAAATAAATGTCTGGATGGAGGCCGTAGGAGTCTCTGTTTCTGACGAAATTCTAATGGCATATAGGAGGAATATATGGATGAATATATATGGTGATATTTTTCAAAAAAAAAATAAAAAAATACCGAAAACGGCACGGGGGAAGCCATGTTGGCTGCCCCAAGGGGGCTGCCCCATTAACTTCTATTTAAATAAGTCTACAAGTATATTTATGTTTGAAAATGGACAAATAGATACATATAGGTAGGTTTACGGATATCAAAGTGATATCTATATCTGTATATGTTTTAAAACGGATACAGATGTCAAAATATGTATAAAACAGATATGGTAGCGGTCGGATACAGATATATTTATATATGTTTGCATGCTTAATCCCTATCCCTCATTTATCTAAATTTTCGGGAAATGATTCTACTTCCAGCCTTCCACTCCCCCTCACCCTATTATTTCATATTGAAACTAATCCAACCTCATCCTTACCGTTCACAAAAACTTGTTCTCCATGACCTCACATGGAAAACCACCGGTCTAGTAATGTTAGAACTATAGCAAACACGCGTTCTCCAGGCAACGCTTGCCCCCACTAACTCTGCCTCCTTCACGGTAGTCCGTCACATGTAATTTGGTGCAATTTCATAGTCCAAGCAGTCCTGCATGTTAGCGACTCAGCATAGCTTTATCATTGGCACATCGATGACTCGACATCACTATTAGTCCAAAGTCCACTTTGCCATTTTTTGTTATATTTTTAATTAACTTTTTCAATCATATAATTGGCCTCATAACGTACCTTATTATTCGAACACAAATCAGACAATTCCATTTCATGATTTGGACATAAATCGTACATATATGTTTTGGCCCTACCTATAAAAATTTTCTGGCTCCGCCTCTGATTAGGAGGCATGTTTGAGGCGAGGAAACGTGCATGTCCCATGCAAGTGGAATCCTATTTCGAGTAGGAATAGGATTGAGAGAGGAGGAAACGTGCATGTCCCATGCAAGTGGAATCCTATTTCGAGTAGGAATAGGATTGAGAGAGGCGGCAGGAGCTGCTGTATAAATAGCAGCCCACACAAGGCAGATCTCCATACCAAAACTCTCTCTCTCTCTCTCCTCCACGTCCAAGGTGAGAAGTTGGAGGCTCGAGGAGCAGCCCATAGGTGCGTGTGGAGCAACTCGCAGGGGTGCGAGGAGCATCCGCAAGGGGTTCGTTGTCACTCAGATCACGCACGTGACAACCCTTTCGCAAGGAGGGTCGTGTGCATCCGCGCTAAGAATATAGCACACATGGGATCAACCACCATTGGCTCTCATGCAACAAGCGAGGATGAATCACGTGAGGAAGAATCACGTACGAGGGGGGGCATCATGTGACAAGGAGAAACATAGGTATCATGTTCTCCAAGTTTAAGATGATAGTTATCTGATTTTATTCTTATAACCGTGCCTCGGTTTTCTCAGGCAACAAAACTGAGAAGATATTATGCCCTCTCATTTTCAACCTAGTGGGTTTGTTGCGAATCTTTGTGCCCGGTGGATTCTCCCCCTATCTCACACTGAGGGGGTCTTTCTATATTAAATTCTCGTGTTTTATGTAGTTGCTTTATTATTGTGCTACGATTATTGTGCTTGATTTTCGTGTAGAGAACATTCTGCATCCGGTAATCCTTTGCAGGACATGTTAAGGGAATCTCGATTTCCCAACATTAACACCATCAACATTTCTCTACTTAATTAGAAGGTTCCTTTGAAAGGTTCAATTTGGATGAAATTAACTCTGACGTGAAGTCTACAAGCTAATTTTTATGTTCATAATCAATACCTAACGTCTTTTAGAAACTCAATACAACTAAAAATGGATTTTAACCACCCAAAAATTTCTATCTTTCTAAATTTTAACAAATCTAAGGTGATATCTTTTCTCCAAAAAAAGTTATTCAGCATTTCTCTAGGAGCAACAAAAATATATACTAACCATAAGATATGATATAGACTCTTAGTATCTACTGTTTAAATCTAGCCTTCTGCTTTATCAGGTCTCTTATATTTATACCCGCTGTTGCTTCTCTTTGTAGCTCCATTTTGATTAATGGCAGGATCCTTCTAAAGATAAATAAATAGTTATTGGTGCAATGATATGACAGGAATATTGATCTCATCTCAGGATATGCAATCCAGCGGTAAGATTATTAACCATTCACCATATTTTATTCTCTGGAACTTCCTTATATCTTTGTGGCGGAAAGAAACAAATAATTGATCATAAAATACTCGTAGAACGTACACGTAGGAAGCGGGGATAGCTCAGTTGGGAGAGCGTCAGACTGAAGATCTGAAGGTCGCGTGTTCGATCCACGCTCACCGCATTTTTAATTCTTTCTTTATTTTTTTCCTCTTAACATTTTTCCCACAGATGGAATTATATATGAGCTCTGCTGTGGATGAGCTTTGCACCTGACGGAAAGGTAATGTGAATTCCCCTCCAGTTAAGAACAGCAGAGACATGCTGCGAACTCTGCATATTATTTCTCGGTGTCCGTTCTGTTGCAGACGATCTATTTCTTTTGTTATGCCCATAGGTCTTACGAATCAAGAATTAAAAATCTGTCTAGCACACTGAACTGTTTTAATAGTTGTTCTAGCTCAATGTTGTTTATTAAGGTTTGAATTGGTCAATTGTTAATGATGCCATTGTGATGTCCGCACTATGTGGATCAGGAAATAAGTCTGTAGTTTTAGGAGAACAATGTGGTCTGAGTTTTACAACTACAGAGTTTGAAGATCTGATTAGAAATTAATTTGGGACTGTTCCTTTAAAATAGCGAATATTTTAACAAGTTGTCCTTTCGCTGATTCATCCATTCTGCACATGCTCTAGGATTTATATAAGTTATTGCCTCTAATTAGAATCTCTTTTCCTTAGCTACTGCTGTCAGTGAGTTGCTAACTGTGTTATTCCGCTGTTCATTATTGCAGTCTCCATTAAAGGTGTTTCTATGTCCCTTGTTTCTTGCTATGTGTACCTTCTGTTAAAGGTTTCTTCCTTTCTATGCTCTGATTTGCAGAACACCAATTAGCATATCTTTTTAGAGCATAATCTTTTTTTTTGATGGGTAAGTAATAATTTCATTAAAAAGCTACAGATTCAACTACATCGGATCTTGCTACCTCCATTCTTTTAGAGCATAATCTGTCACTTCATTGTAACCACTTTTAAAACTTGATATCATTATTTATACCGTGAAAGTATATCTCCCCCACAGGCGAATGTTAAAAATGGAGCAGAGAATATAAAAAACTTTAATTCGGATAATGTTCAAAAAGATTGAACCCGACGTGAATCGAACACGCAACCTTCTGATCTGGAGTCAGACGCGCTACCATTGCGCCACGGATCCGAGATAATAGATCCTATATTTAGTAATATATAATCAATTACAAAGATAGGACAACAGGTCCACTTGCAGGGGCAACCATATCTTCCCACATGAAAGTTGATAAAGTACTCTCACAACATTTTTTATGTCACTACTAATCATCTGACAAAGTCATAGTAATCCCCCTAATCTATTTTTTTGCATTCAACTCCCTCCAAAGTGGAGCAGCTTCGGTGGGTGCTCCTTCCTAGGCTATCCACAGGCCGATAACGAAGGTGGCGAAGGGCAATCCCAAGTCCATCTCGCTTGATCCGGGCAAAATGATCACCCATCTTAACCGTCGACCATGCGGACGTCGACATGGTGTTTGATCTGATCTTGCATGTGCAACCAACAAGGTACACACCGCTTCCGTCGTGAACGAAGTCCCGTGTTCTTCTGCGCAGTTCATCCTGCGCTATTTTTCTTCTTCCTCGAAGGGAGAGTACCGTGCGGTTGAGTTTCATTATATGTTGGGCATAGATTAATGATATCTGGTCAGATTTATGCTTAAATAAATACGTTGACAATCATCTAAAATGTTTAACCTCAGATTGTCAAGTTATTAATCCTCTACTCTTGTAGTCCATCCACGCACTTTGTGAGTTTTAAATGCATGCAGATAGAAAGTAATATGGGAAGGTTTTGGAGTATATAAAAAATGGGAAAGAGAAAGGTCTTTGTTGGTAGGAGGGAAGCCATGTTGGTTGTGGAGAGAAGAGATGTTACATTTTGCTTACTAACTTCACTTATGCCCAAGGTTTTAAAAACTAAATCGGGCATGTATCGATCTTTGATTTTCACCGTCGGATAAATGACACCGATCGGTAGAACCGGTGATGATGTCAGCGGTTAAAAAAATCAGAAAAAATCGAACAGTTAATTGTTGTTTTGGTTCGTATGGTTCAACCGGGTCGAACCGAGTTAGACTGGTATATCATACAAATAAAAATGAAAAATATTACATCATATCTTTCAAGGATTTATTTATGCTTTTCCTTCCAAGTTTTTCCAATAACACTTATACCCTAATTTTTAGTACAATTGCATGCGTCCCCTATATTTTTACAAAATCAATAGCAGTGGAATTTTATTAGTATACTTGTATAAAATACACTTGTGCTCTCAATTTATACCAAATATAAGGATGATATTATGATTTTTTAAAGAAAATAAGAGCATAAATGGAATTGCTTAAAAGTTAGGGGTATAAATGCTCCTGAAAAAACTCGAAAAGACATGATAATCATATTTCCTAATATATATATATATGTGTGTGTGTGTGTGTGTGAAGTAAAAAATAATAAATTTAAAAGTATTTGAACTCTAATTAACGACGAATGTTGTTCATTTATTGCTTCTCATAGTATGACTATGACAATATCTTCTTCATTTGTTATTGTTATAAGCGGGAAAACTCATAAACAATGTGAGAATAGAGAGGCAATGCTCATATGGTAGGAAGGGACAAGCGATAATGAGTCAGTGACTCATGTGAAGGAGAAGAGATAAAGGATACTATAATATGGGTTAGAATGATACTAGATTATATTTCTCAAAAGTTTGTATTTTGTTAATTTATTGAAAATTATTTTTTTGTCAAAAAAAAAATAAAAGGTTGAACCGATGATTTGATTCAATTGATTCAACCATATTTAAGCGGACCAATCGGATTTTAACCGATTTTGACTGATTTTCATTTTCTAAATAAAAATTGGGTGGTTGGATCGTTTTTCCTCCGATTCATGGTTTAACCGGTTCAACTAGCCGGTTCAATTCGGTTTTGAAAACCTTGCTTATACCAAGGTTTATTCTTTTTTTTATTAGAAAAATTAAAAATATCAATAATGCCGTACTGTTTTCTTCTTTAGTTAATCTAATTAACTTAACAACTAGCTAATATGATAAATTTTGCATATGCCAATATAGGTATTTTTTTCATTGACAAGTTTTTAAACATCATTCTAAGAGACGTTTCAATAATTTATTTCACAATAAGTATTAAAGAAATCTTAATCAATAGACAGGCAAGGACTTGCACTATTAAATGTTGTTTACGTAATTCAGTGTTTTGGGTGCACAACACATACTTCCATGGCTTTCTTTAGGGATGTCAATCTGAGTCTATTAATTGGGTACTCGATCCGAGCCCGTACCATTTAAGGATTCAAAACCCGTCTCATTTACTTTTGGACGGGTTTGAGTTTTGAATTGACTACCCATGCGGGTATGGATACGGGTTTGGGATTGCCTTGTGGGTACCCGAACTCGAACCCACCCCAAACTCGAATAATATATAAAGATATATGTGTATGTTGCATTTTAATCAAACTAGATCCAAATCCATTTCATATCTAATATGTATTGATGTACATGTACAAATATCGAACTCAATTTTCTCATCTCCATCTGTTTTTTTATTTAACTAATTTTTTCATCTTCAATAAATAAAAAGTATCAATACAAAAGAGTTAAACACTTAACATATATAAACATTTAATATTCTCTATAAATTGCATATTTTTATGAAGGGATTTTTACCCGGCATACCCTATAATCTTTGCTAATTACCTCTACGATCTTTGAAACATCATAATTCCTCCCTGGACCCTGTAAACTCGCTAACTCTTACCCTATAAACCCTGTGGTTAACCCCATCCATTTACCCGTTAAAACTAACCAGATTCCGTTACATTCTTTTATATTATACCTATTTTATTTATCAAATTTACATCAATTGCCACTGCCTCCAGCCCTCCACCTTTAGCTGAACACGGCGGCCCCCTCCTCCGATCCACCGCTGCCACTGCTCGAAGCCCACATCCCCTCCCCCGTCGGCCGGCCTCCTCTATGCGAGCGACCTCCCTGCCGATGCTCGAAAGCCCCTCATCTGCACACCCTCGTGACACCTTCTTCGTGTTTGTCCTCCATGCCCAGTTTGGTCGCAGCAGCACAACACCCTCCCCTCCGGCCGCAATGCTTTGCTGGAAGCCTCCCCGCAACCCCTCCGCGCGCGCTGGAAGCCCCCCTCCCCGCATTCCCCCCTCCACGCGACGCGCGTTGGAAGCCTCTCCGTACCCCCCTCCGCTCCGCGCGAGCTGCAAGCCCTCCTCCCCGCATCCCCCCTCCACGCGGCGCGCGCTGGAAGCCTCTCTGCACCCTCCTCCGCGCCGCGCGAGCTGCAAGCCCTCCTCCCCGCATCCCCCCCTCCGTGCGGTGCACGCAGGAATCCTCTCCGCACCCCCCTCCGCGCGCGCGAGCTGGAAGCCCCCCTCCCCGCACCTCCTCCGTGCGGTGCGAGCTGGAAGCCCCCCTCCCCGGCACCCTCGCATCGCCGCCTCCCTCCAGCCCATGCCGCTTCCGCCAACCTCCCCCCCTCCCCCCCCCCAACAACCCGTCACCTGGAAGCCCACCTCCCAGGTCGAGCGCCGCCCCCACCTCCTCCATCTCAGATTGAGCCGCAGCGCCACGTTCCCTCCCGTACACCTCCTCCAGCTCTGGCCAATGCTCTCAGAGATGGAAGCTGGGTTTTTTTTCTTCTCTTGGTTAATTCTGACCGTCCGATCGTGGATTGGTTAGATTAACTCGTTCTTAACCCAAGCAGGTTAGCTTTAGATGTGTCAATTTAACGGTAGGGTTCGTGGGGTTATAACGGAGCAAGTTTAAAGGGTCGACGAAGGAATTACGATGTTTCAAAGGTCGTAGAGGTAATTGACAAAGATTATAGGGTCTGTCGGGTAAAAATCCCTTTTATGAATCACCATATTACACAATCTCATTCTATTTCGTCTATATGTGAAAAGCTTGTATACATTTACAAACAACATAAGATTTACCTTGTCGAAGATATGGGTACCCATTGGGTATATGACTATCCGACGGATATATGGGTACCCGCTAAAAATTACCTATTTAATAAATAAGCGGGTATGAGTAGTGATATTATACATATGTATGGATTTGAGAATAGTAATATGTATGGCTATCCGACGCCCCAAATCCGACCCTGACATCCCTAGCTCTCTCCCAATTCGGCACAAGTAACATTTGGCAAACTCATGTTTTTTTTTCTATGTGCAATGTTTTTGTACGATATTAATAAGGTATAATTCTTTTTATCGATGTTTTTTTATCGAAGTTCTTATTTCCAAGTATTTTTATTATTTTCTCATTGTACTTGTGGACTTTTTATTATCGCAGACAATCGTTATACTTATTTTTTTTACCTATGCCAATATTTTTTTTCGTACTCTTAATATATACCATAGTTTAATTTGGATGATATGCTTATTAATCTATGCCTAATCACATTGCTGTAATCTAAGGAGTTTTAAATCAAATTTAGTTGGCATTGCTTCTCCCCTGCAAATTTTTGTTCCAAAAAACATGAATATCAGTGATATGCCACAGCCACAAACATATTTTACATGACAATATCTAACCCATTTTTGCATATTCGATTTGTTTTGCATACTATGACGCTAAATGATTTTTTACTAAATAAAAGTGCAGTAATGGATCATTTTTTAGAGTTGTATGGATTTTCATGTGTTGCAAATACTAGAAGGGTAACGATGGATCATTCATTGTTGGCATGCTTACAGGAGCCATTACAACAAAATAGTCTATGGGTAGGGTGGAGCATGGACCGAGCTCGGGTTGGGCCCAACCTAACTCAACCAAGACCCATTAAGGAGACCGGGCTCATGGGCCGGGTCCAACCACGCTCATATTTCAACAACTGAGCCCAAACTCAAGAATCCCACAAAAGTTGGGCTATAGCCTATCTTACATACTTAGAACTTCAATTTTTGGAAGATTGGATTTGGAGGGGGGTTTTGAGCATTTGTAATATTTTATTACAAACACATTTGAAGTGAGAGGGAGGAGAGGCACAATCGCACAATGGTGCTAGAGGGGTGGAAGGGGTAGCGGACTCGTGGGGGAGCCTGAGGGGGGTTGAGGGTTGCACAACGACGACGACAGAATCACTGGAGGGAGGGAGGGAGGGGAGGGAGGGTGGCACCACGAGGGGTTGGAAACCTGGGGTTCTCTAATGGGAGGAGTTGTGGGGAGTATGGTTGAATAAGTTAGGTAGGGTTTTGAAATGAGGTGGCAGGTCGGGCCTTGATTCGGGCCTTAAACCAGGTCGGCCCATGGGCTTCGGGTTCGGGCACGCTCAACCCCGACCCGATTTGATAAATGGACCAAAATGGCAGCCCAAGCCTGCCCATTCCATAAAGTGGGCTTGGACCTGAGTCGAGCTTGAGCAGACTAGGTCGGGTCGGCCCTAACCCATGCTCCACCCAATCTATGGGGGATGAGAACAACAGATGATCGGTGAATGCTCATCTCCTATATATCCATAAGGAAACAATCACAATCGTCAACTAAAAATCATATGGGACGGTCGTCTGCTAACTTAATCATCTCGCTTGGTGGAGGCAGCACGAAGATATATATTTTACAATGTCCTAGAACGGTTACCCGAACAACTATCTCTTTGTTTGCAGAGTTAGAGGGGACGGTCACGTGAACTGTCGATCCTTGTGGACTATTTCTTTGTTCTGTTTTCAACATGTGGAGTGTTTGGGTTATTGATGAATATGTGATTCATTAACTTAATATTACATTTTTTGGCTTGAAACCTTATTAAAACACTCGATAAAAAACTCTACAATTGATTAATTAATAAAACTCGAGTGATAATAAATTTGGACTAACTGTACATAATTACGTTGTAAATAGAGCAACATTTAAGGAACTTAAAATCCATTATAAAAACGATTGATAATACTTTGATCATTAAGATAAACAATTCAGAATGTTGAGTTTAGACAAAACTTGATATGTGTGCAAAACAATATCCATAGATTTCAATCCATGTGTATTTTATTATCCGATCTGAGACAATTGTAATAAAAATTCTATTCAAATGTAAGACATATAATACACGTGTATTTTAGCTAATCTATAAAGTTTTTCTATTATATTTTCTTATCCGATTTGTATTCATTTTTAAGGATACAATAACATATTTTCTATATTTTTCAACATCGGTATATATGTATCTATACTTGTATTTTAACATGGATAAAAGACATGGTAGTACTTATATATATGTATATATGTATCTGATTGTTTGCATTCCTAAAAAGATTGTATACATGTTGATAGAATTGTTTTTTGAGGTGCAAATATTATTACAAAACAAGGTAGGGATGCAAATATTAGAATTTAAAACAAAAATATTGGTTGCTCATAATGCAAATAAAACTTTAGGTAAATTACAAAAAAAACCTTATTTCTCAATTGGGATCCTTATTTTTCAATTGTAACGAACTTCAACTTAAGGATTTGATGTCACCATATAACGATCGTTGAAGCTTATGAAGGTCTGTATTAGAGCAAAAACATACGATCTAAGTCGTTATTTGTTAAAATTATTTCTGTCAATATTCTAATAAAAGAAATTATTTTAGAGAAAGACTGCTGGAAGATGGACAAGAAGTTGTACCGTCAATCCTTTTTAAATGACAAATTATAATTAAGAACTTTATTTAAATTTACCCTAAAAAAATATTTTGGTCTGATCCCATTATAAAGGATATATAACAAACAAAACATATAATCGGATTTCCATTAATGGGGAATTGAACCCGACGTGAATCGAACACGCAACCTTCTGATCTGGAGTCAGACGCGCTACAATTGCGCCACGGATCCGAGGTTGGCTGGTGATACGATGTGAGTTATATTATGTATATTTGTCTACTTGTCTGTCCAATCTTCTTGAATCTTTTTCTTCTCCAATCCTTTCGTCTTCGGTGTTATATTAAAATGCCAGCAAACCTTATCTCGTGATTTGTGATGGTTAACATATAGCTTTTACGGCAATAAACATTACATACTATCACGTCTAAGTTTTCGCTAACATTATCCTGTTTATTCTCTGTGCATGTCACCGGTTAAGATTAAGCTTAATCCGGAAGTTATGGTTTGACAAGGCCTGCATGTAATTCCCTTCCTTATTCACATGCAGATAAATGACTAATCACACATCATCATATACTATTTTGATCGTGGCATTTTCAGTTCAGTAATTGAACACGGTGGTGTAAAAGTTGTCTGATTGGTCCGACTAATAGGTTCGACTAGTTTAGTCAATGGAGTAGCCGACCGAGTATTGACTAATTCCGACTAGACACACTAGTCGATCAATTTTTGCTTGGAGATACCATTTTTTATTCTATTTTTTTAAAGCAAACATATTATAATATGCTTAATGTTTTATTTAAATTCAATTGCTTCTTTTTATTTCAGAATGATGATATAAACATGTACAAGATCTATGTAAATATATATATATATATAATGATTTATATATTTAAAATAACAAAAAAATCAAAGATAATTAAAGTTCGATTAAATCCGATTAGTCGTCCGAATGCCGATTAATCCTTAATCAGTGACCCGATCGATCGACTACCGACTATCGACTTTTGCAATCTTGATTGAACATAGTTCTACAAGGTACTCACGTATTAAAGTTAGAACTACGAGGCTTATAACATTATCACTTGATCTGGGGGTGCACATGGACCGGATTGGATCGGATTTTAGCTTGATCCGTGTCCAATCCAACCTTAACGGATTTTAACATTTTTCAGTCCATCAAATTTTGGAATCCAAATCAATCCAATCTATATGATTACATATTGGATCGGATTGGATCGGATTTTTATACTTACATATTTCTGCTTAGTAGTTTATCGTGTAATGTTTGTCTTTTATAGCACATTAGCTTTTGACTTTTGAATTATGACTTCAAAATTAATTATATGGATAGATATATTGAAAAGAATATTTAAAGAGTGCACAATCATATTAAAGTTGAAAGACTCCATTAATCTATTATAAAAAGTTGAATACTACGCGATGAAGCTAAAGGATTGTATTGAATTTGGTATCTATGTTTCTTCTTTTATTAATGATGCATTAGCATTTTTATTTATAAATGATTTCTGACATATGATTTAAATATGAACTATGCAAGTTACCAAATGTGGAAGCAAAAGCTAGTTAGATAAAAAAATACGATTTCCTTGTATGGATATTAATGAGATCGTGACGAGTTTAGACTGTTAAGCTATGTCAAAATGAAAAAACTCCCAAGAACGCCTTTCAAGGTACTATAACATATCATCAACATACAAAAAACATAAAACATTCACATTCAATTGGTTATCCAAGACAAAATCAAGTTAATATAACCCATCAATTAGACACCATCCTCTAATTTATAATAGACTTGAAATAGAATTTATTTGTCAGATTAATACCTATAGTCAAAATATGTATTTTTTATGAAAATATGAATCAAATTCGTATATCAATTTATAAAGGAAAAGAATTCAAGTATACTTGTTTGTTCTTAGATGGTATGGTACATCTCGATATATAGCTGATCTAGTTTTATACACGGGTAAGTTTGCAAGCTGGAACAAGCAAAAGGATCAAGAATAAAAAATGCATGTACTAAGCAACTATCTCAAATCTATTTTCTTTTAACGGAGATCAATCGAGTTACAATGCGCTCAGGGCAGATGGTATCGCATCGGAGAGGGATGGCATTGTGTGAGACATGTGGCGATATCATAACGGAGGGCGAAACCGTTGTACTAGAGGGGGACAATCTTGTGTAGGAGAAGGACCATCAAATTGGACTGAGAGGGAGAGGGAACTAATAGTTAGATGTTGGCGATTGAGAGTGAAATGAGAGGGAGAGGGAATTGAAGGGGAATGCCAAAAGGGGTTCACAACATTACAAGTTATAATCATATTTTATTATTTTTGAGTTTAGCATTTGATTTTCAAGAGAAAGAGATGTAGTAATAGGCTTTTATCCAACAAATATGCGTTGAATTACACTGATTATAGCTTTATGAGAAATTATGTCCGGGTGAAAATATATATTATGTATGTATTATATTTACATATTTCAATATATAAATATATGTTAACGGATTAACGGATTGGATCGGATCGAATTTTGATAATGATCCGATCCAATCCATACTTTAACGGATTTTAAAAATTCCAATCCAATCCATACTTTAACGGATTTTAAAAATTCCAATCCAATCCGATCCGTTCAAATGATAAAACCAATCCAATCCAATAACATCGGATTGGATCGGATTACGGATTTTGTCCGATCCATATGCACCCCTAACTTGATCGATGGCACATACTCACAATAGTTTGTTTTGATTCGAAAGAGTTTTCTAATCTGAGTAGAAGAACTAACATAGCTTGAAGATAAGTCATATACAATCACTGCTATACTAAGCTACTGATGCATTGAGTGGTTGTTGAACATTTATCAACAATTGAATATGAAAAATCACGCAGGAATAGTTTCAAGGAGGATAAACCATTCACATATCATAAATGTCAAGGAAATTGTCACCCAAGATTAAGTAAATATTTATACATGAAGGGCAAGTTAAGAATTATGAGCTAAAATGCCCATGTGATTAACATAAGCACGTGAAGATTAGATATGGCCAATGTGTTATAGGCCCGTCCACCCATGCCACTCATGAGTCGGACTTAGGCCAAGATATTTCGTGAATGGCCCGGCCCAACCCTACCCGGTCCGCAAAAATGAAAAATGTGTTTAAAAAATTAGATGTTATAGATTCTCATAGAGCATCTAGACCTTTCGGTTTGGGAATAAGCAGGAATAAGGATGGAGAATAAGGAGAATAAGGGTCTATTCTCTGTTCGGCTGGAGGATAGGAATAAGGAGAATAAGGTGAAATAAATGCAGGTAAGATGAGATAAAGATAGGAATAAGAGTAAAATAAGATGAAATGAGGAGGAATAATCGTACCACGGGAAACCGTGTCGGAAGGAGAATAGACCCCTTATTCCGGGGCCTATTCTCCAAACGAACAGGCCCTTAGAGGCCTTCTCTAGTGGTTTCATCTTTCTCTCTCACGGAATAAGATTCCACATAAAATATGAACGTTCCATGTTTCAATTTTCAACATGGATGCTCTCGAAATTCAAGAGGTCTAGGGTTTCTTATATAAGTTGGAACCCTAGAGCACTTATAAAAGGAAAATTACATAAAAGGATCCCGACGGGTTACAACTGAATAACCTAAAAAAGGCTAACTCTAACACCCCCAAGTTGGAGCATATTTATCGATCATACCTGAGTTGGAGATTGTTCACGTGAGGCATTTCTTTGACAACGCCTTCATGAATACGTTTACAAAATGAAAATTAGTGGAGATGTGTGGAGTAGTGATCTTCCCCTCCTCGTACATGTAGCATCACGAAAGTGACAATTGATCTCAATATGCTTGGTTTGCTCATGGGAAAACGTGGTTAGTGGCAATATATGTAGCGGCTTTGTTGTTACAATACAAAGGAATATGAGTAGTGACAAGGGTTACATGTAATCGACTCGCTCTGACATCCATATTGAGATCGATATACGAACGCATAAGCGAATCAATAATCAGAACAAGAACATAAAGACATATAAAAAATACACACTCAGATTTTACGTGGAATCGTACTCCCGAATGAGCGGGATGAAATCACGAGAGAATGCTTCAAAGAGATGGATCTTCTATTAGAATTTCTCATTGAGTTTAGGGAGTGTGGGCATCCTTATATAGACCCATAAACAAACCGGAGTCTCATACTCATCCATGTGGGACTAAACATGAGTAAAGGTAACTAAATCTTAGAGAAATTCAATTACCTCTCTATTACACACTCCAACAATTTAATACGAATGAGATGTGTTTAAGGAGTAATAAAAATTGTGTACGAGTTAATTGAGAGTCTAACAACTTGTTCTATCAATCCTTAATGTAGGCGGAGTATCATACTTGTGGTTGTGCTTGTGGATGATATTTTAATACTCATCTAATTCAAAGCAACAACAAAATAAGTCTCAAGAATATATTGAAAAATTACGCTGAAGTAACTTTATGAGACATTATCCAAGAGCGTTTTTTGGGCAAGACATAGTCGTGTTCTTTAGTCATGTTATATCCAAAAATGTAATTGAAGTAAACTAAATTTGAGGCCATAATTAATTGGAGCCATATGAGAAATATTTTGGAGATTTACAATTGTTTAGACTTAGAAAGATATTATTGGTGATTCAAGTATAATTTTTTCAAAGATCTATCTGACAAAGCTCACTGGGAAGGATATGACTTCAGTCTTGAGATTTTTACTATTATGCATTGATGGGAACCCAAACCATTGTGATCTTTATGAATAATGAGAAAACCATTTCCTTTACCTTATGACAATATAAGAGAGGAGTTATCAAGCGCATCAGTTTGAATAAGTTGCGGTAGTCTTCGCTCTAAAATTTTGGCGATACTATGTATTTTATGAACGATTTTGTATGTTCAATAATCACATGGGAATCAACTATATTTTTCTTTCAAAGTTAGCTTAATATTATGCCACAACATCACTTATAATTACGAAAGAATCATGATTTCACCATTATACCAACCTTAAAAATGAAAATTGCAACATATGCATTAAGTATGAATGAAAAAGCAAAATGGTCATGGGCAAATAATGAAAGATTTTGAAGAGTTAAGCCTTTTCTTTGTGATTAAATAAAAATATATTTTACAGGTCTCGAGATCAACATGAGATAATTATAAATATATCAACAACATATAAATAAGATATCGATATTTTAAGACGATGGAAGCATCTAACAATGACATATTCAATTTTACCACTAATACTAATGATGTAGTGAATTTAAAGATCCTAATGATACTAAAGTAAGAAACGAGAGCCTTGATGAAGTTCATAGGTCAATGCACATTATTCATCTAGGTATAACGAAAGCATGCAAAGATCTATAATAAAGATAAGGTAGTCACAGATGAGGAAGGGTATTTTTGAGTTTCGAGCAAAATTGCAAATTCACCGACATATGAAATTAAGAATAAAAACTATCTCATCATGTAAATTCCCTGGGGATGTTTAAAGGGAAATGTGAACATTTAGTGCTTTTGTTAACAAGTACCCAAGATAAGAAACATCATCATGGCATCAATCAAGGTATTTGTTAGTCAGTTGCCTAACTTATCTCATTTGTTACTCAATCATATAGATCAACCCTCAAAGAGCTCTGTTTGAATCATATGTGAATGAAATAGTAAGTTTACATGGTTTTTATGCAGTTGATCATGTCAGTTGCAAACACAAAATACATTCGATACGCGAATGAAATGTCAGTTGCAGATGTTACCTATTTAATAAAAATATGTACATTAAGACTAATATTACATATAAACTCAAATATTCACATACAAATTCTCCAAAGATATATTAGCTAGATACTATTACGTAGTAAAATATATAAAAATTCCACAAAAATAAAATACATAAATCATGAAATTTTAATTATTTTTTTAAAATCATAAAAATAAAAATCCTATAAACACATTGAGATATCATTTTTAAAGGTTTTGAAATATTCTACAATATAAAAATAAAAACCAAAATAATATATATTGTTTAAACCATGAAATAATTATGTATTTTTATCCCACGAACCCTAGAATCATTGTATATTATCTTCTCGACCTTATAAATACTATTATTATCCCCTCAACCCCGTAAACTTGTTCATTCTTACCCCATACACACTGAGGTTAACTCATATTCATTTGGCTATTAAAACTAACCGACTTCGGTTTAATTTTTATAACATATCTACCCATTTTGTTTAACAAAATTAGAAAGAATGCCACATTCTTTTCTCCCCCTCACCCTCCTCATCCCCGCCCTTCCCCACCCAAAACCAACATTTACCCACCTCCCCGACCTCCACCCCTCCTCCATCGCCACCCATACCCACGACGCCTCCAACCTCCTCCCCCTCCAGCATGCCACCACCCAGATCTATGGCCTCCACCCACATCCCCGACCTCCTCCCCTCCTCACCCGCAACCTAGATTCATGTCGCCCTCGACCACCTCTCCCCTGCATCGCATCGTCGCCCAGATCCGCCCCTCCACCTACCGCCTTCCACGTCACCCCAACCTCCTCCCCTCTCTATCGTTCCACTGCCCAGTTCTCCAGCATCCACCCACCTCCCCGACCTTTGCCCCTCCAATTGTATCCGCCACGATCCACATCGTCTGCTTCTACTGGAGGTTGAAGCCCAGATCTGCGGCCTCCTTGCTACCGGACGCACCACCACCTCTCCAATGTTGCCCAAATCTCTAGCCACCAAGAACGGGTAGCGACGTCACTCATGAAGGTGATGCTGGATGTGGGTTTCTTGGGAGAGAGACCAGAAGGATGAAGAAAAGGGGAAGATTAGAATGAGAGAGAAAGGAGGGAAATCCATCATTTGATTTTATATGGTTTGATTAACTCAACTTTAACCTACATAAGTTAATCTAAAAACCGCCAATTAACAATTTCGTGGGGAAATACATAGTAAGTTTACGAGGTTAAGAGAATAATAACGATGTTTATAAGGATGAGAAGGTAATATACAATGATTCTAGGGTTCGTGGGGTAAAACCTACAATTTATTATTAATTCATTGATTTCCAATTCCAAATTTATAAAAAATAAAAATACTATAAAATAATCATAAACAGATAAAAATAAATAAAATCTAGAGTATTTTCATACAGTAAATTTTGAGCTTTTCATACCTTTATAAAAAATACAAAAGACTTCCTTTATTACTTGTATATATCCTTTATACATAATCATTTTTTTCCTTATTAAAACAAAAAAATAAATTAAAAATCAGAAAACATTAAACATATACAAAAATATAAAATACAAAAAATACAAAAATCATGAACGTACTTTGGTATAATCAAACAATATAAAGAACAATACCACATAAAAGCGAATAAAAAGCATAAATTCTTATAATCTCAACAAGAATTAAAAAAAACTAATTTCTAATAACTCTACCTTCGATCTTAATTTTTATAGTTTGCTTCTCTGAGATCGATACACCTTACTTAGCTTTAAATACACCATTTTTAGAGTATAAACAAACATAAAAATAAAATTTCTTGGTTGATTTTCCTTGATCACTACTACTCTATTCTTAGAGTAGTAGATCGAGATGATTCATCAAACGCTTTGTTGACAACACGCTGGCAAGTGGTTGGAAGGAGATGTTGACGCTTAATGGCGAAGAAGCATCCATGAGCACAATACGAAGCATAATAGATGAACGTAAAGAATGTGATACCTCCTTCAACGTGGCGGGATGGGGGGGCTCCCAGTTGCCAACGCCACAACATGTGCTCAGGAGAGATCTTAGCAGCTCCATGATGATGATGAAGCATCCCATAGGGGAAATGTTAGGAAGGTCGACTACAAGGAAAGTGGAGGGAAACTAGAAGCGCACATGCGAGAGATATTGAAGTCACAATCATATTTCCATGCAAGACGAGCTAACATGAAAGCTACATGAGACCGTATTGAAAACATCACACATGCCAGTAATGGGATTTATATGGATTGGTTACGGGGAAGAATACACAATAGAGAATTTGGAAAGTAATTATTGTCGGTGGAAGTGCTCTTGGTAATATATATTAATGTTAATAGATTATAGATGGATAATATACATTTTTTTTTGGAAAAAAAATCTCCATTATCAAAATATCTCCCCGTTTCCGCGTACCCCGCGCAAAGGGTATCCGGCTACCATTTCTACCCTGAACTTCAGACCCAAATATCTCCGACATCAAGCGAAAACAACATTCTCTCAGGGGCACATCGGTAATCTGCTCAATCCTCACGTGTGCCCCTGCCCACCAGTCTCGAAGGACGATATCAGCACGTGCGCAACCATCCACGTGGCGAGGCTCCACCTCAGCACAACGTCCCCTTCGTTAGCGCCACCTCCCCGTCCCTTTCTCTTTCCCCCTTTTCCCTCTCTACCCCTCCCACTCCCGCCCGCCGTTTACCTCTCTCCGGCGACCTCCCCAGGGGCAGGTTCCGTAGTTTCCGACGGTTCCGTGGGCGTTTTCGGTCTTCGCCACCCGCCTTCGCTCACCTTATCTTCGCGGGTACTCCAGGGTTTCCCCGAGAGGCGAGGAAATGGAGAACGCCAACGGGAGGGAGGAGGGGGAGAGCGGGAACGACGATCTCTCGGTGAGATCGAGCGTGGCGTACGAGGGGAGCTCGGGCCGAGGTGAGCGCCTGGGATCGGCGGAGTCGATGGCGAACTCCACGCCGCCCGGGAGCCCTGGGAGGTTGAGATCTCCTATGCTCTTCGCCCCGCAGGTACCTATGCACCGATTGTGTTCGTGCTTGATATGGAAGTGATAATGTGGATGTTTTCTTTCGAATTGGCCCCGCGATTATAACTTGAATCGGGACTTCAATCTATAGTCTAAGGTATTTCTGATAAGAAGTTGGAATTGATTTAATCAGTCTTCGATGGCCCTATATGCTGTAATTGCAAGCACATGTCATGTTTTTCTGTGTTTTGCTGCCATATGCTGTTAGTTAGGAAAGTGGAGGCGTTATCTACTGGTGTTGTCGATTTTCTTTGGTTCAAGCAGTGGTAGAAACTATGAAGAGTTAGTTGCAGCTGTTGCCCTTTGGTAATTTGAATTATAAATTGGTCTCAGTTAGCTTGGATTATGTTTTTTACTGTTGGTTTTTAAATGTATGTCTGGTTTTGCAGAAAAAAATGATTTTATAGTTACAGCATTAAACAAATGGAGTTGGGGTTGCACCTTATAATGCTAATTATTTTTAGATTTTATTAGAGGAATATGGTGTACTATTTTGAGATGATAGAAACCAGTTGCCATACCATATCAATCAGATTTTTTTTTCATGGCATTCGTTGTTTCTACTCCCATGTCTTGCTTGCCTTTTTAGCTTGAAGTCTGGTCTTGACGATCAACTGTACGATCGGGTAGATACTTCACAGTGAGGACCTCCTGATAGTTGATTACAGTAGAATTAGCAGGGCCGAGGGTAAGGAGCAAGTCCCCTACTGGATGTAATATCCTCCATTTCAATATACACAGAAGATTTCCATCCTGGATTATGCGTAGCTTGATTTTGTCATTAGTTGTTGATTTGTTTGGAAATTGTTCTTTGAGTTATTATTTGATGTTGAATGAGAGTGACACATGGAAGCTTGCTGGATGGATTTTTGCCTTCATCACATATGACAACCTAGCATTTTTCTGCTTTAAGTAGGGTTGCCTACTTGGATCTGTTGCCTCCAAATCAGATCGAATTTGGTGCATATGCTTATAGCTAAGAAGAGTGTATATTTCTTAATAATTTCCTACATACATTTCTTTGATCTTCCTTATTCACTCTTCAAGTTCGAGGACCATTTCTTTCTTAAAAAAAGTTTTGAGGAAAATTTCTTAGTGTTGCAAATAAAACATATTCCGTGATTGTGGTCACATAAAGTTCAATTATGTAACTAGTGGGGTTGGTCACATAAAATTCAATTATGTAATAGTGGGGTATCTTATAATCAAAACTTGACATCAATGGCTCACAAATTTGAGGGCAACGTCTTCTAAATAGCGTATTCAATCCAATAGATAAGATAGTGAAAGCACACACTTTTGAAAATACTTTTTTTAAAGTATATGATTTATGAATGATATGAAGCTCATTGCATGCTTTCTTTTGCATATGTTAGGTCTATTTCACATTTCACGGATGCATTATAAAAAATGCATGCTATTAACGTCGTGTTTTGATTATGCCATATGCACAACGTATTTCTAAATGCGATACTACTCCACTTGTTAAAGAATAATTTTTTGTAACCATAGAGGGCCTCATCTCGAGTGATTGCTTCATCTCATACATGGGTTTCTCTTAGATGGGGTGGAAGCTTCTCCTCTCGACGAGCTTTTATGGACATGCTTCTCATGAGTGGCGAGAGGACTTCAACTTCTCTCAAGCGAGCAACGAGCCTTTTGAGCGACAAGCTTCTCTAGGTAGGCTTCACTCGAGCAAGAGGTCTCTTTACCAACCTATTTGTGAACAACTTTGATAATGATGGAGCAAGAGATATCATGAGTTGAGTGGGTGAAAGGGAGTGGATGAAGGGTGAGTGGATGGGGAGAGGAGGATGGATCATGGCCTTAAATACCACAATATTTCAGCGATATATCAGTATCGGTTAGATGTCAAAATTGATACTGACTTCTATATTTATTTCTCGAACATTGGTGAAATAATGATAATATATTGCTAATATATCTTCGATATGGGAAATAGTGATAATTCATTGTATATTTTTTTATCTTTCTCCTCAATATAGTGTGCTCCCTTTCCCTTTAGGCGATTTTGGGCGATTTTGTAGCTTTGGGGAATTTTTAGAGGCCTAAAGGCTTTCTGATTCAATGATATGTGTTTCTACCCTCTGATTTTTGTATGATTGGTAATCATTGAGTCTACTTTATTTTTTCGATATTTGGTTTGAGAAAACGTGTTGATAAACGTATTCAATCTTGAAATGTTCTTGAAAATATGCTTAAATTGTTAATATTATGCAAATATACATCGTTATTGATGTTGGTGTAGATTCAATATTGGGTGGTGGAACTACATCAAGCCCATATAGTTGATATGGATCTCAAGCATATAATAAATCATTTGATTTTCCCCCTCCGGATTATGGTTACAAAAGTAGTGGTTACAAGGGATTTCAAGGAAACCATTAACATCATGTTATTACCTCCTCGCATAATGGTTGGAGATACGATATTTTCCATATTTTTTCGAATAAAATATGGGTGAGATACCGAGGTGGGACTCATTGTGAAAATTTCATTAATAAATTAAAAGGTGTATACAATTATAAAAGAGACTAGACTGACATAAGGCTTTTGTAATGACCAAGCACATTTTCAACATGCAACTGTTGACCCGAAAGATATTTCGTTCCTAGTGCACCAGATAACTCGGAGAATGGTGAAAGTTGGGGAGGCGTCCTCCTATGAGTTGTCACATGTTGATCTGATGGAGCTCCAGAAAGAGGTACTTGTTGAGATTTATCATGTGAAGAATGATTGACTAAATACTAATGGAGAGCATTGTTGATATGAATGATCTTCATCCTGCTTTCTGATTGGCTGAGAGCTGTTGGGTTGGATTGCTGAGGTGTCGCCTCCTGCATTCTGATTGACAGAGAGCTGTTGGGTTGGATTGTTGAGATGCTCAATCCACATCCTGCATCTTGATTGGTTGAGAGCTGCTGGTGTGGATTGCTGAATACTGAATATTCTTTTGTTGTAATATAAAAGGAGCTCTGTGGCACCACATATTGTACCAATCATAATTCAAACAATAGTAGAGAGAGTCTAGTGTGAACAAGTTGAGTAGGCACATTGTCGAACCACTATAAATCATCGTCTTGTGCGGTTGTGCATGCTTTCTTCTTCGATCGTGGTTCTAGTCTTGTGGTGCTTGATCGGATTCGTCCTCAACAACCGATATCGAAGTGATTCGGAGATCAACCTCTACACAAATGGCAGAAGAATCAAAGGTCAAGGTCGAGAAGTTCAATGGATTGAACTTCAAATTTTAGAAGATGCAGATTGAAGATGTTCTATATCGAAAGGATTTCTATCTTTCGATCGAAGGGAAGAAGCCTGAAGCCTTGAAGGATGAGTGGAAGGTCTAGGACAAAAGGCTCTAGGAACGGTAAGACTCAGTTTTGCTCCATCGGTGGCTTCAATTATCTCTAAGGAGACGACGACGATGAATATTTTCAAAGCTCTTGAAAAGATGTACGAGAAGCTATCTGCATCAAATAAGGTGTATTTGATGAAGAAGCTTTTCAATTTAAAGATGAGCAGGAACTCCGTAGTGGCTTCACACTTGAACGATATGAATAGTATCATCAACCAATTGTAGTGTGAAGAACATGTTTGATGATGAGGTAAAAGCTCTACTCCTTTATAGTTTACCTGATAGTTGGGATACATTAGCTGTAGCAGTTAGCGATTCCTCTAGTTTTACGAAGTTGAAGTTGGAGGATGTTGTTGGTTTTCTTCTTGGAGAAGAGGCACGACGGAAGACATATGGAGAAGAACACTCGTCAGGTTTTGCCTTGAATACAAAAAGAAGCATGAAGAGTCACATGAACTAAAAGCACTCTAGGGGAAAGTCAGCAAGAGGAAGATCCAAATCCAAAGATCCGAAGTCTGTGGTCTACTCGAATTGCAATCAAAAGAGGGATTACAAGATAGAATGCAAGGCTCTAAGAAAGCATAAAGGAGAAGATCACAAACGTAAGAATACTGTAAATCTTACTGATGATGAGGATAGCGATGTCTTAATATGCATTGCAGATGCTCAGAGTGAATCATGGGTTGTGGACTCTACAAAAAGATATCCTCCAAAATTATGTGAAATGTGATTTTGGAAAGGTGTATCTGGGAGATGATGAATGCCACAACATAATCGAAAAGGTAGATATTGACATATCCCAATCCAATGATGGCTTCTTGAGATCGAAGAATGTTAGACATGTACCCAGTCTAATAAGGAATCTCATATCTGTTGGACATGTATCAGAAAGTGATGTGGTGACATCATTTGATTCAGATTCGTGGAAGATGTCTAAATGATCATTGATCCTTGCTCGATGTTAGAAAGAAGGAACCTTGTATATTGCATCAGGCTCATATGACACGATAAATAGTGCATTATCTGGGCGTGATGCTATGGCATAGACGACTTGGTCACATAAGCGAAAAGGGTATGAACATCATGTAGAGGAAGGGAAAGTTGATAGGATTGTAGACTATAGATCTAGACTTCTGTGAAGATTGTATATTAGGAAAGCAGAAGAAAGTCAGTTTTACAAAGACTGTAAGAGTACGAAAGATTGAAAGACTAGAGTTGGTTCATACAGACGTATGGGTTCCATTTCAAGTACCATCCCTTGACGGATCTCAATATTTTATTACTTTTATTAATGATGCAACTAGAAAACTGCATGTTTATTATCAAACATAAATCAATGTATTTGAGACCTTCAAAATGTGGAAGGCCTTAATTGAGACCGAGACATGTTTAAAATTGAAATGACTCAAGTCAGATAATAGGGGAAAGTATTACAACGAGTAGTTGAAATCATACTATGCAAAGAACGGGATTAGGAGATTGAAAATGATCCCTAAAAAATCCAGACAGAATGGTGTTGCTGAACGCATGCCCAAAACTCTTTTAGAGCGTGCGAGAAGCATGAGGACCCATGCAGGTCTACCCAAGTGGCATTGGGATGATGCAGTAAATACATCAGCATACTTAATCAATTGATGTCCATCCGCTGCATTAAATGGGAAACTTCCAGAAGAAATATGGACAGGAAAGGAGGTAACACTTTCTCATTTATGCGTCTTTGGATGCATAGCTTATATTCACATTGAGCATGAAGACTGGGGAAAACTTGACCCCAAAGTTTGTTCGTTATGATACAGATAACTATGGATATAGATTGTGGGATTTGGAGAACTAGAAGTTGGCCAGAAGCATTCATGCCACCTTCAATGAGTCTTCCTTATACAAAGATGGATTGATAAAAGGAAAGACAACTGAAAAAACATATTTTGTGGAGTTTGATGAAACTCTTGAAAAAAGCATATCACAACTATGAATGTGCAACCCATCCTACAGAATAATCCGCAAACTCCGGTGCTACAGAAATCTTATACAATTAGCAAACCCATTGTTTCACCTTCCTTGAATTATTTATTACCGACTGATAATGGTGAGCTTGAATGCTTTGATGAAGCTATACAAGGTGAGACAAGGAAGCAATGAGAGTTAGCCATGACTGAGGAGATGAATTCTCTCTCAAGAAACGAAATGTGAGATTTAGTCCCACTACCGAAGAGAAAGAAGGCTCTGCACAGCAAATGAGTGTACATGGTGAAGGAGGAAGTTGATGGTTCCATTTAATACAAGGCTCAACTAGTAACAAAGGACTTTCAGTAGAAAACATGAGTTGATTTCACAGATATCTTTGCACATGGTGTAAAGGTCTCAACCATAAGAGCAATATTAAGCATTGTTGCAGCTGAGAATCTATATTTGGAGCAGTTGGATGTTAAGACAACATTTCTTCACGGAGATCTTGAGGAGAACACCTACATGCAACAACCAGAGGGCTATATAGCTACTAGAAAAGAAAACATGGTATGCAAGCTTAGAAAAAGCCTTTATGGCTTAAAGCAAGCACCAAAACAATGAGACAAAAGGTTTGATGATTTCTTGACAAATACATGATTCCACAAGTGTCGTGCTGACCATTATTGCTATTTCAAGAAGCTTGGTATGTCTTACATCATTATATTATTGTATGTAGATGACATGCTTGTTACATGCTCCTACAAGGAAGAAATAGCAAATTTAAAAGCAATGTTGTCCAAGGAGTTTGAGATGAAGGATACATGTCCTGCAAAGAAAATATTCGAAATGCATATTAGTAGAGACATGAATAATAAGAAGCTAAGATTGTCTCAATCATATTACATCAAGAAGGTACTTGAGCGATTTAATATGAAAAATGTAAAATCTACTCTAACACCTTTAGGGAGCCACTTCAAACTTTCAAAGGAGAAAAAACCTATTACGAAGGAGGACAATGAGTACATGTCAAAAGTACCCTACCAGTCTATTGTTGGTAGTTTGGTGTACGTAATGGTTTGCACAAGAACAGACATCTCCCATGCAGTGGGAGTTGTGGACAAATTGATGGCGAATCCTGGCAAGGAACATTGGGAAGTTGTGAAGTGGATTATACGCTATTTGAGAGGTACATCTAACAAGGCATTGTGTTATGGAAATAATGACATTTCTGTTCGAGGTTTTATGAACTCAGATTTTGCAGGAGATATTGATGGTCGGAAAAGCTCAACATGATATGTCTTTACCCTAGGAAGTGGAGTTGTTAGTTGGATCTCTAGACTTCAAAAGATAGTGACCATCTCGACCACATAAGCAGAATATGTGACGGCAACAGAAGCTTACAAAGAAATGATATGGATGAAGGGTCTGATGAAAGAACTTAATAAAGAATGTGAAGATTCTCAATTATTCAACGACAGTCAAAGTGCTATTCATCTTGTAAAGAATTCTGTCTTCCACTTTAGGACTAAGCACATTGATGTGAAGTACCATTTCATTCGGACGCGACTAGAAGATGGACCATTTAAGTGGAAGAAGATCCACATATTACAAAATCATGATGATATGTTCACAAAGTTTGTAACGGTGGAGAAACTGAAGACATGTTCAACTTCTATTGGTCTTCAAGTATAGAAGACAAGGCAAAGCTCATACCACGACCATTGAAGATGTGACGTGTATTGCAAATCAGCCTTCAAGTGAAAGATTGTTGAGATTTATCATGTGAAGACTGATTAGCTGAATACTATTGGAGAGCATTGCTGATATGACCTCCCTCATGCCTTCTGATTGGTTGAGAGCTATTGGGTTGGATTGCTTAGGTGTTTGATCTGCCTCATACATCCTGATTGGTTGAGAGCTGTTGGGTTGGATTGTTGAGATGCTATATCCATCTCTTGCATCCTGATTGGCTGAGAGCTGGTGGTGGGGAGTGCTGAATACTTGGTATTCTTTTGTTATAATATAAAAGGAGCCTTGTGGTACCACATATTATACCAATCACCATTCAAACAATAGTAGAGAGAATCTGGTGTGAGCAAGTGGAGTAGTTACATTGTCGAACTACTATAAATCCTCGTCTTGTGCGATTGTGTGTACTTTCTTCTTCGATTGTGGTTCTAATCGTATGGTGCTTGATCGAATCTGTTCTCAATAGTACTGTCGTGAATCTTTATCCATGGAATACATGCACCCTTCCATACAAGTGACAAGGTTCTGCATTTGAAGAAGAGGTGCTCTAAATCCTACACATTACATTCGTCACATGTGCAGTCTCCAGTGTGAAGAATATTATCCCATCACATCTTTGTAAGTAAACGACCATGCCTTATAAGCCAAAAGAAAATTTTAACCTTTTGTTGAATCTTGCAGTTCCAAATGATCTTGAAATCACGTGTCTGGTCATCCAAGCCCAAGTTCTGATTCCGTGTGAAGAAATGATATGCCTTTTTACTGAGTACTTCCCATAATTCCACCTCGACCAGTCAACAATATCAAAGTCTCCAGCCACAGGGCCCCGAGAATGCATTCATGGCTTTCCTTTCTCGATCGCTTGCTACAGAGTCGTACTACAACTATCAAGTTTTCCTTTCTCTCCCGAAGTCGTACTACAACTATCAAGTTTTCCTTTCTCTCCCGAAGACCCAAGTCGGAACCAACTAATAACTAAGCGCACCAAATATATACTAAATCAAGATCTGCTTTTTGCTTTGACGACATACCCACCCGTGACGTGAAGAGACTGGCAAGCAGACAACAATCCTCACAACGGCTCTCGTACAACCTTCTCCTGGGTTTCACAATCATCCACCAATTCAGTATTATATAATTTTAAAAGACCACGCCACATCATAGTTAGTGCCCAAACTTAACCGAGTCACCTCATGCATCCTCGCTATGCACCCTGAACTTAATAAGGTCGAGCTCCTATTAAGTGAAATAATGCCCTTCCTCTGTATAGCCACAAGGTGTCCACAAATGAAGTGATCCCTACTACTCATTGGACCCTCAAAGCCTGCCAACTCACCAAGCAAATTGACATACTCCCGAAATCTTTGTTCCGAGAGTGACACATGAAAGCAATGACTCCACGTTCCTGTAGGCCACCCCTCACATACGACGGCGTCTTGGTTCTGCAAGAGAGGAAAAAGGCGAGGATAGAGATTCCTTGAGGGCCCCATCCATGTCCTCACCATAACCAACAACTGGGTGCAGTGGCTCTCTCACTTATGGGAGTATATGCCTAATAGCGATCCAGAGCGAAGAAGGGTACCTGATAGGCCTGAGTTGCAGGTCACCGACCATCCCGTAAATCTTCATCATCAGTTTGCAGACTAGATCTTCTTTTTCCCCCATAATCTAAGCACCCCACTTGGATAGCAACACCTTATTCATGCATTCCAACTTAAGGATCTCAAGGCCGCCATCTTTCTTCTTGCATATCACCACCTCCCAACCCCATATGACGAATCTTCCTCGTTCTTACTTACCATTTGACCAAAGAAATCTTCTCATCAAGACTTCGAGACGTACACGTACTCCATAGCTATACTCTGGTGCAACATAGAAAAATATGTACAGTAGATAGCACATGTTAGAGTAGAACCATCTTCTCGCCCTTAGATAATATTCTCGCCTTGTAGCTCGTGAGCTTGCTTTCCAATCTCTCTAGAACCACGTTCGTATCTACCACCCGAAGACGACCCACTACTAAGGGAATGCCCAACCCGCGAGCTTGCTTTCCAATCTCTCCAGAACCACGCTCCAATCTACCACCCGAAGACAACCCACTACTAAGGGAATGCCCAAATAAGTAATCGAAAGACCACCCTTCGGGCAATGCAAGATATCACCAATCTCATGTATCTCAGCTTGGCATCGACCAAAAGGAGCAAATGTGGAATTCTCTCTATTCAGCTTAAGACCTGAAATGATCTTGATGAAGAGGTCTGCAAGTGAATCATACATGATAGAGAACGCAGAGGTGGGAGGAGCATTGGACGGTGCAGAACAGAGGGCGGAGGAGTACTGAGGAACACTGATATTTGTGAGGACACCTTCGTTCTAGAGGATGGTGAGGCTAAGGGCTTGGATGATGTCTCTATGGAGGAGTTGGATGGGGATGGGCCATGGAGTGCACCGTGCAAGAAGGTCCATAACCCCAAGGCCCGTGAGAGGGTGAATTTTTAGTGCTTTAGGTGCGAGGCTCTTGACCATCTTTCCAAGTCTTAGATGGCACTGAAGCAACTCAGCTTTTGGTGTAGCATGTCAAGACATCGAAGATGAGAGTGCGGTGCGAAAGGAATGTGGTCACAGAAGAAGTCGTGTGAACTCCTGTCAGACAAGGAGGTGGTCGAGTTGTTGCAGTGGCCGTTAAATGAGGCAGAACTCAAGCGTCCATTTGATGGGATGATCGTAGGGGAGGGGAAGGTGGAGGACCTGAAGAGATTTCGTGATAGGTTGGGGGTGTAGAAGGAAGCTGGTGTATGTTTCGATTCAATCCAGTTACTAGAGGGGCTCCTTTGTCTTCGAGATTTGTCTAGCAAAGGTGCGAGGGATGTGCAGGGGGTTTTGGAGTGATGTGTTCCCTTGAAGCTAAAGGGTCTCATTTGGTGGCGGAGGTCATGCTTTTTGGACAACGACTTGAATTGCGAAGTTCCATCTTGGAAGATGAAGGTGATTGGTGTGCTGCTCCGATGTAGGAATCTTGAGTCCCTTCAGCCAGCGCTCGCTCATGTGAGGGAGATAGAGTAGTTAGTGTGCACGGAGCTGCGGGCTAGTGAGGGCTCCCAAATGGAGATTTTGAGGAAGAGGCCCCCTTCACCTCTTCGAGCAAAGACGAAATTAGGGCAGAGAGTTGTACACCTTTGATTGGTTCGTTTGGAGGAGGCGGCTGTCAAAGGAGGGTTGGGCGATGGTGATGGCATCAACAAAGGCGACTGTGTTGTTACGACGGCATTGGTTGTTGGAGGAGAAATCGAGGGAGCGGAATCGATGCCATTAAATACGAAATTCGAAAAGTCTAAGGAAAGTGGAGGATTTTCAGCTGCTTTTCCTGTGGTAATCCCTAGTGTTGCTCGGTCTTTCTTGGAGGCAGTGCTGCACATGTCTTCTAGCATCGCCTCGGGCTCGATTTCAGATTCTAATTTGGTTGCAGATCCGAAAGTTGCCTCTCTGATGGACTTTAAGTTGTCGGTTTCGGAAAACTCAATTTCCTTGATGGTCTCTTCAATGATCCGGGTATTTTGAGCAATGCTATAGCGAGTCCGGGTCCACATTTAGATCCGACAAATCCCTTGATGGGAAAAGTGGTATCCACCTTTGTCGGGTTGGCTTCACGCCTACCTACAAACTTGATTATGGGTCTCCATGCGGTCATGTCTCCTAGAAAGCTATCGAAAGATGGTGCATATGTTGTAGTGCCTCGAGTCAAGCTTCTTCAGCCATTTCTTTCAATCCTAAGATGACTACACCGATCATGGAGGCTGGGGTTTTATGGCGAAGCGTTAATGGTGATGTAAAGAGCGGTCTGGAGGATTCGACGGAGGGGGTATTGAAGGCGACATTGGAGGAGCAAGGTTGGATGAAGTCGCTTGGGGAGGAGATTATTCCTAGGGGCTGGGGGATATTCGAACAAGGAGGCTGGTGGCGTATTCTCATCGAGATAAGGGGAAGGGGGTATGGGTCGTATGTGTTTGCAATATAGGCCGTGTGTTGCGTCCAATGCTATGTGTTCTACGGACGAAAAACACTAATGATTGTTCTTTTCCCGGAAGCGTTGTCGGGCGGAGACTCACGGTTGGGTTTCTAAGATGTTGGAGCACAATCATGATGCGGGGGAGTTTACTGGATCAGAGGAAGGTGGGGGATGCTTGGAAATGAGGTCTATTTCGTTGCTGGAAGGGGGGAACGGGACTTAGTGAGACAACCCCTATTATTAGTGAGATCCTTGAGGAGGAAGTGACAAAAATAAGAATGGTGGATGAAGTATTCAAGACAGACAAGGCATTTGAATGGGAGGTGGCATAGATGGTGGTGGTCCAAGTGGCGGGGGGCTCCCCCACGGTTTCCCAATGAAGTGCTTAACTTGGAACATATGTAGGTTGGGCCAACCAGAAAAAAGGATGACAGTTGGTTTTATGCTCGCATCTTGGAAGGTGAATTTGGCATGCTTACAAGAAAATATAATTAACAAGAAGTCTTTAAGAACAAAAGCAACATCAAAGTCACTTCCCACAATTAAGTTGGGTCGGCTACATGGATTTTTTCACCTCCATTCAAAACTATTTTGAGTTACTATCAGGCTTAAATCCAAATAATTAAAATCCCTTTGGATAGTCTCGTTCCAGTATTGGGGCCTTCCTCGACCTCTCTTAACTAACTCAACATCCCAAATCTCACATTTTCTAACGGGTGCATCAATCGACATCCTTTGCAAATGGTCAAGCCATTTTAAGTGGTTTTCTCTCACCGTGTTGTCTATCGGAGCTACACCAATTCCAAATCCGATCTTTTCGTGTAGGACCAAACATCCACCTTAGCATTTTCATTTCCATTACTATCATTCTTTGCACATGTTTATGGTTCATTGGCCAACATTCTGATCCATGGAGCGTAACAGACGTCACGATTGCTTTGTAATATTTTCATTCACTTTCAAAGGGATTTGCTTATCACAAAAAACATTAGAGTCTCCTCTTCCACTTTAGCTAACATGCATTTATTTTATGAGTAACATCCCCATTAATTTCCCCATCTTGTTGCAAAATAGATCCCAAGTATCTAAAAGAATATTTCTTTTGAATGTTATCGTCTCCAATCTTCACCTCGAGTTCTTTTCCGTTGTTTCCATCAAATGTGCACTCCATATATTCAGCCTTATCCCTACTTATACGAAATCATTTAGTCTCTAAGGCATGTCTTCAAACGTCCACCTTCTCATTTACTATGTCTCTTGTGCCATCAATCAACACGATATCATCGACGGACAACATACACCAAGGTATGTCATCTTGATCGTGACTAGTCAACTCGTCCATAATCAAAACAAAAAGTAATGCACTTAAAGCTGACTTTGATGCATATCGATGTTGATGTTAGAATTAAGGTTTTAAAAATCGAACCGAACGTCGAACCAACTGGTCTCAGTTTGGTTCAATCGGGTCAAACCGTTCGTCCAAACCAGTGGGACCAACGATGATGTCAGTATGATGTCATCATTCTTTTCAACTTGGAAAAATCGGATCTAGCTTAATTTACTAGTACGACTGATCGAACCGATTTTTTGAATCGATAAAATTGGATACATATAAGCAAGAATGCTCATATATATCAGTGAAAAACTGTTTGAAATGTTGAATCTTAATTAGAATAACATGATTGTCTACTTCAAGTAAAATTCTAAACGTTAGCCATATATTCTAGCATTATATATGAATATAATATTATAATCATTTATGTATAGTGTCTTCTAGAAAACTACTCTAAGAAGGTAGGGGCACAACTGATATTCCAAAAAAAAGACGGACATTAATGATATTGTAGAAGTTAAGAAGGGCATGTATGATAAAATCCTATTATTTAGTTATTCAAACTTTTATATTTTTGAAAATTTGCCAAACCATCAAAACCGGATCAATTCGGATCAACCCGATCGTACCATTGGTCGGACCCGATATTTTATTTTCTCCTTTTTTTAAAAAACTAATTACATGAATCCGGTTAAACAGACCGGGTTAGGGTCAATTCCCGATCCGACTGGCATGTCCGATCTGATTTTTTAAACCTTGGTTAAAATAGTCAGTTTTCATAGTCTGGATTTTTACACAAGATGAAGCCCCATCTTACATATCCTTTATAAGGTTAATGTATGGAACATGTATTTGTCTCTTCTCCCAAACTCTCCACAATATTTCCCTTGGGACTGAATCATAAACTTTCTCCAAATCAATAAAAATCATATGGAGGCTCTTTTTTTAGCTCTATGAATCTCCATTATTCTCCTCAACAAGTGGATAGCTTCAATAGTAGAGCGACTTGACATGAATCCGAATTGGTTTTCAGTTATTTTGGGAACTTGTCTCAACCTTCTTTCGATCACATGCTCCCAAAATTTCATAGTGTGACTCATCAATTTGATACATCTATAATTCGAACAATTTTGAATGTCTCCTTTATTCTTATAAAGATGTACCACAATGCTTTTCCTCCATTCGTCAGGCATTTTCTTGCTTCGTCAAATAACATTGAATAAATTTGTAAGCCAATTCAACCTCCGTTCACCTAGAACTCTCCAAACTTCTATAGGAATGTCATCAGGTCTTACCCATTTCCTAGGTTTCATAACCTTTAAAGCCTCATATACATCCTTCCTTTGTAAATGTTTATAGCTTGCACGATTTAGATAACATTCACCGCCGACAAGATCTCCCAAAGTAATCTTTTTATTTTCTTCCCTAATGAAAAGTTTATGGAAATATTGTTTCCATCTAGTCTTTATATCCTTTTGAGTA
Organism: Ottelia alismoides; assembly: GCA_037367405.1. Taxonomy (NCBI): domain Eukaryota; kingdom Viridiplantae; phylum Streptophyta; class Magnoliopsida; order Alismatales; family Hydrocharitaceae; genus Ottelia; species Ottelia alismoides. The sequence goes on from JAZKJV010001482.1 coordinate 833,129, forward strand.
ACAAGCACACGTCCTTCCTCATCCTTGATGCATCTTACTTGAGAAAGATTTTTCGTCTTCCTTTCTCTTGATTTGGCCAATCTAAATATATCCTTCTGGCCCTCCTTCAAGTCAAGCTTTTTGCACAAAACTTTATAAGCTTTCGACTTAGCAATAAATCTTCAAGAGCAAATCCTTAAAATCTAGTCTGCTTTGATACCATGTGGAAAACGAAATCGATGAAGCGTAATCGGAGATAAATAACATAAAGACAGTGGAAGAACCGTGAAATTTGCATGGAAACCTACTCCATAAGGAGCGGGATGAAACTAAGGGAGATAGCCTCCTAAGGGCCAGATAATATGTTATTGTTTTCTCTCAATCGTTACAAGTAGTACGAAGCTTCTTATATAGCTCCACTAGTAAGACCAAGTCCTACTCACCGAGGATGTGAGAGCAAACATGTGGATATGATAATTGAACCTCGGCGAGATCCAATTACCCATCTATAACGCATACTCTAATACTTAGTTCATGAGCATGAGTGCATATGCTTAGTAAGACCTTAAATGTCGGTTTCGGTCACCATTTCAGTGACCGACCGAAATGGAATTTCAATGGAATTTTGGTCGAAATTTCGGTCATTTCGGTCATTTTTTGTACTAGGGCCCTCATATTTCGGTCATTTCGACCATTTCGGTCGAATTTCGATTTTCGATAGGATATCAATATTCGACAGAAATTCGACTGATTTCGCTGAAAATTGAGGCCACGATGCTTACTAGGATGTGGCTATGATGATCTTGAGGTATATCAAGGCTGTCCCTGCCAAGGAATTATTCTTTATAGCGGGAACATTATTTGATTTTACAATATATTGTGATGCGGATAATGCGAGATGCCTTGTAGATAGGAAGTCCGTCAATTTTCGCACATGCATCCATTGTAATATTGTCTAAAAGCAAGAAACAAGCAGTGGTATTTCGCTCAAGTGTAGACAACAAATACCCAAGTTGATGGCTCAGGCAGTTGTAGAAATGCAATGCATTTAAATAATACTAAATGATCTTCATATTCCGCCAAGCAAAGTTATGGAGCTGAGATGAGACATACGACTGCCATGCACATTCCAAACACCCAATCATTTAGAGGTCGATTGCCACCTCACTAGAGACCTTATTTAAAGAGGTCCTCATTGGACTTCTGGTATTTATTATATAAGTTAGACTATATATATGTTCATGAAGGCACATCCAGAGTTTCTTTTGAGTGTTGTATCTAGCTGGCATGTTAGACATATATATGTTCCAACTTGTGGGTGGGTGGGGGGGGATTGCTTTTGTTTGTATTAACCCTAACTCCAACCAGTTTCTATATAATGAAGCCTAGGATAGATATCGAGTATTACGTTAGACATTTAGGAATGAGGAGAATTCTTTTTGTTTGAAAAATTAACCGTCTCTGATCAATTTTGACAAGGTTTCTCGATTTCACCAAATGCTTGTGGCATGTTTTTTTCGGCCTTAGCGAAACAACCTGAGCATCAACACTGAAAACCTAAAAGGAAAATTGGTGTGAGCATCGACACTTGCAAATCTATGTACTATCCCGCATATTGTGGAAGGTCATAGTCACCTTCCACCCTGAAGATCAGGGTTCAAATGTTACCAATCACCCTTTATTTGAAATAGAAACATAGTTTGATTGTATGTGGTTATAAGCCAATCCACATGCATCCTAATAATAATGAGATATAGCTAATCAACTTACAGAAGTCCTAGTTTACACGGTGATATCTCACTGAGATATCATTTTTTGTCAGGAACCTTTTTGATATTTATTCTAAATTTTGGAACCATTTGACATAATTTATCGAAGTCCATCGTAACTACAAGGAGAATTGACGTTGCGAAAAAAAGTACATCGCCATACTTAATTTTTTGATTAAAAAATGAGATACTTTTTCGAACGGACTAAGACATTGCTTTAAAGTTGAGTATAAAAAACTCCATTTTGATTAAGTCATATATTAAAGTTTCGGCTTCATCTTATGCATTCTCAAACAAATGTTATATTTATCTATCTGCCTGTGCTTTTGTTAAAAAGACAGCCATCTAGTTCAAGCTAATTCCTTTTCTTGATTGAACTGTGATGGTTCCTTAATACCGCCAATTTTCAGCAAGTTCATGCATGGGCGACACATTCTGACAGGTCACTTGCATTGTAGGTTCCTTCATCTCCATTACAGAGGCCAGCTGACGCCTCCTTGGGTTTCAATCATACGTGGATGAATGAACCGGATGATTTTTTGGATCTTTCCCCTAAGAAGGGAATCCCCGTGTTGATTGCATGGAGTCACGGTGGGAAGGTCGTGGCAGTTGAAGGGTCGTGGGACAACTGGAAGTCAAGGTATATACTTCATAACAGTTGCTCATTTCAGTATATTAGTTGATCTTGTTGAGAGGTAGAGACTGTTGATTCCACATTGAATTTCAGTGTATTAGTTGATCTTGTTGAGAGGTAGAGACTGTTGATTCCGCAATTTCAATGTGCAGGAGGCTCTTGGAAAGGTCAGGTAAGGATCATTCCATCCTGCTAGTCCTTGAATCTGGAGTTTATCATTATAGATTCCTTGTGGATGGGCAATGGAGATATATTCCAGACCGCCCACATGTTGCGAACGAGGCCGGACCCGTTGCTAACCTACTCGATGTGACTGTGAGGCATCTTTCTTATACGAAAGTTTATACTTTGCTGCAAGTTGGAAGTAAATCCTTTTGTCTAATCCTAAAATAACGGGAAATATAAAGATAGAAAGTACACTCTCCCTTTTCCTATTTTTTGTCGTTTTTCATTTGCTTGAAAAAATGGGAGGATAAGAAGTTGCACAAGATTGAGAATGAATAAATTGACTGTGTTGGGCACAACAAATGATAGCTCTAAGAGGACAGGTAATGGCATGTATAAGAGGAACATGGAGGATAGGAAGGGTCTGGTGGCCTCTTTTTGTTGAAGTTTTTCTCTCTCCATATTTTCAAACTCCTAGGTACCTGTAATGACAATTGGCAATTTGATAGCTTGCTCATTAGAATTCACCAGGAGCTCCTATTTCATAGTCGATCTCGCACGTTCAACTAACACTGCACCTATTTGTTGTCGTGGCCTTTTCACATTCCGTTTACTTTTTCAATCTGTACGCAGGACTACGTTCCTGAAAATCTTGAAAGCATCAGCGAATTCGAAGGTCCGCCATCCCCCGATTCGAGTTATGGCAGGCCATTCCCAGTGGACGAGGACTTCTCTAAGGAGCCCCCGTTGCTGCCCCAGCAACTGCATCTCTCTGTCCTCCAGAATGATTCCGACGACGAGGCCATGACCAAGCCACAAAGCGTCGTGCTGAACCATTTGTTCATCGAGAAAGGATGGGCTTCCCAATCTCTGGTGGCCCTCGGCCTAACACATAGGTTCGAGTCGAAATATGTAACAGTTGTTCTGTACAAGCCATTGAGGAGGTAGAGGAGGGCATTCTTGAAGTGGTCCTCGCGATGTGATAATCCTCTGAACTCAAAACCTTGTATAGAAGCGTTTTGCGTTGTTTTTGCCTTTGCCTTTGAGCATAGTGTTTTTAAACCGCGTCAAAGGTAGGTTCGGGTTTGATTATGTTGCTTTAGATTTCGTCTGAATTGAGCGAGTTGATCATTATATAATTTCTGTTGAAAGGCTAGTCTTCCTGTTGATCTTCTTTGTGATCGATGAAGGGTCATCTACACAGAGGCATTTAGCTTTCACTAGGTTAGGGCTTCGGAAGGGCATGTTTCAGAGGACCTAGAGAATTAAAGGATGAAGCGGAAGTTGTTATATTGGTACTTATACACATCTTTCCTTGATTATGGAAATACGCTATCTTAGGCCATTGGATGATGAGTGTACGAGAGAATGAAACCACTAGGTGGTTTTCGTGCCAACTAACATTATTAAAATATCATATTAAAATAGTGCTAATTTAGTAAAATACATGTCATCGAACATTCTATATTTATGTATACGTCAAGTAGTATACATTGAATTTTCCAGAAAAATATGATGGAATAGGTTTGTATTTTGAAATATATGTTATCAATTTACAAACAATGAAGATATTTTACAATCCGTATTATGTTATAAATTACAAAAGCATAACCCTTGGTGATCGCAAAAAAGTCTAAATCCATCAAAGAATTGTGTTTTTTATGTAGCTGTATTTCCTAAATTTAGAGGTCGGTTTTAAAATGGGAAAACTAACGTATTTTCCATATTTGTTGCAAGGAAAAAGATATAAGATAATTAATGGAATGTTATTATTTCGCAATGGAAAACAAAAATAATGAGCGTTGTAATTTCTATAATTTACGTGCATCCTATATTAAACAAATAACATGTATTTGACATTCATCATTGTTAGTTTACATTATGCGACAATGTTTTACGGTCATGCAATTCACTGTCGAGCACTCGACCAAACTAAAGTATGGTAATAATTTAATCCGTATTTTCACTATCATATAATACATTTTTAATTTATATATTATATTTTTTAGTCTTTTTACATTTGTTTGATATTTTTCTACAGTCAGATACATGCATCATCTAGGTTTAAAGTTTGATCCATATTACACATTTTATAGGTGTGTTTTACGTTCCCTCGCAAAGTTTTACGACCATTAATTACAATATCAAACATATGTCCAAAAGAAAGTCTCGAAACAAATGAATCCATCTTTTTATTACCATATTATACAATTGTGTTTTCCGCTTTACAAAATTAAACAGATATCCAAATCCTTAATATGCGACATCTTCAATGCCCATCTATGATGAACCTACGATTCCAAGCCTCCATGGATCACCACTGCCACCGTGTTCTTAATAACAAAGATATTATAAGTATACATTCAGTTTCAATTCATTAAAATAAATACAAATCATGGCATATCTTAAAATCATAAATAATAGAGATATGTATATGCATTTAGATGCCATATAAATATGTTACAATGAGGGAAACATAGCTATTATATGCATGCATTTAGTTTCGGGTATGAAGCCGTCAACAAAATTTTGTTGAAGAATCATATGATGAGAAATGAAGAATTAAAGAACGATTGAAGTATTATATGATGAGAAATGAAAAACTAAAGAACGAAAGTTTTGTACCTATATAATGTCAAAATCGTCGTAAGATCTCGTGCATATCATAGCAGAATGTGTCAACGATGGAGTTCCCATAACGATCACGAAGGAAGATGGCTAACAAAAGTGAGAGGGAATTTCGACTTTGATTTGAATGATTGATTGGGTAATTAATTGAGTGTGATAATGAATCCGTTAAAAATAAAGGATTCGAATTAGAAGAGAGAGAAAGATTGCGCGTGTGTGTGAATGAAGATGAGATTAGTGGTTTTTTATACCATAAGCGGTTTTAATGAGGGACCTTGATCTTCATGAGAAGGTTGAAATGAGGTATTGCACCGTAAGTGCGGAAAGGTGTCACCTTACTTCAAGTTTTTCATACATACATACATACATACATACATACATACATACATACATACATACATACATACATACATATATATATATATATATATATATATATATATATATATATATATATATATATATATTTCAACCATTTCCAAACTATCGCATGTTTAATCGGTGCTAACCTTTTTTTCAGTTTTATTTTTCATACATAATTGATGTTGTCATGTATGAAAAATATATTATCATATCCTTAAAAACATATACAAATCAGCTTCGAAAAATAGTAGAAATATTTTAAAGGCCAGCTTAAGTACACATATATTTATGTATTCCATGCCTTACACTTAGTAAATCATATTTTATTATAATATGCCAAATATGATGACATGAATATTACAACAAAACATATTTATGTATTGTATGCCTTACACTTAGTAAAATATATTTTATTGTAATATGTCAAATATGATGACATAAATATTATAATAAAACATGTTGTGGTGACATAGTGTAGTAATAGAATTTAGCTTGTTGCAATGAATTTGGGCATTAGCATTGCCAATACCTGTTGCCAAAAGCTCGGTCGCCGTGATTTTATTAGAACTGAAAATCTATTACCATAAACTTGTGACAATTTATTATTTTAGTGTGTTTTGTGAGGATAATTTTAATGTCAACATTTAGATGAGATAATTTTTGTTGGCAAATAGATATTTATTTGGTTAAAAAATTTGCTTCTCCAAATTAGTTAAAAAGTATTTTGTTATAATGAAACTATAAAATTTTGTTAAATACAATTATAAATAAATTTGTAATTTATATGTATATTAAAGAATACGTATGAGTACATATATCAAAATGAAATCTATATCAATTAATCTATAAATACATATGATAGCGAATTAGATACAAACATGTCCATATCCTTTTGCATCTTTCTTTTGTCGTCAAATGAAAATTGAAGAACTAACATGAAAAAATATAACAATATCAAAACTATTGTAATTTATTTTTAATCATCTTAATTTTCTCCACCCACTCCATCTTCTTCTACCTCTCGTCCTATGAGCCTGCTTTACAAAATAAATCTCAATGTTGCAGAAAGCAGTAGTCGGTACTCGGTCGGCAGGATCACTGACTAAGGATTAGTCGACAGTCGGGCGACTAATCCGATTTAGTTGTCAATTAATTGGTTTTGAATTTTTTTTAATTATTTTTAATATAGAAATCATTTTGTATACATATATTCTTATATATTTACATTGATTTGTTCATTTTCTATACTATCATAATGAAATAAAAGAAGTAATTGACTTTAGATATAAAACTAAGCATATTAGAACAAGTTTACTTTTTTTAAAAAAATCAGACAAGTAAAAAATTAAATATTTTCTATGTAAAAGTCGACCTTGTAGTCGGTCGACTAGGCCGACTAATGGCCCACTAGGCCTAGTTGAGTCGGTTAGCCCCCCCTCCCCCGACTGGACTAGTCAAGTTGACCGACTAATGGCCCACTAGGCCTAGTCGAGTCGATTAGTCCCCCCCCCCAATCGACTAGTCGGCCGACTTTTACAACAGTGATAAATCTCATGTTTGCCTCATTCGCAGTAAATGTTGTGGTAACGAAAACCTTTTTTTTATAAATTAAGTTGAATGTAGATTGAGTTAACTACAAATACGAGTTATGATATTTTAATTTAGAACATTTTAAATAGAATGTAGATTGAGTTAATTAAGTTGAATGGAGGGCCTAGTAGTCTTTGTTTCTGACGAAATTTTAATAGAATGTTAGAGGGATATATTGATGAATAAAGAAATTTTTTTCCAAAAAAATAAAAAATAGGGGGAAAATAGGGGTGGGAGTAGCCCCGTTGACTACTCCCAAGGAGCAGCCCCATTTCTCTCTCTCTCTCTCTATATATATATATATACACATGATATGTATGACATTTGATGGTGCATACGAAAAAATAATTCACGTACAATGTGAAATATATGTATTGTCTATGTATTTTATTTATATTTCAAGTATATTTAAGTGTATATTATATATATTATTTCATTTCGGTTTAATTATTCGATTCAACCGCTTTTTTGTCATCGGTCTAGTTTAATCTGATTTTAAATAATGATGACATCATAATCCAGTTGAATTGATTTGATTACATAATTCAACCCGATCCGACCATTTCGATAATGTTTACGATTTGATGTCCAGTCCTTCCCCTTTTCTATATACTCCGAAACCTTCTCATATTACTTCTCATGGGCTTGAATTTAAGACTCTTTACCAGATGGTCCTTGGGTAATTTTTACTTCGAGTTAATCCACATACTCAGTGAAAACGGGAAGCTTCTTAATTACCTGAGGTCCTTGACCAAACTCTGGGGTCGAAAAGGTCTCGGCCTTCCATTCCTTCAACCTCTCAGTCGACTTCTCAAGGAACTCCCCTTATATGATATCTTCGACGTATACATGAGTCTTTGTCGGGAAGAAGAAAACCTATGCAAGATGATCCGTACAAAAAGAACACGGAACTTCGTTCAGACGGAAGTGGTGTGTACCTACTTGCACATGCTAGATCAGATCAAACACCATGTTGACATCCACGTGGTCGATGATTAAGACGGGTGACGGTTTTCCCAGTTCAAGCAAGATGGACTTGAGATTGCTGTTTGTGGTCTTCCTTATCAGTCTGTGTATAACCTACCTAGGAGCACCCACTGAAGCAGCTCTTCACTTTGGAGGGAGTTGGATGCAAAAAAATCTGATCAGGGGGATTACTATGACTTCGGCAGATGATTAGTAGTGACATAAAAACATGTTGTGAGAGTACTTTATCAACATTCATGTGGGAAGATATGGCTGCCCCTGCAACTGGACCTGTTGTGCTATCTTTGTAATTGATTATATATTGTTAAATAGAGGTTCTACCAACTCGGATCCGTGGCGCAATGGTAGCGCGTCTGACTCCAGATCAGAAGGTTGCGTGTTCGATTCACGTCGGGTTCAATACCCTGGAATAATATCCGAAGATATATTTTAAATTTTCTTTGCTCCATTTTTAACATTCGCCTGTGGGGGAGATAGACCCCCAAAAAAACCCTTGAGCTGAGTCCGCTTAACATAAACATCTGATTCCGTTTGACATGAACAACCATACACACAGTGGATAAACCTGTAAATAAATAGATCGTCTGCAACAGAACGGACACCGACAAATAGTATGCAGAGTTCGCAGCATGTCTCTGCTGTTCTTAACTGGAAGGGGAATTCGCATTACCTTTCCGTCAGGTGCAAAGCTCATCCAGAGCAGAACTCAGATATAATTCCATCTGTGGGAAAGATGGAGGAAAAAAATAGAGAAAGAATTAAAAATTGCGGTGAGCGTGGATCGAACACGCGACCTTCAGATATAATTCCATCTGTGGGAAAGATGGAGGAAAAAAATAGAGAAAGAATTAAAAATTGCGGTGAGCGTGGATCGAACACGCGACCTTCAGATCTTCAGTCTGACGCTCTCCCAACTGAGCTATCCCCGCTCCTTAAGATGTGTTACATTTCACTTATAAGTTAATATTTCTTAAGGAAGTACCGCAGAATAAAATATGGTGAATGGTTAATGATCTTACCGCTGGATTGCATACTCTGAGAAAAACTTCGTATATTTTAGGCTTATCCCTTGATCAAAATACTTGTTCACTATCTCTTTTAATTGAAAATGTGTTACGATCAAGTGGATTATGCAAGCATGGTTATCCTACATTGTTTCTCCCTGATTTTATTTTCCAGTGACGATAGAGAGATATTTTGCATTGATTTGGTAAATGATATGACATTGTACACATTTCCATCTCATCTCCAAGTCAGAAGTCACAGCATTGGAAGCAATGATGCAGTATGCTAAAAAGATGCATCCATTCGTGCACCTGGAGGCTATACATACATGGCTACATGTGTACGCGGACAAGCACGCATGCCCCCCCCACCCCCCCACACACACATGATTTTTACATTTGTGCTCATTTGATTTTTTAGCCGCAAGTGTACTCCTACCTTCTTGCAAAATTCACAGTAGTGTGATATATGAGCACACATGTGTTAATGGAAAATCAATACTGTAATTGTAAGAATATACGAATATAGGTGTAATCGCATAAAAGTTAAATGCATACATATTACTGAAAAAAACTCATAAGGTTACAAATGTAAATATCCCTGTATATTTAAAAGGATCATGTTATTAGGCACACGTAAATATTTATTAATCTTGTGAAGGATCATATAATTAATCAAAATGGCGTTAGGGTGCGACTGTACACAGAGAAGCAACAACAAGAGACTCACAATAACGTAGAGCGTTAAAAGTGGAATATATGTAATTGGATCATGATTTATTTATCTGGATGACTATGTTATACCATGATATCAAATCATGTTGAACCTATACATCATTGTTTACATTTATCGATATTCATAGATGAATGAGTTTGGTTCGATAAGATGATTCGAATGTGAGTTTGAGTTTGATCCGATAAAATTTTGGGAATGTATGTTTTACTTCGAAATTAGTTCTAACTTAGGGTTCCCAATGATATGCATTTCGAAAAATAATGATTCAAATAAAAATGGAACTTTCTCATCCCTACCTAGGGTTAACTCAATGTTATAAGTTTTAATCTATTGTTTATTTTTTCCTACAAATATGCAATTCAATTCTAACATCAACCAACTTCTTATATGTATACAATTATTACATGGTACTTTCATGTTCGATTCGGTAAACTGTCTAGGTAAAAGTTTAACTTTATTATGAATGAACTCGTTTATTCTTAATTATTAACGAACAAACTCTGGTTGAATGCTGACATATTCAGTTCGATTATATTAACAACCGTACTTTTTTTAATAATAGATCCGATAATTTCGATGCTCCGAAACGTTCTCCGTGAAATTCAAATCCATGTCTTTTAAAGTGTAGGCACACTACACTACCATGAGATCACTCCTTGAATTTAACTGTAGTTTCATTTCTTATGTGTATACTCCACCAATGAGCTTAAAATATTATATTTTCCCTTTTCTCTATTGGTATTTGTGAAAAAATGATACATGAAGTAAGAGGGGTTATGTGCAATTCTGTAAGGGTGGGTTTGGTTGGGGGGTTACCCCTCACTTTGGGTGGGTTACCCCCCAAAATCCATATTCCCAACCTACTAGTGGGATCCACTCTCTCTTTCAACCAAAAAATATATATTATACCATCATATCATCTAAAAATCATAAAATACTCAACTTCTACTCAATATTCCAAACTTCAATACAATCACATCATAACAACCACCCACTTTTTCAAATTTCAATACAACCATACCATAATAACTACCAACTTTTTCAAATTCCAATACAATCACATAACACAAACCCTCCCAACCCTTAACCCACCAATCAAATACACAAACACAAAATCGGATTATCCACACACAAACACAAAATCGGATTATCCACCCCTGGATAACCCATGAACCAAAAGCACCCTAAAACAATCGGCACTGACGTGCAATTACGCCCCCAACATAGTCACGAGTTGGGCCAAAAGGCGAAGGACTTCCGGAGCTGAAACCGGACCAAACGCCCGCCACCGGCACCCGTTCCTCTGGCGGTCGCGGGATGGCGGAGAACGTCGCCGCCACCGCGGCCAACATCACCGGATCCGCTGATCGGCACCCCCTCCTTTCGTCCCGCCGCCGCCGCCTCGCCAGCCGCGGCCTCTCGTTCCTCGTCGGTCGCGGCCTGATGAGGTCTCCCTCCACTGCCGCTGTCCGGGAGGCAGCGCGGATCCAGCTGGAAGAGCGCCGGAGAGATTGGGGTCACTCGGGCCCCGTCGTTGCCCTCGACGTGGCGTGGAACATCGCGTTCGTGCTGATTGCGGCGGCGGTGCTCGCCTTCACGGCGTCGGAGAGGCCGCCGACCCCCATCAGGGTCTGGGTGTGCGGGTACATTTTGCAGTGCCTTCTGCACGCGGTGTTAGTGTGGGTGGAATACAGAAGGAGAGACCGGTTGGAAGCGAGGATGGTGATTGGGCGAAGGTACGGATGGGAAATGGAGGATGAGGAGGAGGAGATGGATATCGACGAGCCCAGCGAGGATCGCCCAAGGAATAGGTATGATTTTCCCTTTTTTTCGGAAGGTGCTTTGAATTTAGGACCTATTTGAACTATTTTGATGTTGTATGATTTCATGGATGTTAGTATTTTTGCAATTTGATGTATTTATCATTCAATGTTGTAGATGCTTGCTAGATGGATCATGCTTATATATCGCCATCACTTCTTATGCCTTACTAATCTTTATGACTATAGTATTCTATTTTTTTTTGAAAGAATAGTATTCTAAATTTGAATTTCCTTTAATTACATGGAAAAAGATAATCCACAAGGGGTCCTGGGACTCCATCTCAGATCCAGTATTCAGCAATATTCATCAATCTCGACTTTCTCATCGCCCCATTAAAAAAGTCATCCTGAAACCTTCAAAGAAACTCATGAAATATCTCCTTTGCTTGATTGGTTGATTTTTGGTATCAGTATATTATTTTGCTGAGGAGATATGTTATCATGTGAAAATGGGAGGATGTGTGATCGTGTTTTGGTGAGTATGTTGTTGGAGATAGAATTCACATTTGGTGAATATGCACGTGGTTGAAGGATTTCAGGGTAGATTGCAAGTTCAATTTGTTGCCGGGGAGGGACCGAATGATGAGATTAAAAAGGGTACACATATCTATAGATGAATAAAGTGCACATTCCCTGTAATATATTGCCTTGATCACGCTCTTGATCTTGAAGGCAGTTGCCACCATTTATGAGCACGTCAGGATCCATACCTGGATTGCATGTAATCAGTTGTGACATCTTTGATCTAATATACCTACGTAATTGTTATTTAGGCCATAGATTCATAGGAGTCTGCATGTGATAATTTTCATTATATTATACCAATGCTCCCTACGATGATGCCCTAGTATCTTGCTTGGTGGTGAGTGAGTCCATTTAGATCATTGTATGAGCCCCTCTAGAAACTACATTTAAACTGATACCCTAAATTAATGCGAAAATTCTCTTTTTTTTTCATTTTTAAATCTTCTTAGTCCTCAAAATGACCACAAATGGAAAGCATGCCTGATGGTGTCACTTCAAAGCAGGAGTTGTCTTTGACTTGGCTCTTAATTGGTTTTGGAGACGTGAAAGAAAAAGTATCAATCATTGGTTGTTTATTCGGTTGTTTTTTTACCGATGGGGCATTTTTTGACTTAGCATGTCTTCATTCATTTCTTTAAGCTTCAAAACACCAAGATCTCCATCATTTGAAGGCTTCATGATAAATACCTGTCCTACTAATGTGATCCCTTGACTCTTTTGGCCAAAGCTCGACCAAAATAGACTCTGTGCCATGGTCTTCAATCGCACTTGAACCTTAGCTGTCAACTTAAAGCATCTATAGATAAAAAATGGGAATACAAAAAGGACTTAATAAGTACCAACTTCGTGCCTCTCAACATGTACATGGCTTTCTAACCTACCAACTTCCTCTCCACATTCTCTAAACGGGTGTGCAGTTCGAAAATCTGAGCCTCTCCCCAGACAATGGTTGCCCCGAATAAGTACAAGGTAAACCTGACGAGTGAGCTCAATAACTATGACACTTCACAACCGAATTCTCTGGTGTACCAAAAGTAATAAAAATAAACTTCTTCATGTTCGTTCTAAGACCCAATAGCTCCGCAAATATCTCTACCATCGTGGAGACAAACCTTTTTTTGAAAGGGTAGAATCACGGAGACACCCTTGGCCTCAACCATACCTTGCTTAACGAAAAACATGATGACATTTATGTAGAGATATTATTATGTCTTTGGATATTTTTCATATTTACATTTATTTATTCTATCTTATGTAATTTACCCATGTGCTTCTCCTCTATATAAAAGAACCTTATGGTTCTTTGGAACATGATTCGGTTTTTTTCCTAATAGAGTATCAGAGCAGCGGTTCTAGACCAGAGCTCTCATACCCCACCAAAACCCTAGCCTCACCACCTAGCCCGTGCCGCTGTTGCCTCTCCAATAGTTGCGATGCCGTCTCCAGCAGCTGATGTTGCCGTTGCCGCCTTCTCCAGTGGCTATTGCTTCCGCCTATTCATCTGCTACTGCTGCCCTAGCCATCAGACCTCCTTCTTCAAGCGGTTATTGCCACATATTCTTCCAAGTAGGTGATGCATTTTGCAGTAGAGGTCGTTGATGTGATTGGTTGCATACTAAGTCTATACACGCAATCATTAAACCTCGTATGTCTGTGTAGATGATTCTTCTTTTGGTTTACAAACCCTAGTTTTTGCTCAATCTGGCAGTATATCAGAAAACAAAGTTGACACTCCCGCCACATGCGCTTTCCGAGGTCCAACGCCGATAGTCAAGATGTACGCGACAAATTATGTATTATGGGTCATGCAATTCATGAGCCTTATGCAGTCTACATGTAAGAAACATATTCTTATCGAGGAGGAGCCGACTGAGAAAACTAGGGTGAACGCCTCATGGGAGGTGGATGGTGCCTATGCATGTGTTAGGTTATCTGGTACATTGACGATAGAGATCGCCAATGACACCTTACACCAACCCACCGTCAAGGTGATGTGGGACATCCTCACGACCACCTATTCTCAAGCGAGGAATAAGACGAAAATCATGCAACTACAACATGGCATTTTTACTGTCAAACAAAATGGATGCCCTCTTAATTCTCTATACACGTCTCTACGCGGCATGTTCAACAAGATCCATTGTTTTATACATCTTACTTCTACCCCTGAGCAGTAGAAGGCATACAAGAACGTCACTATAGTTGGCGTATTTCTAGCAGCACTTGATTCAGATTATGATGTTGTTCGCTCACAAATACATGTGGATGCTACTATTTCTCCCAATGGATGAGGCTTATCGCAGACTCAACATGATCACTGTCCCATCTTCTGTCTCTAACTAGACCTCTTCTGCGATGACCACCTCTCGTGGTAGGGGAGGCTCTTCTCAATTTCGTGGTCGTGAACCTTATGATAGAGGAGGTTGTATTCGTCAGCCGTGCACATATTGTCACCATCTAGGACACTCAAAGGATACATACTACTCCAATCATGGCTTTCCCGTCTGCCCGTTGATGAAGTCGAAAAAAGCCTCTTTAATAAAGTCGTATTATTGTAGTACAAGAGACAAATTTTGATTCAGCAAAGACCACAACTTCGAATATATGATAATTATTTTACTTGGTAAGCATACCAAGGTCAAACACTGGGACACGAGCCTCCTAATCTATTAATCGAAAATTATTGATTAAAAATTGAGTGACTAATTCTTAATCTAGGTCTTCATATGCAAATGCGATGCATGTCACAGAGTGATATGCATGCATATTATGTACACAAAATGATGTAAAGACAACATATTATGATGCATGCAATTTTTATTTGATTTTATGCAATTTAATTGAGATGCAATGCAATGATATGCAACAACCAAATATGCAGGGGATGTGCCCAAATTTTCAAACCACTGAGCAATAAAATAAGGGTTGATTTCAACGAAAAATGGAGCATTAAAATAAGACAATTATCAATTAATGGCAAATAATTAGAGAACAAGACACTATATATCATAAAAAATTAGCACATTTAATTCAGTGTCAAATCATGAAATAAACCAAGCCATTAGATAGTGGATGAAATTAGCAACAAAATGAGACCAGAGTCAACTGAATCGGAGTTCAAATGCTCAAGTTATGAATAAAACAGTGCAAGGGAATAATTGTAAATAAAATGCAAAGAAAGTAGATTGATAATTAATTATAAATGGGCCCATGGAGGGACCTATTTGCAATTTGCAAAAGCCGGAGGGGCCTCCTTGTAAATTTTCCTTGTGTGTGGGGGGATATTTGCAATTTTTGAAAGCTGACGGGCTTTTGTTTGCAAAATACCTAGGCGCACACGTGAGGCACGCACCTGGGGATATGAATGTAATTTTGTAAAGTATCAGGGGCTGATATGCAATTAGCCCAGCCTCGCACGTGCGAGGTATACGGGGCTAGGTTCGATGGGCACGAGGTGGGCTCGGGAGCTTCGGACGAGTGGCTCGGATCCAACAAACCTGCAGGGTAGGTGGCACGACGTGGCCTCTTCCGGGTCGATTTGCCGCCGTAGGGGCGCCATCCAATGACACATGCACTTCATCCTCCGTCGTAGGAGTGGCGGTGTATTTGGGGCTCCGACGAGGCTGTTAGTGCTCCACCGCCTTCGCCCGAGTTCGTAGAAGATCCTGGAAGCTCCGTGAGCTCCTGGCGATGAAGGCGGATGGGTAGAGAAGCCACAGGGGTAGCTGGAGATAGAGGTCGAGGAAGCACCACCGGAGGCGGAGGTACGGTCTCTGGTCATTGACGAAATGAGGACCTGCAAAATGTTAGCCGGAAATATTACACAAATCAGTTCAAAAGATACTTTACCCGTAGCCTCAAAAATTTTGAAAAAATGGAAATATTTTGAAAATTTTGAAAATATGAGCTATTGCTAAAGTACATATAAATATATATGATATAGCTCTTCCTATACTTAGCTTGTGCCAAGGCTCTAAATGTCGGTTTCGGTCACCATTTCGGTATCGACCAAAACAGAATTTCGGTGGAATTTCGATGGAATTTCGACCGAAATTTCGGTCATTTTTTGTACTAGAACCCCCATATTTCGGTCATTTCGGTCGAATTTCGATTTCGACTGGATATCAATATTTGACAGAAATTCGACCGAATTTCGCTGAAATTTGAGGCCATGCCTTGTGCTATGTCCTCATAGCACCAAGTGAAATGAAGTCATAGCTCATGCTAAAGTATAAAGGGTCATATGAGAACTGACTCGAGTTTCCTCCCTATACTTAGGTTAAAAATAACCTAAGTATAAGAAGACGACTAAGAAGAGGGGTCAATGAGTAATGAAATAGAAATGTATGGGGACTCGAGTTCCCCTATACTTAGGCTGAGAAGAGCCTAAGAAAAGAGAGGTGAAAATGGAGATGAAGGGACCCGAGCTGAACAATTAGAGGTGGGCTTGATTCCCCCTATACTTAGACTGAAGAGTAGCTTAAGTATAAGAAATATCTAGCTAAGAATGGGGAATCGGTACACCAAGTGTTAGGGTTTGATGAATCTTATTAGATGGAATTAATCTTAAAAGATGGAAAAATGGAGTCTAGAGTTTAGTGGAATGGTTTCGAGAAAATACAATCAAGACTAAACCAATCAAGCAAACACCCTTAGTTCACCAGCTTACACATCCAACAAATGTTGGTCGTTTTATCTTTTTGATTTTATCCATCCAAGATATGAGTCCATTTACGCATGGTTTAATGATGAGTTTTGTGCACTATCCTAGGGATGTGTTGTCACCTATCAACAAGCATAATACACCATGCGTACAATACGGGTATTGCTCTCCCATGAAATAAATGTTTTATTTACTCCATTTTATTTATGAACTTGCATTAATTGGTCTCAATTTTAGCTTAGATCATTACTGAGAGTAATGTGAGCAAGCAATCAGTCCACGTCTATTGTCCAGTATCGATTCCATTTAATCGTAAGTTGTAAATCAAGATCAAGAATCGAGGAAAACCGATGCAAACGAGAAGCTATGATGCATGCCCAAGAAAGGAATGCTTACAATGATTCACATCTCTAGTTATGTGTTATGCAAGACAGAATTTAAATCTATCATTAAATGCATGTAAGTCATGAAAAATTCACATCTTAAACATACTGCTATTAGCGGTGAAGAATTGAGCTGATTTCGCTATATAGAGCAATGTTATGGTACGTCTCATGAATCTATTGAGATATAGTGAATCTCATTGATGCTAAAGGTGTATCCTAATCTATGATTAAGCACAACATGATATGAAATAAATAAAGTTCAAAGAGCCTCGTGCCTAACCCTAGAATCGAACACTCAAGTTGAGCCCCACCCAGGTTAGGGGTGAAGCAAGCTCAACAAGCACATAATGTCCATGTCCAAGAATATAGTCATGAGTTCTCAAATGAGGACCACTGTAAATGTAATTATTACATACATATATAATAAATAATACAACAAGTGCTAATTATTTCTCTTGATTCTTCATATTTGCTTCTGCAGTTCCTCGCAACGGGAGCTCTTGTCTCTTCACCTCTGCATTTCCCGAACGTCCTCGGTTTTCGCATGCCCTGATGATTTGATATACCATCAAGATACATAATTAACGTAAACACAGGGCAAGACCACACAAATGACATTACAAAAACAAATTGACCTAAATATCATAACGAATCACTTAAGTAAATATTAAAATCTAATGAATCACGAAGATAAAGTTGTGTCCCCGACAACAACACCATCTGATGAACCGCTAAGTGGCTAAGTTAATATTGTCCAATTGTAGCACGACCATTTAGCGATCTTTCATAAATCAGACATGAATAATATCTCCGCGAGAAGGTGCTCGATTTAGTAATTTCAAAACCCGGATAAGTCTAGGTCGATCTCAAGGACACGGGCTATCCTTATGATTAATCAGACTCTAATACCTAAGTTGAGTGATAATCATGGGATCAAATTTCGAAGAAATTCGGTCAAATTTCAGTTTCGATGGGTAGCCGAAATTCGGCCTAAATGGCCTATATCGACCGAAATTTTAAGGGGCATGTTAAAAAATTGACCGAAATTTCGATCGAATTTCGACTGAAATTCGACCAAAATCTCGTTTCGGTTAATCACGAAATGGTGAATGAAATCGAATTTGAAGCCTTGATGATAGTTAATTGGGTTTTTATCAGTTGTGTCCCTTTGAGATAATTGCAATTTTAGTTATGTCCCTCCCTTTTTGGGAATATCAGCTGTGCGCCCGACTTCTTGTCGTTCTATCACTTTGCCCCTCGGGTTAGTTGACGTCCATCTCCAACACAAATGGACGTTAACTTTGTGGACACAAGCGGAATTAATTTAAAAAATGAGGGTTGTAAAGTTATCCCATCCTCTTCCTCCTTCCTCCCCATCTTCTTCCCCATCCCCCCTTCTCTTCCTCCTCCCACGCCTCCTGCTCCTCCTCCATCGCTCCCACGCCTCCCGCTCCTCCCCCCGCACTCGCTCCTCCTTTGTTGTCTCTTCTGCCCTAAGCTTCTCTCCCCCACCGCCCCCTACCGCCACCTCCACCAACCACCTCCTCCTCCCAGTCACGCCACCTCCTCCCCAGCCCACTCCTGCACTTCCTCCTCGGACCCCTCCTCCCCAGCTCGTCGCCTCCAACCAAGCCCCTCCTTCCGCCCCACCTCCCCAACCCAGCACTCTCCAGCCTCCCCCTCCGCCCTCCTCTGTCCGAAGGTCCTCCACCCGTGCCTCCCCTTATGCCCTCCTCCACCCCACGCCTCCCTCCCACCCCCAGCTCCTCTACCATCTCGAACACATTCACCTATTGCTCCACGTACGGAGTCTGCATCACCATCGACATGCCATCAACACACCACATGCTCTCCAAGCACGAGTTCCACCGGTAGTGCGTCACAAACCCGCCTACCTCCGCTGTGTTGCCCTCAACCTCCTTCGGACCCCTGTCTTCAGTGAACAACCCACTTTGCAATAGATCTTCAACGACTATGTTCACCTTCAAGCAGAACCCAAGTGGAGAATCACCATGAATAACCATTTTCATCTTCCCTTTTTGATCCCATCTCGATTTTCTCAATTCAACGCAATTCCTATCTATTCTTCGCCCTCTCTACCTAATCCTTTTAATTGTTTATGCTTTCTCGTGCTTTGATTCTTCTTTAGTTTATTGTTCTGAGTCCATAATACCAACACTTCTACTTCTATCCTTTATCGAATGAGATTCTGAGAATTTGTTGTTTTGGAGTTAACATAAATGAGATTTTTAGGTGCGGGGTTGAGGGTTGGTGCGGGTAGAGGAGCAAGGGGCGGAGGAGAAGGGGATGGAGGAGGAGGTGGTCAGAGGAGGAGGGATTGGAGGATGGTGGAAGAGTGAAAGGGGGAGGTGGGTTTTTTTTTTCTTCTGGATATGCCCCTTTTAACTATATCATGCTTTGACTAAACTATGGTTAAGTTCAACTCATTGATGGTTAAAGTAACATGAGGGTACAAGTGATATAACGACAAGAAGTCGGGGGCACAACTGATATTCCCAAAAGGGAGGGGCATAACTGAAATCGCAATATCTCAGTGCACAACTGATAAAAACCCTAATTAGTTTATCTAGGCCATGTAAACAATGCAATACAGAACAAATGAACAGAATGCATGTTTAATGGATTTTATGCAAGTTATTTTAAGGAGCAATAGAATGCAGTGCAACGTAAACAAAATGATAATATACAGATATACCCCTAAATGATAAGTAGTCTGAACAATAAGTGTATCATTAATTTCATTAAAATTTGATGCAACAAATTAAGGCAAATGACATTTAGATGCATTAGGAAAAGACACATCATATATCAAATTAAACGTACTATTCTAAGTGTGAAATCAGAAATTAATTCATGTCGTTACATAGATAATTAAACAAACATCACAATGAAACTGATTTCATTTCGAAAGGAGGTCGTAAGTTCAAGATATTCAAGAATAGTCCAAGGGCATATATGTAAACAAAAACATGCAAAATATTTACAAAACATCACATAAAGGTTTTGTGAGGGGCATATTTGTAATATATAAAAAACCTGACGAGCCTTTCTTGTAATATTCTCATGTGTGCAGGGATTATTTTGCAATTATAAAAAGTCGGTAGGGTTCCATTGCAAATAACCCCAGGTGCACATGCCTTGCACGCACTTGGTTGGACCAATATGCAATTCTAGAGAAGTGTATGGGCATAATTGCAAAAATACCAAGCCCTCACGTGATGGGCACATAGGATGGAGGCTTAGGGGTGGATTGTGCTGAAGCAGGTGGCTCGAACATGGATGGCCCGAGGAGACTCGGGCGAGGCTCGGTCCCACCGAGCCTCTCGTGCCTCGGATTGGCAATGTGGCCCTCCCTCCGCCGTAGGATGGATACCGAGTGGGTGCAGTCCAATGACACCTATAGCTCGAAGGGTATCCTCCTCCTCCGCTCTGCGGCGGCGCAAAGGGACCTCCAATGAAGTAGCCGGTGCTCCTCCACGCCCGTCTGATGTCGTTGATGATCCAAGAAGCGTCCCGGACAGCTGGCAAAGAAGCTTGAGCGATGGAGGTTGGCCGAACGAGCTGGTGACGTGCACTCGTCGAAGGGGAGCCCTAGAACGGAGCCCCGCTCGTAGTCCGTCCATTGAAGGGGGGACCTGCAAGATGGTTAGGGGCAATAGCCGAAGCGTGTTGTGGTGAATGGAGGGCCTGAGTGCATAGAGGGTGGGAGCCCTTAGTGGGTTCTTCTCCGACCATGTCCGAGAAGAAGGCCTGGGGTGTAGGGGGTTCTAACAAAAGGAGGAGATGAATGGAGGCTCCAGCGTGGACTTATGCGCAGTGGACGGTGGCGAAGGACATGAAGAAGGAACACAACGGTTCCAGGATGTGATCGTGTGAATTTCAACCGTTGTTTCCCGGTGTACGGTAGGAGGAACGTAGCAGAGGAAGTGATCGCGTGGGTGAGGGGTGTAAGGTCAATGAAGGGGAAGTGGAATGAGGTGAAGAACTGGCGTAGGGCGGTTAGAGAAATTGTGAGAAGAGGGGTGGTTGAGAAGGCATCGTGTGGGAGGAGCGGTTGCTGGAGATGGGAGACGACGCCTCAGATGGTGGATGAGGCGCATCGAACGGTTGAGGATGAGGCGCGCGCGGGTGGCCCTGATGTGATATGGAGATCGGATCAAGCAGTTGTAGATGGAAGCGGATGTGAGCACCTTGGATCAGATCTGATGATGTGATTCGACGGATGAGGTGTGGCCCGGAAGAGGACAAAGGACAAGGCTACGTGGCTCATTGTATAAAATAGAAATAAAGAAATAAAGAAAAAAAATAAATAAACAAATATGTACATATGTCAAATGAAGAAGTATTGAATATGAAAGTTGTACATCTTTTTGAGCTGTACAAGTTTCATGTTCAACCGAAATAAAAAAAACATCATTTATATATAGTAATATTTTTGTAAGTATTTTCAAGGAATTAAAAATACTTGTTTTATTTTTTTGATATTTTTTTTGTATTTTTACTTTGTATTTAATGTTGAGGCAAATATTTACGACATTTATCTAATTTTTATAAGATTTTTTTATATTTAAGAAAATACAAAAAACGGGCACATTAGTAAGATTATTTATAAACATTAATTATGGTTAATTATGTACATAGGGTTAAGCGTTAATGGTACTTAATTATAGTTATATTTTATTGAATAGTTTAAGTAAGAGGGATAATGAATAATAGTTATGATGATAAATCATGGAATTTATCATTTATCCATGGGCTTCTCCTCTATATAAGAGAGCCTTAGAGTTCTTTAGAACATGATTCAATTGCTTTTTCCCAAGAATTCGCATACCACAATATTATACATGAAGGATTATGTGCCAATTATACAACACCCCCTCCCCCCGAACAACTTGGTTATAGTCACCACCAAAACATTCGTCGTGATGACAAATAGTAGAGGAGTAAGGGGCATCCCTACTTAAATACGGCTGGCTACATGGATTCTTGCCCAAATCCTTGTTGAAAGATTTCATTAATTTTTACGTTGGTTGCCGACTACCTAATGCAATTCCCACAAGAGGGGATTTGATTTTGAACCCTGGTCTTTTGGATGGTAGGCACACAACACTACCACCAGAACATTTAAGTGTGTGCTTGTTGACTAAAATTGATAATGACATCATTGTTATACACCTCTTCATCCAAGTAATCCAAGTGTGAGGAATGCTTCTTTTTGTAAAGTGATGATGTGAGAAACCTCCAATGCAAACACCCACATGCTTTAGAGAATCCTCCTTCTACAAGATATCCTGCAAACCCCGACTCCTTGAATTGGTTACCATCTTGGAGACCACCTACCCCGTTTGTCATAAATCCACTAAGAACAAAGACAGTATGATGAGGGCTGATGAGATCACCCATAACCTCTCAAAGTCTATTTGCCAAGAGTTTTGTCATGATTAAAATATATATAGCATTTGATCCTTCTCCCTTTGATCCTTGCAAAATGCATCTTTGATTGTCGTCTGTCGTTGAGCCACTATCTCATTGTCATTGATTGACTCAATGCGAGGCCTTTTTGCTGAGCCCATCGTAGGTATATCACCTCCCATGACATTAACTTCATTCCTCAGATCATCAATTTCTTTCATCTTTTTTGCCTTCTCCTTCGATATTCCATCCAAATATTCCTTCATTTCTTTTTTGATCTCTTCATCAACCTTGGGACATGAAGAGACTTGTCCACGAATATGGGCCAAATGCTGCTTGAATCTATAAATTCCACCTTTGATTGTTTTGCTACAAAGTTTACAAATAATTATATTTTGATCATCCTTTGTAAGCATGTAACCGAACTTCCATCCTAGATCTGTAGATCCTTGTGGAATAAAACGTATGTCATCCATCCTCGTTCCACTACTTGTCACGGGATCAGAAGAGGGAGTGTCCATCCCTTACTCAAAGACCACATTGTTCACACCTATTCACCAATAGTACATAATCATATTACATATCAACGTCAACAACAACATAATAATGTAGCAAAGAAGACATAATTGCATGAAAATTATCAATGATCAAATGAAATCATGCTCAATGCTATACTGGTAGATGATTTCGACAAAAACTTAATATGCATTCAATTGACCAAATGCTATACTGACCAAATGACTTTTCATCTATATCTTCTGTTAATAACTTAATATGCATTCAATTGACATTCATTTCAGCAGGCATATGTATGTATCTTCAAAAAAAAAGAGGAATTGGCGATCGAGGGTTCACGCATTTCATATGGGTGTTACACATGTAGTCCGACATCTACCCATAAAGCAATGAGCTGAACTGTAAATTTTAACACTTAGTATTAAACTATTATTCAACCAATCATGTATGAAAATTACAAAAGGTTAATGTGGAATCTATGGATTATAAGAGTCATGGAATGTATGTCACCCGACGTCCGATTGAGGTTTAATCATAGGTAACAATGACGGGTCTGATTGAATACAAATTAATATGTCAGAAGGTTGGGTTTAAATTTGGATCATCATGGGGAAACGGTTGCATTTGATTGATGTTTCCATTAATCTATCATTTGATTTTTTTACCGTAGACTAACTTAGCTCGAATGATAAACGCGGCGAGGGTTCACGCATAGAATCCATAGATTGCACAAGAAAAAAGCTAGAAATGATAGAGGGCTCACGCACAACAGCGGTTGCGGCAAGGACTGGCGATCGAGGTTGAAGGCGGCGAGGTTGAAGCCGCTTGGCGAAGGAGGTTGAAGGCGGCGAGGCTGGCGATCGAAGGAGAGGCACTTCGCGTGGAGGCGGCGAGGCTGGGCGATCGAAGGAGCGATCGAAGGAGGCTTGCGATGGAAGGAGACGGGCCTCGAGGCTGCGAAGGCTTGGCGTCGATTCGTCTTTTCGTGGGGATTAGGATTCGTGGGGATTAGGGTTACGTATTCGTGGGGCTTGGCGTCGATTCGCGGTGCGCCTGGAGTTATGAAGGGGTTTATTTTAAAAAAAAATCCTAATTAAAAAGCGGGCGTTTAAGCGGCGTTTACACGGCCTTTTATGACCGTTTAAACGGCCTCACCATTTATCGACCCGATTATGGGTACTCGGTGCGGTCAGTGGCCGAATACGTGTAAACGGCCGTTTAAACGGCCGTTTGAACCGTGTTTTGCATCCTTGCAAAATCTAGATTTGAAACTTGTGGTATAGTTTTTTTTAAAGAAAAAGGGCCTCCACCGTATAGATGTGTGCCCAAAAACTTCACCATTTATCACTTCAAAAGTAAGTAAAAGCTTGAAATAGGCATAAAGGAATAAGAAAATTACATGGCCCAAATCTTTGCAAGCACCTTATCATGAACCACTACATTCTCCCCATACATTATGTTCCCACGAAACACCATGCCATTTCTGGCCATCTAAATTGCCCAGATAAGCGCTAGGTGCCCAGACCACTCTTCTCTTTGCCTCTCCAATCCTCTCCAATGGACTCCCAAAAACCTGTCATACCATCACACCGCATCGCCCGATTCCCGAGCAATGTCCTGGCTTCGATAGAGAATAGGTGGTTAGTGTCGTCCACTTCCTCCTGATAATGCATACAGGTAAGAGCAGCACTTGGAATGAAACACGTGAAACAATCCCCAATCATCAGTCTGACCCTTCTATATAACCACAAAAAGACCTTCACGCGAGCTGGAACCTTCCAACTCCAAAGTTTCCTACAGTTTGTTTCGCACCCTCCAGGGTCATAGATCAAAGTTCTCTTCAATGCTCCGTAAGCCTTCTCAATCAAGAAAACACCATCCCGCCAACACCAGCATTCCTTGCGATACACTTTGGGGAGTAACTTATCAAAAGTTTCTTTTTATGATGATTTCCTTTAGCAAACGGGTTATCCTCGATTTCAGAACCACTAATCGAACTAGGATGGATACCTGCAGACACCTCAAATGAGTTGGAGGATATATGATGTCTTCTCAATTTCAGAACCACTAATCAAAGTGGGATAAATACCTGCAGACACCTCAGATGAGTTGGAGGACAGATGATGTCTTCGATGGTAATGATATCAATACTACCATGGGATGTTCAACTAGATCAACTGGATCTTCAATAATAATTATGGTTTTGTTCAAAAAATAATAACCATTGAGCTGTTCGTTTGGCTTGTGAGGTTTTCAATTGATGCAAGTAATGTGACCATGGTTGTTTCTAACATATCAACACAATCGGTTTGTTGGTTCTCCACGGTGATTATATAAGGAATGCTAAATGATAAACTAATGCATGGAATGTAATGTTGAAAAAAAACCAAAAAATCCTAAGCAGTGAATCACAACAACAAAGCATTTTCCCACAATTAAATAGGATCAGCTACATGGATTTTCATATCTATTCTGGATCGTTCTCGGACATATATCCAAATAACTAAGATCCCTTTGGATAGTCTCATTCCAACACTTCATGGGCCTTCATTGCCCTCTCTTAACCGGCTCAATATCCCAAATCCAGCATCTTCTAACTGATGCATCAACCGACCTCCTTTGAAAATGATCAAACCATCTTATGCGGTTTTCTCTCATCTTATTCTCTATCGGAGCTACACCACATTTCCTTATGGTCACGTCATTCTAAATCCGATCTTTTTGTTATGACCAGACATCCACCTTAACATTTTTATTTTTGCTAATGTCATTCTTTGACTTTGCTCATGTCTATGATTCATAGGCCAGCATTCTAATACATAGAGCATAGCATGTCTTACGGCTACTTTGTTGTATTTTCCTTCGACTTTCAAAGAGATTTTCTTATCACACAAAAAAAAGTAGAAGATACTCTCCACTTTAGTCAACCTGCATTTATTTTATTAGTAACATCCCCATCAATTTCCTCATCTTGTTGCAAAAAAGATCCCAAGTAACATCCCCATCATTCCTAAGCAATGAATGATGACAATTTTTTGAAAAGTGGCAGAACGCAAATAAAAATTGGGAAAAGGAACTGTATCACACTTTTTGTTTTATTTTATGAAATAATGGGTATGTATAAGCAACGTAGCAGAGTGGATGGCTTTCATG
Source organism: Ottelia alismoides (assembly GCA_037367405.1). NCBI lineage: Eukaryota > Viridiplantae > Streptophyta > Magnoliopsida > Alismatales > Hydrocharitaceae > Ottelia > Ottelia alismoides. Next base: position 859,483 of record JAZKJV010001482.1, read on the forward strand.
CCACTTGACTCACTCTAGATATTGAAGTCAACACAAATCTAAAATGAACTAACATCCAAATAGAGGGTTCTGCTTTGTAACATATATAAATATATAAATAAATAAATTTATAATTTAAGAAATTGTGAGTCTTGTAGATGGTTCAACCAAGTAATGCAATATTACGCACTGCCTTTAGTACAAAATAACTCAGTAATGTCACAAAGTTATTGGTACTGTAGGAAAGTTATATCAGGGGATGTAAACAGTGACTCGCACCAAGTTTCTGTCCCATGGGAAGGTGTAGGATCATTGCCATAGCTGTTGTGAGATGATATGTGAGATTCACATTGGTCGAAGCTCGGAGAAGATCCTCAAACTTCTATTTGGATCAAGTAGTGAATGGCAATGGGGTTGCAAGTGTGACGAAGTGACAATATGTATAGAGTGAGCAGTGAGGCAAATCGGTAATTTTCTATGGAGCATAAGTAATGGTTTCGTACGAGGCATCACGGATTAATCTGTGAGGTTGGCAGTGGTGGGAAGTACAATGGAGAACAATGGTAGTGAAGATGTTGGGTTCGGTGGCTGCAGGAAAATGGGGAAGAAATTCAGGTGGGATGGTGGAGAGAAAGGGGATATATATAGGTAGAATTGGGACAGGAGAAAAGGACAAAGGGGAAGGATAAAAAGGTCCAGAAATAGAAGGGTAGCGGGAAGGAAAAGATAGAGGCAGAATGAGTGGGGGGTGGAGAGGGAAGAGTTAGGGGCCTATAGTGAGGAATAGGGAGGGAGAACAAAAAAAATGATAGATAGTGATGAGATTATTACTTTAACTCTTCATCAAATAAGTATATATTCTCTTATTTATAGGGAGGTTCCATATCCTTTCAACAATAAATATAAATAAATAAAGGGATTTTTACACCTATAACCCTGAGTAATTTCACAATAACATTCATAACCTTACATAATCGCGAATTACACGAGAACCCTCGAGTAATGCTTAACCTTTACATGGCATAACCCTGTGTTAAGTTCTGTTTGGAATCTCCGTTAACTCAGACGGAAAAAGTTACGTGTGGACAATCTTACCCTTCGAAATATTTTAGATTTTGTAAACTGATGTCCCCCCTTCCCCTTGTCGCCTGGAAGCCCACCGCCATCCGTCGTGGTTGCCGTCGTGTCCATCGAGTGCCCCCACTCCTCCCCTGGAGGCCCTATTCCCCTCCGTCGCCCGTTACCCTCCACCCAATGCCATGATTTGGATGATCTCAGTCGCCTCCTAGGGCTTGACGGCAAAAAAAGTTGCATCTTAAGAAAGCAGGCCACCAAGACATTGCGGGTTTTGCTGTTGCTTCTGTGGTGTTGGCGGATGTCTTTTCGTCCGGTTGTGCCTTCGCTCCTCCTTGCAGCGTATGTAGTTGGTATTGCGGCAGCGGCTCTCCCTTCATGGATCCTCCCCTCGCTTCTCCGGTTAATCTGGGATGCATCAAATCACGCACACAAGTATTAATTCCAGTCGGCAATCCATAGAAGCAAAAGATGGGATGTGGCGTATGTCCATACGGACGCGGAGAAAGAGACAGGAATACATACATTAGGAAGGCGAAAGATTGGATGCTGGAAACACTTGCATCCGATTGCTTGGGTGTGCTTGTAGCTCTCCTCATCTTGTCGTGTTCCTTGTCCATCCTCAGACCATATTGATCACCACCCCTTATGCCACCCGGTCCCTGCGGTTGCGGTAGTGGGGGAAAGGGGTCCATCGGCATGATAAGGTTGTTGTGTGCGTCCATGGACGTTGTTAAGGAAGAAGGGGAGGGGCGCGAGATGGAGGAGGAAGGGGATGGGGGCATGCTGGAGGAGGAAGAAGGGGAGGGGCGTTGAAGAAGGATGGGGAGAGGGTTTAAGGATTTTTGTTTTTTTAGCATCCGTTGGATAGGATAAGGGTTAGATTAACCCAATGATATGGTTGGGTTAAAAGAAAAACTAACGAGGGTTATGAATGTGAGACGGAGTAACTATCCGGGGGTTCTCGTGTAATTCGCGATTGTGCAGAGTTATGAATGTTATTGCAAAATTACTCAGGGTTATGAGTGTAAAAATCCCATAAATAAAATCTGAATACATCCTGGGAAAGGATGTTGGCAACTGACTAATGGTTGCAATGGGGCAATCATTGATAATGTTATAGTTTCTTGTAGGCTAAATGTTAATGGATGATCCAACTATTATTCAGTGCTCGGTTCCACTGAGCAACTTTTTTAGAGTAGACGTCCTAAGGTATTATATCCATAATTAAGCAACGGGTTGTAAATTATAAATGGCTCAAAATCGAGTAATTATCAATTTATCAGTAATCGATTAGTTGATCACTTGCTTGCATGCCATACAACATGTAACCCAGTGACCATGCCTATGGCTGGCCACACTACTGCCTTTGCAACATGCTTAGCAAAGTGGATGCAATGGACATAAAGAAAGAATGAGGGCCAGTATGCGATCTCATTGATTTCCTGTACGACTAGAAGAGCGGGGGCAAGTGATAAGGGAGAAACTCCTCTAATCACAAGTCACCCACAAAGTATGCTATGATCAAAACGACCAAGCAGGCTGCAATGCCCATTGATTCACAGGGTTTACTCTACTCATTCTCGTCATATCAACTGATATGTCATCCATATTCGACGAAATCCTAGAAATGAAAAACATAGGGGTGTCGATATCATTGAAATTTGATTATATTTAAGCCCATATGTGGGAGTTAGGATTTCAAGGGCAACGATCCACAGTCTATGACTGGTGTTTCGATACCACAACAACAACGAAACCTTTTCCTACATTATGTAGGGTTGGCTACATGGATTCTTTGCCTCTATTCAGATCTATCTTGGGTCATTCTCGGGCTTAGATCCAAAAAATTAAGATCCATTCGTATAGTCCCATTCCAACACTTCTTAGGCCTTCTCCGCCCTCTCCTCAACATCGCAAAACTCGAATCTCTTCACCGGTGCATTAGTTGGTCTCCTTTGCAAATGGTTAACCCACCTTAAGTGATTTTCTCGCATCTTATCCTCGATCGGAGATACACTAACTTTCCTTCTAATGGCATCATTATGAATTTGATCCTTACGTGTGTGTCCACACATCCACCTTACTATTTTCTGCTACTTCCATTCTTTGCACATGTCTATGGTTCACAGGCCAACATTCAGATCCATAGAGCATAGCATGTCTCACAGTTGCTTTGTAAAACTTTCCTTTGATTTTCAGAGGAACTTTCTTATCGTAGAGAACAGTAGAGGCTCCTCTTCATTTTAGTCAACCTGCATTTATTATATTTGTAACATCTCCATCAATTTCCCCGTCATATTGTGAAATAGATCCCAAGTATTTAAAAGAATCTCTCTTCTGAATGTTATCATCATCAATCTTAACCTTGATTCCTTCACCATTGCTTCCATCAAAAGTGCACTCCATATATTCAATATTAGCCCTACTTATACGAAATCCTTTAATCTTCAATGCATATCTTCAAACTTCAAGCTTCTCATTTACTCCATCTCTCATCAATTAATATACTATCATCAGCAAATAACATACACTGAGGTATCTCATCCTGAATGTGACTTGTCAGCTTGTCCATAATCAAAGTAAAAAGGAATGGAGTCAAAGTTGAACCTTGATGCAGACCAATGTTGATGTCAAAATAGTTTGTCTTCCCTGATTGTATCCTTACACAAGATGAAGCCCTATCATACATATATTTTATGAGGTTAATGCATAGAACAAGTGTTTGTCTCTTCTTCAAAACTCTCCACAATATCTCCCGTGGGACAGAATCATAAGTCTTCTCTAAATCAATAAAAATCATATGGAGGTTCTTCTTTTTAACTCTGTAAATTTCCATTGTTCTCCTCAGCAAGTAGATGGTTTCAATAGTTGAGCGACCTAGCATGAATCCAAACCGATATTTCTTTTACTTTGAAAACTTGCCTTAACCTTCTTTCGATCACACGTTCCCAAATTTTCATAGTGTGACTCATTAGCTTGATACCTCTGTAATTTGAACAATTTTGAATGTCTCCTTTGTTCTTATAAAAAGGCACAACGATGCATGTCCTCCGATCTTCAGGCATTTTCTTGCTCGTCAAATAACATTGAATACATTTGCAAGCCAAGTCAAACCACGTTCACATAAAACTCTCCAAACATCTATAGGAATGTCATCCAGTCCTATACCTTTCCCTTGTCTCATAACCTTCAAAGCCTCCTCTAGTTCATGCCTTTGTATTCGTCTATAGCTTGCACGATTCAAGTAACCTTCACTACTAGCTAGATCTCCCAAAGTGATCTCTCTATTTCCTTCCCCAATGAAAAGCTTATGGAAGTATTGTTTCCATCTAGTCTCTATATCCTTCTGAGTAACAAGCACGTGGCCTTCCTCGTCGTTAATACATCTTACTTGAGAGAGATCTTCGGTCTTTCTTTCTCTTGCTTAAGCCAACCTGAATATATCATGTAGAAAAATATAGATGTAGAAAAATATAGATTGCTTTAGTCACTTGAGAGAGATCTTTGGTGTTTCGATACCATTTAGAAAAATATAGATTGCACAATGGGATCACTTTCAGAGATAACCAAAGAAGAAAGATATAATAAGAACATCCCTTAGGCTTATAATATAGCTCTTAATAACTCCCGTCTGTTCCATCCTTACATGAAAGATTGCCAAGAGCAGACTGTGAAGTCAACTTACAATTAGTGCATTCATGAGCCATCTTTGGCCTGTTTTTTGCAATAGAAACTTGTTATATGCTACTGCTTTATATTAATTTACAAGCAAATCTAAGAATTTCATTATGTTATTTGTATGTGAATCTATTGGTATAAAGTGGCTATGCAATCAGCTAACTCCAATATTTGGAAAATTGCGCCATTATATCATGTTTCCATTTGTATCACCTTGCCGATTCAATACTGTTAGACAATTGCTGCTAGAAAGTTTATCTGTTTTCTTCTGCCTAGTTTTTCAATGGTTTTGTTTGCCCATGAAGATCACGTATCCAGTGAGGGTGGTTCCTGAGTTGAGCACGTGATATTTTGACATGGCTTTATGCTTGCATTATCGTGCAGGAATGCTGCATTTGCCTTTGCCGTTACGAGGACGGAGTGGAGCTTCACACCCTTCCCTGCAACCATCATTTTCATGCCCGGTGCATTGTCAAGTGGCTTCGCATAAATGCGACATGCCCTCTCTGCAAGTACAGCATCACCTATGGAGATGAACGTGTCTGACATGCTCTTGTGATTAATTCTTCCATCTAAGGTGAAGTGGTTTTTGTCAAGTTGTCCTGCTCAATCGTGAAAATTTTCTGTATATTCCTGGGATATAAGCGAGGCAGGTGTCAATAGTAAACATATTACAAGAGCCTATTTCTCCGTTTAAGCAAGGATTTGTTTGCCAAAATAATGATAGTCAGCGGAGGCCAACGGCTCGGTAGTTGGATTCGGCCAGCTGCAAGTAGCTGAAATATACTTTGATTTTCCGGCACTTGATATTGTTTTAATCTAATATAAAGCAAATTATATATATATAGGATGAGAAATAAACAAATTGACTGCCGCTAAAGTATAGATTAGTCCTTAGAAGTTTCCATCCTATGATAATAGTTAAAACAGAAATGTGTATTAGAGGATGTTGCTGCTTTTATATTTGATTTTTTTCCTTTTGGTTGCCGCTTTCTTGTGTATTTTTTGAATCCCTAGGGGTGAGCCTGCAAGTGGTCAAATGATCTCCTATATAAGGAAGGGTTGGAGCTTTATTTCGAATCAATTCAGATTCGATATGGTATTAGAACGGCATATTGTTTAGGGCTTCCGCTTTCCCCCATCATTTGTCTCCTACAACCATTTTCAACACAGTCATTGCATCTCCGAGTGGCCTCCTGCCTACATCCAGCTCAGCCTGTTGCTTTTTTATTGATGCCCCAACTGTTACTTGTAAGCTCTCGGTGATATGTTAATGCAATAAAAGTTATTATTTTATCATGTACATCTGAAAAGAAATGAGTAAATAAATATATATATATATGTATGTATGTATGTACTTTGCTATTAAGGTCCCTTTGTACAATTAGGTTATGTACCGTACCCATATTGAATACCATACAGCTGGAAGGACACAACTGACTTTAAACATGTGATATTAATAAAGATCTCCAGTCCGAGAAAGAGATAGCAATCTTTCTCTGTAGACTGATTTTCAGTCGACTTCTTGATGCAGGTCCTCTGCATAGGAATGGGGATTCAGAAGAGCTGAAATAATCAAGTCAAAAGTTGACTTGATGAGATCGAGATAAACTAAGATCTGAATTATAATTGTCACGATCAGACACACATCATTTGACCTAAGACGTATATCCATCTATATGCCTGAGTATGCACACTTGACAGACTAATAGGTTGGTGACCTAGTCAAGGTCCATATATCATCGCGTTGGTGTGCATATTAAGAAATATGAGATGTATGATCTTTTAAAGGAATCATACAGTTTCATAATTGATGAAACGTTAGACAGAGCTCACTTATGAGATAACTTGGGGTTAAAATGAATTCAATGCATGGTTGTCTTGTTTATGAAATGTGACACGAATTCAAGATATTAATATATGCTTTTGGAAAGTGTATGATTAATATTTTTGCCCAAATATCAAATGAGAAATCTATTGATTTATTCTGAAGATAGTCAAAATATGGATTGAACTTTTGGATATTTCAAAGTTTTTCCAATGTGAAGGATGAATGAGTATTGGGAATACTCATGATTAACTCTATCATAATATATCATCTACCATGAAACTTCCATTCTGAGGGAGTGACGAAATAGGATGGATTTTAGTAGCTCCATTTAACTTGATGAAACGGGATGGATTTTAGTGGCTCAATTCATTTGAATTCAATTTCCAATTCCAATTTCAATGTCCAAAAGTTGGAAATAGAAATGGTCATGGAAATGGAAATATATATAAGCTACTTGAGCTTATTTCTAAGCTAGTTTGAACTTTGATTAGAAATGGTCAAGGAAGCTGAGTTTAGCTCACTGATACTTTTTCGAACTCACATAGAGTAGCTTGCATCTCGTTGAGCTAATTTATAGTGTAAAATATTCCACTCGAGCTCAATTGATAAGAGTGTATCAATTTCAAGCTAAAAATGGTAGAAATCTTGAAAATTGGATTGATATCCGTATTTCAAGTCACTATACATGTATAGTATGGTCTCCTTGACATTATCTCCAAGTATCTGCATTTGTATCTCATGAGTCCTAATTGGATTAGGACTCATACTTAAAGATGTCAATGTTGTAATAACTTTTGATTCACATAACGTCATTTTTGTGTTTGATTCACAAAATATATCCCATCAATTAATGTGAATGATGATTCATAATAATTAATATTTATGAATTTGATTCATGTAAATAATATATATGTAAATATGATTTGCATAATATTTTCAAGGCATAAATGTATGTGTGAATTCGATTCACAATAATTCCGTAGATGTAAATTGGATTTACATTTTTCTGCTTGTGAATATGATTATAAGCTATAGAGATTATTTTCATAATTTCTCCAATAATGATAATGTGATTATCAAGATAATTGATTGTTAAATAAAAGGCAACACTCATAACTATATTTAGTCGAGATGGGGTGTGTACAATGGTTGTACACATGGCACCATTATATTGAGTCCTATTAAGAATAAGGCTCTTAATATTATTGCATTATTTATTGATTAATCATTAATATATTAGTAACAGTCTCATTTCATATATGAAATTTATTGGACGTGTTATATTGACATATGGTGCCACTACAAGGAGTCCTTGAATTGAACTCTTTGTTGATTTGTTGCTTAATTTATTACTTAAACTAATTGGAGATAAATAAGATGAAAATTATATAATGAATAAGACTTGGTATTTAAGTCCTAATCAACAATCCAAGGGTCATCATTGCCCACACCTACTTGAAGAGAAGACTCTTCAATAGGCGTGTGCAATGTGTATAAAAGGAGAGTAAGACTCTTTTATTCACTTGAGTTTTGAAGAGTCTAGTCCCTTAAAAATTCCGTACCTTAGAGAAAGAGAAGAGTCTTGAGTGTATACAACTCATATACGACTTTTCTTGAAGCCTTGTTCGTTAAAACGACGTTCAAGTTTGTGGGAAGCAACGATTCATCTCCACGCCCACAAGAGACACTGCAGATTGGACTTGATTCGGGAAGTCTCATGTTTTAGAGACTCGCGTTTAAGAGGTTACCCAGACTCATCTTAATATTCAATAGAGTATTTAGAAACCTTGTTTGGAAAACAGTTTCCCTAAATTAACGGTTTCGCAAAGTGCAGGTCATTGTGTTGAAATTTCTTGTTCATACAATGAACATACAATGCTTTATGCAAATAGTTTGCTAATTTTCCGTGTTTCTGTGATGCGAAGTCATAAATAGTTCATTTGCTTCCTTCACCAACCTCCTCTAATGTCCATGTCGCCACCCATTGATTATGTTGTCCATATTATCATCCTTCGGCAAAGTGTGACTTTTGGTAATCATTCCAGGGTTTGGCAGATGCCATCACCAAATCATGTATTGTATTGAGTTTGTGCAGCCTGTTAGATACGTTGTTTGATAATTAATCCGATACATGACTTGAGCATCGGTTTTTTTATGCCTTGAATCCTAACCATTTGTTCTGTTGAACTCAGTTGAAGAACCGTCTGATGTACCCCCCCCCCCCCCAAAACAATCATGAGACGAATTTTATGTGGGTATTCGGATCCGTCTGCATCCAAGATTCCTTTGTACTTGTAGTATATAAACTCCCTTGGGTTATGGTTCTTTGTATCCTCTATATTTCTTTTCTCTATATATAGGTAATACCGATGTGTTGTTGCCCAAGGACACAACTTAGTTACGGGTGAACCTTGTAAATCTGAATGTTTGTGTGTTTCCTTGATTGTTCGTGTTTGTGTGTGTTTCTTTTCTGATACTTTTAATGGTTTTGAGATCGACAAAGAGAATTGGAGTTATCGGATTTGTTATTGTACTCGTTGATTCGATAGATGACTTGAAACTAGGGTTTGCAATTGTTGGAGAAAATTGGAGTTGTGGACTTATACCTCAGTCGAGCTGATAAGTCTAACTATTCAAGATGGCCGTGCACCTTTATGATCTTAATAGGAGCATTTGCTCCTAGAATTTAAGCCAAAAGAGAAGAAAGTTCTATTTGCCAATTGGGCAAGGGATAACTTCTTTAATCATGGATAGCAAAATTGCACCGTTCCTCCATAAAGTATGAGGTCATGATCACAATGCAACAAAGTGAATGTGGAATTCCTTGGGTAGTGCATACTACTTGGCCTGGGGAGAAAAAATACATCACTTTTTTTACTAGTTAATGGGGAGATGGCGGTTTCAACCTTGCTCCTTTAAAGTGGGAGCTACTGCTTCCACCACCAGACTATTAGAGGGGTTCTAAAAATAAAAAAAATGTCGCGGAAAAATACATCACTTTTCATATTCGTAAGAATTGTCACTCGACGGATGAGTGGCAAGATTCGAGCTGAGTGCACATCTGCTCCATAAAGTGGTTGTGAGAGACCTAATGCATATTCCTTCCTTGTAGTCCATTACTCTCAACCAATATCTCTGACTTGTAACCTAGGGAACTGGTCCTTTGATGCTGCTTATCACATCTTTTTCCCTCTACATACTTACCTAGAGTCCTTTAGCCATTAGTGCACTTTTTGCCTTCTAGGAAGTCTAGTATAGCTAGGTGCTAGCATCATCACAGCAAAGTAGATAGACTATTTTTGCGGGGCAGTGTAGGTCACGGATAAGTCGTTCTGGGAGTTTTTGCGGGCTGTGTAGAATCCACATGTTTGTGCTATGCTTTACATGAGAGAACACTGTGATATTAGTACCAGAGCATGCAGATGTGCATATTACTGTGGTAATGGCAGTTGACCACATTGCCTATATGGTGGCAAGCCAGTAAACTTAGAGGACCCTTCACTGGACCAAAGCATGGTAATTGTCTCTTGCCCTTTAAGATTCGGTACTGGTCGAAATACTGTACACACCGTTGGTGAAGTATGCTGTGTGGAATGTGATGAACTTCTCCAATGCCTGAATCTCTCATTTCACTCAACAGGTAGGATCACTGCTCAGAACACCACTGCGACTAATATACCAAAGTATTTTAAACTGCATAGGCGAGTCGGATTGGCCTGTTGATGTTGGTGCAGCCCAAGACTTGCAAGGGGGATCGTTGCTGTTTCACTATCTTAACAATAGTTGCTCCAATCGAGAACGCCTGGGGCAGGTAGGAAACATTCGTGTATTATAGGTCGAGGGATGTCACTTAGGCCTGCATTCTGCAACTCTTAAATGCAATTTGCGCAAGAATCATCAAAGAACTGAACTACATAGCCATTTTACCGTTTCTCGTGTTTTCTGGGAAGATGATAGGTACGACTAATTAGAAAGGAGGGGTCTGCTGTGGGTATTATTATCCAATTCTTGGCCGTTTTATCGGCCTATGTCTATATTGAATCTTCATACATGAATATTCTGAACTTTTTCTACTGTCCAAAAACTCTGCTTTTGTTCTTTCTGCATATCTTTTCTTCTATTACTATTTAGTGAGAGGCATGCCAACAAAAAAAAGCATCACAGGGCTTCCTACCCACTGAGCCAGAATGCATTTTCTATGGCCTTTTTTTATCGTCTTCGCATGGATATTTCAATTTTCAACTGTATATATTGTTGGGATGTCAAGTGATGTCTAGTGACCCTCAATGATTCTATAAAGTGTCTAGAATATTATCCTTGCAGGCGTTTTCCTATAGTTTCTTGAGTGTTCTTTCTCAAAGTTTGATTTGAGAGATGTAACGAAACATATGTGTTAAAAATTCATAGTTTAGTGTCATTGTTATAATGAGTTTTAACAATCGAATGCCTATGAAGTTATGTATGCCCTTTTTCCATGAATAAATGGCAATCTTCATTGAGCAAGTTGTCTCATACCTCCCAAGTAGATCAGGTGAATGAAACACGAACATCGTCATATTATTGATAGCTCTTAGCCATTCCAATCCACTACTGTAACACCTCAAAAAAGGGTCTCACATTTAAAACTCGCAAAGTATGACAGTGGATTATGAGTGCAAGTATTTTATGTGGTTGTCTACGGGTTCTGTTGAACTTGAGCTCAACAGGTTTTTTTTGTCGTTGCCTTATTTCCATGATGCCCTCGTTTGTTGTTGTGGAACAGTAATATGCATATGTTGTCTTGGACAAACCTTGTTTGGATGTGCCACCTCTTGCTTAAGGTCGTGTATGCTTTGATGTAGGGTTTGTTATTGAGTCACGATCCAATGAGCTAGGCTCGGACTCGGCTCAATAAGGGCTCGTGATGCTGGCTCATTAAGCTATTGAGTTGAGCCCGAGCTAGAATTTTGGACTCGATAGCTTAACGAGACGAGTCTGGCTCAGCTTGATAGGGGGCTTTAATTTGGTCCCACATCGGATAAAGCTGAACTCGTAGCGAGCAGGGAGTCTATATGGGAAGTGCCCGGTCTACATGCATGCACCTTAAATCGGCTCAAGCCAAGTTAAACAATAGAAAAAGGACTGAAGAAGAAGAACAATAGCTTTCAAGGTCATACAATCTAGGGATTCAAAGGCCGAATTGACCAAGATGAAGATGAGCATATCGCAATGATCAAACGACAATTCAAGCACCTTTTGAAGAAGAAATAAGTTCATTTCAAGATGCTTGGAAATACCAACAAAAGTTGGCACATGCTCAAGAAATAGAAAACATGCGACAAGAAGAAGAAGGTGTTAGAAGCCACTTCCGACTACTCGAGCACCAGTAATAGCTATGACCAAAGTGCATGTCTAGAATGAAGGACCAACCATGCTTAGGAATTGCAGGTGTCGTTAACTCCGACATCAAGGATGAAGGTATGTGATGTCTTACAATGAGTTTCTTAGAGTAATAAGATCTACTAGAAATAAAGATGCATGAAAAAAGGAAATCGGATGTTGAAAAGGTTTGATACAAATTCCATTGAAGAATATTCTTTTAGAAGGGAGAAATGATTGATTCGCAATAAAATGATTTTCAGAAATAAAAGTATATTTTCTTGCGTGGATAAGGAAATCCATAAAGCTTAAAGTAAAATCGAGCTATTTTTTCAAAGAAAAAGGAATATCATTCACATACTTTTTCACATGTTGAAACTAAAGCCATTCTTCTTGACTGACCTTCCAAACAAACGGAGCTTCACGAGGTCTTGAAATTCTTTACTATTTAATAGTACACATTATATCTTTTTAAAAAAAGTTTAAAATAATATTTAAATAAGTAAAAAGAAAAGGTGCCGTCGTCCACTATTTACTTCTCGTTTTCGCGTTTGACTGTAGACTGTAGAATTTCCACGTAAATATTGAGATATTTGTGTCCTTGTTAGCTATTATTGTGGAAATCGAACCCCCAATTTATGCATGATGTCCTTTTAGATGTCTGAGGTAGTGAAATAGATCCTACTTGTCCATGGTATCGTATTATATGCCATTAATTATCTTCGGTATGTGTTTCAATGGAATTAATATTTATACAAGCGTTGGAAGAGAATATTATAAAGCAAGAACTGTTGCGATATGTGGTTTGATCCTAGAATTAAACAGGTTACCCTTGACCCAATCCATGTTTGGGTCTGAGTTACTCGAATTTCAAAAGGTGTTCGAATTGCGGGCGTGAGTTGATCGCCATCGGGACGAGATGGTAACATCTCACGTCGCCATCTTCACCAAGAATTGTTGCCGATCAGAGGAAAGCACCTAACAAGATGAAGAACGCACGCATTATCTCTTCTTTGACGTAAAGGAACCAGCCACGAATGCGACAGACATCCACTACTGCATTCGGTTATCGCATTCAGATAGACGAGGAAAACAAGTATGCAAGCACCTTTGGATAGAGATTAATACGAAATGATCCACAAAAAATAAATACTTAATTACCTCTTTTATCTTTGAAAATCATGGATTTAAGGATCAGAATCACGTCATGGGTTTTATATACCAAACATCGAATACCGCTCGTGCCTAATTAGGCACAGGAAGAGGAAAATGGCCATTTGCCGTATGAAACCAAAGAACGGATTGGTTAGCCTAAATAGATCAATATATCGTACAATGGTTCCACGGGTTTAGATATCTTTTCAAGTTAAATTCGTGTATAGATTCACACCATCATCTCAGTCGTTCAAAGAAAATAACAGCACACTATTTCCAAATAATCACTTTGGCTATTACACATACGAACTATTAATATCGTAAAATCCTTCACTATCTTTCTAAGAGCAGTACGCATTAAATGCTCATTAACCAACGATGAGAAGAACAATCTAATGTACCCCAACCACCCTTGTTTTTTTTACACTAGTATACCTCTATTTTTTTTGCAAGTACACTTGTGCCCCTGTATTCTTGCGAAATCCACAACGATGTCCTTGTGCCAACAGAAGGGCGAACACAGGCACAAATGCAATTGCAGAAAAAGCCAAGGGCAGAAGTGTTATTAGAAAAACTCAAAAGAACACAAGTGTAAAATACCTAATTTTAAATCCACCTTCTCCCATCCTCCAAGCCCTTCAATCATGTATACATTATGTTTCTAATCGGCAAAATAAACACAATGCAGTGCACAAATAAGGAACATCTATCATCACCTCCACGTGTTTTCGAAGACAGCGACAAGGGAACAAAAGGAAGAATGAGGTGCCAGTGCGGCTTAGCATGACGGAACGACGATCTATGCAAGCATAGGTTGTCGACAGGAAGAGCGGGGGATGAGATGGTAGCAGATTCTGGGGAGCATGTAGTATAATTGCATAACAGGTAAGGGTACAAATGCAAAATTTCAAAAAAAAATTAATAGCTCCAGCAGTCCCATCCCCAACTGAGATCCCAACACTGAACATCATATGGAGAGCACAAACCACAATCAAAATTTAAAAAAAAATAAACTCCAGTTGGGCACCAAACCAATGCTTTATAGTTTATAGTGCTACCCTTTCGCTTTCTCCAATCCCACGAAAGCAACACCACCAATAAGTAGGGGCATTCCCATTGCTAAACCCAACACCTTTGCCCTTAAAGGTTCCCATTAGTTGCCTAGTTTTCCGAGATTCCCCAGTCACCCCAAACAAATATTCCAAAGAAATATCACACCAGGTTTAGCCAATGTAAAAAAAAAAGTGGGTTTCCTCCATTTATCAAATGGGTGAAGAGAGAAAGGGGAAAAAAACTATATATAGTCAAAGAGCTCATTTATTTACCCCCACAGTTAATTACCCACAGCATATGCCCTCACCCCTCCCTTTGTTCTCCACACCCTTTACAGTCCATTGTCTCCCTTTTTCTCCTGTGGTTCATTGATGCACACTTTATCGTTTTTGGCACTCTTTATACTCCCACCACTTGTGTTCAAAGCTTAGCAACTCCCCAAGTATATTTAGATGATTGAGAGGAGATGGGGTGAGCAAGCTTACCATGAAGGAGCACCTGAGCTATGAGGAAGTGGAGACCGCCACCAAAGGCTTCGCGCTCGACATGCTGCTCGGCAAGGGCAGCCATGGCTGCGTCTACAAGGGCGTTCTGAAAAACGGTAACCATGTTGCAGTGAAGAAGCCTTCTTCGCGTACGAGATCGGCATCGGAGGAAGCAAGGCTGGAAATGGAGATTGAGATACTGTCATCCATCAACAGCCCGCGACTGATCAACCTTGTGGGCGTCGGCCATAAAGAGCGAGAGAAGCTCATTGTTATGGAGTACATGCCCAACGGATCCCTTCACGATCTTCTCCATTCTTCCCCGGTGCCACCACCTTGGTCTCGACGGTTGCTTGTTGCTCTGCATATCGCGCAGGCGGTGCAAGCGCTACACGAGTCCACTCCGCCTATCGTCCACCGTGATATCAAGTCGTCTAACATACTGTTTGATCCTGGTTGGAACGCCAAGTTGGCGGATTTCAGCCTTGCCGTTCGACAAGCCGACTTGCCCTCGTCAGCTCCTTCTCCAGCTGGCACAATAGGGTACCTGGACCCTTCCTACACCAGGCCCGGGAAGCTCAGTCCTAAGAATGACATCTTCAGCTACGGTGTGGTCCTTCTGGAGCTCATCAGCGGCCGCCACGTGATGGATGCAGCCTACGAGACAACATCGATCGTTGCATGGGCAGAGCCACTACTGAGCTCTGGACTAGTATCTGAAGTTTGCGACCCGAGGTTAGCATTATCATGTACCATGAGAAAAATCATCAACCACCTCCTGAAGACAGCCACCCGTTGCATATCGCCAGAATTGGAAAAGCGACCGTCGGCCGGAGAGATCGCCAAGCAACTGCAAGCCATCGTCGAATACCTCCAGCTTTCCATCTGGGGTTACCTGAAGAACAACTTCTATGGGAGAATTTGCCCACGAATAATCAACTGGACGAGGAGAAGACGGTCAAAGATCACAGCAACAAGGATCATTTGCACAGATCACCTTTATGATGAGGATGAGCCAAAGACAAACCACCCTCGATCAATCAACGCAGTACAAGTTCCCCTCCAAGAGCCTTCTTAATTTCCTAAATTGTCGCAAATCTCTATACTGCTGATGCCTTTGATAATCTTCATGAATCCTTTCCTGATATTTGTGTTTCCAGTAGAATAATAGCAAATCAAATTATTGATGGGACAAACAAACATCTGGATAAGGGGGTCCATAAAAATCAGAGAATGGCATTAAAACTGTGACAACTGAGAAAAAGAAAAAAAAACTTGCAATAGAGTTCGCTTACCAACTGTGGGGCCTTTAATGTAGCTTTTATTTTGTCACCACCTTTGTGGAATGGCTTGGCTTACCCTATCCTTGGATCCAAGTGGCAAGACCAAATATGGATTCTATCCAGTTCCTGCATGCTCCTGAACGTGATCATGGCAGCAAAAAGAGATTTTTCATAAGCAAGAGATGATATATCAATCAGGGATAGTTTTGTACCCAACCCCACTTAAACGTGGATAAAGAGTGGACTTTGGGAATATCTCACCCATGGAAGATGAGAAAATCTGTGGCCCAGAGACAAAGATACTTTAGAGAGCAGAGCAGTTAGCAGATGTTAAAGGCTGCAATTACTCACCAGGGATGCCATGGATATCATTTCAGATCTACATCACGTGAGGCCCACCATACAACATGCATGAAAGAAATCCCATTTCAGGAGCAGCATTCTCTTCTTGCTTCTACAGGCCCATATAATGTATCCATATATTATAAGCATGGGGACAAAGAACAAGGTTGGAAGCATTTGATTGCCAACAAAGGTGATGTCTTTTTCCGGTGAATAAGAGACAAAGGAAACATGCATGAATCAAAATCCCGTGCGTTCCGTTACGGACAAAAAACTTGCAAAGCAGCCTCTTGAGGAAACTCCAAAATAGGACTTCATTTAACGTTAAGTTACATCTCTCAGAAGGGGAAAATACAGCAGGACGACACATGCACCACAAAAAAAAACTTGAAGGAACTGCAACCCCGACATCTGCACGTCGAACCGGCATTATCTCATGTTGCCTTCCCTTAAGACATCAATCATGTCGAAAAGTTTCTTGTCGGATTTGGATTTGACCTGCACATACAGAATTCTGATATTAAAAAATCATCGAGGAAGAGCATACATGATTTTTTTTCTTCTGAAAAAGATAAAATCTTAATTTTGGCTAAGGTCTTCCTTTTGAGGGCTCCTTAACGAGGAACAGCAATGGTTAACTAATGGTAGAGGGGAAAGTCCATTGAAAAATTCTCCTGCAGTGCGATGTCCATAGATTGTGCCTAGCGATCTTTTTGCTTCATTGATGCAACAATCTGGCCTAGCACTTGTGCAACAAGGCATTTTCACGACTTGAATATTGGCATCCATACATAACTTTCACCACAATCTTCTGACACCTCCTCCGCCCCTCCAACTCATCGCTGATGTGCCCTGCCATCTTCCACCCTGTCAAGCCTGACAATCCCCTCCTGCACAGTAGCAAGCCTCTGAGCTGGTTACTCCGTCTAAACACTGGTCTCTCAAAGGTCATCTTTCTCTTAATTATGTTTGTAAATGTTTCTTCAAGTTTCACCACAACGTAAAAAGGGTCTCTCAAAGGTCATCTACATCATATACTGCAAAAAAATCATAGAATTCTTTTCGATCTGCGGAAGAGATGTTATGAACCCAGGTGTTTCGGTATTTTCTCTTCACCGCCTGCCGCTAGGATTGCCCTAAAATTTTGGAAATGGAAGTTCTGTTTTCTTCTCTGAATTCGGTCACCCCGATCATTAAAAAAAATATTTCCTTCCTACTTGAAATAAAGTGCAACAAGACAGTTAAGCATGACCTTCTTTGAAAGGAATAAGGTGGCATCGACTGCTCCCTCTGCGTAAATGGACCGACCACATACATTGTGCTGAAACTCAAAAGAAACTCTGCAATTAAGACAGAAATAAAGGTTGAATTAGCAACCACTGAACAGGATTTAACCATCAGTATATAATTGAGGGAGGATGGCTACATACGTTTGATCTGGCGATGTCAAGTGGTACATATGAAATGCATGGCCAGATAAATACTCCTCAGGGACCCCCACCATCTCAACCTGCATCTTGGGATCTCTAATCTGCTGGATCTGCATTTAAGAAACCAAGGCCACAGAAATAAGAGATACTGCCCAATAAGAATTATCTTTTTACAGTGATTTTTGCTATCAACTGCAAAAATGCCTTTTTTTCAAAAAGACGGATAAGTGCCTGATTACAAGAAGGAATTTTATCATTTGCCCACGTTAACTTCTGCAATATTAGTAATGCTCCTTCCTTTTTCGAAATATCAATTATGTCACTAACTTCTTGAGTTTTATCACATGTGCCCCTCAAGTTAGTTGCCGTCGTCTCAAAGGGACTTTAACTCTTGGACATAAAGGTACTTTCTAACTAATGACTAGGATATATTGATCATTTTCTTAAAAATCGTTCTCTTCTTCTTCTTCCACTCCCTCCTCCTACCTCCTCCAGCCCCCTACTATACACCAGCGCCCCCCCCCCCCCCCCCTCTGCCCCACCTCTTCCAGCCCCCTCTCTGTCACTCACAACTCCTCCCACACCCACCTCTAGCTCCCTCCATTGTCACCCCCCCTCCCCCACCGCCTCCGTCCCCCTGCAACCCCCGAGGATCTCAATCAACTCCTTCACCCAAATTTCTTCTTCAAACATACCCTAACCCAGGTCATCACCACCGACCACCCTCCTTACCTCCAACCACATCCGTTCACACCTTCTGGATCGGCATGGCAATGAGATCTGCACAAATGACAAAACATTGAAGCTCCATGTGACAGCAAACGCTAGGTGATTGTCTAACTCGAGGCTGATAGGCATGGGTTGTCGGAGGTGAGGTGTGGTGGTGGTTTGGATCAAGGGTAAAAGCCGAACCAAACCGGCCGGTTGAATCGGTTAAATCAAGACCAGAGGGAAAACAGTCCAACCATCCAGTTTTTATTCAGAAATAACAACCAGTCAACACTCGGTTGGATCACTTAAATTCGGTTGAACCAATTGAACCAAACCACCGGTTCAACCATCATTTTTTGATAAAAAAAAAATAATTTCCAATAAATTATCAAAATACAAACTTTTTCGAAAGTATTCATAATCTAGTCTCATTCTAACCCATAGCATAGTACTCTTTAATTTCTTCTCCTTCACATGTGTCAATGAATCATTATCGTTTGCCCTTCGTGCCATATGTGCATTACATCTCTCTTCTCACATTGTGTATGAGGCTGTCCACTTATAACAATAATAAGCGAAGAAGACATTGTCATAATCATACTAAGAGAAGCAATAATTAACGATGTTTATCGTTAATTAGAGTTTAATTACTTTTAAAATTATTAATTTTTTACATCACATATATGTATTTATATAAATTTTATGAAATATGATTATTATGCCCTTTCGAGTTTTTTTAAGAACATTTATAGCCCTAACTTTTAAGCAATATCATTTGTGCTCCAATATTTTCTTAAAAATTTCATAATATCATCCTTGTGTTGGTATAAAATGGAGCACAAGTTTACCAATAAAATGCCACTGCTACTGATTTTGTAAAAATATAGAGGATACATGAATCTATATAAAAAATAGGGGTATAAGTGTTATTGGAAAAACTTGGAGGGACAAGAGTAAACAAATCCTCGAAAGATACAATGTAACATTTTTCGTATTTATTTGTATCATATATCGGTTAACTCGGTTCGACCGGATTGAACTGTACGAACCAAACCAACAATACAGCGGTTCGGTCTTTTCCGATTTTTTGAACTGCTGACGTCATCACCGGTTCGATTGTTCGGTTCCAATGGTCTAACCATAAAACCAAAAACTGATACGTACCTGATTTGATGTCCGGTTCGGTTTCTAAAACCTTGGTTTGGATAACTTGTGGGAGGATTGTTTAAGGGAAGGGTGGATGCTGGAGAAGGGGTGGAGTTGTTACTGATGTGGCAATTGGTATTAATGTTGTTGATGACGAAGTTGATGCTGTTGCTATGATAGTTGTTGGTGGTGTGGAGGGAGGCGTCCATACCAGTAGATCCTCTTGTGAGGATTGTGAGTACTTCTACACAAGGGCTTTTCTTAGACTATGATGAGACTAACAGAATCCACTTTGCAGAAACATATGGGGATTGGAAAGGCAGGAGGTAGAGGAGGAAATGGTGATGCTGATCTATCGATGGTCTTGTGGTTTTCTTCGATGTTGATATCTTCTGTGATATCTTCTGGTGGGTGGTAATCTCCACTCTTTCTTTCTCGTCGAGAATCGAGATAGAGCCGACAGTTTTGGATGTTTTGTGGGATGGTGGGCATTGATGGCACAACGGTTATGTGGATATCTGTTGGGTTCCGATCGACTGTACTGCTATTTTTACCTATGATTTCCGCATTGAAGTTGGTGATGTACACGTGTATTAAATTGGACATTTGAAGTGAGAGAGGACGGAAGATTGAGATGATGACCATGTCTTTGATGGACTAATGAAATCAATGCATGTGTGCAAGATTGCAGAAGTTGGAAGTCAATTCTCAATTGGTCGGATCACTACCAAGGATTAATCGACAGTCAGATGACTAATTGAATTTAGTCGTTCTTTAGTCGGTATTGATTTTTTGATTATTTTAGATATAAACCATTTTTATACATATATTCTTATGTATTTACATTGATTTATACATTTTCAGTATTATCATCATGAAATAAAAGAAGTAATTGAATTAAAATAAGACATTAAGCATATTAGAACTTTTTCAGAAAAAAATAAACATATTTGAATAAGTATTCTTTTTTAAAAAGCAAAAAATACAATACAAAATCTCCATGCAGGACGAGTAGTCTACCAACCAACGGTTGACCGATTAATCAATAGTCAGTCGATCGCCCTATCGACTCGACTAGTCGGACCTGCTAGTCGACTTAGTCAAATCGACTTTTACAACAGTGCATGTGTGTGATTGCGATTGGAGGCGACAGCAACTTCGAGCAGCTCCAAATAGGGATGAGCTTGGGTTGGGCCAGTCCAACCCAATTCAAAGCCCGGTCCAGCCCAAATCTGAAACAATTTTGGGCCATGCTTGGGCCAAAATTTTTGGTCCATTTGCTAATTGGACCGGGCTTGGTCTCAACTCGGCCCATCCCATTAGGCCTGGAAGCTCGGTCCGTAAGAGAGCCCGAACAAGGGTGCCCACAAGCCTAGTCCGATAGAGGGCTCGTGAGCCTAGTTTTTGGCCTAAATGACAATCCTTGTGTGCCATAGCCACGGGGTTTTCATCCCACCACACACGAGTGCCCCCTAATAGGTCTGGGCCCAAGAAAAATAGCGATCACAAAAAGAAGGGGTAGGCATAGCTGCTTTCGTATGATCTTACATGCAAAATAAACGTTATTAAAGAATGGAGATTTGGGATGAAAAGATATAAGAAATATTAGAGTAATTAGAGAAGCATGTATCATACTTGACATCATGGATCGCTAAGAATTATAGAGCCAAATACAAGACTCCTAATCCTACTCTTATTATGATTTTAAATGGAATAGAATATACGGAAAGAGGACTCTTCAATTCCAAAAACCATCTACAAACTTCTCTTACTTTGTTGAAAAGATTCCACATTGTAAGAACCCTCTTTTCCAATATCATTGTGATCACAACGCTGCAAGCAATAGAGTAACAGATGTGCACTCATACAATTGGAGCAGATTCAGATGATATCAGTTCAGCCAAACTGAAAAACTATGCAGGTATTTTATAGCAACAATAGCTGTTAAAGAACAAATATATTACTAATACAACGCAAGAAAGAGAAAAAAGAACTCTTTCTACACACAGATATTGAGTTTTTTTTTATTTTCAACATGAGGGTGCATAGGCCCATCTCTTTCTACTTTCATCCGTTGCCATTGCCCATGGGCCGGCCCGACCTATAGAAAGTGTACAAACAATGGTCCGGCTCGGACCAAGCCCACAAAAATTGGACAAGCCCAAGCCCAACTGATATCCAACATTTAATAGGTCAGTCCGGCGCATAATAATTGGATCGGACTTAGTCTTGGGCTCCAAAAAAATAGTAGGCCTAGGCCCAGCCCAAAACCCGAAAAAAATAATTGAGTTGGGCAGCCCAGGCACGGTCCATGCTCATACCTAGCTCCAGGCAAGGACTACATGCTCTGGTGAAAAACTGGTGAATGCTTCGAGCAGCCCCAGGCGGCAGTTGCATGCTCTAATGATAATTTGATGAATGCTTCGAGCAACACCAGGTGGCAGCGGCTTCGATGCGCAGGGATGATGTGCCCAAGGTGGCTGGTAGAGGAGGTCACGGAAGAGGGATTGCGAACGAGGGGGACTTGGTTTTGGACTATTATGGACCTCAAACCCACACCATGGTTTGAATAAACCATGGTTTAGTTCAACCCACTGACGGTCAAATAAATGGAAGAGTACAAGTGATCAAGGTTTTAAAAAACATGAGGCATATCGAGGCGTTTTTCCAATATTTCTTCGAGGCGTAAGCTTCGAGGCGTATCGAGACGTAAGCCTCACTCCATAAAGAAAATATTTTATAAAACATGCTAATTAATCACAGCTATATTTTACAAGTCCTAGAATATTAAATAGCTTTGATAAAAAAACATACTCCATGACATTGCAAGGCTAATTCCATGTTATAAACACCATGGTCGCACGATAAAAGTTCTACTTCTAAACTCAAACAAGTTCTAAATCCCAACAACAACAAGGACAAAAGTTCAAAAAATATAATGACCATCAAGATACATAAAAAGGCTAACAAAGTAAGTTCTAAACATCAACAATCATTGCATCTCTAAACATCGATATCATCTCCACTTTCACTGCTACTGATTGGATCATCCAATGAATCATCCATATAGTTGATTTGTGCCTCGTCACCATCGTCGTCAGTGAGTTCCTCATTAGCTTGGATGACATCTTCTTCAATATCAACACTTTTTCCTACAAAATAAAACAATGTTTTCATAGATTTTGAGTATTATATATTATAATATAATCTAAGAGATAATATATATCTTAGATTCTTACTCACTTACCCTTACATTGCTTCTTCTTCGCTGGTCGTTCTCCACCTAGTTCCTCAATATCCACTATTTCATCCTCAAGAGAAAGATTTGCGTCAAGCTCGTGAAAAACCTCAACTTCACTCGTTCCTAGGTGGAACTCAGATATCCATTCATCATCTGAATCAATATTCTTCCAAACAAAGGGGATCCTCTAATGTCTTCTTTCTTACTTCTTTTTGCTTCAATCTCAAATTGAACATGCAAAAAAACAAGTCGTTGAGCTTCTCTTGCTTTAATTTGTTTCCTTCTTTTAGTGTGCATCTGTGCATCAACGGTTCGTTAATCATTATATTTGAAAATATAATGTGCTTGAACCATGGCCTTAAATTTCGGCGAATTTCGACCGAAATTCGGTCGAAATTCGGTTTCGTGGCAATACCGACATCGAAACCATGTATAATATCTGTTTCCAGGATTTCGGCCGAAATTTCAGCCGAATTTTCGGTCATTTCGATCATTTCGGTCCATTTCGGTCCATTTCAGTGGGAATTGTTCACAGATTTCTCGGATTTCGGTGGAATTTCGGTTCATTTCGGTCCATTTCGACTGAAATTGTTCTAGGTCACCATATGTCATGCCTAGGCCACTTATTGATATTCATAGGTACTATTTGGTCACTAAATGAAATTTATAGGTCACTATTTCAACCACCATTGCAATATAAGCCACTATTCCAACCACCATTGTAATAAATAAGGCCATTAAGGGTCCTATTTAAACCCAATAAATATAATGTATATGTTCTCATTCCATCTCACAACTTCACAAGTCACAATTCACAACCTAACTTAAGTCTTGGAGAGCCAAGTTTCCAAATTCCAAGTCTCGTATAACATACATTTTACGATCACAAACTCTACTATGCATTTATTTTGGCATACATGTTAAAATATTCGTGTTTGTGTGTGTGTCTTGTTTTATTTTTAAATAAAAGTATTATTATTCTTTTGAGAATTGATAGAAAAATTGAATGCCAAAATTTAACCGTGTACTGAAATATGAAATTTCACTCTGGACGGTCATTGATATGATGACCGAAATCATTATTTTAAGGTACTGAACATTATAACATCTTATTATAAGCAAAAAAACTTGTATTTATGCCTCTTTTATTGATTAAACAACATTACAAATCTTAAATTTTTGAAAAAATGAGTTTTCAAGTCGTTTTCCCAATTTCCGGCTATTTCACCGAAATTCCACCGAAATTCCTTTTCTGGGCTTACCGAAACGAAACCGAAAACCGACATTTTGAGGCCTTGGCTTGAACTATGGTTGTTCGTCAATCTCTTCTGGGTTAAAATTAAATTCTCACCTGATTGAACGAACTCCAATTTCGTTCACATCCCGATGCACTGCAAGTCAAACTCAAAATTCGTATGGCAAACTTCATCAACTCAGGTGTCTCAGCTCCAAATGCTCGCCACCAATCCGCTGTAATTTGTTAATACATGATGAAATAACATATTTATAAAAAAGAAAATAATTAAAGCTAGATGAAAATTTAATTACGATTGATTTCATACCAGGACTTCTCTTCTTCCTGGTGTCAATAGCATTTGCCCAACCAAACAAGCCTTTTGCATTAACATATGCATCAGACTGCAAGTCAATTTTCTCTCTTTCTTCCCTATCCAGGATCATCCTTTGCAGGCAAGAGTACCATCCAACTTTGACCTCATAATCATTGTTGAATGTTGGTTCATACAAGCATTGTGGATTAAGGAAGTAAGCAGCAACATGCAAATGTGTATGAAGTTGTTTATCCCATCTCTTATCAACAATGTCCCATAGTTGCTTGTATTTTTCTTCATTATTGCGTAAATTTCGAGCGATTTCCTCCTTTGCCCTATCCATGGCTTCATAAATAAATCCCATTGGAGGATATTTCTCACAATCAACCATTCTCAACACCATCACCAATGGCTTTGTCGTTCGGATCACATAAGCAACACCAGGCCAAAAAGATTTGCTCTTCAAAATAATATTTTGGACACTCTTGCCTTTTTCCTTGGATGAGTAAGAACTAGATTTCCACCTTTTTGAGGTGAAAAATGACTCCAGATGATCCTTCACTATGAGTAATCTCTGCAAGGTGAGGAAAGTTGTAGCAAAACGAGTGACAGCGGGTCGCACTAAATCTCCACCTACATGATTCCTCACCATAGCCAACACCCATGCATGGTTGTATATGAAGTTGATGATTTGCTTTGCCTTCTTAAATATAGAGTCATGCAAAGGCAATTTCAAGATGTCCTCCAACATAAGATCAATACAGTGTGCTGCACATGGAGTCCAGTACAAGTGTTCCCTCTTCTTCATCAGCATCCCCACTGCTGCTTTATATGCTGCTGCATTGTCAGTCATAACTTGTATTACACTTTTTTCACCAACTTCCTCGACAACCTCATCCATTAACTTGAAAAGAAATTCCGCATTTTTAACTTGTTCGAATGCATCAACAGATTTTAGGAACCAAGTTCCTCTTGGGTTGTTCACCAAAAAATTGATCAATGTACGACCTTTGATATCTGTCCAACCATCAAACATAATACTACATCCTATCTCTGACCAGGATGCCTTAACATCATCCATCATCGCCTTTACAATCTCCACTTCTTCCCTCAATATCCAAGTACGCAACTCATGCATGCTTGGGGGTTTAAATCCCCACCCAAAGTTTCCAACTTCCTGAAACATTGTCTAATAAGAAGGGCTATTGGCCACGTTGAAAGGCAATGTATTTTCAATAAAGAATCTCCCGACGCTTTTGCAAACCCTCCTTCTTTCTTCTTTTTTCCACGAAGCATTCAGAGTTACTTGTTTGGAAGGACCTTGGGCACTCCCAGACCCAATCCCTAGCTTTCCACTTCCACCTTCACATGCACCTCCACCTACAAAAAAAGTCCATAGGACCTTTACCTTTGCGTGCATCGCTAGATCCCGTGGACACATGTTCATCAAATCCAGATGATCCAAGATTTGTATATGCTCCCACTCGACGAACCTCTTCCATCTCTTCATACAATCTCCTTCTTGCCTGATCCTTCTTGGATAAAAAAATCCTTCATGTCATTTTGGACTTCAATAGGCACATTTGGACAACTTCTAACATTCTTGCGGCTCTTTACCAAATGCTCTTTAAATCTAGAAATGCCTCCAGTGACGGTTTGTCCACAAAAACTTGCACTTCACATACTTGTATCCTTTCATTTTTTGTCCCCTTCTAGCTCAACCTCTATGCCACATTTCCATACGGGATATGTTCTTTCCTTCCCCGAGCTCCCTCCATCTCTTCTAGCTTTTGGTGCCATTTCTGAAATGTTAATCATACAGTATGATATATGAATCACAATTATAAGCTAAGCTAAAAAAATTCAGCAATCTTCAACAGTCACAAAACTATGTGGGTTCATGCTTTGGTACAAAACTATATCGAATCTCATGCTTTCAAGGAAAAGTTTGTGAGCATGTCTAAGGGATTTTTACATTCATGCCTATGTGGATAATGTTGGTTATGCAATCGGCAATCCTACTTCAACATGAACCAGCAATCATGCCCAAGGCCCCCAACAACCAAAAAAAGAATATAAGCACCAAAAAAGATATATTTACTTCATATGGAGATTAGGGCTTGCAAGTAAACTGAGGACTTGGGGATACCAAGGGAAGGAGCAGGTGCCAGGCAATGCAGCAGGCGATGGAGCAGGCAATGGAGCGTGGTCACCACGCTAGGCGATGGAGCACGGGCACCAGGCTAGGTGATGGAGCAGCCGAGCAGGCGATGGAGCAGGCGATGGAGCAGGTTTACAGCAACTGGCGGCAGCAAAGCAGAAGTCAGGGGAAAACCTAAGAAGTAGGGCGACGCGAGAGGTCTTGCCACTTAAATGTCACGTGCATGACACGTGACATGAGCATTCATGAGGCGGCGCCTCAATTGCGCCTCACGCCTCAGCGCCTCGAGGCGTGCCTCATGGCATTTGAGGCGCACGCCTCACTGAGGATGCTTGAGGTGTGCGCCTCGAGGCGTTTTTCCTAGAAAAACGCCTCGATGCGCGTTTTTCAAAACCATGCAAGTGATAATGGTGCAAGAAGTAAGGGGCAGAAGCCTCACAACTAATATTCCTAAAAAAGGAAGGGTATAACTAATATTGCAGAAGTTAAGACGGGAACAAGTGGTAAAATCCCTTGCAATAATCATAATTTTGTATAAGGAAATGAGGAAATGGCATATATGTAAAAAAAATGAAATTTTAAAAAGTGACCCTCATACTAACAACGAATGAATTGCCACACGAATGGTTCCGCATGTTATCAATCAAAATTTTTGCATATAGACCAATCAACAGAGTATCCTTACCAGCAAATGAATACAGAGCAAAAACCATTCATTCTAATGTGAGACTTGAGTTAGCAACTGCAAAAAATGCCTTTTAAAAAAAGAAAGACAAATGCTTGATTTCAAGACTATAATTTTCTATAAGATGGAACGAAATGAGGTAATGCTATCTCTGTAAAATAAACAAAATTTAAAGAGTGATCCATGTAGCTGACTATACTTAATGTGGCAAAAGGTTGTATTGTTGTTTACGATACTAACTATTGACGACTTACCAAACAGTTTTGCATATAAAATCATTCAGAATTTTGCATAGAGGTTAATCAACAGAGTGTCCATTACGGTTTTTTTTTAAAGGTAGTGTCCATTACGGTTAGGTCTATGAAGTACAGCCAAAATGACTCGTCTGATTAACATACAAATGCAAATGTATACCACATACGACTGGAAGCAAACTTGGCTGTTTGAATTTTATGTCAGGCAACATTAACAGCATAATGACAACTACGGCATGTTGTACCTGGTTCATGTCAAAAGAAACACCCAGCTTCTGGAAACAGGAAATGATAGCTTTGGCAGTACCAGAAGTATCAAGCTTGCTAGCTTGATGGGATTCCATTACCTGTTGATTAGAAATCATAGAAGGTATCCATATCAGCATGAATTAATAGCTTCTTGAAATATACTTTTGGATTTCAACAAGAATAAGGTATGTTCAAATGAAAACGACCTACCTGCAGTGAATAACCAGAGAAAGCACCTGGAAACTGATTGGCCATAATCTCCATGGCAGCAAGAAATGCAACAACCTACGGTTGAAGGTATAAAATAAAAGGAAAAAACTCCTTGGTTTGACTTTTGAAAAATTCATAGTAACGAACCCCAGCAAACCACAAGATCCAACTCAGCTTCAAAAAAACACAAGATTAACATTTAATGCAAACCTGCTTGCCCATCTGAGGAGAAATTACAGCATATACATTTGCTTCTTCAACTGTCCGATGCAGCTTTTCCCTATCTCCACCTGTTGTTCCCATGACAAATGGCACACCAACTTTACAGTAAAGTTCCGCATTCGCTGTAGAATATATGATATAACACAATAAGAAAAAACATAGCAAAGTAAAATAAATACATATATCAAAGCCAACCCTGAAACGCTCATTACGGGACCAAATGCAACTAATTTCTATTCATAGATTGCACATGTTAATCATGAGGTACCAAAACATTTAAGTCGATATGCATTGAATGCATTGGAAACAGAGGAAAGCAGAATTTCTGCAATCACAGTAAATACAGAGAACCATATACATAAACGATAAATTGACTGACACAAGCAGACTTACATGGCAAGGTTCGGTCAAAAAGCTAGCCAATGAAGTACTCCACAAAAAATTTTCCTTTATTTGAGAGAAGCGATAAGTGTTACAGCTTGGATCGGTAAGCTTGGGGAAAGGGTATATCAGAATAGATAATAATAAATATGAACCCTACATAAAAACTGAAAAATACAAAAATACGCTTGAAAAGTAACAACTCGCATATACTCGAACACTCTCACCAAGCTTAAGCATAGATTTCTAACATATTTATTGTGATAGCATAGCTCAAAGAGGCTTTGGAGAGTCAGCAGAACAGTGGAAATTCGTAGAACTCTCATTGGATGAGGCTCCTAGGGAAATGACCATTGATCTCTACATAATTTGTTCTTCCGTGCAATATGGGGTTATGAGCAATATGCATGGCAGCAGTATTGACTCATCTCAACTCCCATCAGTGTGTTTGATGGAAGATAAAGGTCAGCAGGCACAACATGAATCCATTGTATCCCTGCTGCTGAGTGGGCCATCACACTACATATTCTTCAAATCCGTTGATGTAAAGACCAACGACCATGCAAATCAAATGAAATAAGGATTCAAAGAATCAAAAGTCTAGCCATGATGTTATAAAATATGAAGAATGCGGAAGCGAACATAGAAAAAGAATAAACAAAATAAGAACAGCGGGATTTTAACGTGGAACCCTACTCCGTGAGGAGCGGGATGAAACCACGGGAGAAGCCTTCAAAGGGGCGGATACTCCATTCCTTTTTCTCAATGAGTACAGGAGGTCTGGGGCTCCTTATATAACATTCCCAGAGCCTCCAAGTCCCACCATTGGGTGGTATGGGACTAAACCAAGCTTGCAAAAGTCGGCCGACTAGGCCGACTAGTCGGTCCGACTAGTCGAGTCGGGGGGGTAGCCGACTCGACTAGGCCTAGTCGGCCCTTAGTCGGTCCACCCGACTAGTCTGGCCGACTAGTCGGTCTAGTCGGCCGACTAATCGGCCGACTTTTACAACAACCTTCTTTGTTTTTTTTTGTTTTTCACTTTTTTTAAAGCAAACATATTCTAATATGCTTAATGTTATATTTAAAGTCAATTATTTCTTTTGTTTCATCATGATGTCATATAAAATGTACAAATATGTGTATATACATACGAATATATGTATAAAAAACTGATTTATATATTTAAAATAATTAAAAATTCAAAACCGACTAATTCCGACTAGTCGCCCGACTGCCGACTAATCCTTAGTAGGTGACCCCGCCGACTGAATACCGACTACCGCTTTCTGCAACCTTGGACTAAACACAGGATGGGGTAAATGGATCTTCTCCAGGATCCATTTACCCTGCTACAACTCAATAGGTGCACTACCAAATACTCCAACACTCCCCCTCAAGCTGGAGCAAGCAATGCTCAGCTTGGACAAACAAATAGAAAGAAACTCAACTCACGCTACAGGACACTACGGACAATATCAACCCAACGCGCACATGCTGCAATCGAGGACGTTGCTTCTCATGCCGTGCAGGTGAGGTGGACGAACGGGCTGGAGTGTGAGTCAACTGAAGACTCGGAATCTGACCATCGAGTCTGAAACTGCACCTGAAGTCTCCTCGTCGGAGAACTGGGTCTCTCCCATCTGGCTCAGAGAATGGTGCACTGCTCTGGTGTACCTATGATACCACATGAAAATCCTTGCCCTCAAGGGAATGGTCCTCTGTTCTGGAGTCCCTATGGCTCACATGAAAACTCTGGCCGAACAACAACAAGAATGATGGGGACCTCGAACTGATGATGGCAACATATGCTCATCTGAAAATGACCGCATACTCGTGCGTGTCTGAAACTGGACTCGGAAGACAATCATCAAGTCTGAACAACTGCGCATCAAACTGGGACTTGGAATCTGAACGTCGAGTCTGGAATTGCGCATGAAAATCTTCGTCTGAAAAATTGTAGAGTCTGAAAATTATGAACTGGTCTGACGAATCTGATATCTCTGAATATGCAACATGACCTGTGACTCCACACAACACTCCCCCTTTCTCCCATACTTGTCGGAAAACATGATCGTCGACCAAGTTGGGAGAAACAAGATAGAAGGGGAAAGCAAAACATACTTGCGGCTTTTCATTTTTTTAAGCCGTCATGTTTTTCCTTTTTTTTAAAAAAACATTTTTTTCTTAAAGCCGTTTCACCTTTTTTTTCTGGCTTTCAATCAATTGTTTTTGAAATGCGTGCGGCTCTTTTTTTATTGCACGTGCACCATAAACCGGTTACTGGTTTAAATAACATAAAGAAATGTAACCAACGTTTATTAGATATCTAATATCTCTATGATTCGATCGATTGCGTAAGGCTCGCGATAGCAACGGAACAGGGGAAAGTATACAGAAAAGACATTTCGTTTTTATTATATTAGTAATTAGTATTAGCTTTAGTTATATTAGTCTTGGTTAGTGATACCGGCCCGGTAAGTCCTTTCTTCCGTGACGAACTTTAAAAATTAAATTAAATTCCACACGCACGTCACGGACACGGACATGGGCACAAGCATGGACACGGGCCGCGTGTGACGTAGCAAGGCGAGGCGCACACGCGCATGTGTGTTAGATGCACACAGGCCCAACAGCCTTAAATTCACATTCCCCTGAGAAGCCCACATGTGCTTGGAGAACACTCACTTACGACCTCATTGTCTTCCTCTTAAATAGTTCATGTGGTACTAAAGAGGTAGAAGAGGTTTGTGAAATACATAGACGGATCGAACATTGCCCAACATATTTCATAAACCTTAATTAATAAATAGAAAATAAAAAAATTAAAGATAAAAATAAAATAAAATAAAATAAAATACGATTGAACTATGTCTTTCAGCATAGGTAGCATGTTGCTTTAAACCTTACCTAGCAATGATTCATCTGCATACGGAGAGACGTGGTGAACTATATCTTGAACCAGGCTCTCTGATTCAGGTTTTAATAAATCATGTAAACACAGATGATGAAACGAGGATATGTTCGTATCAATGTGCGCATTTCAACCTTCGCAAGAATCTGTTTCATGAGTGCTCTAGTGAGAATACCTAACTCCCATAAGCCTCAACCTAGGGTTACACTCACATAATAGGAATCTCCAAGGATGTACTGTCCAATCCTACACCCTGTCACATATGGCTTGATTGCATTCAAAGAAAATCTCTTCTTCTACCAAGAAAGCACCGAAGCACTACGCGTCATAGGGATAGGTCAGGAGTCAAACTCCTAAGTTTGTGCTTCTATCGAACAGTGACACAGCTTAGTTGTCCCTTTGAACCATTCCTCATGGGATCTACAGATTTGGATTGGTTAGGTTACTACCGTGGTGTTCAACTAATGGATAAAAAACACATCTCCCTCGACGCACTGAGTACTAGCTTTCTAGCTAGACCCTTTGTGAGATGATCAGGAATGTTCTCTACAAATTTCACAAATTGTAGAGATATTACACCTTGGGTAATGAAGTCTCTCACCTCTTCATACCTTAACCTCATAAAACGTTTTCCCATATTACCCTTACATTGTTTAGCTTAATCTATGGCAGATCTACTATAACAGTGAATAAAGATAGAAGGAAATGTTTTTGAAATGATGGGTAAATCTATTAAAAGGTTTCTTAGACAATCTGTCTGACAACAAGCTAAATCTAAAGCTATAAACTCAGCCTCCATTATGGATCTTGCTCTAGCAGTTTTTTTGGAGGATTTCCAAGAAACTGCAACACCACCAAGACGAAACACATAACCACTAGTACACTTAATTCATCAAAGTCTGCAATCCAATTTGCATTCGTATAGCCTTCCAATACAACTAGAAAACCAGTGTATTGAAGACAGTATTCCACAGTACCCTTAAGGTATCTAAAAACTCTGAGCAAAGCCTTCCAATGGTCAACGTTAGGACAGCCAGTGTACCTACTTAACCAACTGATATATTAGGCTTCATATGACTTGAGCATATCTAAATTAGTCCATAGAATTACCAGTGTGTGCTTCAGCCATCCCCGGTTTAGTAGTATTAGCACGAAAAGCAGCAGAGTGAAGTGAAGCGGAGTAGGTAATTAGTTTGGAGGAACTAGACACTGGAAAGCACAGGGCTCAGAAGCCAGAGGGCCACCCCCCTGCCGCAGCCTCGTGCTAGGTGCCTCGACACCTTTGTTTCCACTTTCGTTTCTCCCCTGCTTCGACTGAAGTAGTGACAATACTCTATTTCTTTAGTCTAGTAGCTTTGAATCTCACTTGCTTCTCTTTCCCGCTAGCGGGGTCGGTCATTTCCTCAATCCTTTGATCCCCAGAGCTAGCTGGTTCTCCCCGAAATGCGTTGAGGCGCAGCAGTTGACGTTGAGGCGTGCAGTTGAATAAGGATGAATCATATGGAGTACTAACATGCACACTATGGTACATATCATACCTATGTAAAACCTTTTCTACATAGTGAGATTGGTTTAGAGTATAGATAGAAGTAGATCTACTCAATTTTATACCAAGTATAACATCAGTTATTCCGAAATCTTTCATATCGAAGTTTTTAGCAAGAAAGGATTTAGTTTCAGAAATAATAGATAAATTGATACAAAGATTAAAATGTCATCGACATATGATATAAGCACATGATTACAATATATTCACAGAAGATTTAGAATAAATACATCTATCTATCATATTTATTAGTAGTAAAGATAAAATAGTTTCATTAAATTTATCATTCCACTACTTAGGTGCGTGTTTTAGACCATATAAAAATGTTACTAATCTACAAACCTTGTGTGTTTGACCAGGGACTACAAACCCTTCAGGTTGATCCATAACAAATCTCTTCTTCAAGATCGCCATTTAGGAAAGCAGTCTCGACATCCATTTGATGGATCTCGAGATTATGGATCGCATCTAAAGCGACAAGAACACGAATAGAGGTAATTTTTGTTAAGGGAGGATAGGTGTCAAAATAATTAACACCTTCTTTCTGTTTGTAACCTTTGGCACAAGCTTGGCCTTAAACTTAGCTATGGAACCATCTGCCGGCAACTTCTTCCTGAAGACCCATTTACATCCAATAGTCTTGTATCCTAGGGGATCGGTTAGAATCCATGTGTGGTTGTTCATTATGGATTCTATTTCAATATCAATTGCTTCCTTCCATAAACTAGCATCTATAGAATTCACAGCTTCATCATAGGTCTTGAGGTCTTCTCATATTAAGTGAGAGTAGAAATCAGGATCAAGGTACTTAGTCCCTCTAGCTCTTTTACCTCGACCTAGGTCATTAGGAGGCTCAACAACTTCTTGATTTAAGGGTTCTGCTTCTTCAATAATTGGAGTTGTATCTTGAGGGAATTTAAGGATTTCAAAGTTTGAAGATCCTTCACCAACTTGTCTAGGGAAAGAAGATTTGAGAGGAAAAAAGTTTTCATAATATACTGCATTTACGGGTCTGATCTCTAGTATAGAATTGATCTTAATTTCTAGGATATCAGATTTTATAACTAGAACTCTATTGGTATTATTATTTCCTACATGCCTTAGGAAAATAGAATCCATTGTTTTAAGACCTAACTTCCTCTTCTTATTTTCAGGGATCTTAACTTTGACCAAGCATCCCCATACTAAGGTGCTTTAAAACAAGTTTCCTGTTAAACCAAAGTTTAAAAGGAGTTTTATCTATGTGTTTAAAGAGATGCGGTCAAGCACATAGTTTGTGATTAAGAGAGCATCCTCCCACAAACGTTGGTCGAGACCAGATTCATCTAACATGGCATTGACCATATCGATCAGCGTTCTAGTTTTCCTTTTGGCCAGATCATTAGACTGAGGGTTATATGGGTCATTGGTTTCATGTATAAAGCCATGTTCCTCATAGAACTGGATAGTTCATTTGAAGTATACTCACCCAATCTATCAGATATAATCTTGTAGACTTTAAACTTTTTCCATTTGCTAATCTTTAGATCTTAGCAAATAAACATAACAGTGCTTGGAAAAGTCATCTATAAAAGTCACAAAGTAGCGCATAATATCACGAGTAAGAACATGGATTAGATCACATACATCAATATGAACAAACTCAAGCAATACAGAGTTTCTATTGATATAATCTAGCGTCATTAGCAAATTTGGCATCTACATTATTCGTTAAATCAGTTTTGGGAATTAAGTCCATGTGAACCATATACTTCATTGTATTTTTGTTCACAAATCCTAAGCGAGCATGCCAAACATTGGATGAAGTAGTAGTAAAAAGAGCTCTAGTGCCATTCTCATTAATATGGGGAGAACAATTACAAGACTCGACACTAAGGATGATAAGGCCAATATAAGTGTAGCTGACAACAATATAAAAACCAAAACGAGAGATTACAACTTTATTACCCCAACTTAATAAGGAGTAATTAGAAGACATACCTAGAGCTTCACTGACAAGGTTCTTAAAACCATGAACATGTAAAACATCTGTAACTTCAAGACTTAACTTGATGTGAGCTTCAAGTCCGTACGTCCAAAGCTTACAATGTGTTTCACGGAGACATCATCACCCCAAGTAATGACATGGCTGCTATCGACCTAATAGGTGGAAAAAGATCGGTCACAATAGATCTGAGATACTGCTCCAGAATCTAACCACCAATTATCATGTGAGGGAGAAATAACATTAAGAATATTAGAGTTGGTTTCTAACCTTTCAGAAGCGTCGACCTCCACAAAAATCATATTAACTTCAGTATTCTTAGGAGGTTGCTTCTTTTGTCCCATGCGGTTATTGCATTCATTTACAAGGTGACCCAGCTTGCTACACGCGTAGCAGATGCGTTGGCCTTTAATATCAGTGTTATTATTCTGATCAGGTTGCTTGCTTTTCTTAAAAGGTTGTTAGGATTTGGGATGGAATTTATGGGATTTATTTCTAGGGTTGACATGGTCCACAAGATTGACATGATGATTGTACTTAGCGTCCTTTGCTCTGTGATGATCTTCAATTTGAAGAGACTTTGTGAGAGAAGACATGTTCATCTTTTCTTGTCTATAACGGAGAGTCTTTCCAAGAAGAGGGGAGTTTTTCAATTAGAATTGCTACTTGCACATTCACCTCAAGCTTATAACCACTAGCAGTAGACTTAGAGACAAGATTATGATATTCAAGAACTTATGCGGAGACAGGCTTATTTTCTACCATCTTATAATCAAAAACCTGGATAAAAGCATATCGTTCCAAACTCGCATCTTGCATACCAAACTTATCATCTAAAGCTATTCAAAGCTCGAGAGGAGTAGGGTGCATATGGTAGATGCCTTCGAGCTCATCGGATAAACCGAAGAGAATTCTACCATGACAACGGTAATTTATTACTTTAGGTATGTTAAGATGAGATGAGACAGGAGAAGCGTGTGGATCACTGGTTAAGATGAGATGAGACAGGAGAAGCGTGTGGATCACTGGAAGTGGAACCTATTGCGAATAAAGCATTAGAAACGAAATTGACATGATCCACAGGACAAGGCCTTAAATGTCAGTTTCGGTCACCATTTCGGTATCGATCAAAACAGAATTTCGATGGAATTTCGGTGGAATCTCGACCGAAATTTCGGTCATTTCGGTCATTTTTTGTACTAGGACCCCCATATTTCGGTCATTTCGGTCGGATTTTGATTCGACTGGATATCGATATTCGACAGAAATTCGACCGAACTTCGCTGAAATTTGAGGCCATGCCACAAAATTGACAGGATATTCAAGTTCCTCAGGAGGAGTTATAGCAAAAACCAATCCCAATGAAGTGAGACAAAATTTCATTTTTGTTGCCATCTACAAAAATGTAAACCTACATATTTTTCGGGTATAAGACTAGTAATATCTTCCATGCTTACTTCATTGCTCTAAGATCCATCTTTAGCAGAAGTTTAATTAACAAAGGCAATAACAAACAGTAGACAAAAAACTTGCGGATCTGACTTCACAATGTTGGGAAAACGATGATAATCTAGTACTGTTTGTGAGGTTATTTTCTATTTTTTGATAATTGTGATCAAAATAAAATAAAGGGTTCTTAGTTGCAAAGAGCCAGACTGGGAAATGGAGGCACGTCTGAAGACGTTGTGAAGTCATATTCTGTCGCTCCTATGCACGAGCTTGATAGCGGCCTGGCTCTCAGATTCAATCATCCCCAACTGGTTGTTGCCTCTCGATGATGGCAAGAGAACAGCGTGGAACATCCATTGGCCCTCGTCGTTATAGAGAAAACAAAGTAAAATTGCGTCGTCCACCCTCCCTCTTTTTTTTAATAAACATAGCACGACCCATTAGGGGTTCTCAGGAGAACATTTTTTTAAAGCCCTGTCGCCCACACGATTGGGGCATCATCTTCATGCCGCCGTCGCCGCTTCTGCTTGGGCGCGGCTGGAAGAGCCGCAAGGGGTGCGTCGTACCTCGCGAGTCTGAGCAGGAGGTTGAAGTGGAGGCGCGCCGAGAGGAAGGAGCGCGCGATGGGGGTTTGCGCGCCGCCTGTGGGGAAGCAAATGCCGCAACTTCGCGCAAGGAGCCACGATGTCAGTTGGTGCCGCCAGTGAATCAGGGAGGAGGAGCACGAGGCGCAGAGCCGGTGCCGCCTGTGTGCGCGCGGGGGCGCAGGGGCCAAGACGAGGGGGCGCGGCGGGAGATGGCCGCATGACGATGGTGCCCTAACGCTTAGGGTTGCGCGAAGAAGAAGAAGGCTCCGCCTGTGTCAGGTCTTGCCGGGGAAGAGAGCAGCACGTAGCGATGGGGAACTAGGGATCCCAAGGACCTTGATGTCGTGGTTGCGAACTTCTGGAGTGGAGGAGCCGCTGGGCCCTGGGACCTGGAGTTTGCGCCGCCTCGCATTGGAAAGAGCCACTCGTTGTGGAGGCTTGATCGCCTGGGTCTTTGGGGCGGAAGAGCCGCTCGCTGGAGATGGATATGGCGCTTCCTGGAGGGCAGTGGTTATGGTGTCGCCTTCTTGTGAACCCTCGGAAATTTGCTCGCCTGTAGCATCGGCCTGCGAGGGGAAGGCTAGGGCACGCCAATAGGTTACGGTGCCCAGCCTAGAGATTACGAAAGAAACCCCTTTTAAAAAAAAACTCCGAACAGGATATGAACATAACATAACAATGATCAGGAACTGGAGATTGACGGTTGCACAACTGGAGAACATGAACCAGATCTAGGGTTCGAATATCGTGGAACTGAACCCAAATCAGTAACTTGAAATATGCAGAATAATAATCTTTCAACACGAACAACCGATCTTGGAAAAAAAAAGAATATGAAACCTCGAAAATCGAACCCGCTCTGATACCATGTTATAAAATATGAAGAATGCGGAAGCGAACATGGAAAAAGAATAAACAAAATAAGAACAGCGGGATTTTAACGTGGAACCCTACTCCGTGAGGAGCGGGATGAAACCACGGGAGAAACCCTCAAAGGGGCGGATACTTCATTCCTTTTTCTCAATGAGTACAGGAGGTCTGGGGCTCCTTATATAGCCTTCCTAGAGCCTCCAAGTCCTACCATTGGGCGGTATGGGACTAAACACATGATGGGGTAAATGGATCTTCTCCAGGATCCATTTACCCTGCTACAACTCAATAGGTGCACTACCAAATACTCCAACACATGAGAGAGAATGTATTAAAGAAATCCACCCATATACGTGAGAGAAACCTCTAGTAAGTAATTGTGTATTGCGTCGCAAAACTGTTTCATCTGGGCTAATGCTTCATTGTAAATACACATTTGACACCAACCACCTTCAGTGCTCAGGTGTATCCACGATGGTCCAGGTACCTATGGATAAAAAGCAATCATCTCCTAGGCTACATGGCCTCTATTAGGGACGGAGAAGGGCCTCAACTGCGATACAGATATATGAACATCATATAAGCCATATGCAAACTGTATGTAACCATCAGCGAGATGGATTAAAGACATCACCTTGGAAAGATGATGTAAGGTGAATCATTGAGGCTTTAACAATCGAATAGAAGCAGCATCTAGACCATGGGTCCTCACCTGCAGGCTGCACCTGTGCAAATAATGTCAAACTAGAAAATCTCAGGACTGGAACTATTTTGACAGAAGACTTGATCAGTGGCTGAGAAAGGGGTAGTACAACGTGTAATTTAAATCCTAAATCTATCGTCATTTGATCTTGGGAGATATGCAATATCTCAAGATAATGGTATAAGAGACGCTAAGATATTGTCTCAAGGATATCCTCAGTAGGACCAATCATAATAGGATCCCTACAGTGGAGAAGAATAGGATAACCTCAAAGGTCCCATCATCACTGGCATCGGACAACCCCTAGGATAACAATAGTGATGTCCTGCATAGTCCAGAATAGTATACTTGACTTCTCGGGGAGTGAGCTTGTCTATCCCAGTCTCAAGATGCCGCACAAAGGCAAGGCACTCTAAGCCAAGAGGATTGAAGGCTATTAATGAAATATGAAGTGAGTACGGCAACTACGTAATAAGCTGATGGGATATTTATCCACCATAAGTTAATAGGACAATGCCCTTCTACAATGATGTATGAGCACGTGAGATTTTTTGAAAGATCCCTCAAGAGATGTGGTAATCATGCAATTTGTGTAGATTGTAAAGCACAACTCTGGAGCATTATCAGATCGAGCAATCTTGATTGAAGCATCAAATGGCACTTTATAGCATTAATGAACTATATAGTTGCACATATGTCTAACTTATCGAAATTTGTCTACGTTAATGAACTTTCACCAATTTCTGGTCAATTGAGTTCTTCGTGAGCTTGGTCTTATCTGAAAATTTTTATTTAGTTAATTCCAAAATTAGGTTTAAATCCAAACCAAATCAGTTAGAAACAAGTTTAAAGAGATAAATTCAAGTTTAATGTAAGAACTTTATATTTTTGTTCTTTCTTATTTTGATATGTGTGTGTGTTTTGGTTAGTAGTTATTGCATGTGTGACATCATTCTTGTTGAAGTCTTGAAGAGGTGATTATCATGGCTTTTGCTTCTACTTCTGAACCCAGTTCTGACTCCAAACGGCACGTTACTAGTACATATCAACATTTTCTTAAGATCGTATATATCAACATATGTGGTGATATGTAAAACTTATATTTCTACCTCTGCTTTACAAACAAGTGTGTATTTCTATTATATTTATTAGTTTAGAAAATTTAAAAACCATGACTGAAAATAAGCTGGTTTCGCTGCATGGTTGCCCGGATGCAGGCCAAAATTGCAATTGTTCTCGCATGATGAACGCATGTCAGTAAAAAAAGTTAGTCCAAAAGATACCGCAAAGGAAGTTGCGGATATGTAGTTGGAATATTGGCACTTTGACTAGTAAATCGATGGAGTTGGTAGATACAAAGAAAAGAAGGAAGATTCGTATACTATGTCTCCAAGAGACAAAATAGGTTGGAAAGAAAGCAAGAGAGATGGAGAAGACATGCTTTAAACTTTGGTATTCATGTAAAGATAAGGGCAAAAATGATGTTGGAGTGGTTGTTCATAAGGATTTGAATGAATGTGTAGTTGAGGTGCAAAGATTCGGGGATCGGATTATTTTGCTAAAAGTGGTGTTCGAAGAAGAAAGTACGAATATCATCTTAATTTATGCACCGCAAATTCAAGCTTTCTGAGAGGATTTGAATAAGATTTGCTTAGGAGGAGATCTTAATGGACATGTAGGAAAGGATGCTTCAGGATATGCTAGTATTCATAGAGAACATGGTTTCGAGGATAGAAATGAAGAGGGAAAAGTCATCCTGGATTTTGTAACAGCTTATAATCTTTTTATAGCAAACACTCTCTTCAAGAAGATGGAGGAGCATTTAATTACTTATAAGAGTGGCCCGACTAGAAAATATATAGATTACTTTGTGTTGAGGAGAAAAGATCGGTTGTGTTGCGAAGATTGCATAGTAATCTCATGAGAGAGTTTGACCACCCAACATCGCTTATTAATCATGGATGTGCAAATAAAAGGGTTGGTGAAAAAAAGAGGATTTCCAATATCACTAAAACTAGATGGTGGAATCTTAAATTGAAGCAATCAAACTTCAGGGAGAAAGTTGTAGAAGATTTATCATGGGATTGTAATAGAAGTACAAACGAGATGTGGGAGCATCTTGTATCCGAAGGGTAACCAAAGAGATGCAAGGCAAGTCAAAGGGAGGAGCTCCAGGCCAAAAGGAGGCTTAGTGGTGGAGTGGAGGGGTGCAAGAGAAGCTCTAAATTAAAAGAGCATGCTATAAAGCTATGCCTAAAGATTGAATAGATGAAATTGTCTCAAACAACAAAATCACGAAGAAAGAAGCAAAGAAGGCTGTAAACGAAGCTAAGCCAAAATCTTATGAAATTTTGTACAAAAATCTCAACTCTAAGGAGGGCCAAAAGGACATATTCAGGTTGGCTAAAGCAAGAGAAAGAAAGAAGACCTTTCTCAAGTGAGATGCATTAAGGATGAAGAAGGCCATGTGCTTGTTATTCAGAAGAATATAGAGACTAGATGGAAGCAGTACTTACATAAGTTTTTCATGGGGAAGGAAATAGAGAGATCCAACTAGTAGTGAAAGTTACTTGAATCGTGCAAGCTATATATGAATACAAAAGAATAAAGTAGACGAGGCTTTGAAGGTGATGAGACTTGGGAAATGCATAGGACCTGATGACATTCCTATAGAAGTTTGGAGAGTTTTAGGTGAGCATGGTTTGTCTTAGCTTAAAAAGCTATTCATTATTATTTAGTGATACGAGGAAATGCCTAAAGATTGGAAGAGAAGCATCATGGTGCCTCATTATAAGAACGAAAGAGACATTCAAAATTGTTCGAATTACAAAAGTATCAAGATGATGAGTCGCACTATGAAAATTTAGGAACGTGTGATCGAAAGAATGTTGAGACAAGTTTCCAACAGAAAAAAAAAAACAATTCGGGTTCATGCCAGATCGCTCAACTATTGAAGCCATCCACTTGCTAAGGAAAACAAAAGAGATTTATATAGCTAAAAGGAAGTCTGAAGAAACTCCATATGATTTTTATTGATTTGGAGAAGGCTTATGATTCTGTACCATGGGAGATATTGTGGAGAGTTTTGGAGAAGAGACAAGTGCATGTCCTATACATTAACATTATCAAAGACATGTATGATAGGGCTTCATCTCGTGTAAGGATACAGTTTGAACTTTGGAAAGACTGATAATTTTGACATCAATATTGGTCTACATCAAGGTTCAATGTTGAGTCCATTCCTATTAACTTTGATTACGAGTTAACAAATCTCATTCAGGATGAGATACCTTGGTGTATGTCATTCGCCAATGGTATTGTGTTGATTAATGAGACTAGATGACATAAATGAGAAGCTTGAGGTTGGAGACATGCATTGGAAACTAAAGGATTTCGTATAAGTAGGGCTAAGACTGAATATATGAAGTGCACTTGTGATGGGAGCAATTGTGATCATTCAGAAGAGAGATTCTTCTAGTTACTTAGATCTATTTCGCAACATGATGAGGAATTGATGGAGATGTTACTAATAGAATAAATGCATCTCGTTAAAGTGGAGAGGAACCTCTATTGTTCTCTGTGATAAGAAAATTTTTTTGAAAATCAAAGGAAAATTTTACAAAGCAGCCGTGAGACTTGTTATGCTCTATAGCTCTTAATGTTGGCCTATTAACCATAGACATGTGCAGAGAATGACAGTAGCACAAATAAAAATGCTAAGGTAGATGTGTAGACACACACGTAAAGATCAAATTCGGAATGGTGCAATCAGAATGAAAGTTGTGTAGCTCAGATTGAGGATAAATGCGAGAAAATCGCTTAAGGTGGTTTAACCATTTGCAAAGGAGGTCAGTTGATGCACCAATGAGGAGATGTAAGTTTTAGGATGTTGAGCTAGCTAAGAGAGGGTGAGGAAGGCCTAAGAAGTGTTGAAATGATGCAAAGGGATTTTAGTTTTTGGATCTAAGCCCGAGAATCACCCAAGATAGATATGAATGAAGGTAAAGAATCCATGTTGTTGATCCTACTTAATGTGGGAAAAGGCTTTTTTATTGTTAGAAACATTAAAAACATTAATTTTTAGAAAAGTATGAGCTGAGAGCCATTTCCATGATTTACAACAATTTCAACGAAATCTCAACAATATCTTTCGAAATTTCTCTTTCCAAGCATTGGCGAAAGAAACTGAAATTCCAAGGTTAAGGCATTACCGTGAAAGATCCATGATAATTGGATGTAGTTGATCTTGTCTATTTTGATGATCTAACTAAAATAATTTTTTATGATCCTCGTATCCATTGCCAATGACCCCATTTAGGACTTACTATCGAACATCTCCCTTGTGATAGACCAATACTAAACAAAAAAAGAAATTGTGGTTAAGTGAACCTAGCACACAATGTGTTGATGGCACAATAAGGATGTGATGGTGATGGTGTTAGGGCA
Source organism: Ottelia alismoides (assembly GCA_037367405.1). Taxonomy (NCBI): domain Eukaryota; kingdom Viridiplantae; phylum Streptophyta; class Magnoliopsida; order Alismatales; family Hydrocharitaceae; genus Ottelia; species Ottelia alismoides. Next base: position 902,460 of record JAZKJV010001482.1, read on the forward strand.
TCGTAGATGGTGCAACATGAAAGCATGAGAATGTGCTAAAGCTAGAAGCGCTAGTCATTGAGATGGTTGGAATCGTTGTCTCCACGATCCTAACCCATGGTGAACAGATTCAAGAACTGATCAATAAACCATACTTATCATAAGATGGTTGGTCAATAACGGGCAGTCTAGCAACAACATTAAGGCAATGCAAAAATGAGAGGTTTTACAGTAACGCTAAGGCTCTATTTGAAGCATGGTCCCTGTGAATTTACACATACGATTTTATATTGGGTAATATCAGTTGTGCCCCTCCGATATTTTCCAATATCAGTTATGCCCCTCTTTTTTTTGTAATATCATTTGTACCCTCGACTTCTTGCCATTCTATCACTTGTGCCCTTCATTAGTTTAATTGTTGATGAGTTGAAATTAACCATGGTTTTTTCATACCATGATGCAATTAAGAGGGGCATAATTGTCCAGACTTCTTCATCTTATTCTTCCTACATTTGTTTTTCCTTTCTCTTCATAATTTCTCTCTTAATTACACTTTCATGCATTCATCAAATCATTAAAAGTTTTGCATTTTCACGGATATATCACTGATTTGATTAAATGGTGAATTTTATTGAATTTTTAGGTGAATTTTCATGAAGCAATTAATCAAAATTTTATTTTAACTAAACAAATGCTAAAAGGTCCCCTTCCTCCGCCGCCATAGCCTTCTTCATCCTCCTCTGCTCCCACTTCGTCGAGAAACATTGCAGCTCCTACAGCGGCTCGTCCCCTTGCGAGAACCCGAAGTGGTAGCCTCCTCTCCCTACAGCAGGTTCTCGACGCATGTATCTTCCGGCGATGGATGCTGCATGTGATGCGACTCGATTGGTAAGCCCCCGAGGAGTCTTGTTCCACGGGCTTCACAGATGTGACGGGAGGAACTGATGTGAGTGTGGGTTGCTCCACCAAAGAACAAAGACCTGCAATGTCAAATCGAAGACTCGAAGCAACGAGTCCTCGACCAGGGAGTTATTGGAATCTCTATTCAGATTTGGGGATATCGATTTGGGGATATACAGGAAGATGGTGTGCGTGTGTGTGCTGCTCTTTGGGTGGAGGACTGGAGAGTGGAGGCAGAAAGGGAGGTGCGGGGGGAGGAGCTCGGAGCGGGAGGGGAGGTGTGGAGGCAGCGGGCGGAGCTGGGGATAGAGGGGGGAGGTGTGGGTTCGAGAGGGAGGTGTAAGAGTAGGAGCTCGGGGCAGAGAGGGAGGTGCGGGGGCGGTGAGCGAAGCTGGGGCGGAGGGAAGGTGAGGGTTCAAGAAGGAGGTGCAGGGGGAGGAGCTCGTGGCGGAGGGGAGGTGTGGGGGTGACGGGAGGAGCAGGGGGCGGATAGGGAGCTGCGAAGGCGGATGGAAGGTGTTGGAGGCAGAGGGGGAGATGCCTGGGCGGGGAGAGGAGGTGGAAGGGGAGGGGAGGAGGAAGAGGATGCGGGGAAGAACTCTGGGGAGGATAAAGAGAAGGGGGAGGAAGAGGAAGATGATTGAGGAGGAGGAAGAAGGGGATAAACTTTCCTAACATATTTTTAAAATTTAATTCCTAATGTGTCCCCAAAGTTAACGTCTGTTTGCTTTGGGGATGGATGTCAACTAAGCCGAGAGGCACAAGTGATATAACAGCAAGAAGTCGAGGGCACAACTGATATTACGAAAAATCGAGGGGCATAAGTGATATTGGAATATCTCGGAGGGGCAAAACTAATAAAAACGCTTTTATATAAATATATGAAAGTAGGGTGTTCTTATTTAGACATGCCCATTTGTTTCTAAAAAATGACATAAGGCCATGAAGATCTAAAAAACAACAAATGGCGATGGTGCTCTAGAGAAGACATGCTAGTAGTGATCTGCCAGTATAAGTTGATATGGGTTAGCAGGAGATGGCAATCTAGCGAGCAAGATGGATATGATGGCAAAGGGTTGTTATGCAAACGGCGATACGACATGCAAGTAGCTCTTCTATGGTGACACAACAGGTGAGCATCTCTTCCAAGAGAACGATCATTAAAATCCAATCATTCCAAGGGTGCGCATGCGAGCAACTCTTAGTGAACTCTGGATTATAAAGGCGACGGGAGACAATTGATGTCGATGAGAGTGTGAAGGGGTGGATAACAAATGAGCATGGAGCTTCGATTTAGGATTGTATAGAAGGCTACTGTCAGATAGAGTACATAGGATTAGAAAAATACAAAAATATCTTTATATGTTATAAGTTAAAACCGTCGTATACTCTAACGAAGCTTGATGTCAATGTTTTATTTTTCATGACAAATTCATATTACTGGTCACGGTGGAGCTTAGTTGATGATGTGAAAAGGTTCTTTTAGAAAAGACCTCCTAAAGAAAAGAAAGAAGGGTGTAAATTATTCCTATATTTTCCTCTTTTAGTACATGAACATCCCCCAAATAAAATGCATGTGAAAAGTGATGGACTTTTTACCTAAGAAAATCGTATTCATCTGCTGCCAAAAATACATCCATTTCCACCCACTTCCTTTAAAATTCTAGTAAAAACTCCCACATCTGAATATCGTCTCAGCATTTGCAATCTTCTACAAATAACCTCCCCCGTTTCCTGGCGTGTAAAATTAGCGTCTCAAGGCATGAGGTGTATGACACAATGCAAAACATGGCATTAATGCCTCCTGGCATGTGCCTCAAGTAACCTCAAATAAGGCATACACATCAACTTGTTGAGGTGTTGCTGAGGCATTGAGGTGCAAGGTTGAGGTTATGCTTCAGTTTCAGTGATTAACCCACTTAAATTAGAGATTTTTATTGTAAATGTCACCAACACAGCTTTGAACCTGATCGGACTCAAAATACCCCATTGAAGTTCCTCCCTTCCGCAGGAAAGCAGCCATTGCCTCCACCAACCCTCCGCTGCCACTCATCATCTTTGCTTCTTGATGCAGATGCAACAATCTTTGACCCAACCAATGTCGCATGAAGCCACCATTGCCTTGAAGCCACTGCCTCCACCTAGTCTACTGTAACTGTCACAATAACTGGCTTTTTATGGTTCCAAATGAAGGTATTGTCCTGGAATGTGAGGGTTTGGGGGATGTGGATAAGAGGAGGTTGTTGGGTAACAGGTTCAAAGAGTGGGGATGCGATGTGGTTCTTCTGCAGGAAACCAAGCTTGCTCTCGTGGACGAGGATGTTTGGCGCTCTTTTGCCGCGGGGGATCTTGATGAATTTGTGCCTTACCTGCCATCGGCCTTGCAGGTGGCTTATTAGTTGCCTGGAAGTCGTCGGCTTTCTCTCTCATTTCGGCCGTGAAGGGTTCCCACTCTATTTCTGTACATCTATCTAGAAAGGAGGACTCCTCCGTTGTCATCTTCTCCTGTGCATACGGCCCTTGTTGTCATATAAAGAGGAGGGAGCTTTGGGACGAGCTTCGACGGATCAGTCATTCTTCTCCGGATTCTCCTTGGCTGATTGGGGGAGATTTTAGCGTTGCTCTGCGTGCTTCTGATAGACCTCGGTCGAGGGGGAGTGCGGATCCGGGTTCGGCTGACTTTGCGGATTTCATTAATTCCCTGGCTTTGGAGGACTTGTGTGCTACGGACATTTCTTTCACTTGGAGAAGCTCTTCGTCTAGATCTTGCATTGACAGGTTCATCGCTTCCGAGGCTTTTATGACGTTGTTTCCCCTTGCCAATGTTATATCTCGCCCGCGGTCTTTCTCTGATCACACTCCTATAGTTTGGGACTCTGACCTATCGTCTCCGTCTTCGGGCTTTTTTAGATATGAGAGATGTTGGTTGCTCGAAGATAACTTCCGGGACTTTGTGGCTGAGGTTTGGAAAGAGGATTGCGGTGGTCGGTCGGTGGTGGGCAGATTTGCTCAGAAATTAGTGCGTCTGCGGAAAAGTTTGGCCTCTTTTAAAAAAGCGACTCGAGAGGCCCGAGCGTCTGCCAGGAAGGATGCGGAGGTGGTCGTGGCTGCTCTCGATGCCTTGGAGGGGGAGAGGGACCTCTGCTCCGAGGAGTTATCCTCCAGGGCGGCCGCCTTGGCTGCGGTGGAGAGGGAGGAACGGAAGAGGGTGGCGGAATGGCGTCAGAGGGCGAAGATCAAGTGGATCAGAGAGGGGGATGCTAATTCCTCCTACTTCCATAGGGTGGCCAGTAACAGGGGACGTTCAAACTATATTCATTCCATCTCCTTTGGCGGCAGGGATGTCGTGGATGAGAGAGCTTTGGGGAGGGAGGTTGCCGCTACTTCAGAGAGTTTGCATCTTTTCGTGCTCCTAATCGTTGGTTCTGGTCGGGGGAGGGCACTCCTCAGCTCTCGCCCTCGCTCTGTGCCGAGTTGGTTAAGGAAGTCTCCTTGGAGGAGGTCAAGAATGCGGTATGGGATCTCAACGGTGATGCTTCGTCGGGTCCGGACGGTTTCCCCATTGCGTTTTATAAGGACTTCTGGGAGTTGGTTGGAAAGGAGGTTTGGGAGGTTCTATTGGAGTTTTGCACAGGAAACGCGGGTTTCGACCAGGTCAATAGGGCTATCATCGTCCTGTTGCCTAAAAGCTCATCCCCCCGCGCTATTGAAGACTTTCGCCCGATTGCGATGTCCAATGGCTTGTACCTGATCGTGGCAAAGGTTTTTATCCGTAGACTCGCGTCGTTGCTTGACGATTTAATCTCGCCCTCACAGGCTGCCTTCATCCGTGGTCATCAAATTTCTGGTGTTACGACTCTGGCCTTTGAAATGGTGGAGAGCTGGTTGAGGAGGGGGAAACGCGGGGTACTGTGGAAAGTGGATTTTGCGAAAGCCTACGACTCGCTGGATTGGAACTTTCTTTGGATGGTACTGCGGGCTCGTGGGTTTCCTAATCTTTGGATCTCCTGGATGCGCAGGTGCATCTCTACTGCTTCATTCTCTGTTATGATTAACGGCCGCGTCGTTAGGGATCGGTTTCAGCATAGAAGGGGTGTGTGGCAGGGCTGCCCCTTGGCCCCCCTGCTCTTTGTAATTGCGGTCGATGTACTTCCCCGGATGGCGGCTCGTGTGGTGGATCGTGGCCTTTCCATGGGTTTTTCTTGCGGCAACCGGATCGTCCCAACCCTCCAGTATGCGGATGACACTATTGTTTTCATCGAGGGTGGCCTTGAGGAGGTCAAGGGGATGGCGGCGACCCTGGATATCTTTAGCGAGCTTTCGGGTCTTCTCATTAATCAGACCAAGTCCAAGGTGATTCCTTTCGCGTGGGACACGGTCTCGACGGAAGCTTGTGGTCTGATTCTGGGATCTCCATCATCCTATCTTCTGATCGACTATTTGGGGCTGCCCCTGGGGGCGGCGAGATCTAGGCTTCGTGATTGGCACAAGGTTGTTGAGAAGACGGAAAGAAGGCTCGCCGGGTGGAGCGCTTCCATGCTATCGCGGGGAGGGCGTCTCGTTCTCATTAGGTCGGTTCTTGCTTCTATACATATTTACTTTCTATCTAATTGGATTATGCCAGTGGGGGTTCAGAAGCGTCTTGAGGGTTTGATGCGAAGCTTCCTTTGGGGGAGAAGAGGGCCCTCCTCACGTGGTCCGCACCTGGTGGGCTGGGCTGAGGTGACTATGAGGAAATGCGATGGCGGTCTTGGCATTCGGCGTCTTGATCGTGTCAATGATGCGTTACTTCTCAAGTAGATCAATAGGCTTTGGGGAAGCTCCAACTGTTTCTTCTCCTCCATTCTGCGGAATTTGCTGTCTATTGGGGTGGATATGTCGCGGGATTTGGATGCTCGCCGTTCTCGAACACCTTTCTGGCGAGGGATTCTTTCGGTTAGTCGGCGCTATTCTCATCTCTTCGCTCCTGTACTTGGGGATGGTAACTCCTTCATGTTCTGGTGGGACAATTGGGCTAGTGCTGCTCCTCTCGGTGCTACCTTCCCGCGCCTTTGTGCCTTGGCGTGTGACTCTCAGGCGACGGTGGCCTCCTCTTGGTCGAGGGATGGGTGGTTCCCATCCTTTATTAGCAACCTATCTGATCAGCGGTTCGATGGCCTTCTTGCCCTCCTGGAGCTGCTTAAGGATTCGCTAAGGCCTTCGGGTGGTCGGGATCACTGGGCTTGGCGTGGTGGCGTCTTCTCCACGAGGCGGACGTTCAGGGCTATCTCTCAGCAATCTATGTCGCATCAGGACCTCATGTGCAGGGATCTCAGCTTTCTGTGGCGTATAAAGCTTCCGGAGAGGGTCGTGTTTTTTCTTTGGTTGTTCTGCCGCGGAAGGATCTTAACTCGTGATCGTTGCGCCAGGCTTTTCACTGGGTTCGCTTCGACGGTATGTGCTCTTTGCGGCGGCGGTGTGGAGACCTTAGAACACCTTTTCTTCCTGTGTCCCGCCACTTCTACCATCTAGGTGGAGGCCCGCATTCCTTGGATCAACACTTCGACCTAGGTTGCCTTCTGGGACTCTCTGAGGACAAATAATGGCAGGGCGCGCGGGGAACTCGTTGGTCTTTTCGCGTGCATATGGGCGATTTGGCTGGGGCGTAACTCGACGATATTTAGGGGACAAAGATTCTACAAGGAGAATGTTCTGGCACATGCGGCATTGCTTTCCCATGACTGGTCGTTGATGTAGCTCGTTTTCGGGGGTTTTCGTGGGATCTACTCGATCCCTTTCCTCTTTTCTACCTTCCCTCTGTCCCGCTGTATCTCACTCTTTTTTTAGTTTTTCGCTTTTTAAATAAAAAGTTTGGGGCGAGCACCACGTCGTGCCTCCCCCGAAATGTTGGCTTTCAAAAAAAAACTGGCTTTTTATGGGAGGTATTAGGTAATTGAGTCAGCTCATTGTGCATGCTCTCATGCAAATGTGCATAGTTCACTTGAAAGAAAATCCATATTTTTCTGATGCAAGAAAATGCCAATAATAGTGAGTTGAATAAATGTTCAACCATCCAATTTATAGCACAACAGACACTCTTGTGTAGTCTGTTTGGCATTAGTTCCACTATGAACTAGAAGAGAGTATATGCATGCCTGACGTCCAATTGTACCATCAACAACCTAAAATGCCTCTGCTCACCTTGTATCTCTAATGTCAAACTAATCTCACAATTTCTCACATCTTTGACAACAATGCTAAATTTCCATGATGTCCTGAATGGTCACACAGTAACTCGAACACTAATTAAATCATGGGTGTTTCCCGGATGTAATGTAGTTTACCCCTGTAATGAAGTATGATTTCATTAAATGTACCTCAGTTCAAAGTTTATTGCAAAAATAATGTTCTGTTTGTGGAAGTTTATTGCTGGCATTAATTAATTAAGGGATATTTACACCCATAATCCTGAGTAGTTTCGTAATTACCCCAGGAACCCCCGGTAATAACGAATTACATACAGGACCTCGAGTCATTCTTAACTCTTGTATAGCATAACCTTCAGTAGTTTCTTAATTACATAGATAACCCTAAGGAGTACATTCCATCCATTACTCCGTTAGTTACAACGATATTCGTTATGTAATCCACCTTTAAGTTCATCTTATTTACTAAGTATAACACTCCTCCTTCTCTTCCCTCTTGCTTTGACTACCCTTCCTCCTCGTCGGGGGGAAGGACTCCTGCAGGTCGGATGGCGAGGGCGTGCGGGTGGGGAGGAGGGGGGGGGGGGGGGGGGTTCTCCTAGATCGGAGCGGCCGACTGCTGGGGCACGGGGGTGCTCCTGCACAGGTCGCGCGAAGGGGGAGGGGGGGTCCTGCACAGGTCGGGGGGTGCGACACGAGGGGGGGTGCTCCTACACGGGTCACGCGAAGGGGGGCGAGGGCGCTCCTGCACAGGTCGGGGGCTCCTGTCGGGCGGCTGTGGTGGGGGGGGCGCTCCTGCACAGGTCAGGGGGCGAGGGATTCCTGCAGGCCGGCGACTGGGGAACGGGGGGGTGGGGGGGTCTCCTGCAGGTCGGTGGCGAAGCGAGGGGCCTCATGCAGGCCGGCGGTTGGGGCGCGGGGGAGCCTCTTCCAGGTAGTCAGGTGGCAGGGTCGGGAGGGGGGGCGGAGGTGGTCGGCGGGGATGGGCAGGGGAAGAAGAAGGGAGAGCTGGATGTGCCGGAGGAAGAAGAAGAAGGTGGGGGTGGTTTTTTTTATTCTTTTATTTTTTATTAACTTCAACCGTTAGATCTATGATTGGTTAGATTAACTAACTACTCAGGTTAAGTTAATGATCAAAACTAACGGAGGGTTATGGGTGTAAACGGACCACTTCTCAAGGTCATGGATGTAATTCGTGATTATCGAGGGTTCTTGGCGTAATTACGAAACATCTCGGGGTTATGGGTGTAAATATCCCATTAATTAATGGTGTGAAGTTTCATGGAAATGTATTTTATCATATTCTTCAATATTGGCTAACAGCATGTACGAACGCAATTCCACTTAAATTTGAATATTTTTTTCTAAATGAGTGAGGATTAAACCTTGAAACGTGTACCATGCCTCGGCCATAGGAAAACCATCTCAAGGTGTCCCATATTCAATCAACCATCCATCATTGTTTGATGTAACCCTCTGAATATGGAAGGACATATCAATATCAGTATCGATATCGGTACCATGTCGATACCGATATATCGCCGATATATCGGCGATATATCGACGCCATATCGCCGACATCGGGAATCAGCTCGCCTTTTTAGCCTGTCGATACCCGATATCGGACATATCGGTGATATATCGGTGACCTGTCGATACCGATATATATATATCGCCGATATATCGGGATACGGCCATGGTATTAAAAGGCGCGCCTCGAGGCGGTCGAGGCGTACGCCTCGAGGCGAGGCGGGCCTTTTTAGCCTCGAGGCGTGCGCCTCGGCCTTGTCCAGTGAGGCGTGCGCCTCGACTGGCTGAGGCGTAGCCTCGAGGCGTTCCGCCTCGAGGTGGTCGAGGCGTTTTCCGAGGCGTTTTTGTTTTTTTTGAAGATTTCTTGTATGATTTTGATAGTTACATGGTGGTTTGAGAAGCTTATAAATATATACTTGTTTAGGATAATGATTATACAAGATAAAAGCCTAAATCTGATGTTTCTTTCGTACTCATAACTCCACATTTACTATTAATTACATGTAACTATTTCAGCAAACTACTTCATATTTACTATTAATTATATCTAACTATTAATTTATGCAAAATGTATGCTTAAATTTGATCTCTTTCATATTCATATGCTTGAATTTGACCTATTTCATATTCATATTTACCATTAACATGCCAAATTATTTTAGTGAACGCTTACTATTACATCCTTAAACATATAAAAATGTGTATACGAATTCGAATCCTCATAAAAGAAAAAAATGACAACTACCAGCGAGACCCCCGTTCTGGTAGGGTATGGTGCAACAGGGGGGATGCATACAACCGTTCTTCACTTGGGTATAGTAGACCATATAGTTAGGATTCAAATCATATGATTCATATCAAACACCTTGGATATTTATAATGACAACTATAGCCAATCCCTTTTAGATAATTTTTTAGTGATAGTTATAAGTTATAACCAATGATTTTCGTTTGATTAGGTAGAAATTTAGAAAGGTTTATGGCATTGAGTCATTGATATATCCTTTTTTCATGTTCTTATCTTCATAATATCATCATATATTACATTGTTATATACTATATGTTTGTCAGATTATATTATTTCATCAATAAATATATGTATTATATATTTTATATTTATTTTTCTATACAAAACTGAGGCTTACGCCTCGACCGCCTCGAGGCTACGCCTCGCCTCGCTTCCAGGGAAAACGCCTCGTTCCGCCTTTCGTTTTTTCCATGCCTCCGATCCAACTGGGTGTACCTCAGTTTTTTTTTCAAAAAAAGAGAGAACCTTCGAGTGAGTCTCACCTGCTTGTCTCATTTGATTGGTTTCTAAACCAAAAATGGGGAAAACACTCGGGAGGTGTCCACCGAATAAATATATTAGATATCATGCCTTGTTTGATCAAGGCTAAGCTGGTTATAGTTTGATGTAACCTTCCAGTCCAACTAGCCATTTTTTCACACGAAAAAAACAGCTACCACGTAAAAATATTTTGCATAGACTTTGGAGAGCTTTCCACATACGTGGGCGCACAAACACACAAAAGATTAATGCAATTAGCGCATCTCAAAGATACATATGCTAACAACTGCACTTCCAAAACTGGAGCCATTTATCCACCAACATCACAATTTCTATAAGTAACTCTAACTACTAAATATACCAAATCAGAAGTAATTCAAATCTATGGTCAAAATAAACCATAAATGATTATGCATGCCACATCACCATGAAGAAAGCAAGCAACTCAATCTAGAAGCAATGTTCTAAGCATACCATTTACAGCATCAGGCACTGTGAAGTCCACGACAACCATATCTGGATGCTTACTAAATACGGAGGAAAGAGTCGATTCTCCCTCTGATGGCTCGAGTATTTGAACATCAGTATCGCCAATGTTAATAATTTGTCCAGCCACATCTGGCCCGCCAAATGAAAAAGGAAGCAGGTTTAAACCAGCAGAAACCGCAGCTCCAGCGACCGCTTGCCCCATTTTTCCAGCACATCCATTTACCTGTGAAAATTAAGATTGAGATGTGAGACAAATTGCTAAACCCCAGGCCTATCTTTTGGCATCAATTCTTTGCATTGGTCGTTGTATATAAAAACCAATTTTCAAAGACAATGGACTCGTTAGTATGCGAGTAACCTCTAACCTCTTCCTATTGTAAAATTACTTGCACCAAGATGAGCAAAACAACAGAGAAATTGCCACTTCATCTGTTGATTAGGAAGCACAATTAACACGGTTCTTTTTGGTATATTGACCAAGTTAGGGGCACAAAAAGAGTAAAAATAAAACCAACTTTTGCAAGCATATAGCCACAAGAAGCACACTGTACGCTGGCGACAATGACAACAAAATTCACTGCTTTTTTCCAGTCAGGGAGCCAAATTAACACAGTGTGTCAAATTAAATCACATTCCATGCAATTCAACATAAGAAATCAAAAATACAAATGATGACATCTGTATCGTCAAGCAATTGATTTTAGGCCTTACCAGAACCGGGAACAAGGTGTGGGCATTCGACATCTTCACCAACCCTGGGAGTAGATCCACAGAGGCTTTACTTCTCCAGTTACTGCTACACGCATTATACCCTCTTGCAAAGAAACATGACTGCTGCTGGAGGAACAGAGACATTGCTTATTGGCAGCCGTTTTCTTCAATGTAGACTGGAAAAAAACGCTTCTTTTAACTGAAAAGTAAACATTGCACTAACTGAGGCATTGAAGACTAAAAATTTCGGTAAGAGATGTCAAAAGAAATAAATCTGGATTGAAGATAATCAGCAGCGATCCAGTAGAAGTTTTTGGACACGAAGGGTTAGGGGTGTATGCGAACCAACCTTGAAAAAACATAGCTAAAGTAGAGGTTTGCAAGTGATCGATTCAGTTTGCTACAACCTACAATAACTGAATGATGGGTACCCTTTTATTCTCAATTTAGATTCGTTAATAATCAATAAGGTCAGATTATTATTTTACCAGTAAATATGATATCAAGGACCTAACCTTTTCATTTACAAACTTCACATTTACATGTGTATATGTGTCCACGGACAATAAATGATTCTACCGCAGAAGACGGATTAATTTCAGCACAAAATGGCTAAATAGTTTGAAAAGAGAAGCAAATGATAAGTGAGTTTGTTCTCTCTTTTTTAGGCAAAAACGAGAAAAAAGGAAGAATGGCGGGATTACCTTACAAAAGCCAAGACTCAAGGAGAGTCCCTGCATGGAAGAGTACATTTTCAAAATAAAAATTATCATTGTTTCTGGCAAGCCAGGTTGCCCACAATGCAGTGACAGATTGCACCACATTTGCTTTGACTCTAGTGCAGAACATAAACTCCCACAAGCTCTCAGCAGAGCTAAGATTCCAACCAGCTGATTCTTAGCACATGCCACAGGTTTGTCATCATATCACATGTGAACAAAAGGCAATTGGTCGTCTCCATTTCCAAATGAGATACCTATCACTGCCATCCTTAACAAAATTCAACCAGTGGTCTCTTGTTAAAAGATGCCCACAACGCAGCAGCCACAAAAAATCCTAATACAATTATGGATCTTCAACTCCCAAAGAAATCAGCAATCACAAATAAGGTTCTCATCAATTAGGTTCAGTGCCTATCTAAGGATTTGTAAGCCCTTTCAGAGAAAAATCCCCATCTTTCCAGACCCGATGGTCCCTACCCTCTGATGGGCCACTCACCGAACTGAGTTTATCCATCAAAGATATGAACTCCTCTAGGGACCAATCAGAAAAATCAAAACAAAAAGGAGGAAACCAGATGTCGCGCTCCCAAGAATCTGCTACCGACACCTCCCAGTTGGTTGCCAAGGCATATAGACGAGGGTAGTGTGCTGCTAAGGTCTCCCCATTAAGCCAGTTATTAGTCCAGAAAGAAAACAAAGAACTATCCCTAAGAACTAGATGACACTGGTCACAGAAATGAGGGAGGACACAAATGCCTTTCCAAAACGTCAAAGAATAAAGAGAGGGATGGGAGACCACATGGGACTGTGTGTGTCATGCAGCAAAGATCCTCATTATCACCCCAGATTCTTGTGATCGACTTCATAAGCAATGCCTTGTTCATCATTTTTAGTCTTGTAGTGCCTCAGCCCACCTTGCTCCTTCGGCAGAGTCACATTGTTCCAATCCACGAGGTGAATCCTAGTGGTGTCCTGCCTGTTCTACTTTTTCCTAGAAGAACCTTTGCATGGTCATCTCAAGTCGGCGTCGAATTCGAATAGGCAAAAGTTCGAAGGACATGAAGAAAACATGTATAGCCGTCAGAACAGAATTCACTAAAACCAAACGACCCCCATGAGAAAGTAAAGATGATTTCTACCATGCAAGCTTTCTCTCCAACTTCTCAATGTGTTGACTAAGGTGTAAATGGATGTTGTCTCTGCATATGAATCTCAGCTACCTACTTCGCTAAATCACTCATCTATTGAGGTAATGAAGCAAGCTTCTCCAACTCTCGCAACTTATGGAGCTCTTGAATCTATTTCTGAATCACCTCAACTACAGTAAGTTTCTCACAAATAAATCCCATGTCGATAAATCGTGAATCAAACTCAGTTATTTTGGCCACCTTCAGATGATCTCGATGGTGTGGTGGATGTGGGGTCTTCTGATATGCTCGAGTGGAATCAACAACTTTAGAATTCTCGATCATCCCTTCATAGATGGTCCAAATCAGCATGGCATCCTTATTCAAGTAACTGCCACCACATGCAACGCTAACCAATCCCTCGATATCAACATGTATCCTCTGAAAAAAATTGAATCAACACCTTCTTTGGAATCTCGTGATGAAGGCACTTTTCTATCATGTCTTTAAAGCGCTCCCATGCTTCATGGATAAACTCGTGGGAGTGTTGAGTGAAATTTGATATTTGGTTCCTCATCGCATTGGTACGTCCAAGAGGAAAATGTTTACGCATGAATATGGACCTAAGATTGGCCCAAGCAGAGATCTCCCTCCCTAGATGATTCAGCCAGTAAAGTGCCTTATGTGCTAAGGTGAAGGGGAAGGCCTTAAGGTATATAGCCTCCTGCGTAACATTCGGATAGCTAGCCGTCCACAAATCATCTCAAATTGTTATAAGAAGGCAAATGGCTCCTTGGTACTATTCCCATTGAACTTGGGAAGCAATAATATGAATGATGGTCTGAGATCATATAGACCCTGATTCAGCAGCAAACGAATCCCATGTTGTATCATCCTAGCTCCATGGTCATACTCATCACGTAGTGTGATATGGGAACATTTGCAGTTGGTGGATTTCCTCCTCCGACTCTCAAATGTCGCCATCTCAGCTCGAAGTTCTACTCGGGCTCTAAGTGGCTCCTGAAGCTGTGTACCCATATATTGGAGGGTATATGAATCGATAACATCTTATACACGTGTTGGAGTAAAATTTGAGATTTGGCTCCTCAACGCATTTGTACGTCCAAGCAGAAAATATTTACGCAGGAATGTAGACCTAAGATCGGCCCAAGTAGAGATCTTCCTCCCCATATGGTTCAACCAGTAAAGTGTTGTATCTGCTAAGGCAAGGGGAAGGCCTTAAGATATATAGCCTCATGCATAACGTTTGGGTAGCAAGTTGTCCCACGAATCATCTCAAACTGCAGTAAAAAGATGAATGGCTCCTCGGTAATATCCACACAGAACTTGGGAAGTAGTGATATGAATGATGGTCTGAGATCATACGGACCCTGATTTGATGGCAAAAGAATCCAATGTTGTATCATCCTAACTCCAGGGTCATACTCATGTAGTGTGACTATGGGAACATCTGCAGCTAGTAGATTTCCTCCTCCAGCTCTCAATGTCGCAATCTCAGCTCGAAGTTCTACATGGGCTCTAAATTGCTCCTGAAGTTGTGTACTCATGTTGGAGAGTATCCAGAATCCATGCAGTCACATCTGATCAAGTATCTTGTCTCTCGCCAATCGATCTATCATCAATTGATCATTTCCATCTTGCTACCATGGTATCTCTCAACTTCTCTGAAAATGAAAAAAATCTCATAAGCACTAAGTGAAAAATGTGTAGGAGAAAGAGAAATATCGATGTGAGGGTCTTCCTCGACTAAAGGGTTGGGAAGCGAGGGAGTCAGGGTCTGACCCACTTCCTAACTAACCTAACATAGGAAAATCAGACTTTGACCCACCTCGTAACTAGGTGAAACCGACTCGAGAAGAGGATCATCTCGAGTCAGTGAAGACATACGTATCACAGTGGAGGAATGATGGTTCGCAAAGTCCGAGGCGTAAAGACCGTCGTTACAACATCTTCGAGGCCAAAAGATACGAGATATGAGCACGATATAAAAACCAAGCTTGTAAAAGTCGGTCGACTAGGCCAACTAGTCAAGTCGAGGGGTAGCCGACTCGACTAGGCCTAGTCGATCATTAGTCGATCAACCCAACTAGTCGGGCAAACTAGTAGGCCTAGTCGAACGACTAATCAGTTGACTTCTACAACAAGTTTTTTGCTTTTCTTAAAAGCAAACTTATTCTAACTGAAACAAAACAATAGTACAATTCGCAATGATACATGATTTAATATGTAATAATGGTTAATCACTTCCAATTGGAAAACAAAAAAAATCAAAGAATTTATGGTATTTCAACTTTCAAGTCTCGACAATGTCAAAGCCTATCAAAGAAATTATGAAGTGAATTATTAATTACTTCTTTTGAATCTTTCAATTGAAATCATTATCTCATAATAAATATATGCTTATTATTATATTTTTGATATTGAATCCAAATTAGAACTTTTATGTACAGCAGCATACCAACACCAAATAGACAGAACAGAACAATGAAATTATTATATTAAAGATGTAGAAGCAAACACACATTGGAATTTTGAAAGGGGGCACCTTGTGCCCTTAGGTGATTTGCAATGAGTCAACCACTGATGTTGAATGACTTGGATCCATTGAACGTGCAGGAGTAGCACAATGCAAGATACTGCAGATGGTGGAATCATGGCATAAATGCAAGGTTGCAGAAAGCGGTAGTCGGTACTCGGTCGGCGGGGTCACCTACTAAGGATTAGTCGGCAGTCGGGCGACTAGTCGGAATTAGTCGGTTTTGAATTTTTAATTATTTTAAATATATAAATCAGTTTTTTATACATATATTCGTACGTATATGCATATATTTATACATTTTATATGACATCATGATGAAACAAAAGAAGTAATTGACTTTAAATATAACATTAAGCATATTAGAATATGTTGGCTTTAAAAAAAGTGAAAAACAAAAAAAAAGGTTGTTGTAAAAGTCGGCCGACTAGGCCGACCAATCGGCCCGACTCGTCGGGTGGACCGACTAAGGGCGGACTAGGCCTAGTCGAGTCGGCTACCCCCCCCCCCGACTCGACCAGTCGGCCGACTTTTGCAAGCTTGCATAAATGCATAGCATTTTGATTGGGGAAGGAATGACTACCGAGTGTTGCCAATTATCGATTGTCGAGTGCATATAATTGACGAGTTTATTCTACTATTCTTAATGTTATATCTGACGTCAATTACTTTGTTTGTTTCATAACGATAGTATAGAAAATATACAAATATATGTTAATATATTAAAATATATGTATAAAAATGATTTATATATTTAAAATAATTAAAAAATCAAAAATGACTAATGGTCGACTAAATCCGATTAGTCATCAGAGTGCCGATTAATTCTTAGTGGGTGAACCCGTCGACCGAGCACTAACTACCGCTTTCTGCAACCTTGATCAAAATAAAATACATAACAAAGGTGTGTCAGATGCAGAGTCACACACACACACCACAAGCAAACATAATAGCAACCGAAAATTCACCAACTTTACATTGTGATGACCGTAAGAGTTTGGTCATTATTCTTTTCAATTTTAAAGTTAGGTGATCAAACAGTTATGTTACACAAGCACACAAAGTGAGTCGTCATGTCACCCAGTGTATGTCCTTATACCCCCCCCCAATCAATAGACCATACGCTTGAGCTGCCAAGTTATATCAAACCTAAAGAGGAATGTAAAGCGGAGCATACCAAAATGATTGTTATGGATAAAGGTAAGTGCTTGCAGCTCTCAATTAACGAGATTATTATATGGAGACTTAGGGCATAAGTCCAAGGTTTTGGGCTTTAATCCTTAACGTGTACGTCCTCACCCTCTCAAGTCTGGTGTATACCCGCGATAATGAGGAGATTGCTCTCCCAAAGCAATTAAGAACAATTATTATTTTTACTTTTGGTTAAATTTCAAAAGAAAATATTTTTTATAGTTTTTACCTTTTTTGATATTTTTCAACAAAACTAATGGGAGTTTAATTTTACTTTTTCAATGAAAAATGTGTCACGCATGAGGAGAATCACATAATGCAACGTGAAAACATGATGCATGCAAAGAAAGAGATCATACATGACTCCAGCACTCTACATGCAAGTGATTCACGCAAAATTTTAAACCTAAATCTAATGCATGCAAAAAGCGATGAAAACCATGATCCTAAGCAGATAGTTGTAGCGTGAGAATTGATTGATTTTTCAAATCATGTGAAGTTACATCTAAGTGTGGATTAGAATAGTAGGTGATACATTAACCGTCTAATCAAACAAGCATGCACCCCTAGGCTTCACAAAATCATGAAAACAAAATAAAAGTGATCGAGAAAATCGAAAACCACTGTGAGGGTCCCCCATCACCGGCTGGTGAAACAGACCGACCAAGGAAAGAGTCTAAAGTTCATGTACAAGTTGAGATGTCCTTAAGGGATCCATTCTACAACAGAACAGAAAAATGGGCAAGTGTCAAAAACTCTCTCTCACAAAAGAAAACGAAAAATTTATAACTAATAAGAGACGGACTGAGTGACTCGTGCTGCTCCTCTGCAATCGATTCGTAGAGAAAAAATCGATCTTTGCGCTCTCAACTGTCTCGACTTCCGAAGAAGTCGGCTGATCCTACATGACCTGCACTACTTGTCAGCACACGAAAACCTTAAAGAAAATCGAAAATCAAAACTGCATAATTGAAAACCGATAAACCGTAAAACTAAAACAAAAACCGATAAAATAAGAAGAAAAAACACAAAAAACTCAAATCATAAGTAAAGCAAGCGTCTCCTCGACATGACGCTATTTTGATAACGCATCACTTCATGGTCTTGAGGTCGTAGGGTGTAGCACTCGCAAAGAGAGCATGATCAAAAAATATGAGAGAGAAGAATATATGTGTGATAATAGATGAATGTAAGGAAAGTACTCTCTCTCTCATTTCACTTGATATTAACCAAGTATCCTTGGGTCAAACACAAAGAGGCAGCAAGTATATTCAGGATTCGAGATCGATTTTGTAATTAATTTTCTTCTTCACAACTTTTTGTGTTTTTAGTTTTTATTGATTTTTATTTGAATTTAATATAGAAAATGTTTATTTTATTTTTATTTTGAAATTTTTATTTGAAATTCAATAGTGATAAATTTGGAAAACAATGATATTGTATAATTTTTATGGAATTGCTTTTGTGAATTTAAAAAAAAACTTCCATATGCACGGCATGAGATTTGGTGTAACTTGAACCATGGAAGGAAATATCGGCGATATATCGGTGATATATTGTCGATATATCGATATCGACATGTGACCGATATGGGAACCGATATGGCAATATATCCCGATTTCCAGGCATTTTCTTCACAAAGGCTTGTCGATATGGGCGATATTTCAGTGATATATTGGCGAAATATCGTATCGATACGATATCGATACGATATCTATAAGGCCTTCCATGACTTGAATTATGCATGTATTTGAAGTGAAATGTGTAGACTCTTCTCTAGATTTTGGACAATACAGGCTATTTAACATGGAGTCATGACTCCTCGGTGAACGTATCCTTATCCATCTTAAGATACGAACACGGATGTAAACATTGTTTTGAAGGATATAAAAATGCAGTTAATGTATCCTCGAATAAAACAATACATATACATATATATATATATATGAAAATACATATACTATACAGATATTAGTAGAAATATATCACAGATTAGCTTATATATTACAATGCAAACATTACAACTGCACATTATAATACAAATTGTATACGTATTCTACTAAAATCATTATATTTTTTATAAAAAGGGGGTGGCCCTTCTGAACTCAAGAGTTGACCAACATCATGATATTTTTCATTAAAACAAAATAATGCAAAATGTATGTCCAAATTACTACATGAACATAGGGGAATCCGTGCAATACATAAATTAAAAGTTTCAATGCAAAATGTACACAAGGGCACTTTTGAAATTAGAGAAACTTAACGGGGAAAACATGCAAATTTTACCAAAAAAATAAAAAAAATGGAAACCTTCTCCTTGTTCTTGCGGTTAGGGTACGATGGTGGGTGAAGGTGGACGACGGGGGCGGTTATCGAATCCTATTGGAAGGAAATCATATATATATATATATAATATTACAACTTCCACATGAAATAAATATATTAAATGTACTTAGTTCATATGGTTATATTAAATATGATGAAAGAAGGTATAGAATTTTGTTACATACAATTGTAAATAATTTTACAATTATATTTATATAATAAAGCAGATGTAAAATGTAGAAATACATATACAAATATTTGCAAATATCAAAATCATGATAATATTTGTATCAGTATCCATTTTAAAACATATCCAACTACAAATGTAAAAACATATATACAAAGAATATAATAAAATATCAGATATGAGCATGTCCATATCTTGTTTGCATCTTTAGTTACGAAATCTTGCATAAGGCTGCATTTGAGATAAAAATAACATCCGATCTGCATTTGTTATGTTTCAAAACGATGACTCTATAACTAATATTCGATGTATAGTTGGGGCTCTTTTGTAATTTATCCTTTCTTTTCTTATTTTCCCTCCCTCCCACCTGACCTGTGAAAGACCTAACCAGTACAACCTCTTCCTCCCCTTCCACCATCAACGTCATCGCCGTCACCTCACCTCCCCGCTGCCTTCCCTTCCACTCGCCATCAACACCCCATCTACCATCTCCTAGTCTCAGGCATCGTCGGCACAACAATTTTGTGAGTTTTTAACACATGCATGCTTTGATGCACTTCATCCTTCTGTATGTGTTCATAGTTTCCTAGTGTAGAGTTTTGCAGAGCACTGATTAGCAGTTCTTCATTAATGCTTAAATATTACTTGGTGCCTTGGAAAACTAGCACATGGAGTAGCAATAATTCCAAATAGCAACAGTTTAATGAATAATGAAGAGTACAATGCCGAACAATAAAATAATGGAGAGGATAATTCGTGTCCTTTTAAATATCATGGATGCCTCTTCAATGGCAGAATCAGCTACTAATACAATTGGTCCTTCTTGACTAACTACATGAGAAATGTTAAAATTCAGCAACCACACAATTGGATTGCAAACTTCACTGAGTAGGAGGCATATAATCCATCTGCATCTTAGTTAGTTTCTTTTGTAAACTGACCATCGAATATAAATTTAATAGGTTTTACAATAAGAGTTGGTTGATTGTCCTCATGCTTCCGATAAGTATGAGAGAAAAAGGAGGGGTGGGGAGAGGTAAGGCGAATGAGAGAGGGTGACTTCTCCACAGGATGTGTGGTGGGGAGTTCGCTACGAGGGCCACCAAATGCGTAGAGAATCCAGAGATGGGAGCTTCTTTAGGAGGATGATCCCATGCTGAGGGGTGGATGCTCATTGCGCTCATTTCTCATCGGAAGCAAGGGCCACGGTGCTACTGATGTGGTAATTGTGGTCATAAAGCAGAGGATTTTTTGGCCTTGCCTCGATGCTTCTATTGCAAGGGTTGTGGCCCTTGTCAATTCAACTCCTTGGTGCAGCGACCAGCAACATTTGTGAACGCGGGAGTTATTTATCATGGTGCTAAGGACTTGCGCACAAAATCCTGGGCGGTGGTGGTGAAGGAGAGTGCAAGTTCCTCGTCTAAATAATCAATGTTGTCTTCATATGAGGAAATTGGTCCTTCGATCCACTTACAAGCCCATCAAAGGACCAATTTCCCCATACAGAGACAACATAGATTATTTAGACGAGGAACTTGCACTCCCCTTCACCACCGCCGCCCAGGATTTTGTTCGCATGTCCTTAGCACCACGAGAAATAGCTCCCTTCTTCACAAGCGTCTGGATCGTCTGTTGTGGTGCTGCAGTGCTATAGCGATCGAGCGGTTGTGGTGTGTTACAACACTACAGCAGAGAACCCACTCCCTGTTCACAAATGTTGTTGGTCACCGCACCAAGGAGTTGAATCGACAAGGGCCACAAGCCATGTAATAGAAGCATCGAGGCAAGGCCAAAAAAATCACTGCTTTTAGGTGCAACGCGACGCTATGTCTATGGAGCAGTACTGGAAGGAAAGCAGGAAATTACTGTACCAGGAAAAATTAAATAAATGAACTGACTTCTAATGGACATAGGAAAATAAATGGATACCACACAGCATTAAATGACATAAAATAGTGACACGTGAGAGGCCCAAACCGAGAGGAAAATTCCTCCGGGAGGTATGTTTTGAAACATATTGGCTCTATACGGTCGGGAATATTTTTTTGTTATGTACCGT
The DNA here is from genome assembly GCA_037367405.1 of Ottelia alismoides. Lineage (NCBI taxonomy): Eukaryota > Viridiplantae > Streptophyta > Magnoliopsida > Alismatales > Hydrocharitaceae > Ottelia > Ottelia alismoides. Next base: position 923,713 of record JAZKJV010001482.1, read on the forward strand.
ATGTAAGCTGCCTTTTGAAAAGGCGGCTTTGATTTTAAGCCAAAGCCGTCTCTTCAAGAAGCGGCTCTCAGTGGTATGTGCCACAAAAACTCCAAGCGGAAAGCCGCCTCTTGAAGATACGGCTTTGGCTAAAACCAAAGCTGCCTCTTCAAGAGGCGGTTTTCACTTGTATATAACATATGAAAACCTTAAGGACAAATAAGAGGCGGCTTACCTATGGTACATAACAAAAAAAATATTGACGACCATATACAGCCAATATGTTTGAAATTATACCTCCCCGACGAATTTTTCTCCCCAAACGGAAATAGTTGATGGCTCTTTGATTATTTATTGTTAACGTCAGCAGTAAGCGTAATATAAACAAAACCAACCCCAAAATATTGTGTATTGGAATACACAAAAAATATGCTTGATTTACACGTACCACAGCCGTCGGTAAGGGAAAGTGCAGCCCTTCCGATCTGATTGCGAGCAGTGGGAATGGGAAACGGGGAGAATCCGGCGATCGCAGGAAGACGAGGGCGGTAGGCGGTAGGGTGGTTCGGCAGCGACGCTGGGTAGGATAGGACGATGCTGGTGGCTTGGAGGCTGGTATTGACGCGGTGGCGGCGTGGGGGCTGGTATTGACGCGGTGGCGGTGTGAGGTGGGCGACAGAGCGGCGGTGCGAGAAGGGCAGTTGTGAGGTGATGTCGTAGGAGGGAAACGGAGGGGCTGGTGGTGCAGGAGGAGGAGAGAATAGGGCAGCGGCGTCGAGAAGGAGAGGGAGAGGGGGGGGCAGCGCCGATGAAGGTGGGAAAGGGGGACGGGCTTCGGTAGGGGTTAGGCTCGGTAGGGTTTAGGTTCGGGTGAGAATAGTGCTATGTGAATGTATTCCTATCCTATCCGATTCGCTATCGTATTCATTTTATGTATACTAGGATGTACCCGGTGCTTCGCGGCGGAACAAAATTGACTTGATATAATTTTTTAAAAAGCAAGTTTATTATTTCCTTTTAAACATTTAAAAAAATGAGTTGATATGATTTAAGAGAGAGGAAGTTTTATTATTTCCTTTTAAACATTAATAAATAGTAAAAAAAGTTTGCATGTTATGAAAAGATTTATTTATTTTTACGGAAAAATAAATGCTCTGCATTTATGCTATTAATAGAATAAGTTCATGTATGACAATTGCATATAACAATCACCACTAAAGTATAAAGGAATATTGAATTTCTACAATTATATTGTAAGAAAATTGTATGAAACTAACATAATTATACATTGCGTCGGTTAAATATTGACTTAAATTTTAACTGATGTTTTATTTCAACGAATATGCGAATAAGTTAATAAGTAATCGTAAGTTAAATAATATAAATAGAAAAATATCTATAGAAATTATTTGTATTTTCTCCTTGCAATTGATGTATACCAAAATCTAAGTAATTTAATCAGAAGTAAATTTTAAAGATCATAAATAGAAAAGATAATGAAAAGATAAAAAAGAGAGGTTCTCTTCTTTCCATTGATACCACATCTTTGGGATAAATAAAACTTTAAAGATTAGTATAAATATATTTATATGAAGATATTACATAATTTAAATTTTAAAAAAGTATTATTTTTTGTACGTATAATATAAAGGGATACTTAATTGGTGAATTGTCTGAGATATGAAGTAGGTGAACAAACACATTGTAAAGCAGTCAACCAAAGTTGAATCCTAAAAAATGTGAAAAAAAATTAGAAAACTAAACTATAGACATATGCGAAAAATATAATATAATATAAAAACTTGTCAAATGGAATATCATACATGTGCATCGAATCCATATTACCTCAAGTATATCTATGTTTATGAAGACCTCAAAGGCTAATACCAAACAAATAAAGTTTCTTTTTGTAGAAGAGTTAGTGTGAAAAATTACAATTAATAGTATAGAATTAATATTTATTATGTTAAAAAAAGGGAAAATTTATACCTTTGAAGTTTTGCATCGCTGCGAAGATAATAACTGTCGGATTTTCTACATGAAGAACCATATCTTTTGGATATTCAACACTAATTTTCCCCATATTGTGATAAAGAATTTCTTCTTGTTGTTCGCAATTAGATTTAGAATAGTCAATCCACAATATTATTTTTTAAATTTTAATAGTATCTACGTATAATATTAATTGTATTAGACATAAAAAATTAAACCTAAGATCTTCAATTATTACGCTTTTTTCATGTGTTTGTCTTCTATTTATGAATACATATGAATTATTTGTGATACTTAACGAAATAGTATCCCCTCAATAAATAGAATAATTTATAGAAAAAGTAAGATGATGCTTTAAAATTCAATTTCACATTATAATGTAATTCCACATCTCAATTAAGTGGATTTTTCTAAAATTTGGAGCTTCAAGATCATCAAAACTAACAAAAAAACTTATATCTCAGAATAAAACATAATTTCCACAGTAATGTTTAGTGGATCTTCTGGAATTTCAAAAATATTTTATTTAAATTTTATGTATTTTGAAATTTTATGCGATTTTAGAATTGACTTTTGATTCATTAAAAATATATAATATCATATTTATTTTTCAAACAAACATTAATACTGTATATAGTATATTATTAGACAATTTGAGATATTTTTATTAGAATTTTATAATATGCAGTTGAATTGATACAAATTTATTAATATATAAATAAAATCCATTTAAATTAACTTGCTTTTGATTTGTGAGATTGCTATAAATTTCCAAAGATAGATAAGATAAGGAGGAGAGGAGAAAGATAAAAGATAGGGAGAGAGAAAGGATTTTTGTATAATTATAAATTTAGAAAGAGAGATGAAGAGGAGTGAAGAAATAGAAGAGACATGAGAGATACAAGGATGTAAGAGAGAGGATTTTGTATTGTTAAAAGAAGAGTAAGGGGGATAAAAGGAGAGGAGAGAGAGGGAGATAAAATGAGAGAGAGAGGAACGAATGACGTTGAGAGAAAAAGGAAAGGAGAGAGAGGATTTTATGTTGTTAAAAGAGGAGAGAGGGAGATAAAAGGAGAGAGAGCAGAAAGAGAGAGGGGAGTGGGAAAGAAAAAGGGGGAGAGAGAACGGGATAAAGGAGGCGAGGTGAAAACAAATCGGGGGATAATGGAGAGGGGGATGGGCATCCACGTGTCAAAAGGCTGGGTGAAAACCCAGCTTTATAATAGGTATATAGATTTGACATTTGTATTCGTACTAAAATAGACGTCGATATGGATATCACTTTAACATTCATTGATATTCGTATTCATTTATTCATTTTCATAAATAAATATAGTGATAAATTTATTTATAATTAAGTGTAACAACATTTTATGATTGCACTAATCATTGTTGATATAATTGTTATGAAATTAATATATATGTTGTATTTATTTTATGTGTAAATCATCTTAAACATGTATATTTTAGTTAATCTATTAAATAGTTCTGTTATTGTTCGTATTCGGTTCATATTCATTTTACATTCGTATTCGTTTTCAAGGATATGGTACCATATTTTCACATATTGGTATTTTCGAATGGATAATGATATGATTATACCTATATTCGTATCTGTATCCGACCATTTTCATCCCTAGGGAAAATAGAGTAAATTACACAAAAGTTCCTTAACTACTCACAAAATTTCAACTTAGTTTCTTAACTTTCAAAAGTAACAAAATGGTACATGAAGTATTGTTCTGGTCACTATATTATCTTTTTCTAAAGGAACAAAGAGACTGTCATGAAGTCTTTTGGTGCTTAGATATAATTTCCCTCAAACTGTTGTGCCCTAAAATCCCCCAACTCTATTAGTCGTCCCCACACAAGTGCACAGCCCACCCCACATTCACCACCTCCAGATCACGCGGGATCGACAAGGCTGACAAGGGGAGCACCAACGGTGGTTTCTATCTTGTGTGCATCCACCACCTTCTTGAAGTACTCGAAAGCGGTGTCGCTTTCTGGTGTGTGGAGGAAGGCAGTCATGGATGTGTGGCAGAATCACAACATTGTAGTGACAAACGTAATGCCATAGATCATGGCCCCTTTCACGTTCTTCAACAAAAGCTGTAAGAGACGATAACAAACCCAACCACCGCAAGCCAGAAGGTACGTGACTCCATCCTATCATTGAGGCACATGATCGCGTCGGAGACAGTACCGTTGAGAAGGAGTGACATGATGCCGTTAGCGTTGATAAAGACGGGGGCAAGAGAGATCGTCGGGCACGTGCCGAGCATCACGAGGGTCAACGGGTTGTACCCAATCAGCCCAACCCTCTGGTTGTTCTACAGACCTACAAAGTAATAAGAGATGATAACGAACCCAACCATCGCAAGCCAGAAGGTACGTGACTTCATCTTATCGTTGAGCACATGATCGCGCTGGAGACAGTGCCTCCGTGAAGGAGCGACATGGTGTTATTAGCGTTGATGATGATGGGGTGAGGGAGATCATAGCGTGGGCATGCGCCGAGCATCATGAAGGTCGATGGGTTGTATCCAATCAGTCCAACCCCTTGGTCGTGTTTATAAACCTATGAAGGTGAGGAAGAGCCTGATCCCGATGGAGGAAGAGATCCGCACCAGTTTGAGAATCATCCTGACGAGCTTGGCATGGAAGTCGACAGTAGCGATGAGAAAGAAGATGATGCCCTCGACAAAGATGGCGGCAAGGGCCATCTTGAAAGAGAGGTCGCTGGAGCCATGGAAGGCGATGATAGTGTAGAAGTAGGCATTGGTTCTCATATCGGGATGAGGGAGATTGGGGAGGTTGGCGAAGAGGCCCGTGATGGTAGAGCCAACGACGGAGGAGGCGACAGTGGCAACGATGAGAAGGCGGCAGATGAGGGCAAGGAATGTGAAGTATCCAGGGTCGATGGTAGGAGTAATTCTATCCAAATACCCAAAGGCACGACCGTCTCCTTGTCCCGTTAGAAAAATAGTGCATTATGACCAAAACAATACTTCAAGCACCACTTTATTACTTTGAAAATTGAGGGACTAAGTTGAAATTGGATGTATTGTTTTATGAACTTTTATGTAATTTACTTAAAAAATAATGTTCTTCTTTAATTATTTCTCTTATAGACGAAATCCCACCAATCTAAAACTAAAATTTTAAATAAAATAAAAAATTGACAAGGCTTTATATAATGGGCCTTTTAAACTCAACTGCTTAACTAAAAATTATCATGTAGCATAACTGAATGAAACTAAATAAGAACAAATCTGTAAGGTTCCTCATGCTGCATCAGCTCCCTCTGTTGAGAAGAATCTCGCTTCGACGAGATGGCATTACGATAGTTCTGGAGTATATTATGGAGGAGTTGTCCAAGCTCATTTTCATCAATCCACGTGCAAATGTGTCAGAGATCATCCCTTCCACTCGACTAAGTATCGTCGGAAGAGGGCTCGTCCAATCATCATATCTCGCATGCCAGCAATATCCTCTATCTGATCGGCATCAATCACAATTGGCAATTAGTATGGATCATCAACAGAATCAACAGGTATGATCCCATATGGATGGTCATTTATATGACATAAGAAGAGATCTAAAACATTAAAGATTGACGACATCTGGACATCTGGAAGTAGATCTAGTAGGTAGGCATTTTGCCAAATTCGCTTGAGGATTATGAAAGGGGAAATCTTTGAGCACTCAAATTTTGGTGGACACTCAAAGAGAAGCTCGCTTTTTTTAGGTGGACCTTCGCTAAATCTCCAACTCTAAACTCACTCTTTATATAGTGTAGGTTGGCTCGGTATTTATGGGTCATGGCTTGGAGTTTGGCTCGGATTTCTATATGGATGTGGTTTAGGTGCTCAACCATGTCTTCGGCGGCTACACTAGTCCTCCCATGCATGGTTGTGGGGGTTAGGTCTAGAAATTGTGGAATTGGAAAGCCGTACACACTCTCAAAGGTTGATTTGCCTGTGTATCTATTGGTGGAGCTGTTATGGTAAATTCAGTTTGGGAAAGAATTAGATCCCATTTGGACGGAAACTCCTGAAAACATCCATGAAAATACCGAGGATATGACTTATGGTACACACAAAGCGGGACCGCTAAGTCGTTGTGATGATAACTCTCGAAGACCTCTGGCTAGATCAACAATTAACCCACACTATCACAATCAATCAAAGAAATCAAAGTATGTATGGATCAAAATTTATTTATACCCTACAATGAATATGTACAGTGGACAAGCAGTTAGGGGTCGAACACAGGGAACACGCGTCGCAACAGAAATTATTTAAACAAATAAATATTGCAAGAGTATGTGTATACAAGTATGCATAATATCAGTCGATGTTTTTGTGAGTTTTTAATTAGATAAAATAATTCTTTTTAATGTATTATTTTTTAAATTTTGAATTTTCTAACTTTAATTCCATTTTATTTAATATTATATAAAGAATATATATAAATATATAAGAGTGTACCTACAAATATATAATGTATATACTTACATACTATAAGTAATATATAGTGGTATATATAGAATAAATACCTAAAATCATAAAATACCCTAAAGAATAGTCTCTTTTATTTTTTAAAGATTTTAAAATATATTTATAATATTTATAAAAATTAATAATAATATAAGCTATTAATAATACTGTATGGATATCTATTGGCTGTATAGGGTGTACTATTTATAAATATAGATGAAAATAGTAAAAATAATGAAAGAAAAAATTTATATTATTCAAATATTTCTTTATTTTTGTGAATTTTAAGGGATTTTTGTAATTTTTCTGGTATTTTGAAATAATAAATAGAGCAAAATAGACATTTTTTGAATAGACCGGATTGATATGAGAAGTAAATAGCAAAATGGTTCGAAATTTTTCAAAATCAATTTTAATACATGCTAATATGTATAAATAAAAATAAATGACAAAAAATATTTTTGGGAATTTTGAGAACATTTTATAATTTTTAGGGTTAGCAAGAGTTTGTTAATTTTAAAAGTTTCTTTCGAGATTTTTTGTGATTTTTGGTCTGGAGTGAGAAAATAGGTTAATAAACATTAAGAAAATTTTTGGAATTTTTCAAAAATATTATATATTTTTTGTATTTTTTAAGACAGACAAAGAATAAAATAGCTCCAGATGACTTTCAATAAATAGTAAATGTAACTAAAATGCTAAATAAAATACTTAACATGAACAAGCATCCAATCAAGCATCTACACCTATTTTTGTGGATTTTTTAGAGCATGGGAGATATTTTAAATAAAAAACATATAAATAGAAACAAATCCATTGGTAGGGGTATATTTGCAAAAAAAAATATTCCGTGGTGGTTTATGTAAAATAGCCACAAATTTTGTTCTATAATTTGATATTTAGAGATTAAATAGCAGTTACAAAATTTTGGGGTGCCTATTCACAAAATGTCCCCTCGTGTGGGGGTCCACGCGAGATGATTTGACACAAGACTTAAATGCAATAATGAAGAGCACCAAGGGCATACGTGCAAAATGTTCCAAAAATTGTGTACTTAATTTAATATCTACAACATTGTTTACAAAATACCAAACAGGTGGAGGGGGTCTTTGCAAAATTTACCACTTATGCGCTTTTAATCTGACTACTATGCTTCTACCACATGGCAGATTAAATATGGGTCACGTTCTTGATCAGATGGCAGAGTGGGTGCTTAGTAGAACTCATGAAGAACTGGGTGTCGGTGACCTTTGATCGGGCTTATCTTTGTGCTCTGGCATGTCTCAACTCGATCCGACCGGCGTATCAACTTCCTTATACTCCTCTTCGTGTAGAAGGACACTCCTATGAACTTAAGGGAGATCATTAAGCTCAGACGGGTTCTAAGAACGTGAGCTACATCAAATGTTCAGTTGGGTTTCAGAAGCCTTCCTGGCACCGCAGACTTGCTCCAAAATGGTCCTTGGTTCGAGGGTTATGTCCTTGACCAAAGGGTTAGGCAAAAGGGGTTGAGGATGGAATGCGAATGGTGCTATGATGAAGGGAAACAAAGGGAGCTTCGACTCCCAGTTCCATGATGGATCTAGGGGTGGACAAGACGGGGTGATGAAGGATGCGATATGGACTGAGATAGGATGAAAATGAGGGAGATCAGATGGTCAGATCACGGTGAATAAGCCTGGAGCTCAAGCCCTGGGAAATTGGTTATGTTTTATTTTAAGGTAAAAGAAGAAATTAAACCTAAAATTAAGGTACGAAAATTGGAAATAGAATAGAAGATTTACCTAGAAATGCGAGATAATGGCCTCAAGTCGACCAAGGCCCGACGAAGTAGAAACACACCAACGACGCTCCAACGATGGATGTGGATCACCTCCTCCACTTATCATCCTCATTGCAAATTGATGGGTTGCGCTCCTGTCATCCACAACAACCCAATGAAGACGATTTTGAGGGGCAAAAAACTGAAGAAGAGGGATCTAACTCGAGAAGGAAGTTGGAGTGGTAAATTTAAAGGTTGCCGGAGGAGGCACATTTGACTGAGGAGATTGATCTGATCAAGGAATATTGGTTCTATCCAAGGCCTAAGTGGGAATCATGGACATCATATAAGCAACTTTCATTTAGATCAGAGAGACAAGAAATGATTGGATTAAACAAGAAAAAAGGATGAAAATATCTGTCTAACATTGCGAGCTCGAGGAAGAGAGAGGGGAGTCAGTTGACCCAGGGTCAATGGCAGGAAGAATCTAGTTGGTTAACGTGGACCAACCTGAGAATTCACAAGAAGAAAATCCTTCTAAAATCAATAATAAATAACAAATAATTTAATTAAAATTTTATTAAAACATTAAAAATGTTTGTAATTAATGTAGTATTTTATACATTTTTTATTTATTTTATGATACTTTTTATTACAAGGTAATATTTTACATGTGAAATAGAGGTATAAATACATGTATTTGGCATTTTTTATTCTATGATATATTTTATTATTTTATACACATGTTTTATATATGTTTTATTTATTTGTATACACATTTAGATTTTTTATTATATTTTTCTGAGTTAATATGTACACTTAATTAATTATGTGTATGCACATTATAGGTATATACATGTATATTTTATTCATGTATTAAAATGTTATTTATTTTGATTTTATTTTGATGGTTTTTTATCGTGATTATTTACATATTTTAAAAAAATACACTTTAATACAAATAAAAGAATTTGAAAATACAAAAACTAAATATATTGAATAAAATATAAATGTATATTGCACGATATGGGCCTAAAACTTAAATTTTGCATCTTAGCTTCGGATTAAATGATACTAGATTCATTAAATAACTTATTTAAATATATACAATTAATGGTGATTTTGGTCTATTTTGATATAGTATGGAGAAGATACATGTCTATGAAATTTATTTTGATTTTTTATTTTGTGTGTCCTAGGCACACTGTGCATTCTTTTTAGATGAACTCAATTTTGTATTTTCTTTATATTTTTATCTACCATGTTTGAGGTTTTATTATTTGAAATGTAAAAATAATTATAAAATAAGTTCCAACAAATAATTACAGATTAATTAAAAATTAGGATTTTTGTGCTTTTTCTATACAATCCATCTGTCATATCTCCCCCTACTTTATTCTTGTCGACCAAGTCATCGTGATGACTAGGTCTCGGGGTCTAAGTCCACTCAACACCTATGGTATCTTATTTCTTTTCCTTTTCATCCTTTTTCCTTTTATTTTAGAATTAAATTCATTAAATGCATAATATATTATAAAATATTTTATACAAATTATAGAGCATCTATTTTGAAAATCTACGATATATACATGTATTTAGCTAGGGATTTAGTGCCAAAATGAAAAAATAAAGGTGATGAAATAGAGATTCATCTATTCCCCTGTAAGGCATCGTAATAAATTCCCTAAAGATTTATTAACTACTTCGGTTTGTCAATCTATTTGAGGATGCTAAGCAGTGATGTATTGCAAACACATACTGAGAGGAGAACAAAGTGTGCACCAAAGATGACTCAAAATCTGGCATCGTGATCAGATGTAAAAGATCAAGGAACACCATGCAACATCACAGGAAAATAGATCAATGATATGAGTTGTATCTGAAGTTTTTTTACATGCGATGAAAATGTGCCATTTTTGAAAACATATCCACCACCACCAAATAGAGTTAGCTTTTCATGCCGTGAGAGGCAAACCCAACACAAAATCTATGGCAATGTCTTCTCACAATAGTAGAGGGATTGGGAGAGGAGTGTAAAATCTCGTGTTTTGCCTATGACCTTTAAATCCATGGCATGTTTGATTTTTTTGCACAAATCGTGATAACACCCTTCCACAATTGTGGCAAATAAAATATTTCTAGGAGGAGGTCGTAGTCTTATCTCGTCCAAAGTGTACAGCTATCCAACCACTGTATAGTTCATAAATGAGGTTCTCACGAAGTGAAATGGCAGGAATGCATAACCGGTGTGCCTTGAATAAGAATCCATCATGAAGGACATATATAAGTGGTTGTCGAATCATGTCCCGTGTCAACACACTCCGCATAAATAGGGCCAAAAAGTCAAGATCATTGGAATAAAGATCATCTAGAGCATTAAATCATGTCACACTTATTGTCATTGTGGATAAGACGCGTATCTCTGCTTAATGCGTCGGCCACACGATTCAAGGTCCCAGCCTTCTGCTTAAGGTGGAAGGTGTATTCTTGGAGAAACTAACCCATATTGCATGGTGCTTGTTAAGGGTCTTTTAGGAGTTCAGATACCTCAAAGCCTCGTGATCATAGTTAAGGACAAATCCATGTTGAATCAGATAATGCCTCCAATGCTTGAGATCTTGCACCGCGGCGTATAATTTGACATCATACGTAGAATATCGTGACCAAGCCTCATTCAACTTTTCGCTAAAAAATCCATGGGACATCCTTCCAAGCTCAGAACAGCACCAATTCCGACATGTGAGGCATCCCAGTCAATCATGAAAACCTTGGAATGCATTGGTCAACGGATGTTCCAGCTTGTGAAAGCTTGTTATTACTTCAGGGGTCTAGGTGGATGCTCTTCTATGAGTGCAATCAATCAATAGAGCAGCACAAGAACTAATATTTCATATGAATCATCAATAGAACAAAGCCAACCCCACAAAGCTATGAATCTCGATGAGGGTTCGTGGCACTGGCCAGCTCTAAATGGCTTGAACCTTGAAGTGGTCAATTTTGAGTCCATCAACAATGACAATGTATCTCAAGAAGAGGATCACATCAAACATGAAGGAGCATTTTTTTGAGGTGGGCAAATAATTATTGGGCTCTCATATTTTCCAAGACTTGTCACAAATGGTCTAAGTGGCCGTCCTTAGTCAATTTGTAGATCAATATGTCATAAAAGTACTCAATCACCAAATTTGACAATGAAGGGTCACAATATATGATTCATGATACACACGAAAGTGCTTGGGGCATTAGGTAGGCCGAAGGCATGAGTGTCCACTCATAAAGACCCTATTTGGTCTTAAAGGCTGTCTTCTACTCGTCTCCAATACGAATGTGAATTTGATGGTACCCACTTCAAAGATACATTTTGGAAAACAATTTGGCACCCAATCACATGCCAAGCATATCATCAAGGCATGGAATCAGAAAGCAATACTTAATCTACCTGATGGCATGACTGTCCACTCATTAAGTCCCTTTTTGGATGTTTAGAAAATAGGAAAATGGAGTTAAATGCCCAGCAAAATCACATGTGTTAGGATAAGTTCTCAGGAATCTACCTTAATTTTGTTAGAATTTTTAACTTATAGAAAGCACTAGGTAGCATACCCGCGCTACGCGGCAGGATCAAACAACAATGATGAAATTTAATAAATATTACAAAGTTTAATTGTAAATAAATTTAATAATGTAATTAGTAAGAATGTATGTTATAGATGTTTATTTTAAATAGAATTGTATTAATCGTGTAGTTTAAGTAAATTTTTTGGGAAGAAAATAACGGGTGCGAGAAAGTGTGAATATGCATCTAGTCAAAAAGTAAAGCTAACAATTTACATAGTAATTGTCTGAGAGTTAAATAATAAACAACAAAAAGAAAGTAACTAAAAATAATAAGAAGTTTTATAAGAGAAAAATTCATATAACTTCTATATTTATAAGCTATTATGTTAACGTATTTATATATTTGATTAATAATTTTAATAGATTTCACTAAAAAATTAATGGATTAATTATTATTTGAATTTATACTTTTTCTGAAATTTTTATAATAAAAATATTCATTCATTTTTTTCTTGACATATTGTATATATTCAATATTAGTTTTAATTAAGTTATTATTTACATAATAACTAATCGATCTATGATTGTCAAAATATACTTTAGTAATCCACATATATAAAATATATAAGAAATAATGTGAAAAGTTTTCAAATCCAATTGATTGATGGATATAATTAAAATAAAATCTAATATTTATATATCACTCTAATTTAAAAATACGAGGAACAAATAAATTATATATGTATTACATTTTATTTTTTTTACTATTATATAATTTATATTATTTTTAAAAATTTTAAATTAATAAACTATTGATATAAGTTTATTTCTATCATTATCATATTCATAAGTTAATTTTAATTTTATTATTTATTGATTTATTTGTATTACGTAATAACTTAAGTATCAATTTGAAATTATTTTCAAACTATATTTGTAATTACTTTATTATAACATTTATATGTACAAATTTAAGTTTGTTTTAAATTATTTTTAATTAGTATTGTATTTCAGAATTAAGTTTGTTTTAAGTTATTTTGTAATTAGTATTGTATTTCATAATTTTAAAATCACATATAAGTATAATTTAATTTTAATACAATAATAAAATATCTACATGGATTTTTACCCATATTGATTACAAAATATGAATTTGAATAAACTACTAAGTTTGGAAAAAATGTAACTTTGAAATAATGGAGAGAGAAAGAGGTTAGTCAAATTCTGATAAAATACATCGTGGAGGGATTTAAACATGAATCAATCAATTGATTCTTTAGAACTTGCTACCACGCTTTATTTTATTTGGATTTAGACATGAAATGCGGTTAGCAGAATTAAGTATTTACTTCATAAATATACGGATATATTGTAATCCATATACATATTGATACATCAAAATAGGGATTCACATCTAAGTTGGGATGCATCCACAAATAGACAAATAGTTAATATATGAAATCATATAGTCATGTACTATTTGAGAGAATAAAATTGTAGGAATAAAATAGAAATTGTCTCCTGGAGAGATGGTCGAGTGGTTGATAGCTCCGGTCTTGAAAACCGGTATAGTTCTAAAGAACTGTCGAGGGTTCGAATCCCTCTCTCTCCTTTTGCTTGTTGAATGTTTCTTTATTTGTTTGTTTGTCCTAGCTCGTTTCCATTATCATATTCATAAGTTAATTTTTATTTTTATTACTTATTAAATTTTTTATATTACATGATAACTTAAGCATCAATTTGAAATTATTTTCAAATTATTTTTTCAGTTAGTTTATTATAACATTTATATCTACAAATTTAAGTTTGTTTTAAATTATTTTTAATTAGTATTGTATTTGATAATTAAGTTTGTCCTAAGTTATTTTTTAATAAGTATCATGTTTCACAATTTTAAAATCACATATAAGTATAATTTAATTTTAATACAATAATAAAAAATCTACATGGATTTTTACCCATATTGCTTACAAAATATGAATTTGAATAAACTACTAAGTTTGGAAAAAAATGTAACTTTGAAATAATGGAGAGTGAAAATGGGAAGAGTGGGTAAAAAAAGAGAGATAGAAAGTGATGTATTTATTTTAGTACAATAATAAAATATACACATGAGATTTTACCTACATTAATTACAAAATTCGAATTTGAATAAATTACTAAGTTCGGAGAAAATGTGTAATTCTAAATAATGGAGAGAGAGAGAGAGAGAAAGATGCGAAAGTTAGTAAAAAAGGACTCTAAAATTGATTTTTTACTAAAAATTAAATAATTTTTTGGGTTTAATATATTTATATAATATTAAAAAAATAAAACTCAATATATGCATCCCGCTCTTTTAAAAAAAACTGTAAGAAAAATCATATAACTTGTATATTTATCAACTATTATGTTAACGTATTTATATATTTGATTAAGAAATTTAAATATAAAAAATGTAAGAAAAATCACAGCACTTGTATATTTATAAATTATTATGTTAACATATTTATATATTTGATTAAGAAATTTAAATAATTTTTATTAAAAATTAATATATTAAATTGTTATTTGAATTAATAATTTTATTGCAATTATTATGATAAAAATATTCATTATTTGTTCTTAATATAATCTATACATTCGATATTTGTTTTAATTAAGTTATCATTTATATCATAAACAATCGATCTATGATTGTTAAAATATATTTTAGTAATCCAAAGACATATAAAATGTATAAGAAATATTTATATATCACCCTAATTTAAAAAAAGATGTGGGAAAAATAATTTATGTGTGTATTACATTTAAAAAGATACTATTAATAAATTTTAGATTATTTTTAAAATTTTTTATTAATAAGCTATTAATATCGGTATAACTTTATCATTATCGTATTCATAAGTTAATTTTATTTTTATTATTTATTGAATTATTTGTATTGCGTAATAACTTAAACATCAATTGGAAATTATTTTCGAAGTACATTTTTTATTACTTTGTTATAAGATTTGTATATGTAAATTTAAGTTTTACTTAAATTATTTTTAAATTATTACTGTATCTTACAATTTTTATGTCACATATAAATATGATTTAATTATAGTATAATAATAAATTATATACATGAGCTTTTACCCACATTGATTACAAAATCTTAATTTGAATAAATTACTAAGTTTGAAAAATCAATGAGAGATATAAATGTGAATTGAGGGAAAGAGAAAATTATATTTTCCATAATAGATTTAAAAAGAAAATAGAAGATTTAAAAAGATTTTTTTAACATATGTTACCAATTTTATAAAGGATTAAAATGATAAAATGTGAACGGGATGCCGTTGGATAGCCGGAGGCGGAGGTATCAGGCGTTGCTTGCGTTGAGGATGCGGAAGCGGTACTTCCTCTTGGTGACGACAATGAAAGGCCAGGCTTTGCCGTTGACCACCATGGCCTCACCGAAGAACTCGGACTGCCACTGCGGGTGGAGCTCTGGGAAGACGCCGCATCTGTTCATGTAAAGGGAGCCGTCGACGTTGAAACTCCGGTCGCATATGATAAGGTGCCGGTCACACTCGGGGCCTTCGGGGAGGTCGAGGACATCGTCGATGTCGGGTTTGTGGACGACGTAGGCCCCCAGGAGGCCGGCGAGGAGGTTGACACGCGTGAGGCCGAGTGCATGGTCGTGGTACCAGAGGTTCCCCGGCGGCTGCACATTGGGGTACGTGTAGGTGGTCTGCGTCCACGCCGGTCCAGTCTCCCGGTAGTTGGCGGTGAACCAAGCAAGGCGCTTCCATCACTCTCCGGCGCGTGGGCGTTGCCGTGGAGGTGGACGACCGTTGGGACGCCTCCATACTTGGGTATGGCCGTGGGCACGGTCGGATCCCACGGGAGTAAGGAGTAGAGGAAGCGAGGGGGGGAAGGGAGGGTAAGGGTGAGGTAGCCGCGGAAGGACTCGAAGAAGGTAACACAATCGTCGATGACAACGCGAACATGGACGACAAGGCGTCGGAGTAGCTGTGGTCGTGGGGTCGATGGCGCAGATGCCGAAGCTGCTAGACTCGGTGAGGAAGACGGACTGAGCTCGATACATTGGCTGGAATCACAGGCCGGTGCGAATTGATGCGGGAGCGGCGGCAACTGCGATGTACGACCCGAACTTCCCGTCGATGGAGCGAGAAGGACTTGCTACTGAGGAAGGGCGACGTCGAAGAGGGAGGCCCCGCTATGGAGAGGAGGGTGCCGACGTGATTCTTGCACGGATCAACGCATGGAGAGAGAGCAAAAGAAATAAAAAAAGAATAAAAGATGGATGCGGCAAACCATTGCGACTTATACCTATTCTGGGAATTAGTTTTCACCTATGCCCTGTATGGGAATATTTGTTAACGTCGTGCCCTTATATGGAAATTACTCTCCTCAGTAGCAAGTCCTTCTCGCTCCATCGACGGGAAGTTCGGGAAAGCTCCAAGGTACCCCCAATGAGAAAAAGCTCAGAGAAAGATCGTGGTGGAGTTATTGGAGAGAGAGAAAAAAAGGGGGAGAGAGATTGGGTAGTTGGAGAGACCGAGAATGAGGGAGTGAGGGGGAAGGGAGGGCAAAAGAAAAGAGTTCAATGTGCCACCGTGTCAGGAGAATCATGAAAAACGAGCTTTAGTAAGAGTATAGATTTAATGAAAAAAGAATACATGAAAATAAAGTATATAACCATCGGGGACATGATAGCAATTTCTCTACATGTTCTACGCATTTATTAATATGACAGAAATCCAGGGGCATATACACAAAATTACTAGCTAATAAGTGTATTCAATGCATAACAATGGTATAACTGTAAGTACCAAAAGTTGCAGGTCCAAACATGTAAAATGATCTAAAATATTGCACTTGTCTTATAAAATATAGATTGAAACAAAATAACCAAAGTCAGAGGAGGTTCCTTTCAAAATGCCAAGGTGCCTCATGTGGAGAGCTATGTGAGGTGACCTGGCGATGGACGTAAGTGCAAAAATAGAAAGCTTAAGGGTTCTTACTGCAAATTATACAAATATCTAACGCACAATAAATATTTACATCACTGGAATAAAATGCCAAAATACGAAGAGGCTCATATGTAGTTTACCCCCAACGTGCGCAAGCAAGCGCACAAGAGCGTGGCACGTCACCTCACTTATGCACAGAGGGTTGACATTAGACGATGATGGTTCGCAGGTGAACGGTCGCGGCTCGTTTAAGGATGGATCAGATGGTGGATGCGCTCTGAATATGACGGTAGCTGCTACGTCTAGGATGTGCTCTTGATCCAACAGCTACGAAGTGTGGTGGAAGAACAAGAAAGAACTGTGTGGTGCTGCTCCTTCAATCAGCCGTATCCCATGACTTCGACGATGATTCAAGCTGTTGAAATACTAGGTAGCTTCGTGGCAATGGTTCCTAGCTATGGGTGCTCTCAGAAATGTCCAGGCCTTACTGATCGAGGCTTGGAGCTCGAGGGAGTCAAGGCAACCTGGGACTACAAGTTGACCTTCGAATCACCAAAAACGGGATGCTCAGGATCTGGCTCCTATGCAGAAGGAACGAAGGATCGAGGACGGAGCTCCTCGACCCAACATTACGTGGAATCGAGCAAGGGTGAAACGGGACAGAAGTCTCTAATGAAGATCAGAAGAAGGAGACCTAATTTCATGATCTAATCAAGACCAGGGGAGTGATGGTGAGTGGATGTGGAGAATACGATGGGGTTGGAGATGAGGTGATTGGTGGGTGAAACAAGATCGAGTCATGATGTACAAATGGCCTGAGCCTGGTGCTCCGCCTGGCGTACTAATTTTGGGGTTTTTTTTATGGTTGCAAGGAAATTAAATGAAATGAAATACTGATCTAATCTAAAGGCCGAATTATGAAAATAAAATGATAAAGAAAGAAACCCGCTTACCTATCAGATTGTTTGGGAGCTGAGGTCGTCTGGAGATGGCTCCGACTAGGTTTGACTCACCTTTAAGTCGATTTTCTCCATGCCTTTGATCGGAGAAATCACCTCCTGTCACGAGGGATATGCTCTTACAACGATATTTGGGGTTATAATGGACCAGATAGGGATTAAAATTGGAATGAAGCATGGAGATGGAAATTTATAGGAGAGATGAGAGGGGTTAGAAAATTAGGGTTTCAGATCGAGATGGGATTTGTTCAATGGATCTAAGAATCATGCGTGTATCAGGGTAAAGATGTGCAGAGGTTGCGTGAAATATCGATGATAAATGAGTGATGATTTGTATGGGAAAAAAGAGAGAAGATGGATGAGAGGTGCGTCTAATAGGGTAGGTGGCCTGGGAAGGAGAGTTGATCGGCGGGTCAACTCTTTGAGCACCCTAATCGGGCCACATCATCCACAAAATGACAAAAAAGAAGTAAAATTCGAAATAAATTCAGAAATAATAAAAAATGATTTTGTTTAAAATAGTCAAAACACGAAATTATCATGATTTTTTATTTATTATAACTTTATTTAATATGTGTTGTTTATTTATATCTTATTATATATGTATTTATTTATCTATAGATTATGTATTCATATTTATATTTTGTTATTTATAAATAATATTTTATTTGAATATTTTATTTATTTATAACATTATATAATACATATTTACCTATTTTATGGCATTTTTATGAATTTGTTTAGTTCTGTAGATAATTATATGTAATTTACAATATAAGTATAATATACTCGCTATTTGGTGTTCATGAATTATTTTTATTCTTTTAAATGGTTTTACTTTTTATTTGTATTTGTAACAGATACTATACAACATGTATAATTATTTAATAATGTAATAATATTAAAAATATGTATAACAGATTTATTGGCCTAAAATACAGTTGTACAAGTACCTGTATACCCCAAATTGTCAGCTTTTTGTATCTTAACTCCGATTTAGATACCTTCATTAGAAATATAGTTTAATTTTAAGAATAATGGAGGTGAGTTTGGTTCAATATGAATTTATATGGAGAAGACATTGATCATTGAAGTTCTGTTTGTCTTTTCGTCTTGGTATACAAGGTGACTTATATATATTTATGCCAATATTTTTATGTATTTTTACCGCAGGGATCCTATAATATTTGTAAATCACCTTCTCAACCTTTGAAAAATCGTTATTCCTTTCTCGACCTCGTAAGCTTGCTAACCTTAACCCCACATACATTGCGGTTAACTCCCATCCATTTGGTCGTTAATGCTAACCGAATTTCTTAAATTTTGTTAGCATACTACCTATTTTATTTATCAAAATTACAAAGAAGGCATTCCTTCCTTTCTCCCACCTCACCCACCTACTCATCTCCCATTCCCTACCCGTTGCCAACCTCCACCCACCTCTCTGACCTCCATCCTGGCAGAAGCTGACTCGCTCCTCGCTGACATCGTCAACTACATCCTATAACTAGAACTCATGGTGCAACACCTTAAGGAGGAGGAAATTGAACGAGAAAATGAAGGGAAGCTTAAGGTGGAGGTGACGAACATCCACAGAACACTTGTCGTGATACATGCACTATCCTTTGACTGCGATCACCAGTTTGCGTGATTGTTCGTCGACATGGTGTGGAACACCATAAATATAAGACCACTGCCACGCCCCTCCCCATTCCTAGACCCCCCAATCCTCCTTGTCCCAAGGGCCCGATGATGTCCAGATAAAGTGGAACGCATGTTCGTGCACAAAGGTGGAGGCGAGCAAGTGTGTGGTCCCCCCTCGCGACCACCATCTCCTTGATCCGCTCCCCCTCCCCCCCATGTTGTCCTCCCCTAATCACCGCTCCACTGCAAGCTGCCTTGCTCCACCGCTCTCAACCTCTTCTCCCATGTGGACTTCTCCATCAAGATCTGTATCTGCCCATTCACCACTTTCAATGCAAATGTCGTCCACCTCCCCACATGATGCCCAAATATAGGAATCCCCTTCAACAATGCTTCCCACCTCCCCGCACAGTGCCCAAAGCTCGGAAATCCTCCCCCTAATGTCGTCCAAAGCTTCACCCCCTCTTCGCTTGGTGCTCAAATATCAGAAACCCTCCCCTAACTCCGCCCAAAGCTCCATTCCCCCACCCCATTATGCTTGAGCTTTGACCATCACTTCTACCCTTGGATCGGAGGTGAGTTGCATGGATGAGAAAGGAAGAGGAAGAAGGATGAGAGAAGAAGGAATGCGGGAGAGAGGAGGAAATCCAACCATTGGATTTCCTATGGTTTGATTAACTCATTTTCAACTCAAGAAAGTTAAATCAAAATGTGTCAAATTAACGACATGGCCTATAGGGTAAGACGAAGCACGTTTACGGGTCGAAGGTGGAATATTGATGTTTCAAAGGTCGAGAAGATAATTTACAAACTTTATAGGGTTCATGGGGTAAAAATATCTTATTCTTATTATTTTCTATACATTAATATTTACAAGTTTCATGTTGAAAAACATATTTATTTGGTGTGTCTATAATGATAAATAAAACAGTGAAAGATTGATATGCATACATAGTATAGTGTGTTCAAATGAATTAGGGTTTATGGGATATTTTTGTACAGTATTTGATCCTTATCTTCCCTACTTTATTCCTTGTCGATCAAGTCGATATTGACTTGATCTCATGATTTAGGGCCAACCGATATCTTTGATATTTCCTTTCTTTTTTACTTTCTCTCATTTATTCTTTTATTTTGGGTTGAAATACAAGTATTTTCACACCATTTATAAGTTAATATATATATGTGTGTGTCAATTTATGCAAGTTAGTGATATTTACATGCATTTTCCTAGGGATTTAAAGCCAAAATGAAATAATAAAAGATGATGAAATAGAGATTCATCACATGTTCGGGCTCTTTTTTTTTTCATTTTTTGACCGCATCGTGACTCTAACTGGAGAAGGGATGTGCATTGATGGTATAGACTCTTTTCGTTCTAACATTGTCAACACTTAAGTGATGACAAATCGTTCCTTTTTTAAAGCTTTTGTATGTAGACCTCATTGCTACTAAACAAGGTTAGGATGTATAAGTAGCTGTAGTCTCCGTATGCCCTAGTCGTCTACCTTCATAACGAAGTAAGTATATACATACAAAGCTTAAACCGAGACAATCTTTCATGTGCATTATTTAATCATGCCGATCTTTCTCAGTCCAGTGCACAATTAAGGTGATGTCAAGATTGTGATATAATATAAATCAAAGGAGAGATTATTAAATTTATGAAATTTCTACATGGAAAAAAAAAGAATCCTAATAAGGAGGAGTTAGTCAGGTGTAATCATGGAACATGATTTGACAAGAATTGATAAGATCTCAATAGGTTTTATTATTTTTTGAAATAATTGTTACAATCAATATAAGATGGTAGTACTTCTTTTAAAAATGAAAGAATATGTAGAGTTACTAAACACCAAACAATGAGAGAAGATACCATATATAGAGAGAGGACATGGAGGGAAGAGAGGAAGAGAGCAATGAACTTAGGAGAATCGTACTTGTTCTTATTCTGAAATTTTTTCTCTAGTGATCATGCAAGTGATATACCATCGTCATGTTGTATGTCCTCATCTTCAAGTACTTCCATGGTGTGATTGAGTAGCATCACTTTTTCCTTAACAACTCCAAGCCTATCTATGACCATATCAAGAATATTTATCAATAGGATAAACTTTTAAAAGCATATTATTACAACTTTTATTGTTTATAAGTCCCTATACATTATATACTTGACTGATGAACTTGACTTGTTAAACTTATATCAACTTGGTCCTCCTTGTCATAATATCAAGTCGATGCAGAACGGATCTCGTCAAGTCCAAGCTATTTTGGCAACCCTTGATGAATCACACAGGAATATAATATATATCGAGTGATTAAGAAATAACGATTTGTTATTAATATTTAAAAAGGCTTCCTTCTCAACAAGCGCCCGTGGCCTAATGGATAAGGCGTCTGACTTCTAATCAGGCGATTCTGGGTTCGAGTCCCACCGGGCGTGAATGTGTTTTTCATTGCCTGATTGTGGGTTCGAATATCTTTTTCATTTCACTGCTGTTTAAAATGTATAAAAGTGTCATATCTAGACAATTCTGGAAAATATCTAAATAAACCTTGAATATTATATATATATATATATATTTACATAAATTATTCTTACGGAACTAAATTTCATCAATTGGGTTATAATTCATATAAACTAGTTCATACCCGTACGCTACACGGGTGGGGAGAATGTGAGGTGGTGGTTGCTTGGGCTAGAAGCATCATTTGTTATGGTTGTATAACTTTATATTTCCCTGAACTCCTTTAGGCTGGATGTATTTTGTTGCAACTGAGGATAGTCTGTGTTTCCCCTTTTATACGTAGGCCTGTATTAAACTCTAAACTTTTACCGTTGCTTAAGATGATTGACTTTGAATCGTTTATCGAAAAAAAATCATTTGTTATGAATATTTCCTAATTTGTAAATGAATGTTTCATAATTTTGTCCTTACATGTATTCCTAGAAATATTCAATATTACTGCGATTTTGAAAAATCAATCGAATAATTTTTATGAAGATCGAATAGTATCATAACATTATCCTTATGCACGGTTTTTATTTCTATGGATGTGTTGTACTTATCCATGTATATGGATGTGGCAATCTCTATACATGAATATAACAATAACAACAACAAATCATTTCTCCCAATTAAGTAGGGTCGGCTACATGCGTTTACATGTGTGAAAATCTTCGATAGTATTCCGAGCACAACCAGGGTATTATAGGCACGCATGCACATATAAAAAACCCAAGGCCCCATTCATTTGGAGAATACGCACTGAAATAAGAGGTTGATTCTCCGCCCGGCACGAGTCTCAAGAGTATGACTATTCCTACCCACATCACATTATTTCACCTTATTCTACCCTTATTCCTATCTTTATTCCATCTCATCGACCCTTATTCCACCACATTCTCCTTATTCATGTCTTTCTAGCCGAACATGAAACAAACTATCATTCTCCTTATTCCCCATATGCATTCCTGCTTATTCCTGAACCTAACACTCTCCAACTGCATGTGGCGGACTACGTCCTATCCCAGTTTGGTGCATGGGTACGCTCCTGGTTCTATCAGAACAATGCCATATAGCAAAATTTCCAGAAATTAGCGAGTGTAGAAATGCCATTGGGTCCTTCTTTGGGGGCAGATGAGCACTTACAGTAGTCGGGACCATGGACGACCATATCGCGATATATCGTCGATATATCGGCGATATATCGTCGATATATATCGCCGATATGGACGATATCGGGTATCGACAGGCTAAATCAACTTGCTGGATACGGGATGTCGGCGATATACGTCGATATATCGGCGATATATCGGTATCGACATTGTATCGATATGTTGTCGATATCGATATGTCCTTCCATGGTCGGGACAACCTTGATTAGCAATCATATACTCCAGCAATAACAATCTATGTTGATAATAATACCTTAATATAGTATCTTCGATGAACTAAATACAAGTACTAAGGTATATGTCAGCAATAATCACATAACATGGTATTTTTATTATAAAGAGAGGAGACAGATACGGTAATTGAATGTTACTCACATATATGTGATCAATTGTATATATGTATATTCAATATTATTTAATGAGTAATAGTATATATACGTTGTCATCAAATGGTAGCGTAGGTGATTTTGTATATGAACTTACGTATAGTTGATAAACCAAAGATTGAATTTCACATCTTTATTGGTAAGAAGATTATATAATCATATTTGTATCTATACGTCACGTAGCCTTGGCAAAGTACCACAACTTATTAATTCCCTTTTGTGGTGATCCTCCTTCCTTTTATTAGACAATTAATCTTGGTATGTAGGTATCTTCACTATGATATGAATTGGTTTGAAGATTGGATCAATAGTTCAAGCTTGTTTTCTCGTAGATGTACTGGAGGGCTTGGGAAAATTACCTTTCTGTGTATCTAAACTAAACAACTTGTCTGGGTTTCCTTGCAGGGAATGTGAAAACAGTTCTTTGTTTGTCTCTGGTGGTTTTGTTGCACATATTCTGCTTATCATTATTCCTTTTTTTAAATTTTTATAGTAGGAGAAAACAAAAGATTAGATACCATAGCTGAAAGTGCTACATATAATTGATGGAAACATAGAAACAGAGGTTTATAGGTTTGCTCTTCTCTATATTATTTCTGGCATATCAGGTTGAATATTTTGGTAAACAATGTAGAATCATTGAATTCCGTAACTTATTGGAGTGCATATCAACCTATTAGTCAGCGAGAAAAAGTCCAAGTAGACAGGAGAAAGGATCCTTTGGTGTAATGGGTTTTACAATAGATGGATTGTAAAATAGTTTTTTTTCTTTGTGATTTTCATTTTAAAAATCCAACCTTATGGATTTTACCTTCTAATAATATTCTACACATCCGTCAAATTTCATTCAAATCTGAGATCATTTGTAATTTTATCTTAATGGTCTAAGTTATCGTTCTTTTTTAAATGGGATTTAAGTTGCTTAATGCCAACCGAATCTTTGATCGTTAAGATAAAATAAAGATGGCCTTAGATTTGAGCAAAAGTTGGAGGATATGTAGAACATTAGCAGAAGGTATAATCCATAAGGTTGGATTTTTAAAATGAAAATTACAAAGAAAAAAGGGATTTTATATCATCTATGATGTAAAACCTATTACAACAGAAGATCCTATCTCCACTAGACTGAACAAAGCAAAGTTTTCCAGCCGACCAACAGATCACCTTGGCATCATTGGGGACATCTTTTGGGTTAATTATCCATTCATTTTCAAATCTTCGCAAAGAGTTAATTAGTTAATTTCGAACGATGCATACCCAGCCATTTAAAGAGCAAGGTAATATCGTTTGAAGTATTATACTTCAGAATTCAATATGCAAAGTGGTTTTGGGAAACAAATCATGAGAAAATTTCATATTTGGTCGTTATTTAGGTCATGCATGATATAGGAGAAGAAACATACACATTTTTAATTTATACTTGTGTTATGATCTTGCAATAAGTGAATCACGATTGCATTCGTGGATATGGAGACAATGCAGTACTTTCGCTGCTATTCTATCTCCAGAGTGGTGTCCACCAGATTCAAGCAAATGACAATGCTCAAAGACACTATGATGCTCCTCTTAAGGGATGCACCATCCCCAAATGTAATTTGTTCCTTTCCTGAATAGAAGTGGGTCATCTCATCGGTAAAAAAGGACAGTGGACAAGAACTTGTCCTTCTTGATTTTTGTCCAGTCTTATGGAACTATACCGGAAACAAGGTAATTCATAATATCGACATACCAAGGGAGTGAATCCAAACAAGGATTGATTCATCAGGAAAGGTGTATGCAGTGGAGTCTCTTGCTGTTCAATTCTGGAGAAGTGATCTGCTACCACATTTTGAATTCCAGGCTTATCTTTGATTTTCAGATCGAATTCTTGGATGAGAAAGATCCATTTGATCAGTCTTGGCTTGGCATCCTTCTTCTACTGTAAATATCGGGTAGCGGAGTGGTCAGTGCAGATTGTAACTTTAGATCCAAGCAAATAGGATCTGAACTTCTCTACCACAACCATTAATTCTTTCTCCGTGACAATGTAATTTCTCTGAGCTTCATCTAGTGTCTTGCTGGCATAGTGAATGGCATAGGGCGCCTTGGCTTTTCTCTATCCTAGAACAACCTCAACTGCAAAGTCTGACGCATCTGTCATGATCTCGAAAGGGAGAGACCAATCAGGTGGTTGCAGGACTAGAGCTTGAGTGATTAGCTCTTCAGCTGATTAAATGAAAGGAGGACCTGTTGAACAACATTAAACTCAATCTCCTTATATAGCAACTCTGTAAGAGGTCAGACAATACTGCTGAAGTCCCTGATGAATCTCCTGTAGAAGCCTACATGCCCTAGGAATGACGTCACATTTCAGACTATCCGAGGTGGCTTTAAATGGTAATTACATCCACCTTTGCTGGGTCAACTTCAATGCCACGTTTAGAAATGATGTGACCCAATATAATCCCTTCTGTGATCATGAAGTGGCTCTTTTCCCAAGATAGCACAAAATTGACTTCACATCATTTCCGAAGTACTTTGTCCAGTTGCTCGAGACAATAATCGCATCTGTCACCATAGACGGAGAAGTCATCCATAAATACCTTGAGAAAATTGCCAATCATCTCGACGAAAAACTGCACTCATGCATCTTTGGAATGTAGCAGGTGCATTGCACATATTCAAGGGCATTCTCCTAAAAGCATAGCTGCTTAATGGGCAAGTGACTGTAGTCTTCTCTTGATCTTCTGGGGTAATTGCCACTTGGTTGTACACAGAGTACCCATTTAGAAAGCAGAAGAACTCCTTGACGGCTAGTCTCTCTAGCACTTGATCAATGAATGGCAAGGGGAACTGGTCCTTCTTTATCATTGCATTGAGATGGCAGTAGTCGATACATACACGCCAGGATGTTTATACATGAGTAGAAATCTCCTCTCCTCTGTCATTCGTAACCATGATGAGCCCGAATTTCTCCAGAACTACATACAGAGGGCTCACCCTTTTAGAATTGGAGATTAGATAAAGGAAGCATGCATTCACACCATTTTGTGATTTCTTTTCATGATGACGTCCCGCAGATTTGGGTTCCAGTCTTCTTTGAAACTCTCGAGACAGCTTGCCATCTTCTTCCAATTAAATATGGTGTGAGCACAAAGCAGAATTGATCCCACATAGATCTGAGATGTACCAACCAAGTGCCTTGCGGTTATTCTCCAGAACCTCGAGAAGTTGAGATTCTTGATCTGGGGTTAGTCTGATGATGATGATGATCGCATACATGTTCTCTGTGCCCATAAGGAAAGCATACTTAAGGCCTATCGGAAGTGGCTTTAATTTTGCTTCTGATCTGTCCTGCTTCTCGGTTACTTCAGAGACTGTGCTAGTAGATGGATGATTTGCCATGACTTTAGAGGTGCTGCTCACCTCAGTGGTTTGTTGTTCAACTGATAATATGCCGAACAAATATGTAATGAATTCATCCGGACCGGCATGAATTGTATGAATCAAAGAGATGCATCAACAAATTGGATTCTATCTCCCAAATACCATCGGAGCTTGTTTAGATTGTGCTTTCCCAGTCCTCCTTAGGAGAGAGGACTTACAAGATCCATGTGTCATTCAAAGAGAGTTATGTATCTCTGATCTCTGCAATAAAATCACATTCGGCTTCATGCACTGCCGCATGACTTTCATCATATACGACTTTTGGCCCGCTGACCATGTCTGTGGTAACTCTGTAATTGCTTGAGCTAAACGTGATCTTCCCAAGCCCATAGTCAACTACGACCTCTGCGGTGCACAAGAATGGTTGTCTATGGATAATTGGGGTTTGAAGTAATGGTACATGTGAGTTCAAACCAAGGACTACAAAATCAACTGGAAACTGCATATCCTACACCTTTACGATAACATCGAGGTCACTTGATAGATCGATCAACAAACTGAAGGATCATACGTGTCTGCTTCAATGGAGCCAGCCCAAATTCTTGCAGTAATGATGAGGGCAAGAGGTTGATGGAAGAGTTGTTGTCAAGCCGGTTCACTCCAAGACTTGGTCAAAAATCTCACATCTGATCAAAGGTGCTCCTTTGTCTTGCTTCTTTTAAGGGAGATTGCTGATGGCTGTAACTTTGGCCATCTCCATTTGCTGGCATCTGTTATTACAGTTTGGTCGACGCTTGTTTGTACACGCCTCCTTCAAGCCCTTCTTTACAAGGACATGTATTCCATGATTTTCATCAATGGTAGCTCAACAGTTAAATTGTGAAGAATATCTACAAGTCCTGGATTTGATAGTGCACTTTTCTTTTTGCAAAATTTTAGGATTTTTCTATTGCCTCAGGAAAAGGAATATTTACAGACCTAAAATCAAAAGTAGTATTCTTATTTACAACAAAATTCTTGTCCACAATATTCTATAAATCCGTGTCACAAAAAGGTGTACATGTTGGAGGTGAAAGTGTTTTTGCTGGTGGATGAGTAAAAAGCATGATCTCCACTCCATCGACTGACATTGGCTCGGCTGCTGGTGCTGGCTCCTCCAAGGCTAGCATGACTTCACTTTGACTATGAACATCTTTTTGATCTTATTGATTTTTCCGATTTTTTGTTCCTTTTTTTGGTGGAGATGGTGGTGGGTGACGGTTGGCATGGCTCCTTCATAATCGAGATTATGCGAGGGTCAAAATATGTCTCATACAAAGTGGAGATAAAGTCGTTGTGGCGATCACTTACGAAGTCCTAATTAATAAAAAATTAACCCATACGAAATAATCAAGCAATAAAATATAGTGCATAGTTAAAGATTATTATAACTCTACAATGGATGTGTATAGTGTGCAATCATGTAGAGGTCGAACATAGCGAGCGAGCAAGATAAATTGGGCAAGTGAATGCAAAAAACTGATTGTGTGATTCTTTGTCTATTCTTTTTATGGGGGTTTTTAATTTTATATTTTTTATTTGATTTTTAAATAGGCAAGTATTTTTGTGATTTTATATTTATGAATAAAATTATAGTAATAATAATAGAAAGATTAATGAAAGATTTATATATAAATATCTAGATAATAAAAGAGAGATGTAAATAAAAGAAATAGAGAAAATATTGGATTTTTGAAATAGGTTAAATAAAGTTAAAATAAAGAAAATAAAATATTTTTGGTATTTTATTTAATTTTGTCAATGTTTTTAAAAATTTTTAGAAATAAGAAGATGCAAGTAATAAGATAAAAGGGGTAATTCTATACTTGAAAAAAATAAGGCAAATAGGACACTAAAAAATATTATCAATAGATCAAAATGAAGTCCTAAGATTATACCTATATTTTTCCTAAATAGACATGATTATATAAAAAGAAAACATGACTTCATTTTTAGGTTTTTGATGCTATTTTAATTTTTACTGATTTTTGCAAGCGTTGGTGTTTTTGAGTTTTTGGACAATAGACCTAATATCACTGAATGCCCTTCAGATATGATATAAATATAAATGAGACAAAGCTACAATATTTTTTTGTTATTTTCTGAGATGTAATGAATATATTAAAAATAAAAGATAGCAGGAAGGTAGAAATAATGTTTTTGATTTTTTTGACTATTCAAACAATAAGATAAAAAATACAACAATCCATGATTGTAGAAAAAACTCAGAGGCACATGGACATATTTTAGATCTTCAAATAGATGAAAGATGCTCTTGAAATAAATCAATCACTCAAAATATTGTAGAAATTCTACAGGACACAAATCACAATATCTTTTGATGAAATTTGAACACAAATTCGGCCCCTCCAATTCCTACAACATATCCAAAAATGAGAAACTTATATCAAGTATTGAAAGAGCTATTAATGAAATAAGTCAAATTAGTACCCTGAATTAAAAAATTCACCATTAATAGTTCATACATCAAAATATTTTGAAATTTGGATGGATGTAGATCTTTAAAGCAGCTTTCTAACAAAAAATCTCACAAAAAAAGAAGTTTGATGAATGAGTTATAAGTATTTAAGTGCAGGAGTACAAATGAAAATATAAGAACAAAACGGTAGCTCAAAAAGGTGCAAAAACTTCCTGTAATAACCCAAAAAGGTAGGGGTCTTGTTGCAAAATTCGCCATTAATACACGTGGAATGTGGGGATGAAAGGATACCGATCTGAGGGTTGTTGTCCTCTCCTAAATGGACGGATGAGATGAAACAAAAGGGGGCAGATCTAATGCAAACTGCTCAATGCAGTCTCGTTCCTTCTTCTTTGTTCTGCAGCAGCAAGAGGAGCACACCTAGGCTGAGGTACTTGATGAGAGTGGCAGCAAGGGATGGTGTTGATGGGGGGCTTAACTCGATGGCATTCTCTAACGAAGACCTGCAATGAGAAATGGAGGCTCGAGTGTGGTCTCGACGTGCGTTACACAAAAAATCTGTGGAGTGAATGGATTCTCCTACGAAAATGGTGGAGAATGAGATGCTCCCCGACCTCGAACTCGATCGAAGGTTGAAAGGTTGCGTGAGGGGGGTACGAAGAAGAGGATGAAGGCGACGGTGAGGCGTTAGCCGCGTTGAGGAGGATGAATGAAAGTTGAAGATGGTGGTTTATTACACTACAACAAGAAGAAAGACTAAATCTAAAAGTTACCAACAAGAAGGAAAATGTAGCATGTGAAGGTAGTCGCCTATGGTGGTCTTTTCTCTAATGAGAATGATCGGTCATGGCCTCGATTCCGGCAGAGAAGAGGCTTGACAAGCTAAGAGCTTGTGATATAATGGAGCAAGAACACCAAGGGATCACGCCAAAGAATCCTCCCTTCGGCGTGGCTTCATCTCCAACCTTGACTCTGTCACAATGAGGTAGAGGAGGTAGAGTAAAGACTCTAATGGTGTATCATTCAAAAAATGGGAGTCGATGCTCTTTTATTTGGTGGAGGAATGGAAGAGATGATGGCTATTGGAGGAGGCCTCCACCAATGGGAGTGGAGTATTTCAAAATTTTTGGACACTAATGATTGTCTTTATGTTCATGTGTACTAATTAAAAAAAAGAGAGGTCTTTATCAATGAAAATATGCTTGAAATAAATAATGAGAGAGCTTGAAATAAAAATTTAAATCGCCAAACTTTCTCAAAATAATGTTATCTAGAATATTGTAGAAGAAAGTTTTTTTCAAATGATGTAAATTAAAAATCTATTTTTTTGTATAAAATACCCATTTTGAATTTTTATGGTTTTTAATCATTTTTTTCTTATTAATAATATAAGAAACTTGGAAATACTTTTTTTTTAAATTTTAATTTATGAGATAAATAAAAAAAGCATTAAAGATAAAATAAAGCCAAATTGACTTGTGTAGAGAAGATCTATTTTGTATCTTTTTGATTTTATATTTTTTGGTTGATTTTATATTTTTATAACTTATTTTTAGATACTTAAATATATTTTTATTATATTTTTATGTATATACACTTAAATAAATATATCTAATATTGATACATGTATAGTTATTGTATATTCATCTATGTATTTTCTTTACGTATCTTATTTTTATGTTTTCTTTATGATTTTATTCCTATTTTAATATGTACATATATTATAAATAATATTCAAAAAATTTAAAAAAAGTAAAATTACAAAAATAATGAATAATAAATAAAATGAATATTTTAATCAGGTAAACTATACAATAGGGGTCTAGAACCTAACTTTCACAACTTAACTCCAAAAAATATAAAACCATCTTTATTAAATAGTTTATTAAAATTATATATAATTAAAGTGATTTTGATATATTTTGAATTTTTATTTGTAAGTTATGGGTTAGGAAAGTTGGTTTTTTGGAATCTTATTCTGACTCTATCTTTTATTCTGTGTATTATTTTTATGTAATATCAATTTTGTAATTTTCTATATTTTATTATCTACAAATTTCATGTTCAAAGTTTCTTTATTTAGAGTATAGAAAGTATAATTAAAAATAGGTCCCAAAATGAATTTTGGGATTTATTTATTATTTTTAAAACCCAAATTAGTTTCGGATTATTCATTAATCTCATTTTGGAATATTTTTGACTTAAAAAATACATAAAAATTAGCAAAAATTTCTGAAAAATACAAAAACAATAGAAAAATA
Organism: Ottelia alismoides; assembly: GCA_037367405.1. Lineage (NCBI taxonomy): Eukaryota > Viridiplantae > Streptophyta > Magnoliopsida > Alismatales > Hydrocharitaceae > Ottelia > Ottelia alismoides. Next base: position 955,244 of record JAZKJV010001482.1, read on the forward strand.
TCAAAATCCAAAAACAAAATATTTTCTGAATTTTGTTTAGATTTAATAGTATTTATTACTATATTCCTATGTATTGTGTAAATAAACCTTGTATAGGCTATATTTTTTTCATAATAGAAAAAAAATATAAAAAGATAAAAATACCAAAAGAAAATATAAAATGAGAAAAATTAAAAATCAATAAAAAATGTAAAATAAAAAAACCCACAAAAATATCATTTGCATAAATGACTTGGGTGAATATAGATCACCATAGGCTACCTATTTTGCTCTCCGTGGTTTAACCTCTACATGTTTATACCCTATGCATTTTATGGTAGAGAAAATAAATATTAATTTCATATTTTTGGGGTTCAATTATTTTATTCAATTTTGTGGGTTAATTGTTGACCAACAAAGGATTTTTGAGTGGTCACTTCAGCGACTGGATATTTATCTGGACCCTCGAAAATTCCATGTTATCAGTTGAGTACATGCAAAGTAAAGAATTACAAAAATACCCTAAAAGCATCACTAAACTGAGCAACAGAATATAGTATGAATTTAGAGTCATTTTAATGACATCAATATGATCAATCATTATTTCAAGGCAAGGACAAGTAGATCCAAATCACCATCTAACAAAAAAAATTCACTTCATTTAATATGGTGGCAGATGAGAAAACTAAACATGCCATGATGTAGATGAAGAAACAATGATCAAAACGACACTGAAATCATGCAATTTGGACCTACAATGCTCAAGTTATGAAGAAAATAATACAGGGGCATAATTGTAAATAAAATGCAAGAAATAAAAAGATAAATAGTACAAATAGGTCAGTGATAGGACCTATTTGCAATTTCCAAAAATCGATTGGGGCCCTGCGCAATTTTTCCAGATACGTGGGGGTATTTATGCAAATTTCAGAAGCTACGAGGGCATCCCTGTAAAATACCCAGACACACACGTAAGATACGTGCCTGAGGGACCAATATGCAAATATCAAAAGTTCCAGGTCCTTCTCTGCAATTTACCCAAGCCCTCACATGCAATACACTTAAGGGGCCTAGGCTCGGGAAGCTCGCAGGCTCGGTCTGACGTAGTGCGAGATGGTGGCTCGGCATGAGGTTCGGATGACCCGAGCCTAGGGGTTCAGAGAAGAGGCTCGGGGCGCCACATGTATTCATCAGGGCCGTCCGATCTATAGATGATCGGACGACATCTGCTTCTCATCCTCCGCCCAGGTCTACCATAGGAGGCAGGGCTCCAGCGTACCCTCTATGGCTCCTCCGTGCTCCAACGACTCACCTAGAGGTCAAGGAAGTTCGCTGGATGACTGGCGGAGGTCCTGGAAGAGCGGCGAGGCTCCGGTGCTGATAAGAGCTTGAGTTTGACGAAGCCTCGCCGGAGGAGATTAGCTCGAAGGAGCTCTGATGCGAGCTCCGGCTATTGAGGTTCCTGCATGCGTTAGAGAATAGCCGAAGCATGCGAGTGTGAAAGGTGAGTGAATGGGGTCTTGGGGTGTTGGGAGGTGGTGGCCCAATTGCTTCTTCTCTGGCGAAGTGGAGAAGAAGGGGGGGGGGTCGGAGCGGGGGAGCTTCTGGAGAAGAGAAGGGTGGTCGGCGAGGATGAGGGTGATGTGGCGGACATATTTGGATGGTCTGTGGCCGATGAAAGTGGGTGAGAGTGCAGGAAAAATTATGAGAAATAAAGGAAAAAAGAAAGGGGAAGGGGACCTCGTCGGAGAGGGGAACCCGGTAGAGGAGGAGCTTGTGCTGGACTTCGAGAAAGCCTGGGGTCGTCGCCCGGTCTAGTCAGCCATCCCAGAGAGCTCATCTACCGTCGGAGATGGCGGAGCTTTCATGGCGGATGCCATGGATCACACCTGGGGCTAGGGTCGTCATCACCTCGAGATAAGGCCCCTCCGCTATCACTGGAGGGCCAGAGGTTGTTGGGCCAAAGCCCCCTGAATGGTGGATGGAGGTGAAGTGCAGCGGAGGAAGGGTTTTTATAGGCGGAGTTTGAGGCGTTTCAGGTGGTGAGGGCGGGTGTTTGAATGGGTATAATGAAGGCTAGGAGTGATGGAGAGGGTTGAAGGGGGTTACGCGAGGAAGACGGAGCCAAGGGATATGAGGGGCGACCATTAGGTGGTGGAGAAGGTGATTGGAGGAGTGGCCAGAAATGGAAGGGAGCGTGGATGACACGAGGTGAAACGACTGGGAAGGGGGGTTACGTAGGAGGAAGACGACTTGCGGGTGAAGGGTTGCGATTAGATCCCTAGGATATGATCAGGCGGCTGAGATCAAGGCGCTGCTGAATGGATAAGATGCGATCTGGAGGAGATCTAACAGTGGGGAAAAAAGAGGAGATGTGGGTGAATGAGAGTCGTAGGATGAGAGGCGATCGAGCGGCTATGGAAAAGGGGCGACGTGGCACGCGGAGAGTCGTAGGATAGGAGGTGACATCTAATGGTTGTGGATGAGGTGCTAGGAGGCGGTGAGGATTTGATCTGGAGGAAGATCGAACGGCTGAGGGTGAAGCAGAGATAGAGGGCTGAGATGGAGGCGGATAGAAGGAGATCTGACGGATGTGGTTGCAACGCAAATGGAGGGTGGAGATGAAAGCGGGTGGTGAAGATCGAACGACCCAGGAAGGAGCCGGGTTGCGGAAGGAGGACGGGCCACGTGAGCGGCCCAGAAGGCACCCTGTGGCCCAATCAAAAAATTAGAAAAATAAAAAATAAAGACAAATACAAAAGAAATAGTTAGATACAGACAAGAAAGTTGTTCGTGTCGATAAGATCTACAAGTTTCATGTTGGATGAAAAGCCAAAAGAGGTCATTCATAAAAAAAGTATTTTTTTGGGGTGTATAGAAAACCGGGTTTTTGGGATTTTGTATTTTTTTGGTGGTTTTAGAGGAGATGAAAATTATAGAAAAAATACGATGAAATACAAAAATAATAATTACACATTAATCTAATTTTTTTGGATTTTTAATAAATAAGAAATCAAGAAAATAAAATAGAAGTCAGAAACACACAACTTTTGTACAGACCGACAACGGACACTTGGACTCAGTCAGTTTCTTTGATTTCAGTTTGAACCTGGATTTGAATTTTTGTGTTGCTTAATAAAACTTTCATCAAAGAACATAAATGAAGAAGAAATAAAATTAACAGGGTTAATTATGTACATAAAAACTTAGGTCAAAAATAACAAAAAGTCAAACTGCGCAAAAGAGGCCCAAAACACAACTTTCACATATGAGCTCCGAATTTTACGAAATTGGTCTTGTTTTGAAGGTATTTTGAAATGGAGTACTTCAAACGTGAGTAGACCAAAATCGGACATTGTATGTAGGAGATATGCTCATTTTAGTCTGTCAGATGTGAAATTAGACTTTGGGTTTATTTGACACTTATTTGAGTTAGTATTTTTTATATTTTTCATTTAATTAAGTTAGTAATATCTACATAATAGAGGTGGTTTTGGGTCAATCGGAGTTACGATGAATTATTTACAAATGTGAGAATTTAGCAGCTTTTTGGGTTAATTTACACTTGGGATTTTTAATGCAATTATGCATGATGAAATACAAAAATTATTTACACATGTATGAATGCTAATGATACTCTGTTAATGATTAAATGCATGCGAATGTTGGGGAACAGAGCCTAAATGATCAATTTTAGCATGATGAATACGTGATTCATCATACCCCTATAGTCGTCCCCGAGCATGAATGAATGACTTAGTTGAATACATCCCTGACTGTGCATGTGAATTTTCAAGGCTCAATTCATAGAGGACCCTTAATTTGAGTGATTCTAAAAATTCGGGCTCAACAATGCTTTAATCAGAAGGAATCCAACTTTTCTAATTTTCAGACTCTCTGTTTGTACATATAGTATAAAGATATGATTTTTAGTGTACTACGTCCATGAGAGTCAAGTCGAGACATCACTCAAAGTTCCAATCCCAAAGACTCTCCTCCAGACCTCCTCCTCAATACTAGGGAATAAGTCTATTCTTGCTTCAGTCAACCGTCTCATTAGTTTGTCAGACTTGAAAGTGTAGATGGACGGGCAGATGATGGAGGGCATAGGATTGTGTCTAATTTTCTCTCCCTCACATTGGAACAAGGTGCCTCTCGAGTGCCTTATTACTCAACACAAGTATATTTTTATTTTGTTCATCAATGTGTCCGACAAGAGAATTTGGAGTCGTCTGCACTTGTTTTTCTGGGAGTACACCGGAGTGTCTCTCTTTTGAGTATCTAAGACACCTTCTACACCCAGACTTGTATCGCTTACGATGCAGAGACCTTTTATGGTGCCAGCCCGATTCCTTGGTCCACAACTTTTATACACAAATTTCAATTCTTTTATAGCATTTCCCATTTCTATGCAATATATATATATATACATATTCTTTTCTTTCTACCAATCAACTTTTTCACAATGGTGAAAATAATTGTCCTTAATTCAAGTTGGTGCCAAAACTTTAACATTAATTTTTAAAATTTTACTTCAGAATAAACCCAATTCAAATGAAGTTGCATCTTACTTCATTTTTCTTTATTACATAGATTACCTTTCCGATGGTGAGAAGAGTAAATCATTAATAAAAAGATAGCTCTACTTTTACAAACAAATTTATATCTCATACCGATAGTTCAATATATAGATATTGATAGCTTTAGATGTAATTATTCTATATATATCCGGTATCCATCTACTATAAAGTGCATAATATTTCTTAGAACGTAAATATACTTAAACCAATATACAATATTGAAGTACATGCATTCCATCTTAATGCAAAAACAATCATGTCATATGCAATAAAAAATAATCTAACGTTAAAAAATCGAGGTACTTGAATCGAATTGACCCAACACATTTTTTGTTTGCTTGTCAAAGGATATAGATTGTTTCTTTGAGTATACCAATCTAACATTAAAAAATAATCTCTCCCATCTTCATGTGATTCACCTAATAATTATCGTTAAATTACATCAGATTTCACAAATCCATGATATTACTTCCCTAGATTTTAGATCCATGGAAATCCGTTTATCTGTAAACTTATGACATTTAATCCCTTTTCCAATGATGTGCAACATGATATACATAACAATGATATCACATAATTCCTCTTCTTACCATTAGCAATGGCCTAACAAATAAGCATTCACATGATAGAAATACAATCAAAAAGATTATGGCCGGAAAATGATGGCCAATATATTAGTAGTAGTTCCAAGGGTTCGTCACGTACATTTGGATATCTTGTTCTAAGTCAACTCATTACGTATGTGTATTAACCTACGAAATCGACACATATTGTAAAGGACTTATTCGGACATGTTCAATACTCATACGTAAAATCCTTTACCGATATATACAATTATATATTGTACTCCTAAACCGACAGTAATTGACGGTTGCGTTTCTAAGCCGCGATCACTGCTCTCCCTCCTCGACACTAGTTGGTGTTCTCCTCATTCGGTTCGATGCCGATCTCTCCGACGACTAAGGCAGTTCTCTTGATGAGACCTTCTCTCTCCCCCTCTCTCTCTCCACAAGGAAATTGGGTGAGAACAAAAGACATGTGGATTTTAGAACCTTATGGTCTTTTTATTAATTGAAATGAGGCGAATTAATGGGAGAATAAAACTCATTCAATTGACTAGTAAATAATAGAATAATGATAATATAGAATACATGAAAATTGGTTGGGGGAAATTAAAAGATTTGATTTTTTGAAAAGTCGCGATAGATGGTTGCATGTTTGAATATAGAATTCTAAATTAGCTTCTAGTATTTAAGTTGCAGAAAAGAGAATGTACCAAAAATATATTGTTACAGAAAGTGAAACTCAAACCACAACATTGTAGTTTGTTATCAATACGATAAAATTGACCTAAAATAATGAATAACTTATATACTCATTGTCATATCCTTTGATGTTAAAGATATAATAACGAATATTATCATGTCAAATTATTTTCTGTTCTTGTAATTATCAGTGAATGCTATATTTGTTGATAAACGATTATATAATGCTGATTTATACATTAACTTATTTATAATTGTCATTGCTAAATTTAACAATGAGTAGAAGAAAAGGTTAACAAATGATTATAATATGATTTTTTGTTGGAATATAGCAACTAATACAATGATCGTTATGAATTTAAAGAATCAATCAATGAGTATTTGTTATATATTTAACTATGTAATATATGGCAACCGAGGGCAATGTATTAAGTTTTCTAATACATTATTATTTTTCACTTGTGCAATGTATTAAGTTTTCTAATAGGCCCTCTTCTTAAGTGTATAATATTTAATGTTGTATGAGATATGTTGTGAAGTCATTTAGTGGTCAAGTGGTAAATGTTTTCGAGACCAGGTTTTTAGTTTTGACTCCACCCATTTTCTATTCCTTATATTTATTTTATCCCGTCAATTTCAAAGTATTAAAGTTATAAGTATAACTTGATACAAAATTGTATTCGAATTCATTTATCTTTTCCAAAATTGTACGAGGGCTGAAGAGGTAGCGTCGGGCATCGAGTGGCCGTGAGCTAGGGATACTCGGGAGGGGGATTTGGGTCACGTCTAACCGTCGGATGACCAATGGACACGTGGCATCCATCAAACTCATTACAGCAAAGCCTGCTGCAATGGGTCTACAACAGAAGATCCTTTTGTTTTTTTTGCTACTTTTTTTGGGAATGTCTATTCACTCTCCGTTTTTTAAATAAATAAATAAATAAATAAATATATATATATATATATTGGATTTTTAGGAAGATAAGTATTTCTCTTGCCAAGATATATACGTTCTCTCGTAAGAATAAGATCGGATAAAAAAGCCATCTAACTTTCTGGAAATCTTTACTAACGTACTCTAAGAGAGATATTTGTATTCACCAAATTAACAATCGTTGTGTTAATTTAACCATATATAGCGTTGATAGTTGTTGAGTAAAAATTTAGTTATAGATATTATTCTTCACTCTCAATGGAAACGGTGTCAAATTAGACAGAAATAATTCGGGTTTGTGAACTTAAAAAGCTCGGAATTTCGAAACATAAAAACAGACAATCAGTATAATGATAAGAGAAAATCTTTACAACTAGTTAATATTTAATTAAACTAGTGTGATCTTTATAATTAATTAATCTAGTCTGTTTTACAAAATCTGTTGTACATGTCCCTTGCCATGCATAAATCCGAGCAGAACCAGTTCCTTTGAGGACTCTCTTCCTCCCATTTCGCAACTCTTCTTTGCTTGCCCGAGACACAAATAGGATGCATGCAGCTCTCCTCCTCGCGGACCAATCGACGACTTACCCACATCGTATTGAGGGTGCATCGCACTTGTTTGCGCAACTTCTCTATATCCATACCTCTTAAAACCAAGCTCCCCAGTAGAGTTACTCCCTGTGATCGTTCCGATACGATCGAAAAAAGTACAAGTCCTAGCACGTAAGTTGCCTCGCTAAGACCAGATATCGCAGCTTTGGTGACGTATCGTAATCCGCGGTCGATGTCTTTACAACCAAAGTACTCCGCCTACACAATGAAAATCGTCGTTCAAAGCTACTATGTTAAAAAACATCAATTACAATCCAATTTAGAGATTTTGCTAACCATGCCCCTCAGGTAGTACGCGTGCATATTTCCGGCATCGAGGCATTGGTCGAGGAAGTCGATATAGTCGACATTGGACACCCAACTGCATATTTTTGTGAAGAATATATGCCTCTTAACGAGCTTATCTTCGGCGAGGAGCTTAAACATCTTGCAACTATACAGATATAGATCGTGAATAGACAACGAGAAAAAGAACATGGAAATACGGAAACATAAAACAAACGATAAATCTTACGTAGTTTTGAATCTGAAGAGGTCGATTGGACCTCCGGAAGCGATCTTTAGCAAAACTTCGAGGATCACATCGTCACATAAGAGTGCGCATATATTTTTCGGTGTCTTGGTTTTGTAATCTTTTGTCTTCGTAGCTTTCTTCCTGACGCGTAAGTCGTTGTTTCCTCCCATGTCTCTGTTGTTCAAGATACGAGAGGGGAAATATGAAATAAAAATATCCAGAAAATACCATAAAAATATCATCCACATTTGCATGCAGATTTACTATTGGAAAAATTAACGGATAGAGCTTTAAAAAATCCTGAATTCATCAGCAGGTTCAGGTCTCCAATAAAACACTTCCAAGGGCATACCGCGCTGCAAGAAGCCGGAGGGCGCGGCCGCTCCTCTCGCTCTGCTCCCTCTGCAGGAAATCGGCCACGAGTGCGTTGGTCTTTCCACGTCTCTCTTCTCCGTCGTCATCGCTGCCCCCGACGTCATCTTCGTCTTCTTCGTCTTGCATGAGAGCGTGGACCTTCTCGAGATGAGCTTTGGCGATCCGATATTTTTTCTCGGCAGCCGTTTCTTCCTCCGCCTCCTCTTCATCGATCGCAACTTGTTCTCCAGCGTCGTCGTCGCCTTCCGATCCGTAGAGGTTCTCGTACTCATCGCTCTCGATGTCCTCGTCATTGGCAAGGCGCCGCTTCTTCGGGTTGGAGGGCTCCAAGAAGGGATCGGGGGAGGACTTGTTCTTCTTCTGGATGCCGCCACCTCTCCCTCTTGCACTTCCCCTTGCCCAACCGCCGCCGCCGCCGCCGCCGCCTCTCCCTCTTGCACTTCCCCTTGCCCTTCCGCCGCCGCCTCCCCTTGCTCTTCCCCTTCCATCTTCCCTCATGAACGGCGATGGGGAGAAGATGCCTCGTTCTTCTCGTGCCGCCTGTGGGTTTGGGTAGCTGTGGAGGAGGGGAAGGCGATGGACAGCGGGGAAGAAATGGCGGGGCTTTAGAATGTACGATGGATTGGGTTTTAGAATGTACGATGGAGTGGGAGTAATTCCTTGAACCCGTTTGTAATTGGTCTTTAAGTAGAGAAGAAGTTAGGAGTGGGAGTACGCGGAATCCTATGGTGAATAGGATTTTCAAATGCAGATTAAATTCGATGATAAAAGTTTATATCGGCAATTCCGAATTTGTCGTCAAATTTTCTTTTAATCATTACTAATTTTGCAGTAATTACATGAAAAAGTTAACGAACATCAGTTATTATATGTCTAGTTCCTAAAAATATACCGATGCATACAATATTCCGTGCAAATTGAAAAAAAATCCGCATCTTGGTATGGATATGAATTGGACATTGACCTGACTTGCTAAAATGTCTCGACAAACACTAGGTGATAGAGCGGTCAAAATTTTTTGGACATCGAATAAAAGCAGTTTTTACAAACAAGTTCGGTCCCAGTAGAAAGGATCCCACAAGTAGGCAATCCTCTCATGGTGTAGTTTTACTTGATTAGGAGATTTGCATTCCACGGTTTTTTTCCATTTATATCTAGTGTGTTTGGTTTTCAATCACGATCAAAACATTTCACTTATGATCCAATAAATATGACCACTCACTCATGATCAGATACATACATAAATCAGGAGATTTTGATTCCTCTATGTCACCTACATTAGAGATCCCGCTCACTTCCTATAATTATCTTCATGAATGCCAATTGACTATTGTTGAGATTTTCTAATTTATATCCATCCGAAAAGTAAATTATCGGAATTAGAATGTTCCATTAACTTGCTAAAAGGCAGTGTTGAACAATATATAATTTTGAATGAACCATAGATCAAATTAATTAAACTATATTTCTTCACTTCGCTATTCAATTCACGTGATCTAAAGCAATTTATTACATGAATGATAGTATTTCTTTGGAGCATGTTGAACCAGACTGATATAGTTGCATTTCCCATCTGTGTCGGCAATGATTTCAAAGTAAAAGTAATGCCTGGATGTTCAGTATTTATAATTGATGCAATTTTGATGATTGGAACAAGTGAACAATCTAAATTTTTTAGATTTAGATATATAAAGTAATTCTTGTTTAATGTTGATATAGGGATGTCAAGGGTACTGCACGCTGGCTCGACCGATTTCTAAAGATCGATAAAGTCGGTGGGGATGAACTCCGTAGAAGCCATGTCCCTACCCATCTTTGACTTCAACCGATTTGATTTCATCCCTCATTGATTCTATCACCATCACATGTACTAGCGACACATAGTTCTTACTCACCAAACACGATGAGACTTGAGCATAAATAGTCATAACCGCTAGCCTCTCGATCGCAATTAGGAGTTGTCCTGCTTCCATCCGGATTAGCCATCGGATCATTTTTTTTAGATACATGGTCAGGCCCGTACTCCCTTCCTACCTTATTTTTCTGGTATATTGGAGGGTTTGGGGGTTCGAACTTTGGTCTTTAATTTGAGGGAACCACTGCTCAACCACCAGACCAATTGGTTGTTCCCATCGGATAATATATAGTGTTGAATTGTAGACTGTGTACGCCTTAATTCATGAGTTATAGCTATCATCAGCATCTTTCCATTATTGTCACTAACCTTGTTTTTTACAATGATACCGTATTCCTACAAATTTCATAATAGCATCTTTCCTTTATTGCACGTGTCACGCCAACGTAGAGGCAAATACTGTAAATTATGGGAGAAATATAGGGCCCATAAAGTAAATGCCAAAAGTTATACACGTATATTATATTGAAAAAGCCGGAAGGGCACAAGTTCAAAATTTCAAAATTAGCCTTTATCATGTTAAAAATTTGATAGAAACAGAAGTAATTGCGATTTTTTGCTGCTCATTTTTGCGGAACATCTACTCTCTTTTTTTTCAAAAAAATATGATGCCTCCAAAAAAATTCATTACTATATAAGCAGGCTAATAAAATTAAAGTGCAAGGCCTTTAAATATTTAAATGTAATTGAGATTCCATAAAACCATCACTGATTTGTTGCATTGGGGCTATATATATATTAAGTTGTTTTGGGTTTTTAGAAATATAAATATTTCTCTTCATCGTTGCCGAGGTATATATGCTGTCTCGTAATAATGAGATCGAATAAAAAACCCTTTGACTTTTTACAAATCTTTAATTACGAACAAACACCGAATTAAAGAAGGATGAGAGCGCAGATCCATTAACAGAAGGAGGCGCTACGACTACGATAAAGAGAGTTATGCGTCTGAGTTGAAGTGTATGTCTGTTTTGGATTACGATTTTTTTTAAAAAATATATGTCTCGATCTCATAGGATTGTCGTATATGCAATGCATTGATTTTAATTAAAACATATTAGTAGTGGTGTAAACGAGTCGAACTTGAGCGAACCAACCCAAGTTCGGTTTGGTTCGTTTAACATACTTTCAAGCTCGGGTTCGGTTCAGCTCGATAAAACGAAAATTGTAATCAGGTTCGGTTCGGCTCGTGTAAGGTTCGTAAAGGTTCGGTTCGGCTCGTTAAAGGTTCGTTTAGGAATAAATGTTGTGCAGATGCTTCTGTTCAAAGAGAAAAACCACAGCCGCCGGGGAGGGTTTTGTGAGATTTCAAGAATAGGGACTTAGGAAGTGGATGATCGGATGGATTTGGGAAAATAAGTGAATAGCCCTATAGAATGTATTGTTTCCTTATATATATACTTTTATTTATGTATATGTGTATATAATCGAACCTTTAAGGAACCAAACATGAGTGAACCTGTATTTTAGAAGTTCGGTTCGTTTATTTAATCGAGCCAAACTCGTGTTCAGGTTCGGCTCGTTTATTTTCGAATCGAATCTGAATCGAAATTTTAGCGAGCCGAATCTGAGCGAATGTCAAACCTGAGAATTTTCTGACAACCCTACATATTAGTAGTATGAGCCGAACCCTTAGAACTCGTGTCGTGTGAATACCCGCGACATCATAGAAATGTCTTAAACTATTCTATTTAAATCATTGATCGCATTTCAACTGATCAACCTGACCATGAGTCAAATCGATACCAATGTTATTAATTTCATATGATTTCCTTGCCACACTAATCAATGTATGTAACTTTTCATGAAAATAAATTTATAGAAGCGGGTACAAATTAATTATTGATTGATGTCCTTTACACCATTATTCGATCTTCTTAGTTATAGATGTTTTTTTAAATGGTTACGATGTTAACATTTTTATTCTAGATAAATTTATCCGACGATGTTTGATTTTTAGGTGACTTTTAGTTTACAATGCTCGTATACGTCGAGCCACATGATGAATATTCTATAGAATCTAATTTTTACCTTTCAGTAAAGAGTAGGCCGTAGTGTTACATTCAAAACAATATTGTTAATGCATGTTTCCATAATCGTGATCGGAAGAGGAGTCTTTTCACCTAAGTTAGCTTATATATTTTTTTAATCTTCAAAACATACGTATGAATGTTACCACAGCATTGCACATACGGATTCATTTAAAAGAGCGTTAATATGCTACAATATCATAAAATAATTTTCAGGAGCTTAATTAAATCGTATCACTATGATTCCATCGTGTTATGTATTTAATTGACAATTATTATGGTGATGGATGATTAAAACAAAAGGAAACAAACAATAGTGTTTATGTCTCAAAATTACCCAGAAATGAACTGTCGAGTATAGCTATAAGTTTTCACACCGATCGAAATCAAAGAGAATTACTCTCAACTTTATAAAAGAGTTGTTTAGTGGAAAGGAAAGAATATAGATGTGTATATAATTATTGTACGAAAAAGAAAATGATATTAAAAGAATTGAATTTTTTTTCTTAATATGAATAATGACACTATGGCGATAAGCGAAGCTAAGTGTTACACCTAATGGTGGGGAGCCACCATTAGAGTTCTATTATCATGTTAGCCCACATGGCAAACACCGCAAGGGGCATATGGTTGGAAGGAACCATAGAAGCTAATGTTAAGTCCTCTAAAGTTGTACCTACACTGTCATGTTATCGGTGCAAGGGACGACGTATGGTTGCAAGGAACCATAGAGGAAAAGTCAAGTCCTCTACAGTTGTAGATACACTGTCATATCATGCCATAGACCGCAAGTGCCCTCGGTTAAAAGTGTATAACAAGATATGTACATGAAAGTGTTGAAAGAAAATTGGTTTATAATGTAAACCACCATGGGTTATACAAGAAATGGTTTAACAAAAAGTAAACCATTACATGTTGTATAAGAATTGGTTTAAGAAAAGTAAAGGAAGAAAGTCATGAGGGTTAAAATGCAAAGTGATAAAAGAAACATGTACTTGCTATGAATTGGATGAAATATACCCTACAAGATGAAAGAAATGTGTGTTATATTTTCTTATACAATTTACATATGTATACCTATGTTTATAAAAGAATCTAACATATATGTTATTCCTTCCGCTAACTAATATATTCTTCTTATCCTTGCAATCACATATTAGAAGAGGAATAAAAGGTAACTTATTCCTTCATTATCCTAAAAATCAAATACCTCCCAATGGGATTTATCTATCTGCAATCTCAAGTTTTCTTCACCATTTAGTACGGAAATATGTGATGATTAGTCAAAATTTTTTAAAATAGCAATGGATATAGTAATATATGTAGAAAAAAAAATCAATAATAGCATCTATCCGTTACTGCACGTCTCACACTGACGGAAGGGCATATACTGTAAATTATGTGAGAAATATATGGCCTTTGATGTAAATGAAAAAATTACAGGCACATATGATATTGAAAAAAGTCTGAAGGGTACGAGTCTAAAAATTTCAAATTTACTTCTTTATCTTTTAAATATCCGATGGTAAGAAAAGATATTTGGATTTTTGTGCTACTCGTTTTTGCGGAACGTCTATTCTCTCTCTGTTATTTTTTTAATATAATATGATGCCTCCAAAAATAGACATTACGATAACAGCAGGCTATATATTTCTGGTTATTTTGGGGTTTTAGGAAGATAAATCTCTCTTCATCATTGCCAACATATATAGATTCTCTCGTACGAATAAGATCGAATAAAAAAGCCTTCTAACTTTTTGGAAATTTTTACTGACATACTCTTACGATAGATATTTTTATTCACCAAATTAACAATCGTTCTGTTAATTTAACCATATTTAACATTGATAGGTGTTAAGTTAAAATTTAATGGTAGATATTTAACATCCTTCGCTCTCAATGGAAATAATGTCAAATAAGACCAAAATAATTCGGGTTTATGAGCTTAAAAAGTCCGGAATTTCCAAACATAAAAACAGAATCTGTATAACGATGAGAGAAAATCTTTAAACTAATTTATTTTTAATTAAACTAGTGTGATCTTTATAATTACTTAGTATTTCTTACAAAATCGGTTGTACATGTCTCTTGCCATGCATAAATCCGTACAGAACCAGTCCTTTTGAGGATTCTCTTCCTCCCATTTTGCAACCCTTCTTTGCTTGCCCGAAACACAAATAGGATGCATGCAGCTCTCCTCCTCGCGAACCAATCGATGACTTACCCACATCGTATTGAGAGTGCATCGCACCTCTTTGCGCAGCTTCTCTATATCCATACCTCTAGAAACCAAGCTCCCCAGTAGAGTTACCCCCTCTGATCGTTCTGATTTGATCGAAAAAAGTATAAGTCCTAGCACGTAAGTCGCCTCTTCAAGACCGAATTCCGCAGCTTTGGTGATGTATTGTAATCCACGATCGATGTTTTTACAGCCAAAGTACTCCACCTATGCAATGGAAATCATCATTCAAATATACTATGTTAAAAAAAACATCAAGCACAATCCAATTTAGAAATTTTGCTAACCATGCCCCTCAAGTAATATGCATGCATATTTCCTGCATCGAGGCATTGATCGAGGAAGTCGATATACTCAACATTGGACACCTAGCTGCATACTTTCGTGAAGAATATCTGCCTCTTGACAAGCTTATCTTTGTAGAGGAGTTTGAACATCTTGCAACTATACATATATCGATCGCAAATATATAACGAGAAAGACGAAACATGGAAATATGGAAACAGAAAACAAACAATAAATCTTATGTAGTTTTGAATCTGAAGAGGTCGACTGGGCCTCCGGAAGCGATCTTTCCCAAAACTTCGAGGATCACATCGTCACGTAAGATTGCGCATATATTTCTCTTTGTCTCGTCTTTGTAACTTTTTGTCTTCGTAGCTTTCTTCCTGATGCGTAAGTCTTTGTTTCCTCCCATGTCTCTGTTCAAGATAAAGATACGAGAGGGGAAATATGAAATAAAAATGTACCATAAAATACCTTAAAAATATTTCTGATAAATAACCAGAGAAGCCCCACATTTTGCTTGCAGATTTACTATTGGAATTTTTTACGGACGGTCCTTCAAAAAATCTGCGATCATTAATTTCCATGTAACTACGTATCACGATATACATACGCATCCTTTTTTAAATATTGTCTCCCACAAATATAAAAATGATATACGTGTACAGAATCACGATGCTTAAAAATAAAAAAATAATGTTTTTTAACACAAAAGATAGTACTGAACTTCTTCTTAACTAAGCAGAACCTAAGGGGTGTCAGTGTAAAAGTGGTGGTTAACTTTGGGATAATTTACATATAAAAATCCTTATTCTAGTTATCCATCTTGCATGCTTTCGACTTGCGCTTGTACATCACATCCTTTTTCCATGCAAAGTCCTTCTTGGGTGCAGAACAAAAGGGAACAATATATATACCTTCGACCATTAAGGACGCAGAGATTAAGACAAGATGTCCCTCATGGTGCGTTTGGTTCGTGGGTTAATCAGGGGTGGATAACCCGATTTTGTGTTTGTGTGTTTGGTTGGTGGGTTAAGGGTTGGGAAGGTTTGTGTGATGTGATTATATTGGAATTTGAAAAAGTTGGTAGTTATTATGATATGATTGTATTGAAATTTGAAAAAGTGGGTGGTTGTTGTGATGTGATTGTATTGAAGTTTGAAATAGTGAGTAGAAATTGAGTATTTTATGTTTTTTTAGATGATATGATTGTATAATATATAATTTTTTAATGGGAAGGGGGTGGGCCCCACTAATGGGTTAAAAATGGGGGTTTTAGGGGGTTACCCACCCTAAGTGGAGAGTAACCCCCCAAACGAACGGGGTCTCAAGGAATTTTCTTATTACAGATGCATACTTATTTTGTTCAATAACTCTATCACCAATTATAGCATGGACGAGTTCCCATGCCTGCGAGTTTGTCGCGATGTCGTCAAGGACGTCGACGAAGCAGAAACGTCGAATACGAGAGGCAATGGGTTTTGAGGTCGAGGGCCGGCGACGGAGAGGACAGGGGAAGGTGGAGAGACGGATACAAGGGATGAGGGGAATGGAAGGAGGAGAGACATTATGAGAGGTCTGCGATGGTAAATTGGTGACCATACCATCCATGATTGCTCCTTTTGCATTTACATGCCCTTCTACGTGAGAGAATGTTTGGGTTTATAACTTGATTTATACCCTTTTACGTGACAACCCGTTGATGATGATGGGAACGAAGAAGAGTATCTTCTTGACGACGGATTCCTTGAAGTTGGACCGCACTTCGTCGTTGATATACCGTGATCGCTTTCACCGTCGATGATGATGCCGAAACGAAGAAGAGTACCTTCTTGACGATGGATTCCTTGAAATCGTTGATGATAATGGGAACGAAGAGAGAAGAAATTAGGACTGGGAGTAAACGGAGTCCTATGTTAAATAGGATTTCATCTCCGTAATATGCCAATAATTAGATAATTTATCTTTGTTTCCGCCATCCATCAATTAGTTTCTGAGGCTTAATGGATAATGCGTCTGTCTTCTGATTGGCTGATTGTGGATTCGAGTCTTGTGGTTGTAACCCTTTTTTATCATTTATCTGCTTAATAAAATGTATAGAATTGTCATACCTAGAAAATAATGGGAAAAATCTAAATAAGCCTTGAATATTATATATATATATATATGTATAAATTTTCCTTTTAAAATTAAATTTCTTCAATTCAATTATAATTCATATAAATGTGTCAACGGTAGCATAAAATGTATAAAACATACGAACTAAAAAGTCTGAGAAAAAACTGAATAAACATTAAAATTTGATAAAACATTAAATAAAACTATCTAAAACAACGGATAATTTTAAGTAGTTATTATTATATCTTACAATGTTATAGATACAACAACGAATATTGTTTGTTGTTTTATCTTCTTTTGTTCTTCAAATTGGAATAAATGTCATATCATTTTTAAAGATCAATATAACAATATTTTTTACATGTTCATTAAAATTTATATTAATCATTGCTAAATTTGACAACACTTAAATGAACAAGGCAATGAATAATTGTTATGGTCCTTTGCGATGATTTTAATGATGTATAATAAACGTTGCAAATTTAAAGAATCAAACAAGAAATAATATTCGTTGTCAATTTTGTTGTAGTAAATATTGGCATTTGTTGTCAATCAAAGATTGGTCCAAATGATTTATGTATAGGTTAACTATTATCTATAATATTTGATCCATGCAGTTTTATAACAAGGGTGACATCATAAATCAGACAGTTCATTCACAACAATAAAATTAATCTATGGTAACGAATGATATGAATATTTATTGTCATATTTTCTTTTGTTAATTATATAATAATATATTGGATAAAGATGATTTGATGGTGCACTCACTCACCATCCTTTGATTTCACCAATTGTCAATGGCTCCCCAATTGGCTTCATACATACTTCCAGTGGTCTACGACAAGGTGATCCCTTATCTACGACAAGGCTTGAATCATGGAGTAGGAGAATGCTTTCAAAAATAGGAAGGATCCAACTAGCAAAATGGATGGTGGAAGGGCTTACACAATTTTGGTTAAAATGCACTATTCTACCAAAGAAAATTTTGAAGATCATCATTCGTTCAACTGTGAAATTTATTTGAGAAAATAAAGCTCACCTATTGAATTGGAGAGAATTTGTCTTCCAAAAAAGGAAGGAGGCCCGTGCCTTAAAATTTTGGAGGAGGCGTCCTTAGCAATCACATGTAAGAAGTTACATCGTTTTGTTACTGGGAGAAACATGTTTATTTGAAGTTTGTGGATGCAGAAACGTTATGCGACATATGACAAGTTTTTTACAACTCAAAAGCGTAGTGGGGACACAAGGGTTTGGAAGAGTATGCTTAATATGAGTCTACTATTACTAAAAATGGTACACCATTGATGAAGGGGATGCTAGATTTGGTAAGAGTACATGGTATTCATGAGCCAACACTTCGAACTATTTGGAGCAAGGAGCAAGTCCCTAAATGGGGATGCTTACTTCTTTTAGCTTCGCGTAATAAACTTCTAACAAAGGTGGATTGGCACTGTGGGGGATTGTGACTAAATAGAATGTTCGTTATGCGGTAATGGGGAGGAGACATCCACTCATCTTTTCTTCCAATACGGGTTTATGACTAAAGTTTGGGAGGAAATCATGGATCAAAGATTGCAAATCTAGAATTCTACTATTAACGGCATATTTACTAATATAGCAGCTAATGGTCAAATTTGTGTGAACACGAACGGTATCATTGCAGCAATTGTATTGTTTGGTGGGGATGGAGAGAATAAAAGAAATCATGAGAGAACTTTGAGGGAAGCAAGGGATGTTGCAAGGGACATCAAGAGGGGTTTGGATTTATGATCTTAGTAATATTCTCGTATTCCTCAATGTGGTTGTGGGAATGTAAAACTAACCGGGTATTTTGCCTTGTATTTTTACAGTGCAATAAAAATTATCTTCTGTATCAAAAAAATGAAAATGTGATGTGATGTCACATTGACTATGTATTATATTTAATTTTTTTATTATCATAATATATTTTTATATTAAAAATTTTATTTATAAATGATTAAAAGATATTATAACAAAGAAATGGTGAGGTTCATACAACTAATTTCAACCCATGAATACCCAACCAAACGAACCAGGAAGACGAAGTTATTAACTGGCAGAGGAAAGAGGGGAGGACTTCTTTGATATAGACATTAGCAAATAATGCAACAACACAGAAGCCACGAACAAATCAATCTAAGGGCAAGATAGGATGTTAGTGTAAAAAAATAATGGCTTGGTTGGTGGCCCTCGTGCATAGATGTTATGGACGTGTCAACGATGTTATAAGATCTATGAAATCGACGTACTAAAAAGTTGAAGAAAAATCTAAATAATCATTAAAAGTTGATAAAAACATTTAATAGCACTTAAAATTTAGTCCAATAATTAATATTAACATAAAATTTTGAATAATTCGGTAAAAAAACAGAAATACACCTCATACAAAACACTAAAAAATTGATCTAAAACAGTGAATAGTTTCGAATATTCCTTTCTACATCTTCCTAGAGATATAACAACTACTATTATTTGTTGTTATATCTTCTTATTGTTCTTCTAATTTACAACAAATGTCATATCATTTTTAAATTGTTACATGCTCGTTGAACTATATT
Source organism: Ottelia alismoides (assembly GCA_037367405.1). Lineage (NCBI taxonomy): Eukaryota > Viridiplantae > Streptophyta > Magnoliopsida > Alismatales > Hydrocharitaceae > Ottelia > Ottelia alismoides. Next base: position 974,675 of record JAZKJV010001482.1, read on the forward strand.
TACTACCTCTTCTTCCTTGATGGGCTCCCTAAGATCTTCTATGTCTTTTATTGGGCCTACATCTCAGGGCAAAATGTAAAAGGAATGTGTTAGTTTCTCTAGCAGTCTATGTAGATTTGATGATAGAAGTATCGTGATCCTCGAAATATTTTAGAGTTCATTTTGTGATTGTAACGTCTCGGACTTAGGTGCTTGGTTCGTTATCGAGGAAACTGGTTCTGACAACTTGTTGGTCAGGCCAAATGGATTCATTCATTAACAACCACCCGAAATGCTTAAGTCCAAGTTGTCAAATAGTAATCCCCACCACTTAGAAACCACTCTCACACTTTGTGAGTTTTAGATATGAGACTATCTTTGGGGGCATGTGTGTTACAACCTCCCCACTTATATTCGCAACGTCATCGTTGCGACATGGCCCATCACTTATTCTCAGTGACAGTGGCGGATGCACGTTTCGGGCAACCATTTCCTCATATATCTTTGTAGGGGTGGCTCCACCTCTCGGGTAGTCATTTCCATTATCATATGAAAATTAACTCTGATACCATTTATAACGTCCCGGGCTTAGGTCCTCGGTCCGTTATCGAGGAAACCAGTCCTGACAACTTGTTGGATCCGAGCCCAGATGGATCTGTTAACAACTACCCAAAATGCTTAAGCTCAAGTTGTCAAGTAGCAATCTCCACCGCTTATAAATCGCCCTCACACTTTGTGAGTTTTAGATGTGGAACTATCTTTTGGAAGTAGAGGTGCTACCGTGATACACCAAAATTATCATGAAATACAAGGATATGTTTTTCACTTCTATGCATAGAGGTAGCTATCTTTAGGATTCTTGTACATAGACTCTTGGTGAATCCATCTTATATTTGCTTGTTGATCTAAGCATTGCAATTCATCTCCCATCAAGGATTCTATTGACACACACATGTCGCTAGTTGATTGGATTTAGTACGGTGAAACGACTTCAATTTAATTTGCTTTTCAAGTTGATTAATCTATTTTTTAATAGACTCCATCTCAAGGGTGGAGTGAAGGATGTTTTCTTTTCTTTTCTCATTCGAGAATGTCTTTCTTTAGTCGATTCAACTTAAGTTGCCATACATGGATTGAGTTGTGGACTGGGATTGAAATGCTCCATGATGTCACCGTTAGAGCGATGAAAGTTTGTTTGCTTGACAAAAACAATCTCATGTTACTTTTTCCAAATTTACTCAAATTAAGAAAAAATCAGCTCAATTAATTACTTTTCCACCTTTATTTGTGCACATCATCTCAACCTGACTCGGTGGATATCAATGCCATTAAATTTTAATTTAAAAATAAAATATATAAAGCAAGAGGAAAACCAAGGTAATAAATCATTATAAAATATTTAATAGGACAATAACTTTGAATTATTTTAACTTCAATGCTCAAGTATAAAAAAATATTAAAAAATCACCTTCAACCTCCAGACGGAGCACGAAGAAGTGCCTCCTCCTCTCCCCAACCACCTACGATGGTTGGACTCCCCAACACCAATCGCCAAGGTCCTTCTGCCTTTCGACCGCCCATCGCTCCACCTTCTCACAACTACCACCTCCACTATAAGAGGGGATGTCCTTCGATGCCAAGGGGAAGACCAGACCCAACACGAGGGCAAGAACCCGAGAGAGCTAAGGATGCAAACGATCGGATACGGATATAGGTATTATCATATCATTATCCATTCTTTAATACGAATACAGACACGGTTATGGATATTGACGGATATTAAAACTATCTTATCGTATCCTTAAAAAACGGATATGGATGTAAAACGTATACTGCTCGCATACGAGTAATGTTAGAAATACTCTATAGAATCGACGTAATATAGATGAAATGAATAGAAAACACATGATATATTTACTAAATGTGTTTGTACCATAAAAAATATACAAATATGGTAAAAGAAGGTATAGAATTATGTTATATAAGGTTAAAAATAAATCTGTGACTATATTTACATATGAAAACGGATATACGGATACAGATGTTTGCGGATATCAAAATGATATCCATGTCCGTATCCATTTTAAAACGGATACGGATACGAATGTCAAAATTTGTATAAAACGGATACGATGACGGATCAGATATGGATATATCCGTAACCGGTTGCAACCCTAGAGAGAGTTATGGCTTCGGCCCATGTGCACCAAGAACACCAATACAAAAAACCGACACTACTCGATCACCCATCATCGTCATGACCCGAGCCTACTCATCCTCCCCTCGTTCTTGCAAACACCAAGTGCTTGTAGATCGATCTACTTTCCTTGCGCTTTATTTAGTATCTTTTGGCTTGTAATGAATAAATTTTATCATAATTTCTCGATTTTCATATGTGCACTAATGACACATAAACACACTTTCTTAATGCACCAAAAAGTATCATTTCAGTTTGGCACTATGGTCGGGAACTCAGCAATTCACACAATTTTATTATTAATATATTTTATATTTTAAATTAATTCCATTTATTTATGTTTCAAGTGTAAAAAATACAAAAAGAGGTGGATCTCTCTCTCTCTCTCTTTCTCTCAATATCTCTCTATTCTCATTGATGATCAAGCGGCTCATGGAGAGTTTGTGGATCCAACTGGTCCTACAATGTGAGTTCATTATGATATTTAACGTCTAGGAACTTGCATTTGTATGCTTAAAAACTTTCTGAAAATCGTTGGTTGCTCACTTAAAGTCAGATTCAGACAGAATTTTCCACCTCGTTGCTTGGGTAAAAGCAATTGAAGTGAGTGAACTGGTGTAATTTGAACACAATCTCACAAGCACAAATAAAATCCTATGTAAGAGCCTAAATGCATGTGAAGTTCTTTACTACCAATTTAAAAAATGATCAATTATTTATTCGATGGGGAAACTATAGTCTCCCTTCGCATATTGAGTGCTTGAAAGACAATGTGTAAGGAACCATTCTCAAGTAACTAGGATAGCCATTCTACCGTCTGTACTTCCACCCATACTTGTTTAAAAAAGGCACGACTAGTCATGCAAATTCGGGCCAGACAGTACTATTTTGCATATAGATTTATCTAGATACATGTGTGCTTGTTTTCTTGTGCAATTGAATTAAAATTGAGAAGATAATCCTTTTATGGCACTCGTGTGTGTTGATGAACTGATCTTGTTTTGTGTTGCATTATGGTTTTTCACTATACATAAATGACTCCTTTAGAGCAAATCTATACTTACTTGAAGAGTATGTCTAACAACAACCACACCCTATGGATTTCTTTTCACATCATACATCATCTTATGAGGTAAATATTCATAAGAACTATGTCGATTCACAATCAAATTTCGTGATTATTCTCAAGCCCACGTGGGAAAGTCAACCTGACCCATTTAGGTACCAAGAAAGTCAAGACACTCTACTAATCCCATTAATAACTCATCTCCCAAGTGTCGAAATTCATATCCAGAATGTGATGAATACTCATTCATCACTCTTTATTCTTATATTTTAGCTACAAAAACCTTTGCAAATGCATGTATATATTTGTAAATACAAATAATTATCAAAAGCATGCATGGTGTAAAAAGTAATAATTAGCATGTTTTTGTGCAAAAATAAAAGAATAAAGATTAAAAAGAAAAAGAGGAAATATTTAGAATAAATATTGAGCAACCTAACCCAAGGGAGGGCTCAGCATGGGCCTGACCGCATAAAAGCCAAAGTAGAGGGAGATAGGGGCTCATGTGTGTAAATAAACCTATAAATAAAATAAATATATTTTCCTCTAAAAATAGAATAAAAGTGGTTTGTATATATGGTATATATTTGTAAATATAAAAATCAAAACAAAAATAGAAAAATTAAAAAGAAAACAAAAACATCACTTGTGCATATTCACCATGTATATAGTCCACTCACTTATATTTATTTCACCTTATAAATAAATAAAATTAATTTCCATAAAATTTGTAAATATTCTATCTTTTATGATGTAAATAAATAAAATAAAAACAAAAAAAACAAAAACAAAATAAAAAGAACAAAATCAAAAACCAAAAATACATTGTAAATATACCATGTATATAGATATATATATATATCTATTTATTCCCCCCTTGTATATAAATAATAAAAATAAAATAAAAATATCTTTTCATTCCTAATTTTAATGGGGATAAAAATGTATAAAAATAATAAATTAAAAATCAAAAAATCCTATATTGTATATATACCTATATATAGCCCTATTATGTAAATACCTTATTTTCATTTTGAAAAATTAATTAAAAATCACAAAAAATAGAAAAAATTAAAACAAATATTTTTCAATGTTGAGTTTTTATTAAATCGGCCATTTACTATTTTTAATAGATTTTCCAAATCATTTCCAGATGGCTGCTTCCCATTGGTCCATGGGGATGTTGACCGCCCGGTCAACTCCCCCCCGTGGACCACTTCCCGCAGATTCCAAACGCTCGACCCGATTTCTCCATATTTTGGCATCCAGATCCGATCACCTCGTACCTAAACCCCGGGTCCATTTTGTTCACGCCAGATCCGACATCCTCGCTGGGATGCCCGCCTCAGGGTCCGCGCTCCGAGCTGCCCTACCCGACCATTTTTAGCCGGACCCCTGGCAGTACTTAAGCCGAGCTCCGCCTCCCATTTCCCCATCTTTGGCTCCCCACCTTTCATTCCCGTGACCTCCACTACCTTCCCTGAGGTGACAGCTCTCCGTTGGCGGTGTCGAAGAGAGGTGAAGGTGCCCGGACCTCTGATCCGGCGAGCTTGCGCCGCCGTGCTCCGCCTGAAGCAGGAGCTCGAGCCCCGGGCCACGACGACCCGCGAGGCAACGACCCAGAGCTAGCCCAGCTCATCCACAGTCGACTCGTCCACCCAGGTAGCCATAGTTTCTTTTCCTGTTCTTTAATTTCTAGTTTCGCCCAAATCTCGCCGTCGCCGTCCATCTTTGATTCCGGCCACATCCGCCTTCGCCTCGATCATCGGTCCCTTCCATCACGATCGCCTCTCCTTCGCGCACGTTCTCCGCCCTTCTATTCAACCCAGCTCGCACATGAGCTGGGGTTTCGAGCTCCACCGTCTACACCACGCCGGAGCTCGACCGCCCCGCCTCACCGATCACCGTCACCCCCTCTCACAAGGTCGAGGCGCTTTGCCCTCGACCCGCGAGTCTTCTGGTGCCCTTTTGCAGGTACAAAGAGGACTGTCTGAGGTCCTCTGACTCGAGCCTAGGAGCTTCCCCTCCGCCGGAGTCGACCGAGCTCCTCAGAGCTCCATTGCTCCATCGGAGACCGCCATTCGACGTGGAAGGCCAGCACGCATCTTCTCCGATCTTTAGTGGCCCGCGAGAGGACACCAGAGCACACACGGGCCCGGCGAAAGCCGCCAGCCTCCAGTTCGTCCAACATCCTTCCCTGCCGTCCGATCGATCCCAGGCTCCAGTTTAGATCCTGACCGTCCATCTGAGGAGCTTCCAGCACCGTCCGATCTTTGGAGGAGCGATCTGGACCGGTCGATCGTCGAGGTTTAGCCACAGCGCCTCTCGTTCGTTCGATCCCCCACGTGGCGAAACCCTGGCCGTTCGATCAGCACCGAAGACTCAGCGTTGGGCGCCACCCCTTTCTCAGCCGTCGATCAGCACACGTGGCGCCCATCTGACGGCCTACTTAATAAAGGGTAAATATTCCCTTAGGCCCTTAGCTTTAGCGTAGTTTACTTTCAGTCCTGTAAATATTTTTCGGATTTTATTTGTGTTAGGTAATTTGCACTTAGGACCCTGTCATTTTCTATATTTGCATGTATGCCCCTGCCTATAGTGTGTCACGTGCATCGACACGTGTTTTGTTGGGTAATTTGCATGCTTAGTCTTGTAGTTCTGGGTTGTTACTGAATGAATGAAACTTTTTAGATAATTGCATTTATACCCCTGTGCATGTTGAATTTGTGCATGTGCGTTATATTTTTTGGGTATTTTATGATAAGGCCCCTGGACTTTTAATACATGTTATTATTTAGTCCAGGAACCTTATTTTATTTGCAATTAGGTCCCTGTGTGCCCCAGACACGCGCCTCACGCGTAACTTCTTGGGATTTTTGCACCGGACCCCTTGGAACTTCTGGTATTTACGTACAGGTCCCTGTGCACTGTACCTAGGTTTTGATTTTTAATAAAATATCAAACTAACTCCAAATTCAATGAAAATTGGAAACATGGCTCCTGCCATGTTGTAAAATTTTCTAAATTTTTTTGGGACATTTTTGGTTTTATTTGATATTTTTAAAAATTCAAAAACAACCTTTTTCTTTACTGTCTGATTTAAAAATTCACAAAAAAAAATTAAAACTCATCTAAAAATTACAAAAAATTAGCTACTGTGTGTTTTACCTTGATTGATTTTCTGACCAATTTTGGTAATTTTCATTACATAAAACCCATAAAAATTGAAAAACACTAAAAACACTATAAAAATTCTAATAAATAATTTAAAAATCCAAAAACTATAATTCCAGTGCCTAAATTTTCCTTAAACTTTCTAATTTACAGGAAAATTACCTCCAGGGGTTAGAAGAGTCTTTTTGCATTTTAAATAGCCCTTTTTCTCCTGACTGCACAGTACCTTCATTTCTCTGCCTTGTTTGATTTTTAGGAAATTCAATAAAAATCAGAAAAATACCAAAAATTAACCAAAAACAGTAAAAATCATTAAAAACATAAAAACATAAAAACATTTTTATTCAAAATTTTGAGTGATTTTTGATGCATTAAATAATTGCTTGAATTGGCTTGTTTCCTTGTTTTCTTTATTTCCTTTATTAATTAAAAATCCAAAAAATATAAAAAGACTAAAAACCCACCAAAAACACTTTGTTTTTATTTTATTCCTTTTTTTGACTACTTCGTAGGCCGCAGGGCCATCACATGCTCCTTGTGTTCGACCCGGGTCGCTATACCAGGTTAATATAATAGCGAGACCGCTACTTGTGTTTCATCGATTTTTATCCAATTTGGTGGTCTATTTTCCTTGATCGACCACACTTAGTTACTTGGGTCACAACGACCCTTGACGACCTTTTACCCGAGTGATCAGGCGTGTCATCAGAATGGCGCCGTTGCCGGGGAACACGGCTTAGTAGTTAGTTTTCGATTTTTCCCGCAGCTTTCTTTTCGCGGCTTTCTGTATAGATTTCTGCATATTTATATTTCTGACATTTTTTATATAATAATTCGGTTGATAACACTTTGTTTGTTTCTTGCGAGGGCCTGAGGACCGAGGCGGCGACTCTCGAGTAGCCGGCGCAATCGCGGGATTCGGAGGCGGCTCCCTTCTGCACGGAGCCACATGAGAGCGTGAGGAGCAGCTTAGTGTAGAGTAGCTTAGGTTTCTTTCAGCATATTTTATTTGAATTGTAATAATACAGGGACACTCAACAGGACTTGGACTTTTCTCGGGTCTGTTCCGCCGAGCACCGGTGTGCTCGGGGGACCCTTAGACTTTCTGTGGCTTTTTTCACGGCTTTTTGATTTTTCGCTGCTGATGAATCCACATTTCATCATCTTTATTCTATCATTTTGGCACCAAAAATCCTACCAAATGCCTGAAAATAACATTAAAATCATCATCTTAGCATCCATGCATGTGCACCACAATAGTGTATAAAATACTGTAATTAAGGCCAAAATTATAGAATAAATAAAGAAAAGAAAAAGAATAAAATATTGTAAATATTTTATGACCCAAAACCCCGAGACCTAGGCATCGTGATGAATAGGTCGACCAGGAATAAAGTAGGGGGAGATAAGGGTCAAATACCTATGTTATTTTATTCATTTCTTATTCATTTTGGGACCTATTTTTGGTTTCACTTTTTGTACATCAAATAAAGAAACTTTGTACATGAGAATTGTAGATAATTTTATAAAGAAAAATACAAAATTAATTTCACAGAAAAATAATGTACAGATGAAAAGTTATGGTCTAAATAAAGTTCCAGAATGTCAACTTCCCAGACCCGTATCTCACAAATGAAAACTCCAAATGCAGCATACTCACCTTTAATTGTATATAGAAGAAAATAAGCTATTTAATGGCAGTGGTTTCGCATTTGGCGGAGCTACGGTTTGCAAGTTGAGTTTTGGACCCACATTGTATACTTGTACAGATTAAAATATTCAATTTATTCTTTATTAGTTATTTATTTATTTTTACATTTTTATAATGTTGTAAATATTACTTATAATAACTATGTACATTAAAAGTGGAATAAAAACCAAAATAAAAATAAAAATAAAATACTTGTATATAGACCACATAGATACAATACTCATATACATACCTGTGTAATACACTCATATAATTTATTAATTATACAAAGCAAATCAGAAAAATAAAATAAAAATATATTTGTGTATAATAAAGTGTTTTATAATTTTAGAAAATCTTAAATAAAAATAATAAAATTAAAAATACCTAAATAAAAATAAATACTCAAATATATAGATGATATACCTATATAGGGGTATAAATGCAAACTTGTAAAAATATACTACATAAAATAAATTAAAAATCGTAATAAAATACTACATAAAATTTTAAACATTTTTTATTCTTTAACCAAAAATTAATTCGGTCTTTTTCTATTTTTAAACGAATTAATAAAACATTTTTATGTTCTTTTTCCTGGTTGGTCCACGTGGACCAACCAGGAGGCTAGAAAGGTTGACCCCAGGTCAACTCCTCAGCCCTAGCCCTGCGCCCCCTGTTGGACCTTCCTGAGGTCCGACTTTCTCGATTTTTTTCGCCATGATACGCTGCTCGAGGGTGGTCGATCTCTTCATGAGATATGTTCACTGTCGATCCCTCTACCTCGCCGACCTAGTAGATCTTCCTAGATCTGCTCCATCCTCCCGTGATCCCTCATCGAAAACGCGCGCCTTCCATGCTACTTAAGCGACCAGCCACCTTCGATCTCAAGTTTGAACGCCCTTCGGTCCACCCCTCGCGCTTCTTTCGTGCTCCAGAGCTCCCCGGAGGTGACAGCTCCGTCGTAGGCTCTTCAGCCAAGGCTCCCGAGGTCGGAGGCGCTTCCACCACCTCCCGCAAGCTCGCCGGTCGAGGTACCATTTCTTCCTCTGGCTCCGGCCATCGAGGGCCATCTCCCGCCTTTTCATTTAACCCATTAGCTTCCTGTAATCCTTAGCTACAAAAACCCCAAAAAAATTCGAAGTTTGAACATCTATCTCGCCACATCAAACACCTCGGCCGGAGCGCACCTCCGGCCGATCATCCCCCCATCAATCCACGCGTCCCCGAGTCCATCCAAGGGTCCAGGCAGTTTGCCCTGGACCCTTTGACCATTCTTGCAGGTCAAAGCTCAAGTGAATATAGCTGGAGCGCGCATTTTGAGCTCGCCGGAGCCAACGAAGCCTCCCAGCTCCGCCAGCCACCAGCGAGCACCACGGCGACCGCCGTGGCTTTTTGACGCCTCTGATCGTTAGAGAAGACCCGCAGGAGGTTCCTCGTCCATTTTGGAGCTCAACCGCCATCAGAGTTAGCCGGAGGAGCTCGGCGAACTTCGCCCAGCCGGAGCTCCACCTCGTTCTTCCAGCTGCCTCCACCGTCGTCCGATCGAGGAGACCCTCCAGTTAGAACGTGGGCCGTCCGATCGTCAGCGCTCAGCCACCGTCGATCTCGCCCGAGATCTAATCTCAGACGTCCACAACGAAGCGTCATCGGCCGTCCAGATCGTGCCACGTGTCAAGTGGCCTCTTCATCGCCGTTGGATCGCGTGCCGAGGGTATTTTACATCCTCACCCTCGCGCATTTTGCATTTATATTTCAGTACTAAAACTTTTATCCGTAGTGTAATAATTTTGTAATATTTGCAAAGACACCCCTGTAGTTTATCTATTTGTACTCAGGTCCCTCGCCACGTCACCTCACGTGACCAGTTCACGTGCGGTGTGGGCATTTTGCAAGGGCACCCTCGGCCTTTATCGCATTTTGGTTTAGTACCCAAACATTTGTAGCATGTGTTGAATTTCTGGCTATTTTGCAAGTAAGCCCCCAGGGTATTGGATATTACATTCTAGTCCTCGCCAGGCGCGTGCAAGTCACGCGCCCTGGTGGGAAAATTGCTAAGGTACCCTTGCGGGTTTTGTGATTGTGTTTCAGTGCTAAAAATTGAATATTCAGTTCAAGGATTTTGTGGAAATTTGCATGTATGTCCCTGGATGTTTTCTAAATTGCATATATACCCCTGCCAGGCTGTTTATTGATTGGATGCTTGTTCAAATTATTTAAATTATCATTTTAAGTCCAAAAATTCCACAAAAATAGACTTAAGCTCCTGGACACTTGCACTTGCACGCCATATTTTCACATTGCATTTTTATTGCATTTTCACATTTATTAAAAATCAAAAACATGCATTTATTTCACTGTTTGCATTAGAAAACCCATAAAAATTAGAAAAACGTTTTGAAAAAATTCCAAAAAAATTACCCAGTGTCTATTTTACCCTATTTTAGTGTCAGTCCAAAAATCACTAAAAATCTCAAAAGAAAAACCTTAAAAATTCGAAAAGACTCAAAAATTTCAAAAAAATATAAAAATTCAAAGAAAACCCTAAAAATTACAAACTCTGTTCCTGTGTGTTCCTTATTATATTATCTGTATTCAAAAATTAATTTGGGAAAATTTTGACTTAATTTGCTATTTTTCTTTCCCATTTTAATTTCAGCCAGCAACTTTTGTTCACTGTTTTCTTTATTTAGCTCTTTAAAAAATACCAAAAACATTTTAGAAATTGCCCAAAAATCACAAAAACAGTAAAAAAGCATAAAAAGACCAAAAAGATTTTATTTCTGAATTTTTGGATATTCTTGCACTTCTTTATAAATATTTTATCTTGTCTTGTATTATAGTGTTTGTTTATTCCAATATTGAAAAAGAAAATACAAAAAAAATATAAAATATAAAAAGAAAATATAAAATCAGTAAATTAAAAAAGAAAATACAAAAATATAAAATCAAAAATTAAATAAAAAAATATATAAAATTAAAAACCCACAAAAATTCATTTGCTTGCATGCTTAGTGTAGACACATCACACACATTCACCTGAGCACATTATCGTGAATTACCCTGCTTGCTCCCTGTGTTCGAACTCTCTGCATACTTGTCACTATACTCCATTTGTGCAGAGTTAAAAATAAATTTTGACTCCACACTTGTTTTTCATTGTTTGATACTTGATTGTGGGTTCATTGTTGATTAATCACATTTTATTGTGGGTTGCCACAGCGACATATTTAGACCCTCGATAAAGTGCGGTTTATCAAATGGCGCCGTTGCCGGGGATCAACAGCGAGTAGTTTACATTTGTGTTTGATTGTGTGATTGTTTATCATAGCATCATTTGTCATCTCTTACATTTTTGATATACCTTGTTGAGCTATCTGACCATCTCTTTTCTTGTATTCTTGCGAGGGACCGCGGAGCAAGGCGGGTTGCTTAGGTAATCCGGAGCATCCTTGGGAAGCGGAGTCGGCTATTCTCTAGCCAAGCCGGCAGGAGAGAGCAGGAGGAGTGAGAGAGAGTGATTAGTTTAGCTTGCATTTTATTTCTGTGAGAGAGTGACTTCTATTATTTGTAATAATACAGGTACATTTGGACTTTTGGACACTCAGGGCCTAATTTCCAAGTGTTTGTTCACTTGGGGGCTCACCGCGGTTTTGTGTTTTTCGCGATTTTTCTCGCCTTTATTCCTATTTGTTTCACGAGGATTTAGCCCCTAGACATAGGAATTTTTGTTGACTGTGACGAACTAAGAAGCTAAGGCCCAATCCCTAATATCTTGCCTGCACCTATAGAACGTAATTGGACTTGGCTAAAAATCAATTGAAAAAGCTATTTGACTTGGACTAGAGACCACGTGCCGCGAGCCCACCCTGTTAAGCGCTACTCCTGAACTCGATGTGTCGAGAAGAGGAGGGGTGAGCCTAGACCGGACTCCGGACTCTTTTCTTTGTCATAGCTACTTGTTCTTCACGTTAATAGAAGTTGCTCACCTTAGGACGATTTCCTCGTGCATGCATATAGGTAGTTTTAATTATTGTCTTTAAATTATGCGCGGATCACTTTGCATGTAGAGTGCTGGCGACAAGGTACGCATCTCTATCCCTGCATGCATCATAGATTTTGACCGCGCATCGGCTTTTCCGCTTTCCTTCCCCCAGCTTTATTGGACTTTAATAACAAGGAAATTGGAAAATTCGTTAGACGATGTTTACTCAGAAAAATACATAAAAAGTGAAAACAATAAAAATTGGGACTGCTAATGCAAACTTGACCTTAAAACTCATCCCACCAAAAATTTTGTTTTGGGAGAGTAATCCCCTCCTTGTTTGATTTATCTGCTGTGAGAGAGTGACTCGACACTAGGATAAAGCCACATCTGAAATTTTGGTTGACTACTGGTCGTGGTTAGTCGTTCTCCAGTGAGGATCTCTCCGGTAACCGGTAAAGCGGACCGCGATATCCTTAACAGATTGAATTAGCGGGAGCAACCGGGTTACGGTCCGCAATTCATACTGGCTGGGAAAGATCTGACGTGGATTGGGACAGTCGGCTAGGAAAGTAGGATACCCAACAGCTCGCTCTAACGCTCTGATAGATTGACTGATCACCTAATAAAAATTGACAAGATAATCGATCGAACTCTCACGGTCATCAGCTCAAGTGTTGTGTAGGTGAAACCGGGGTTTTGCTTGAACATCCTGTTTGCATTCCAGATCTCATCCACCTTTCTTTAGATCAAGATGATGGGACGGAGATCTCTTAGGCCAAACCTGTTGGCACCGCTATCCAGCACTCCTCCTTATTCATCTAGGAATACCTCGGAGAGTCCACTCTCCGAGCCTGAGTTCACATCCACCCTGTTCCCCCTCGACCACCCTTCTCATTCTCCTTCCATCAGTCCAAGAGTGTCAGAATCCAGTACATCACAGTATTCAGCTCATTCGACAGCACCTGAGATGGCCTCTTTTTCTTTTTCAGAAAATCCAGACATGGCAGACAGAGGCGAGCATGAAAATGACCATGAGCACCCGCCGTTCCTATTTGATCAGGCAGCCATCAATAATTCCTTGTTGGCATCCCTGGAGACTATGCAGAGGCAGATCCGTGACCAGGGAACATTCATGGGAGACCTGATGAGAGAGATAGCACAGATGAGAGAAAACCGACCTGGGGGCGGTGGCGGAGGAGGAGGAGGACCTGATGCAGAAGGAGCCGATCCAGACGCTGAGAGACCACCACAGACCATCATGAGGGAATTGCACAACCCAGCTGCCTCCCTCACTCATCGTTGGATCCGACTCCCGGCCATCCACGGAGATTTCGAGCTTCGGCCCCATACTATCCAGCTGTTACCCAAGTTCTATGGGTTGCCGACCGAAGAGCCGCACCTCCACCTCCAAGAATTCGAAATGATATGCAGCACTATCCATGATCGGTTGATAACCGAGGACACAATCAAGATGATTGCCTTCCCATTCTCTCTGGTTGATAGAGCCGCATACTGGCTCAAACATCTTGGGCAATTCATCGACACTTGGGCAGATCTCCGGACCGCATTCCTGAAGAAGTATTACCCTCTCGGCCGGACCAATGCAGCTAGAGCAATGATCAGCAATTTTGTCATGATCCCAAATGAACAATTCCATGAGGCCTGGGATCGATTCAGAGAGCTCATCGACCGGTGTCCACATCATGACATCTCCAAGCCCAACCTCGTGCAGAGTTTCTTCTGTGGGCTGACACCGGAGCTGCAGGGGCTTGTCAACGCCTCTTGCGGAGGATCATATTTTTCAAAGGGTGAAGATGACGTCTGGGACATCTACGAAGGCATGGCAGAAAACTCTACTGTGATGACCCAAGCCCGAGTCTACACACAGCAGAAGCCCCCGCAAGGAGCAGGTTCATTCCATAGGATCGCCCGCATCGATGCCGGTCCCAACACATCGTCGGTAGCCGCAGCCCAAGCTGAATCAGCCGCAGCCGACATGGGAATCATCAGTGAAAAGTTGGACCGCATGGAGATCCTAGAGAAGAAGCAGAACCAAGGTCTTGCTCAGATGGACCTTATCACCAAGACTATGAGTGACCTGAAGACTCAAATTCTATGCATTCAGGAGGCGCAGACTCATACCCAACAGCCTCCCAGGTCACGAGTTGACTCCAGCAGTAGCAATGCCAACCAGGGCTCTACCTCATACCGCCAGGTGAACCATATCCAGGCAGAACCGGTTCCATTGCTACAATACCATCCAGAGCGACCGTCGTCTCAGGAGACTCAGATGGTGGTTTATCAGCCGGAGCAGCCACTGGCAGTTCTTCCTCCACCCTCCTTCGAGCAGGATCCATTGATGGAAGTCAATGGGATTTGGTACGACCGGTACCCTCAGCCCGGGATTCGTCGTGATCACCCCGGATTCCGTTGGGGCAACGGTGGCTCCTCATCTCAACAGCAGAATTCTGCCCAAGGACATCAGAACAGCCAGCAACAACCACACCAGCAGCCCCAGTATACCCATCAGCAACAATTTCAGAGTGCTCCTCGTCCAACCTATCAGGGACAGCAGTGGAGGCAGCGACAGCAGCCTCAGCAATCTTATTCCCAGCACCCCCAGTACCAGGCACAACAGCAGCACCCCCATTTCCAGCAGGGACAACCATCCGGTTCTCAGGGTCCGGCCTTTGAGAACCCAGCCCTTGATGATCTTGCCCGCTTGCTATCTGAACAGCGAGCCTCTTTCAGGCAAGAGATGGATGAATTCCGTCAGGAGATGAGGGACATTATGAAAGGAAAGGCCGCCATACCCGCTCAGATTGAACCAAACCCGAACAGTCTGAAAAGGAAGTCTGAGCAGGTAGAATTTACAGAGGATACCTCTCCTAGTGACTATTTGAGCGACACATCTTGTTCCGTTCATGATGCTAATTTTGTCATTACTAGGAGCGGTAGGATGCCAGCCGGCGGCGCCTCTTCTGAGCGACAACAGGAAGCAGAATCAGGAGCGCCAGAGGAGCAGAGGAGCGGTGCTGATGCCGCTCATGATGATGACGGTGGTGCTGATACCACCCATGATGGAGTCCAGGACGACGGTGCTGATACCGTCGTGATACCAGATGCAGATGGTGGTCCTGATGCCACCATTTTGGATGATGAGCCAGAGAGCGGTGCTGATGCCGCAGAGACAGGTGCCGGTGGTGGTACTGAGACCACCACCTCTACTTTTGTTGAGCCACCTTTTGTGATGTCACCACATTTTGTACCCAAGGACTGTGGAGACACAATGAAAAACAAAAATATGAATAAAGGAAAGGCTTCTGTTCACATTACGGATCCACATGTGTTGCATGATTATGGTTGTGTGGATCCTTCGTCTTCACAGGCACAGGAACCGATTCCTAGTCCTCCATCTGAGGAGGCCCCTACCATCCCCTTCCCTGAGGCCCTCCGCCGTGCGAAGGGGAATAAAAAAGAAAATCCAAAAAAAGATCTGCAGGTAGAGTTCAGCAACCAAATGATTGATAGATTCCACATTCAGCTGACTCTACGAGAAGCATTTGAGCATATTCCTTTCTTCAAGAAGAACTTGAAAGATACAACTACTATCCGAAGGAAGAAGAGACACAGAGATCAAATCCATATGCTCACTCATGACACATGCTGCACCATACAGAACAAGCTGCCAGCCAAGCGACCAGACGCAGGAGCTCCCTATGTCAGATGCGAGATTCAGGAGCAACAATTTGATCGTACTCTATTAGACAGCGACTCTTCAATTAACCTCCTCCCGGCAGCCTTACTCAAGCGATTCGAGTTTGGCCCTCTTCTTCGAAGCAGAACTGTCCTTCAGTTTGCTGACAGGTCGATAAAGAGGCCGAAGGGGTTATTGAAAGACGTGGTCGTTACCATTCAGGGCCTGAAATTCCCCGTGGACTTCGTTGTGTTGGACATGGAGATCCCTGAGTCGGTAGCCGATGCCCCCATCATACTTGGACGCCCATTCTTGGCCACAGCCAAGGCGGTGACCGACCATGATTGCGGGAAGGTGTGCTTTCGCGTAGAGGGCGAAACCATACAAATAGAGACGATCGAGGAAACCAGGGCTAGAGAGTTAGAATGCTCAGAACAATCCAGCGAAGCCGAGCAGATGACAGAGGAAGAGCTAGACATCCACCAGGTGTGTGATTTCATGATGACTGATGATGAATCCAACTGGACAGATCCCGTGGCACCGACTCTTGCCTTGCCTACAGATTCACTATATCTCAAGCTCATGGCAATCGAGAGCCGGGAGAGCACATCCCTGGAGGAGGATACACATGTGGCTGACAATGTTGTGACGAACGGTGCTGATGAATTCCATGCTTACTCATCTTCTTCTGATCCCTCGGATTCAGACATTGACTGGGATGATTTTGATGATTATATGCCTTGTCTGATTCCTTCTGAGCCGACAACCATGACAAAGTGCGAACCAGTGCAGTCTATAGATGATTCAGCAGGCAGCCCTTTGTCAGAGATTCATACAGAGCGAGAGTTCTCTCATACAGACATGGTAGCATTTACACAGACATATCAGAAGCCAGATCTGCCGCCTCCCAGTTGTCCAGAACTGAAGCCTCTGCCGCAGTCGTTGAAGTATAGATTCCTTGCGGGTGAACCAGATATGCACCCAGTCATTATCTCAGCAGGTTTGACTGGAGAACAAGAATCTCGTCTGATGGAGGTTCTTGAAAGAAACCGCAAGGCGATAGGTTGGAATATCGCTGATCTCCAGGGGATTAGTCCGGCTCTGTGCTCTCACCACATTTATCTTGAGGATAACGCTAGGCCGTCGCGTGAGTTCCAACGACGGCTGAACCCGAATCTTCGAGATGTAGTCATGAAAGAAATTTCCAAGTGGTGGAGCGCTGATTTTATCTACCCCATCTCCGACTCCAAATGGGTTAGTCCACTCCATGTGGTACCCAAGAAGACGGGTATCACTACAGTTGTTAACGAGTCCGGAGAGGAGATCGCAGCCAGAGTACCAACTTCTTGGAGGGTCTGTGTGGACTACAGACGATTGAATGAGGCCACCAAGAAGGATCACTTCCCGCTACCCTTTATTGATCAGATTACCGAGCGGCTAGCCGGGAAGAGTCATTATTGCTTTCTTGATGGGTACTCTGGATACAATCAGGTGGCCATTGCGCCCGAAGACCAGGAGAAAACGACATTCACCTGTCCGTTTGGGACGTATGCTTTCAGACGGATGCCCTTTGGTCTATGCAACGCTCCGGCGACATTCCAGAGGTGCATGTTGTCCATCTTCTCGGACATGGTGGGTGACTGTTTAGAGGTCTTCATGGATGACTTCTCGGTCTACGGCGACGGGTTCGATGCTTGTCTTGATTGCCTAGACCGTGTGCTTCAGCGTTGCATAGAGGTCAACCTTGTTTTATCTTGGGAGAAGAGCCACTTTATGGTGACTCAGGGGACGGTCCTTGGTCATATCGTCTCCAACAGGGGCATGGAGGTCGATCCGGCTAAGGTGGATATCATCAGAAAACTCAATCCACCGTCCAACTTGCGTCAGTTACGGTCTTTTCTGGGGCATGTCGGTTTCTACCGACGGTTCATTCAGGACTTCAGTCGAATTGTCCGACCGCTCACTGACTTGCTGACAAAAGACACCGAGTTTATTGTCAATGATAAGTGTCTTGAATCATTTGAGACTCTCAAGAATATGGTTGTCTCTGCTCCTGTCCTTCAGCCACCCGATTGGTCTCTCCCATTCGAGATCATGACGGATGCTTCAGATTTTGCCGTTGGGGCTGTGCTCGGACAGAGGAGGGATGGATTACCTTTTGCCATTCACTACGCCAGCCGGACCTTGGATGCCGCCCAGCGGAATTACACTGTGACTGAGAAAGAGATGCTGGCCGTAGTTTTCGCTCTTGATAAGTATCGATCTTACATTCTCGGATCTAGAGTGACCATCTACACGGATCATACCGCCATCCGGTACTTAATGGCTAAGAAGGATGCCAAAGCACGTCTTACCAGATGGATCCTTCTACTCCAGGAATTTGATATTGAGATTAAGGATAAGCCTGGAGTCAAGAATGTGGTGGCGGATCATCTCTCCAGATTGGAGAATCTTGAGGAATCTGAGCCCAGCGCACCTATTACTGAGACGTTTCCGGATGAGGCGATCTTAGCGGTCACCTCACTCCCGTGGTATGCTGACTTTGTAAACTATCTTGTTGCCAAGACAGTCCCTCAGGGTTGGCCCAGACAGAAACTTGAGACCTTCCTAGCTAAGGCCAAGTTTTACCATTGGGAGGATCCCGTCCTTTATCATGAAGGAGGGGATAGTATCTGGAGGAGGTGCATTCCTCAAGAAGAGCAGCAAAGCGTCCTCACATACTGCCACAAGCTTGAGGCAGGAGGACATCATTCAGGAAAAAGGACAGCACAGAAGGTGCTTCAATCCGGCCTATGGTGGCCTACTCTCTTCAAGGATTCTGATGAGTTCGTGAGGAGATGTACTGACTGTCAGAAAATGGGAACCTGCGGACAGAGAGACATGATGCCCATGCAACCCATTCACTTCTGTGAGGTTTTTGATGCATGGGGGATTGATTTCATGGGCCCATTTCCTAAGAGTCAGGGATTCGAGCATATCTTGCTTGCTGTGGATTATGTTAGCCGTTGGGTTGAGGCCATCCCCGCCCGAGCCGCAGATGCGAAAACCGTGTGCAAATTCTTGAGGAAAAACATCATTTCACGGTTCGGGGTTCCTAGAGTCTTGATTTCCGACGGGGGGTCTCATTTCATCAATGACAAAGTCAGGGCCCTTGCAGACGAGTTCGGCATTGACCATCGGGTTGCCACTCCTTATCACCCTCAGACTAATGGTCTTGCCGAAGTATCGAATCGGGAGATAAAGACTATCTTGTAGAAAGTTGTCCGCCCAGACCGAAAGGATTGGTCACAGCTCTTGGACTCGGTCTTGTGGGCTTATCGGACTTCTTTCAAGAATCCATTGGGGACATCTCCCTTTCGTCTCGTCTATGGCAAGCCGTGCCATCTGCCAGTAGAGATCAAGCACAAATCCTTTTGGGCAGTCACTGAGTTACTTTTGGATCCCGAGAGTATAGGAGACCAGAGAAGAGCAGAATTGGCAGCCCTGGAAGAATTGAGAGATACAGCCTTTTCGAACAGCCTACAGTATAAGGAGAAAGTGAAGACATGGCACGATTCGCATATCAGCCATAAACAGTTTGAGCCAGATCAGAGAGTATGGTTGTTTGATTCCAGGCTGAAATTATTCCCAGGGAAGTTGCAGAGCAAGTGGAAAGCTCCGTATGTGGTCAGGAAGGTACATGACAATGGTAGCATCGACATATCCGAACCGTCATCTTCCTCTACCTTCCGCGTCAATGGTCAACGCCTGAAGCTATATCTAGATCATGATCCGCCGACCATTGACGTTGCCCCCATTCTTTTGGTATGAGATGTGCCCTTTGACTCATATCATCTGCATCTCATACATGATGATCACTTTTATCTTCCGCTGTACAGATCATCTGTCCATATCACTCTTTCATCGGTCGATTTATTTTATTCCTTTTTCTTCTTTCTTCTTCTACCTTCTTCATCTATCAAAAAGATGCCGCCCTTGTAGACAGTTTCCATACTTAGGACGTACTTTGTCCTAAGTATAGGGGGGTGTGCACCCCGAGTATTTCTATTCTTTGATCCTCTCCATTGTCTCCTCTTCTTGTCTATACTTAGGGATATCTTACCCTAAGTATAGGGGGAGACAATCTGAGTACGATCTGTTCATTCCCGCCCTTGACCCTCCCTGCGTTGTGTACAGTCTGCTATACTTAGGATTATTTGATCCTAAGTATAGGGGGGACGGTCGACTTCTCATTCGTTGATTCATTCATTCTTTAGACTTGCATGTACTTAGTACGAGTTATGTCTTCTCTTTTCTCTCCGATCTATGAGGACATAGCTCAAGCTAAGTATAGGGGGGTTGTATATACTACGTATATACTTTAGCCATAACCCGTACTTTCGTATTTTCCTAATAAATATGGCTAATAATTCTTTAAAACTCATTAAAAATTCTTAATAAAAAGATGTGGTTATTCCTCAAATTCTTTTTGTATATATGGATTAATAAATCAGGTGAAAATGTTTTGTGCAAAATGTTTGAAAAATAGTTTGAAAATCTTTGTGAAACATCTATTGAAAACTAGTTTGAAAATGTTTTGTTACATGTTCTCAACCTGTGTAAAAAGTGTGGTTTGTAAAATTTATTTTCTTTGTGTAAAATAAAATGTTTGAAAAATGCTTTGCAAATGGTTTGAAAAATGGTTGCAAAAATATTTGAAAAATCTATATATACTGTTTTGAAAGCCTTTGCAAAATGATTTTCAAATGTGTGTACATGTTTGTAAAAATGTTTGTAAAAACTATTTTGGACTATAGTTTTCAAAAAAAATCGTGTGTAAAAGTTTGTGTCAAATAAGTTTGAGGAATACATACATCACACTAAAAATCCACTATATATCAAACTGACCACGTACCCTTGTAAATTCTTAAAATCCACTTCTTGTATATATAAGAAGCACTCCCGTGTACATATTTTAACCTATTTTTCAGCCAAAATCTTTTTTGTTTTCAAAAAGCCCAAAAACATTTGCAAAATTAAAATCCAAAAAAATTTTGAAATATCTTTTTGAAAAATACAAAAAAATGCATCTGCATACGCATGCATCATCTTTTCAAAAATCCATAAAAAATGCAAAATCTTGAAAATTGCATCACAAAAATATTTTCTGCATTCTGTATCGCATTTGCATAGCATGAGCATTTTTTTCGGATTGAGTTTGATAGTTCAACAAGTCTAAGTAAAATCCAGAGATTGGAGCTTGATTGGACCTTAAAATCTACCTAATAACAGGAACCTTATAGGAACTGAGTTTGAGGTACTTCAGGTCTAGTTGACTTAATTCTTTGAGGATCACGGGACTTGGTTCAATGGATTCTTGACTGCCTAAGTAGAATATTTCGGAGCATACGCACGACTCTTGTTGATAATGACCTAACTTGGACACCTGCACCTTTCACATAGCTCTCCACGGATGAGGTGGTGAGGAGGCAGTTTCCTTTGGCTTGGGGTAGCATATGAGGGTAGTCTTCTAGGCGGAACCTCTCTTCTTCTTATAGTGAAGGAAGTGCACCTCAACTTGGTCTAGTGGTGATGAAGGCTAAAGACAGAAGCTGTGGGTTGCAATAAAGCTTCAAAAGAGGGATAGTCTACTTGCTCAAGAGGAAAATTTCTTGCATATATGCTGCACCATGTAGATATGTTGTACATAAGTCCTTCGAAAAAAAAAATTTGCAAAATGCAAAAAGAACTCCAGAAAAGTGGTGGGTCGGATTGAAAATTTAATAACCCCACCGGAGTGTATATAGTTCAATAAAGCAAAAGCTTATGGTATCCATGTTACATCTCATGAAGCTTGCAGCGGGAGACTTGGCTACACTGGCTGAGCTTCCAAAAGTCTATACTTCTTCCCCCTCTTCTTGAGCCGGTTGCACTTGAACTTAGAAGGGAATACCCCGCTTCTCGAGGAAAGAGTTGCTAGACCGAGGCATTAGAGTTACCAGGTTGGGGGAGGGTGTTTCTTTGTTACTTCTGAGGTGGGGAGCTACATATCACTTACACTGTACAAGTCAGATTCATAAGTCGTAAGAGTTTGCGTATGAGTTGAAGTATTTCTGACCTAGCGATTGAGGAGACTTGGACAGAGTTTTGAGATTCTCAAGGACTGTTGGATTTCAAACTTGGTTCTCATTAAGGTTCCGACCGCACTAAAATTCCAAGGTCCGACTTAAGCTCCAAACTTTGATCTTGCGAAGACAAGTTCAATAATTAAACTTAATCTAATTTTCTTCTTTTTCTTTTCTTTCTTTTTCTTTTGCACTTATTGCATAAGTGTTTGCTAGGGACTAGCAAAGGTAAAGTATAGGGGGATGATGAATCCACATTTCATCATCTTTCTTCTATCATTTTGGCACCAAAAACCCTAGCAAATGCCTGAAAATAACATTAAAATCATCATCTTAGCATCCATGCATGTGCACCACAATAGTGTATAAAATACTGTAATTAAGGCTAAAATTATAGAATAAATAAAGAAAAGAAAAAGAATAAAATATTGTAAATATTTTATGACCCAAAACCCCGAGACCTAGGCATCGTGATGAATAGGTCGACCAGGAATAAAGTAGGGGGAGATAAGGGTCAAATACCTATGTTATTTTATTCATTTCTTATTCATTTTGGGACCTATTTTTGGTTTCACTTTTTGTACATCAAATAAAGAAACTTTGTACATGAGAATTGTAGATAATTTTATAAAGAAAAATACAAAATTAATTTCACAGAAAAATAATGTACAGATGAAAAGTTATGGTCTAAATAAAGTTCCAGAATGTCAACTTCCCAGACCCGTATCTCACAAATGAAAACTCCAAATGCAGCATACTCACCTTTAATTGTATATAGAAGAAAATAAGCTATTTAATGGCGGTGGTTTCGCATTTGGCGGAGCTACGGTTTGCAAGTTGAGTTTTGGACCCACATTGTATACTTGTACAGATTAAAATATTCAATTTATTCTTTATTAGTTATTTATTTATTTTTACATTTTTATAATGTTGTAAATATTACTTATAATAACTATGTACATTAAAAGTGGAATAAAAACCAAAATAAAAATAAAAATAAAATACTTGTATATAGACCACATAGATACAATACTCATATACATACCTGTGTAATACACTCATATAATTTATTAATTATACAAAGCAAATCAGAAAAATAAAATAAAAATATATTTGTGTATAATAAAGTGTTTTATAATTTTAGAAAATCTTAAATAAAAATAATAAAATTAAAAATACCTAAATAAAAATAAATACTCAAATATATAGATGATATACCTATATAGGGGTATAAATGCAAACTTGTAAAAATATACTACATAAAATAAATTAAAAATCGTAATAAAATACTACATAAAATTTTAAACATTTTTTATTCTTTAACCAAAAATTAATTCGGTCTTTTTCTATTTTTAAACGAATTAATAAAACATTTTTATGTTCTTTTTCCTGGTTGGTCCACGTGGACCAACCAGGAGGCTAGAAAGGTTGACCCCAGGTCAACTCCTCAGCCCTAGCCCTGCGCCCCCTGTTGGACCTTCCCGAGGTCCGACTTTCTCGATTTTTTTCGCCATGATACGCTGCTCGAGGGTGGTCGATCTCTTCATGAGATATGTTCACTGTCGATCCCTCTACCTCGCCGACCTAGTAGATCTTCCTAGATCTGCTCCATCCTCCCGTGATCCCTCATCGAAAACGCGCGCCTTCCATGCTACTTAAGCGACCAGCCACCTTCGAGCTCAAGTTTGAACGCCCTTCGGTCCACCCCTCGCGCTTCTTTCGTGCTCCAGAGCTCCCCGGAGGTGACAGCTCCGTCGTAGGCTCTTCAGCCAAGGCTCCCGAGGTCGGAGGCGCTTCCACCACCTCCCGCAAGCTCGCCGGTCGAGGTACCATTTCTTCCTCTGGCTCCGGCCATCGAGGGCCATCTCCCGCCTTTTCATTTAACCCATTAGCTTCGTGTAATCCTTAGCTACAAAAACCCCAAAAAAATTCGAAGTTTGAACATCTATCTCGCCACATCAAACACCTCGGCCGGAGCGCACCTCCGGCCGATCATCCCCCCATCGATCCACGCGTCCCCGAGTCCATCCAAGGGTCCAGGCAGTTTGCCCTGGACCCTTTGACCATTCTTGCAGGTCAAAGCTCAAGTGAATATAGCTGGAGCGCGCATTTTGAGCTCGCCGGAGCCAACGAAGCCTCCCAGCTCCGCCAGCCACCAGCGAGCACCACGGCGACCGCCGTGGCTTTTTGACGCCTCCGATCGTTAGAGAAGACCCGCAGGAGGTTCCTCGTCCATTTTGGAGCTCAACCGCCATCAAAGTTAGCCGGAGGAGCTCGGCGAACTTCGCCCAGCCGGAGCTCCGCCTCGTTCTTCCAGCTACCTCCACCGCCGTCCGATCGAGGAGACCCTCCAGTTAGAACGTGGGCCGTCCGATCGTCAGCGCTCAGCCACCGTCGATCTCGCCCGAGATCTAATCTCAGACGTCCACAGCGAAGCGTCATCGGCCGTCCAGATCGTGCCACGTGTCAAGTGGCCTCTTCATCGCCGTTGGATCGCGCGCCGAGGGTATTTTGCATCCTCACCCTCGCGCATTTTGCATTTATATTTCAGTACTAAAACTTTTATCCGTAGTGTAATAATTTTGTAATATTTGCAAAGACACCCCTGTAGTTTATCTATTTGCACTCAGGTCCCTCGCCACGTCACCTCACGTGACCAGTTCACGTGCGGTGTGGGCATTTTGCAAGGGCACCCTCGGCCTTTATCGCATTTTGGTTTAGTACCCAAACATTTGTAGCATGTGTTGAATTTCTGGCTATTTTGCAAGTAAGCCCCCAGGGTATTGGATATTACATTCTAGTCCTCGCCAGGCGCGTGCAAGTCACGCGCCCTGGTGGGAAAATTGCTAAGGTACCCTTGCGGGTTTTGTGATTGTGTTTCAGTGCTAAAAATTGAATATTCAGTTCAAGGCTTTTGTGGAAATTTGCATGTATGTCCCTGGATGTTTTCTAAATTGCATATATACCCCTGCTAGGCTGTTTATTGATTGGATGCTTGTTCAAATTATTTAAATTATCATTTTAAGTCCAAAAATTCCACAAAAATAGACTTAAGCTCCTGGACACTTGCACTTGCACGCCATATTTTCACATTGCATTTTTATTGCATTTTCACATTTATTAAAAATCAAAAACATGCATTTATTTCACTGTTTGCATTAGAAAACCCATAAAAATTAGAAAAACGTTTTGAAAAAATTCCAAAAAAATTACCTAGTGTCTATTTTACCCTATTTTAGTGTCAGTCCAAAAATCACTAAAAATCTCAAAAGAAAAACCTTAAAAATTCGAAAAGACTCAAAAATTTCAAAAAAATATAAAAATTCAAAGAAAACCCTAAAAATTACAAACTCTGTTCCTGTGTGTTCCTTATTATATTATCTGTATTCAAAAATTAATTTGGGAAAATTTTGACTTAATTTGCTATTTTTCTTTCCCATTTTAATTTCAGCCAGCAACTTTTGTTCACTGTTTTCTTTATTTAGCTCTTTAAAAAATACCAAAAACATTTTAGAAATTGCCCAAAAATCACAAAAACAGTAAAAAAGCATAAAAAGACCAAAAAGATTTTATTTCTGAATTTTTGGATATTCTTGCACTTCTTTATAAATATTTTATCTTGTCTTGTATTATAGTGTTTGTATATTCCAATATTGAAAAAGAAAATACAAAAAAAATATAAAATATAAAAAGAAAATATAAAATCAGTAAATTAAAAAAGAAAATACAAAAATATAAAATCAAAAATTAAATAAAAAAATATATAAAATTAAAAACCCACAAAAATTCATTTGCTTGCATGCTTAGTATAGACACATCACACACATTCACCTGAGCACATTATCGTGAATTACCCTGCTTGCTCCCTGTGTTCGAACTCTCTGCATACTTGTCACTATACTCCATTTGTGCAGAGTTAAAAATAAATTTTGACTCCACACTTGTTTTTCATTGTTTGATACTTGATTGTGGGTTCATTGTTGATTAATCACATTTTATTGTGGGTTGCCACAGCGACATATTTAGACCCTCGATAAAGTGCGGTTTATCAGCTGCCTTTTACGATTTTACGCGGTTTTTCTCGAGCCCCTAGCCTTAGGACTTTCTGGTTGATTGTGCCGTACTGAGTAGGATCCACACACTTAATTATCTGCCTGCACCTATAGTTCGTTAATTGGACCTACTAATAAAACATTAATAAAAATAACTGATTCATTTTCCTTCGAGCCTACGCACCGCGAGCCTGCCCCGTCAAGCACTACTCCTGAACTCGACTTGTTGAGAAGAGGAGGGGTGGGTCTAGACTGGACTCTCTAGATCGAAGGTTGGTGGCCAGCTAGACGGTTCTTTCGAGTAGAAAGTGCCTGCTTAGGACTTGGTTTTTCCCGCTGCACCATATAGGTAGTTTACTTTTCTGTCTTTACATTATGCGCGGATCATATTGCATGTAGAGTGCTGGAGCCAGGTACGCATTTCTGACTTTGCATGCATCATTGATTTTATCGCGCATCGGCTTTTTCGTCTTCTCCCCCTGTTTTGGACTTAATAACCAGGAGAACCGAAAAATTCGTTAGGACTTTTATTTTTATTGAAAAAGATCTAAAAAGAAAAAAACAATAAAATTGGGACTGTTTAAGCTATTGACCCTAAACGACATTTGACCTAAAAATCTGTCTTGGGCAGAGCAACCCCCTCATTGTTTGGTTTGATTGTACGAGAGAGTGACCCGTACACTAGGTAGAGCCCTCCGGTACTCCTCTCGACTGATTAACGACTCCTTCTGTGCGGGACAGTCGGTTGGGAGAGTATCGGGTATCCCAGCAGGTCACGTAATCGCTTTGATATTTTGCTTGTTCACCAAAATAAAATTGACAAGATAATTTGACCGAGCCTTCACGGTCTTCAGCTCGCGTTGCGTTGGTGAACTGAGGGGTTTGCTTGTGATCATAGTTTCTCCAGATCTCATCCGCATTACTCGCCAGATCACGATGATGGGCAAGAGGTCTCTTAGGCAGCCTCTGGCTGCGCCGCTTTTTAGCACTCCAGTCCATTCATCTAGGTCGGTTCGTGGGAGCTCAGACCCGCTCTCCGAACCCGAGTATGACTCCGCCCTGTTCCCTCTCGACCACCCTTCTTCTTCTGAGACCGAGATACCAGTGCCAGAGGAGAGACAGACAGATGATTTATCGGCACATGAGTTCAGTTGTTTTGATTTTTTAGAGACTATGGCCGGCGTTAGTGATGATCGCTCCAGAGGTCCGCAGGAGGAGCATTTCGTTCTGGACCAGGGTTCGATCAACTCCACCCTGATCGCCTCCCTTTAGTCAGTGCAGCAACAGTTGAGGGATCAGGGGGCATTCATGATAGAGATGAGGCGAGAGCTTGAGCAGTTGAGAGCCGACCGCGAGAACCGCGGAGGAGGACCCGACGATACGGCAGCTGCCGCAGCCGCGGCAGCAGCCGCAACAGCAGCAGGAGGACCACCGGAACCGATGCGGGAGAACCACAATCCCGGATCTACTTTGACGCATCGTTGGGTGATGCTACCAGCTATCGTGGGGGACTTCAAGTTACCCCCAAACACTTTGCAGCTCCTTCCCCGATTTCACGGGTTGGCTACTGATGAATCCACATTTCATCATCTTTATTCTATCATTTTGGCATCAAAAACCCTAGTAAATACCTGTAAATGTCGTTAATATCATCATCTTAGCATTCATGCATGGGCATCTATTTAGTGTATAAAATACTATAATTAAAGCCAAAGTTATAGAATAAAGAAAAGAAAAGAAAAAGAATAAAATATTGTAAATATTTAATGACCCGAAACCCCGAGACCTAGGCATCTTGATGAATAGGTCGACAAGGAATAAAGTAGGGGGAGATAAGGGCCAAATACCTATATTATTCTATTCACTCTTTATTCATTTTGAGACCTATTTTTGGTTTCACTTTTTATTCATCAAATAAAGAAACTTTGTACATGAAAGTTGTAGATAATATTACAAGGAAAAATACAAAATTGATTTCACAGAAAAAGAATGTTCAGATAAAAAGTTATAGTCTGAATAAGAACCCAGAATCCCAACTTCCCAGACCCGTATCTCACAACTGACAACTCCAAATGCAACATACTCACCTTTAATTGTATATAGAATAAAATAA
This sequence comes from Ottelia alismoides, assembly GCA_037367405.1. NCBI lineage: Eukaryota > Viridiplantae > Streptophyta > Magnoliopsida > Alismatales > Hydrocharitaceae > Ottelia > Ottelia alismoides. The sequence goes on from JAZKJV010001482.1 coordinate 1,002,735, forward strand.
GCTATTTAATGGCAGTGGTTTTGTATTTTTCGGAGTTACGGTTTGAAAGTTGAATTTTGGACCCTTATTGTATAGGTATACGGAATAAAATATTCACTTTATTCTTTATTCAATTTTTATTCATTTTTATATTTTTATAATGTTGTAAATATTACTTATAATAATTATGTACATTAAAATCAAAATAGAAATGCAAATAAAACTCAAAATAAAAATAAACATATATATATATTATACAGGTATTATACTTATACTTATACCTATACTTTTTACACTTATATTTTATTTAATATACAGAATACATCAAAAAAATAAAACAAAAATATATTTGTGTGTATGGAAGTATTTTGTTATTTTAGAAAATACTAAAAAAAATAGTAAAATTAAAATACACAAAATAAAAATAAAATACTAAAATACATAGGTAATGTACGTATATAGGGCTGAAAAGTGAATTTATAAAAATACACCTCATAAAATAAATTAAAAATCATAATAAAATACTACAGAAAAAATGAATATTTTTTATTTTATAATCATTATTTAATTCGGCCTATTACTATTTTTAAATGAATTAACAAAATAATAAACAGGGATTTTTCCTGGTTGGTCCACGTGGACCAACCAGGTTTCAGCCCCAGTTGACTTCGGTTAACTGGTCGTCCTAGCCCTGTAATCCTTGTCAGAGTTGCGTTTGACCCCTTTTTCTCTGTTTTTTCGAGGCTCCATCTTGCATGAAACCATGATAGGCTCTTCGTGACTTTTGGTCCTCGATCCATGGGCATGCCCGCCCTTGCGTAACCTTGGTCGAAGGGCCACTGTAGCCACTGCTGGGCCTCGTTCTTCCCCCACTGTCCGTCAACCCCTTAAAACCAAATCCGAATCTCTTTTGAAAATTCGAACCGCAAATCCATCCAAGCTTCCCCCCTTGACCTCGTTAGAACTCTCTGGAGGTGACAGCTCCGTGGAGCCCTCGTCAAGGCGGTGGATCAGCAACGCTTGGGCGAGTTCCAATGAACCTCCGGCCACCCCGTTGAGGTACCTTCTTCCTCGCTCTCTCTGAGCTCGAGGGCCCCCTCCTTCATCCATTTATCTTTCGCTCAATAGCTTCGCTGTAGTCCTAGGATCAGAAGCCCCTTAAAACCCACTTCGATTCCTCGCTCGATTCACACCTTCAACTCCATCGCCGGAGTGCTCCTCCGACCGCCACCTTCACGTCACATCTGCTGTGCGCCAGCCACCACGGGGACAAGGCAGTTTGCCCTTGGTCCTTTCACAACCTTTCCCTGCAGGTTTTGAGCCAAACCGCGTACCTGGGAGCCCATTTTGGAGACGCCGGAGATACCTGGAGGCTGTGAGCTCCGCCGCCGTCGTAGGCGAAGGCCAGTACCCTTCCGGCCATCTTGAAGCTTCCAAACCATGGAGTACACCTGCGGGAGGAGATCTGGGCCATTTTGAGGCCTGAACGCCGACGAAGGAGGACGGGGGAGGTCGCGGAAGGTCGACGTCGCCGGCCTTCTTCCGCGTTCTTCCTCCTGGCCTCGCTGCCGTCCGATCAAGAAGGAGCCCCAGACATCTCGTGGACCGTCCGATCGTCAGAACCCCACCACCGTCGATCTCAGCTGAGATCTGATCTCAGACATCCACGGGCGAAGCGTCATCGGCGGTTCGTCGTGCGCTACGTGTTCAAGTGGCATCTCATCCGCCGTTGGATCGCGCGCCGAGGGTATTTTGCACCTGAACCCTCGCGCATGTTGTATTTACTTTTTAGTCTACAAACTTTCCTCTGCAGTTATATATTTTTGTAAATTTTGCAAAAAGACCCTCGAGCTCTCAGTATTTACATAGAGGTCCCCTGCCACGTCACCTCACGTGACCTGTTCACGTGAGGTGTGGGCATTTTGCAAGGGTACCCTCGGACTTTGGGGTATTTCCGATTAGTCCCAAATATTTGTGACGTAGTGAAAAAGTTTGGTATATTTTGCATAGAAGCCCCTGATACTTTTGGATATTGCCTTTAGGTCCCTGCCAGGCGCGTGTGTAGCACGTGCTTGCCTTGGACATTTTGTATTAAGGCCCCTCCGGTTTTGTAATTTGTTTGTAGTCCAGTAAATGCAAGTTTTAGTGTAAAACTTTGTGGAAATTTTGCTTGTATCCCCTGGATGTTTGAAAAATTGCACATATACCCTTGTCAGGCCTGATTAATGTTTGGATGCTTGTTTTAATTATTTAAATTACCATTTTGCCTCCAAAAATTTCACAAAACTAGGGTTAAGTTCCTGTATGCTTGTTCTTTGACGCCATAATTGCAGTTTTTGATTTTATTTCATTTTTCTATTTATTTAAAATAAAAAATATGCTTTTTCTTTACTGTCTAGTTTAGAAAATACCAAAAAAATATTAAAATACTCGAAAAAAAATCCAAAAAAATTCCCTAGTGTGTCTTCTATCCTATTTTAGTGTCAATCCAAAAATCACTAAAAAACTCAAAAGAAAAACACTCAAAATTCAAAAACACTCAAAGACCTAAAAAAAATATAAAATCAAAGAAAACTCCAAAAATCACGAACTCAATTCCTGTTTACTCTATATTTCATTATCTTTATTTGAAAAATAGTTTGCAAAAATTCTGTAGCTGCTGTCTATTTTTAATTTCCATTTTACCCCCAGCCAGTAGCTTTGTCACTGTTTTGATTTATTTCAGATTTTAAAAATACCAAAAACACCTTGAAAAATACCCAAAAATCACAAAAACAGTAAAAATATCCTAAAAATATCAAAAACATTTTATTTCTGAATTTTTGTTTAGTTTTGCACATTTTTATAAGTACTTTATCTTGTCTTTTATTACATTGTTTTTAAATTCCAATATTGAAAAAAAAAGAAAAAATGAAATTATAAAAATCAGAAAATTAAAAATCAAAATACAAAATAAAAAAATATTTTTAAAAAAATTAAAAACCCACAAAAATTTCCTTTGCTTGCTTGCTTAGTGTAGACACTTCACATTCACTTGTGCACATTTCCTTGAATTACCCTGTTTGCTCCCTCTGTTCGAACTCTCTGCATACTTGCCCTTTACACCATTTGTGCAGAGTTAAAAATAAATTTTAACTCCACATTTATTTCTAATTATTGATCTTTAGTGTGGGTTAATTGTTGACTTTAGTCCAGATTTCATTGTGAGTCGTCACAGCGACGGTTGTCTCCGCCTTGTGTGAGATACCATTTTAGACTCCGTGAATTTTAGCTAAATCAGCCACTGAGGAGCCCCATCTCCACCTGCAGGAGTTTGAGATGACCTACAGTACTGTCCATGATCGTCAGGTGGACCAGGATACCATCAGGATGATTGCCTTCCCCTTCTCTTTGGTAGACAGAGCAGCCACCTGGCTGAAACATCTGGGGAAGTTCGTCTACACTTGGGAGCAGCTCCGTGCCTAGTACTTGCACAAGTACTATCCACTCGGGCGGACCAATGCCGTGAGAGCCCTGATCAGCAACTTCTCCATGCTCCCCAACGAGCAGTTCCATGAGGCATGGGAGAGGTTTCGAGAGCTGACCGATAGATGCCCGTACCACGACATTTCCAAGCCGAACCTTGTTCAGAGCTTCTTCAGCGGGCTGACACCAGAGCTTCAGGGCTTGGTGAACGCTTCTTGTGGCGGGTCTTACTTCGCCAAGGATCACGACCAGGTCTGGGCCATCTACGAGGAGATGGACGAAAACTACATGTTGATGTCCCAGACCCGGTTGTACACTCAGGGAAGACCCCAGCAGCCAGGACCTGTGCAGTACCAGAGGATAGCACGGGTCGACGTCGGTCCATCCAGTTCGTCTACAGTAGCAGCAGCACAAGCAGAGTCATCAGCTGCGGACATGGGCATCATTAGCGAGAAGTTGGATCGGATGGACCTGATTGAGAAGAAGCAGTGCCAGGGCATCACTCAGATGGAGCAGATGGCACAGACTCTGAGCGACATGAAGACCCAGCTCATGTGTCTCCAGGAGGCACAAACGGCTTCCCAGCCCCGTCTTCAGTCGCGAGGCGATCACGGTAGCAGCAACAGCTCATCCCAGCGCTCCAGCTCACACCAGCAGCCTAGACAGGTTAACCTTGTAAAGGCGGAGCCGTACCAGCAGCCGTAGCCCACCTACCAGACATGCGGATGGTGGTGTACCAGCCGGATTAGCCTCTGGCAGTACTCCCACCAGCCCAGTTCGATGCAGAGCCGTTGATGGACGTCAACGGGATTTGGTATGACCGCCCTCAACCAGGTATCCGATGAGACCATCCCGGATTCCGGTGGGGGACCGGAGGTGCCCAGCCCCAGCAGCTGCCATCAGGCCATGGTGGTCAGTACAGCTATCAGAGAGAGCACCAGCCGCAGCAGCAGCCCCCAGTGTACCCATCACAACAGCAGCAACAGTCGTCCTATGGTCCACGTCCCTATCAGCAGGGACAATCGTGGAGGCATGAGCAGCCTCACCAGCAGCAGCAACAACATCACCCATACCCCTCTCAGCCACAGCAGCAGATCCACCAGCCTCACTACCAGAGAGGCTACCCGTCGGGTTCCCATGAGAACCCTGTTTTGGATGATATAGCCCGCATTCTCACAGATCAGCAGGCTACTTTTCGACGGGAGATGGATGAGTTCTGCCAGGAGATGCGGGACATCGTGAGAGGGAAGGCCGCCATCCCTGCCCAGATCGAGCCGAATCCGAACAACCTGAAGAGGAAATCTGAGCAGGTAGTTTGTAATGAGTATGCCACTCCTAGTGATGCATTTGGTGATATGTATGCATATCTTTTTGATACTGACTTCGTCACACTTAGGAGCGGTAGGATGCCAGCAGGCGGCGCCTCGTCTGAGCTACATCATGAGGATCCACCTAGAGCGCCTGACGAGGAGGAGGAGAGCGGTACTGAGGCCGCTGTAGATGATGACAGTGGTACTGATGCCACCAAGGATGTTGATCCCCCAGGCGGTGCTGAGGCCGCCATTTCACCAGTTCGAGGAGGTGGTACTGAGGCCACCCACGACGCTGAGCAGAGCGTGGTACTGAGGCCGCGAGTCTTCCAGTTGATCCAACCGATGGTGGTGCTGAGACCACCCGTGTTCATTTAAAAAGATCTGTTGTTTTTCCTACTTCTGATGTATCTCGGAACTCTGTTGTGAATAAAGAAAAAGGTTTGGTTTTTTCTAGTCCCACTTTGGTGCGTGATGTATGTGCGGATCCGGCCGTCGAGCCGTCTAGACCTTTTCTAAGTCCTTCATCTGAGAAGGACCCTATGATCCCCTTCCCTAGAGCCCTTCAGATAGGGAAGGGGAAGAAAATAGAAAATCCAAAAAAGAGAGATCAGGAAGAGTTCGGCCAGCAGATGATAGATCATTTTCACATACAGCTGACTCTTCAGGAGGCTTTGTAGCACATCCCCCTTCTTCAACGTTCGTTGAGAGACAGGACTACAGTTAGGAGGAAGAGGAGGAACCACCATTCAGAGATCCATGTGCTGACGAAAGCCACGTATTTTACGATCCAGAACCGTCTGCCGGCCAAGAGGCCAGATTCAGGAGCCCCGTATGTCAGATGTCACATTAGAGAGTAGAGGTTCGACCGTACTCTACTAGATAGCGGGTCGTCGATCAACCTCCTTCCGGCAGCCCTTCTCGACCGCTTCGAGTTGGGCACTCTTGGACAGAGCAGGACAATCCTTCAGTTTGCTGATAGATCTGTCAAGAGGCCGAAGGGGTTGTTGTGTGTCGTTGTCGTCACTATTCAGGGCCTGCAATTCCCCGTGGACTTCGTAGTGTTGGACATGGAGATTCCTGATTCAGTGACCGATACCCCATCATTCTCGGTCGTCCGTTCTTGGCCACCGCTAAGGCGGTGACTGACCATGATAGCGGGAAGGTATACTTTCGCGTCGAGGGCGAAAGTGTACAAATAGAGACGATCGAGGACAACAGAGCCAGAGACAGATCATGCTCAGAGACCACTTCAGATACAGAGCAGCTGACAGATGCCGGGCTAGACATCCACCAGGACTGTGACTTTGTGATCACAGACGATGAGGCAGCATGGGCAAACTCCGCAGCACAGACCATCCTCTCATTTTCATACACCGCTGATACATAGATGACATCAGAGGAGAGCTTGGAGAGCACATTCCTGGTTCAGGATACTTCAGTGGCAGCAGAGCAGGTTCTTGACCGCGACACGGATTTTTGTGATGATGGTGGTACTGATGCCACCTTTTGTGATGCAGATCCCTCGGATTTAGAGTCTGATTGGGAAGATTGCGAGGATTACATGCCAGACCTGAGTTCCACAGAGCCTACAGCTGAGGAGGAGGTAGATGCCGAGCAGAGCAGAGACAGTCAGTTAGAGCAGCCTTCTCCAGTTTCTGAGATTGAGAGAGAGTTTCAGTTCTCCCACGTAGATTTGGCAGCATTCACAGAAACATTTCAGAGGCCAGATCCACCAGCACCCAGCTGTACAGAGCTGAAGCTGCTCCCTACTTCGTTGAAGTATCGATTCCTTGCGGGCGAGCCTGAGATGTACCCAGTTATCATCTCCGCCGATCTGACTGGAGAGCAAGAATCCTGACTGATGGGGGTTCTTGAAAAGAACTGCAAGGTAATCGGATGGAGCGTAGCAGATCTCCAGAGGATTAGTCCGGCCCTGTAGTCCCACCATAACTATCTCGAGGATGGGGAGAAGCCGTCGCGTGAGTTCCAGCGGCGGCTGAACCCCAATCTGAGAGAGGTTGTCATGAAGGAAATCTCGAAATGGTGGAGCACAGATTTTATCTATCCCATTTCTGACTCCAAGTGGGTCAGCCCCTTGCACGTGGTGCCCAAGAAGACGGGCATCACGACTGTGATCAGTGAGTCGGGAGAGGAGATTGCTACACGACTACCCACTTCTTGGCGGGTCTGCGTTGACTACAGGAGACTCAACCAGGCCACCAAGAAGGATCATTTCCCCCTGTCCTTTATTGACCAAATCATTGAGAGACTAGCAGGGAAGAGCCACTATGTTTTCTGGATGGGTACTCAGGCTACAACCAGGTGGCCATCGCTCCTGAGGACCAGGAGAAGACCACCTTTACCTGTCCCTTCGGCACATACGCCTTCCGACGCATCCCATTTGGGCTATGCAATGCCCCTGCGACCTTTCAGAGATGCATGCTGTCGATCTTTTCGGACATGGTAGGGGAGTGCTTGGAGGTCTTCATGGATGATTTCTCGGTTTACGGTGACGGATTCGACTCCTGTCTTGACTGCCTAGACCGAGTACTTCAGCGATGTATAGAGGTCCACCTTGTGCTATCTTGGGAGAAGAGTCACTTCATGGTGAATCAAGGGACGGTGCTTGGCCATATCATCTCCAACAGGGGCATGGAGGTTGATCCGGCCAAGGTAGATGTTATTAGAAAACTCGCACCGCCGTCCAATCTGAGGCAGTTACGGTCATTCCTGGGGCACGTCGGTTTCTACCGACGGTTCATTCATGATTTCAGTAGGATTGCCCGGCCGTTGACTGACCTGCTGACGAAAGACACCGAGTTCCTTGTCGATGACAAGTGTCTTTCGTCCTTCGAGACTCTCAAGCAGTGTGTCATAGAGGCTCCTGTTCTCCAGCCGCCCGATTGGTCTCTCCAATTCGAGATCACGACGGATGCCTCCGATTTTACCGTGGGGGCCGTACTGGGACAGAGGAGGGATGGAGTCCCTTTTGCTATGCACTACGCTAGCCACACATTGGATTCTGCGCAGCGGAATTATACGGTCACAGAGAAGGAGATGCTAGCTGTAGTCTTCGCCCTAGATAAGTTCAGATCGTACATTATTGGATCGAAAGTGACCTTGTATACTGATCATACCGCCATCGGTACCTCATGGCAAAGAAGGATGCGAAGGCCAGACTGACTAGATGGATCCTTCTACTCCAGGAGTTCGACATTGAGATCAAGGATAAGCCTGGAGTCAAGAATGTGGTGGCGGATCATCTCTCCCGTTTAGAGCAGCCTGAGGAGTCTGAACATATTGATCCCATTTGTGAGACCTTCCCAGATGAGGCGATCCTTTCTATCGCCTCACTCCCATGGTATGCCGATATTGTGAACTTTCTCGTTGCTGGGAAAGTCCCACAAGATTGGTCCAGGCAGAGGCTTGAGACCTTCCTCGCGAAGGCCAAGTCCTACCACTAGGAGGATCCCATCCTTTACCACGAAAGAGGGGATAGCGTCTGGCGTCGGTGCATTCCTCAGGAGGAGCACCATAGCGTCCTCACTTACTGCCACAAGCTTGAGGCAGGAGGACATCATTCTGGGAGGAGAACGGCACAGAAAGTGCTCCAATCCGACTTGTGGTGGCCTACCCTCTTCAAGGACTCTGATGAGTTCGTGAAGAGGTGTACTGACTGTCAGAGGATGGGCACTTGTGGACAGCGTGATATGATGCCGATGCAACTGTTTAACTCAGAAAATCTGAGGGTCGTACGGTTTCACAAGGCGAAACCGCAGTCGATGCGGTGACCGCTCGAAAATCCTTATTCAAACAACAATTAACCCACGACAAATATATCAAGCAATGAAAGTAAATGTGTGGAGTTAAAATTTATTATAACTCTACAACAAGATGTGTATAGGTGCAAGTATGTGTAGAGGTCGAACACAGGGAGCAGACAGGTAGAACGGGGCACAAGTGCACAAAAATGTGTGTGTGTGATCAAATTGTCTATTAATGCTATTTTTTGTGGGTTTTTAATTTTATATTTTTTTATTTAATTTTTAATTTTGTATTTTGATTTTTAATTTTCTGATTTTATATTTTCTTTTTATAGATTTTATATTTTTTTATTTTCTTTTTCAATATGGAAATATATGAACTATGTAATAAAAGAGAGAAAGAGATATTTGTAAAAATAGATAAAAATATCCAAAAATTAGCAAACAAAGTCTTTTTGGTCTTTTTATACTTTTTTACTGTTTTTGTGATTTTTGGGTAGTTTTTAGAATGTTTTTGGTATTTTTAATTAGCAAAATAAAGCAAACAGTGAATAAAATGCAAGGCTGAAACTTAAAATGGAGAAATAAAATAGCAAACAGTAACAAAAATTCTCCAAATTAATTTTCACTGAAAGGAAATAAGGAAAATTTAGACACCAATATTATATTTTTAGGATTTTTGAGGAATTTTTAATATTTTTATAAAGGTTTTTGGGGTTTTGCAATTTTTAGGAGTTTGGTTTTGTATTTTTTAATTATTTTTGGTCTGAAGTTAAAACAAACTAAAAGACACAAAATATATTTTTTTGGGATTTTTCTGGAGTGTTTTTATATATTTTTAGTGATTTTCTAATGCAAACGGTGCTGAAAATGACTATTTTTGATTTTTTATAAATATTGAAATGCAATAATTATGAAAAATAAAAATATGCCGTGAATCTACAATGCAGCAGGAGCTTAACTCTATTTTTTGAGAATTTTTGGAATTTCATAGATGCATGCAAAAATTAGAGACAACAGCAAGAAAATACACTACAAGCAAGGGGCATAAGTGTAAATAAAGCACAGTCCAGGGGCCTGAATAAAAAAGTGCCAGAAATAATTATATAGCCGATGAATGTTTCAGTCTTTTGATGTAAATACAAAAACACTTTAGGCTAAAGAACAAAATACCCAAAGTAGGCGGATCCGACGGCAGCAGATGTTTCACTTAATGCCACGTGTCAGCGATCCAACGGCCAGTACCCCTTCACCTTGGAGGGCTGAGATTAGATGCAACCCCGCAGATCTGACGGTCTGGAGCGGGGGTAATCCAAGGGCTGTTGTAGCACGTCAAGAACAAAGGGGAGATCCACGGCTCGCGATGAAGGACGAAGAACTGGGGATGAACACGACCCCAGCAAGCTTTAAACTCCAAAATCTCAGTGCACGAGGCTCTATCTTCCCCTCCAATGGCCCCCGAGAACCTCCTGGAAGCTTCCTTTAGCAGATGGCGTCTTCAAAAATGGCCTGGGAAGGCCAGCAAGCCGCCGCGACGTGGGTGGACGGGGCATTCTCCAGGCTGTTTGGGTGTCAGCAAAAACGACCCCTAGGTGGGGTCTTCGGTACCTGGAACCTGCGAAGAAGATTCACGGCAACAATAAAAGATCCCAGGGCCAACAAAAAGGTGTGAATGGCGACGTGGTGAAGTTGGTGGTCGCCGGAGTTCAAGAGCTCCGGCGAGTGTTCGATCTTGAAAAATATGTGAAATACTTGTTTAATCGACAAACCAAAAGCATAGACTAAAAACTACAACTAACAGCTAGCTAAAGAGCAAGAAAATGGACAGAAAACGACCTCGAGCAGTGGATAAACTGCGAGATAGGACCTCAACGGCCGTGGATGGCCGGAGATGGATTGGAAGCACCTCCCGGCCGCCTCACTCCCCTCCGAAGGGCTGGAGGACTTGCTGTCACCAAGTCCAGTCCAGAGCACGTCCAAGAGATGAAGGAAGGTGGTCAAAAAGGGTTCGGTTTGAAAAAATGGAGGGAGGTGTTTTGTACAAGCTTGCTCCAGAGGCACAAAGAACGAGGTGTCGCGCGCGAATGGTCCAAAGACCCGTCCAAGCCTAGGGCGTGTAACCTCAATATATGGTGAACAAAAGTCAAGAAGGAAGAATTGCCCAAATGGTGAAAGACGCGCTCTCCAAAATTCGGAGAAAACACCAAAAAAACGCAGTCTGACAACCTTTAGAACATTGGGCAGAGAGTTGGCGAGGAGGCATGAAGATCGAGGTTTATCGAGCAAATCTTCGATCCAAAGACCAAGGCAAGTACTGGGCGTGTATCATGGTTATATGGGGAGAAAAAGTGAAGAAGGGCCGGAGGTCAAAATGTGAATGAGGTGAGCTCTAAAATTCCGAGAAAATGGCTAAAAACGCAGCTGACAGGCTGCAGGTGCAGACAAGGGAGTTGACCAGCGGGTCAACTTCCACTTGGTTGGTCCACATGGACCAACCAGGAAAATCCCTAGGAAAAAACATTTCTAAAATCAATTAAAAATAGCAAATCAATTTATTATTTTTTGGTTACAAAATAAAAAATGTTTATTATTTTATAAATTATTTTATTATGATTTTTATTTATTTTTATGAAATGTATTTTTACAAGTTTACATTTATGCCCTTTATAGGTATATTATTCTATATATTGTATTCTTTTATTTTTATTGTATGTATTTAGTTTATTTATTTTTTATTATTAATTTATATAATTATAATACTTTTATACACATAATTATATTTTTATTTTATTTTTCTGATATGTTTTGTATATTAAATAAAATATAAGTATAAAATGTATAGGTATGTATGTAGGTGTTGTATCTAGGTATTTTATTTACAGGTATTTTTATTTTGAGTTTTTCTTTGCATTTTTATTCTGATTTTAATATACAAAATTATTATAAGCAATAATTATAAGATTATAAAAATCAAAATACAAAAATAATAACCAAATAATAAATTGAATATTTTAATCAGTACAGCTATACAATGAGGGTCCAAAACTCAACTTTCAAACCGTAGCTCCGCCAAATGCGAAACCACCGCCATTAAATAGCTTATTTTCTTCTATATACAATTAAAGGTGAGTATGCTGCATTTGGAGTTTTCAGTTGTGAGATACGGGTCTGGGAAGTTGGGATTCTGAATTTTTATTCAGAACATAACTTTTTATCTGTATATTATTTTTATGTGAAATCAATTTTGTATTTTTATTTATTTAATTATCTACAACTTTCATGTACAAAGTTTCTTCATTTGAGGTATAAAAAGTGGAACCAAAAATAGGTCCCAAAATGAATAAAGAATGAATAAAATAAAAAGGAATTTGTGTTGTATTTTGGCCCTTATCTCCCCCTACTTTATTCCTTGTCGACCTATTCATCAAGATGCCTAGGTCTCGGGGTTTTGGGTCATAAAATATTTACAATATTTTATTATTTTTCTTTTCTTTTCTTTATTCTATAATTTTGTCTTTAAAAACCGCATTTTATACAATATTTACACACATATGCATGAATGCTAAAACACATGAATTAGTTCTATTTACATGCATTTACTAGGGTTTTTAAGGCCAAAATGATAGAATAAAGATGATGAAACGTGGCTTCATCATCCCCCTATACTTTACCTTTGCTAGTCCCTAGCAAACACTTATGCAATAAGTGCAAAAAGAAAAAGAAAGAAAAGAAAAAGAAGAAAATTAGATTAAGTTTAATTATCGAACTTGTCTTCGCAAAATCAAAGTTTGGAGCTTAAGTCGGACCTTTGAAATTTTAGTGCGGTCGAAACCTTAATGAGAACCAAGTTTGAAATCCAACAGTCCTTGAGAATCCCAAAACTCTGTCCAAGTCTCCTCAATAGCCAGGTCAGAAATACTTCAACTCATACGCAAACTCTTACGACTATGAGTCTGACTCGTACAGTGTAAGTGATATGTAGCTCCCCACCTCAGAAGTGACAAAGAAACAACCTCCCCCAACCTGGTAACTCTAATGCCTCGGTCTAGCAACTCTTTCCTCGAGAAGCGGGGTATTCCCTTCTAAGTTCAAGTGCAACCAGCTCAAGAAGAGGGGGGATAAGAGGTATAGACTGTTGGGACCTCAACCAGTGTAGCTAGGTCTCCCGATGCAAGCTTCATGAGATGTAACATGGATACCATAAGCTTTTGCTTTATTGGACTATATACACTCCGGTGGGGTTATTAAATTTTCAATCCGACCCACCACTTTTTTGGAGTTCTTTTTTTTTTCTTTTTTTTCTTTTTTTCTCTTTTTTTTCAATTGCATCTGTACAACATATCTTCATGGTGCAGCATATATACAAGAAATTTTCCTCTTGAGCCAGTAGACTATCCCTCTTTTGAAGCTTTATTGCAACCCACGGCTTCTGTCTTTAGCCTTCATCACCACTAGACCAAGTTGAGGTGCACTTCCTTCACTAGAAGAAGAAGAGAGGTTCCGCCTAGAAGTACTACCCTCATATGCTACCCCAAGCCAAAGAAAACTGCCTCCTCACCACCTCATCCGTGGAGAGCTATGTGAAAGGTGCAGGTGTCCAAGTTAGGTCATTATCAACAAGAGTCGTGCGTGTGCTCCGAAATATTCTACTTAGGCAGTCAAGAATCCATTGAACCAAGTCCCGTGATCCTCAAAGAATTAAGTCAACTAGACCTGAAGTACCTCAAACTCAGTTCCTATAAGGTTCCTGTTATTAGGTAGATTTTAAGGTCCAATCAAGCTCCAATCTCCGGATTTTACTTAGACTTGTTCAACTATCAAACTCAATCCGAAAAATGCTCATGCTATGTAAATGCGATGCAGAATGCAGAAAATATTTTTGTGATGCAATTTTCAAGATTTTGATTTTTTTATAGATTTTTGAAACGATGATGCATGCGTATGCAGATGCATTTTTTTGTATTTTTCAAAAAGATCTTTCAAATGTTTTTTGGATTTTAGTTTTGCAAATATTTTTGGGATTTTTAAAAAGAAAAAGTTTTGGCTGAAAACTAGGTGAAAACTATGTACACGGGAGTGCTTCTTCTATATACAAGAAGTGGATTTTAAGAATTTACAAGGGTAAGTGGTCAGTTTTATACATATATATATAGTGGATTTTGGTGTGATGTAAATATTCCTCAAACTTATTTGGCATAAGCTTTTCACACCATTTTTGAAAACTATAGTCCAAAATAGTTTTTACAAATATTTTACAAACATGTACACACATTTGAAAATCATTTTGCAAAGGTTTTCAAAACATTATATATGGATTTTTCAAAGGATTTTTGCAACCATTTTTCAAGCCATTTGCAAATCATTTTTCAAACATTTTATTTCACATAAAGAAAATAAATTTTACAAATCACACATTTTTACAAAAGGTTGAAAACATGTAACAAAATATTTTCAAAATAGTTTTCAATAGATGTTCACAAAGATTTTCAAACTATTTCTCAAACATTTTGCAAAAAACATTTTCACCTGATTTATTAATCAGTAAATACACAAAAGAATTTGAGGAACAGAACACCTTTTTATTAAAGATTTTTAATGAATTTTAAAGAATTATTAGCCATATTTATTACGAAAGTACGAGTTATGGCTAAAGTATATACGTAGTATATACGACCCCCCTATACTTAGCTTGAGCTATGTCCTCATAGATCAGGGAGAAAAGAGAAGACATAACTCGTACTAAGTATAGGCAAGTCTAAAGAATGAAGGAATAAATAACGGAATGAATGAATGAATGAGAAGTTGACCGTCCCCCCATACTTAGGATCAAATAATCCTAAGTATAGCAGACTGTACACAAAGCAGGAAGGGTTAAGGGTGGGAATGAACAGATCATACTCAGATTGTCTCCCCCTATACTTAGGGTAAGATATCCCTAAGTATAGACAAGAAGAGGAGACAATGGAGAGGATCGAAAAAATAGAGAAACCCGGGGCGCACACCCCCCTATACTTAGGACAAAGTACGTCCTAAGTATGGAAAACTGTCTACAAGGGCGGCACCTTTTCGATAGATAAAGAGAATAGACAAGGAAAAGAAGAACAGAAGAAAAGAAGAAAAGAGATGAGAATGGAAACGAGATCAGAGGATGTACACACCACTCCTCCTATACTTAGGGTGAAAGAAGCCCTAAGTATAGGAAACGACAGGAGTGATGATACGGAACGATGAAAGAACACTCGGCTCGTCCACCCCCCTATACTTAGGACAAAGTACGTCCTAAGTAAGGCAAACACGAGAATGGGTGGACGAGCAATACGGTAGAGAGAACAGAGGTACACAAAAGTGAATATACAACAGAGATGGATATACAGATGGTCAAGAAGGTTGAAAGCGAACCTTCTTGCGGGACCGCTGAGGAGTGGATCGGGTGTGATGCAGGTCGACATCGAGGTCCACAATGGACGGGAACCGATCAGGGTCGACAGAATGTACGTCCTCAGGGGCCCTAAGGTGTGAAGGCACAGACTGGTGAGTGGAAGAAGTGTGACTAGGTCCGGCCTTGGGAGTCTCGCTGATGTCAAAGTGGAATGGGACGAACTCATCATCATCGGAAGTAGTGTACTCAGAGTCGTCTTGCGAGGAGTCATCCAGGTCAAAACCAAAAGGCACGAACTCATCGGTGGAAGTAGTCGAACTCTGGTCGTCCTCTATAATTTCAACTGGATCATCTTTCTCATCAAAAGGCCCGAATTTCTGAAGAAAAGCAACTAAATCAAATTCGGCCTTAGTCTCATTAGTATCTATGTGAACAGGAGCGGACTCATCAGTGAAAGTAGTCGAGTCATGTCCATCCTGTCTAGTCTCTGGATCTACCCTCCGCTCAATGGTGTCAATCGTGTAAATCCCACGGATGTCATCAACACAACGCCAAGTCCCAGAAGAAGGAACTCCGAGGTCCATGCTTTCCAAGTCTTCCTCCTTGGAGAGGAATTCTTGGGTCTCAGTGGAATCCAATAAGCAGAAAAATTCTCTAATAGTCTCATCATGGTCATGGTCCTCAGGGTCAACCAAGATAGGTGTGGTCACATCAGGTGCAGGTCTCTGGTCAGCAGTGGGTGTGGTGATCAATGCTTCGCTCTCGTCAGTAGGACGGAAACGAATCTCTCCTGATCCGTAATCAATAACGACCCTCGCAGAGGCGAGGAATGGTCGTCCCAGGATGATTGGAGAGTGCTCCCCTGTGGAGGTCTCCATGGGCAAAACAACAAAGTCAACATGGTAGCTCGTGCCCTGAATCGAGATGACGGCGTTTCCTAGGATACCCTTCGGCCTCTTAATTGATCCATAAGCAAACTGTACGATCATCCTGGTCTTTTTGAGAGGCCCTAAGTGAAAGACTGTACCAGCGAGAAGGGTATGATACTAATCGAAGCACCGCCGTCAAGGAGAGTGTGATCATATGTGTGGTCAGAGATGGTGCAGCTAATGAAAGGTGTGGCAGTGTTCCTCTTCTTAGGAATGGGACGGTGTGTGATGGCGTGGGCAGTGGCCATGGTCAAAACATGACGCTCAGATCTGCTCCTCCGCTTTCTCTTCTTGGGAAGAGGAGCAGATAAATCAGTCATGGCCTTCTGAAGTGGGGCACAGATAATCTCATGTATGGTGGCCACCACTTCGGGTTCAGTCAACATTTTTTTGAATTTTTGGACCTCCTCCATACAAGGGAGGAAGTCGGAATCATCATATACACGAGGCATGCCAAGAGCAGTCTGTACAGCGGCATCCTCGGGGTCGAAGGTGGGACAAGGTGTGAGAGGCTGTGTGGCCAAGGGATCTGGCAAGTGGGCGCTCTCCTCAAAGTCTGACTCGATCAAAAGTCTCCCAATCTCTTTTTGTGTTTTTAAATTTTTCTCCTTTTTTTGTATTTTAGGCGATTGCAAACTCTCATGATAATCCTCAAATGATTCCATATCCTCAAAGACTGGAGCGGCATTTTGGTTCTTATTCAAAATAGTAAGATCAGTAATCCTCAAATTCATATGCTCCATCATCTGATTCAAGGTCTCAAGTGTGGATATCATGAAAGGTGACTCCAAAATCTCAGGATCGGGTGAGTCGAATGTGGGCGGTGGGTGTGGACAAAAATCACAATCCGGATCAGGATGCTCGATGAAGAGCGGGTTGTGGAAATGTGAGGGTGATGATGGTGGAAATGATTGGTGGAAGTCGAAGTCCGAATCCTGAAATAGTGGGTTGGTCGGATATGTACAAAAATCAAGAGAAAAGTCCTCCTGGAAAAAAGGAGGTGGACCGGCTGGAGTGAACGAGGGATCCGCAAAGTCCGGATAAAATACGCTCCAGGGGTCCATCTCGAAAATAAAAGATAATGATCGGGAGAGCACGATGGTCAAGTCAAGAGAAGTAGAGAAAAGGCGCAAATGCGCAGAGGCGATCTAGAATGCACACAACAGTCACAGACAAAAATGAAAACAAGACAAACCCTCAATTCACCTACTCAACTCGGTAGAGACCACAAGAGCGATCTTTTTATCTTGTCTGTTTTAGAGTTAGGTGAGAAGTCCAAAAGTTGCACAAACACTTAGGGGCTCAATGGGATTTGGGCACTAATCCTTAGTGTGTGCGCGAGCAAGTAAAAGCGAAGACAATGAGGGGATTACTCGCCCCAATACAAGATTTTTCTTTTGATCGATTTTAGGGTCAAGTAAAATTAGCAGTCCCAATTTTATTAATTATCACTTTTTTTGGAATTTTAATAAAAATGCACGATCCTAACGGGGATTCAATTCCTTTAAGCTCCTAGGTTGGCAAAAATCAGAGGGAGAGTCGGAAAAGCAATGCAAGCGACAAACAATGATGAATGCTAAAGCGTAAATGCTCACCTTGTCTCCAGCACTCTACATGCAAGGATGATCAGCAGAATTGAAACCTAACTATATGCAAATGCAAGCCGATGAAATCGCCCTAAGTTTCAGAAATTGCTATTATCGTGAAGAACCACAAGTCGGCCACTTATCTTTAACCTAAGAGTCCGGTCTTGGCTTACCCCTCCTCTTCTCGACACACTCGAGTTCAGGAGTAGCGCTTGATGGGGCTCGCTCACGGCATACGGGTTAAGAGATAAATGAACAGACTGTTTAAAAATTTGACTAAGTCCAAACGCGGCTATAGGTACATGCAAGATATAGTAGGTGTTTGGCCTTAATCTATCGCAAGCAATCCTAAATCTAAGGGCTCAATCACACAAAATAAGGAAAACAAAATCGGAAAACAAAATAAGAAAAGGCGATGAAAACCGATGAAAAGCCGCGATGAGCCCCCAAGTGTACAAACACTTGGAAATTGGGCCCGGAAGTCCAAGAGTCCAAGTACCTGTATTATTACACAATAGAGTCTCTCTCTCACTGAAATTATACTAATAAATAATGCACAAAAATGCTCAAAAATGTGCTTGTCTTCTCAAATCCTCCAAGCCTTCTTTGATGCTAGGCCGGCAAGCTGACGCCGGCTTCACGTGGGTGCGTAGGCGCCTAGGGTAGAGCGCCTCCCTCGATCCGCGGTTCGTCGCACAAAGTCAACAAGAGAGGGTGATTAGACAAGTAAAACAATTATCAAATAAATGAGCAAATGAATAAGGCAAAAATAGGCAAATAATCACAAACACAAGCAAAAACCCGAACTACGCGCTGTTGCTCCCCGGCAACGGCGCCATTTGTTTAACTCAGAAAATCCGAGGGTCGTACGGTTTCACAAGGCGAAACCGCAGTCGATGCGGTGACCGCTCGAAAATCCTGATTCAAACAACAATTAACCCACGACAAATATATCAAGCAATGAAAGTAAATGTGCGGAGTTAAAATTTATTATAACTCTACAACAAGATGTGTATAGGTGCAAGTATGTGAAGAGGTCGAACACAGGGAGCAGACAGGTAGAACGGGGCACAAGTGCACAAAAATGTGTGTGTGTGATCAAATTGTCTATTAATGCTATTTTTTGTGGGTTTTTAATTTTATATTTTTTTATTTAATTTTTAATTTTGTATTTTGATTTTTAATTTTCTGATTTTATATTTTCTTTTTATAGATTTTATATTTTTTTATTTTCTTTTTCAATATGGGAATATATGAACTATGTAATAAAAGAGAGAAAGAGATATTTGTAAAAATAGATAAAAATATCCAAAAATTAGCAAACAAAGTCTTTTTGGTCTTTTATACTTTTTTACTGTTTTTGTGATTTTTGGGTAGTTTTTAGAATGTTTTTGGTATTTTTAATTAGCAAAATAAAGCAAATAGTGAATAAAATGCAAGGCTGAAACTTAAAATGGAGAAATAAAATAGCAAACAGTAACAAAAATTCTCCAAATTAAT
This sequence comes from Ottelia alismoides, assembly GCA_037367405.1. Classification (NCBI taxonomy): domain Eukaryota; kingdom Viridiplantae; phylum Streptophyta; class Magnoliopsida; order Alismatales; family Hydrocharitaceae; genus Ottelia; species Ottelia alismoides. The sequence goes on from JAZKJV010001482.1 coordinate 1,021,650, forward strand.
TTTCACTGAAAGACAATGAAATAAGGAAAATTTAGACACCAATATTATAATTTTTAGGATTTTTGAGGAATTTTTAATATTTTTATAAAGGTTTTTGGGGTTTTGCAATTTTTAGGAGTTTGGTATTTTATTTTTTAATTATTTTTGGTCTGAAGTTAAAACAAACTAAAAGACACAAAATATATTTTTTTGGGATTTTTCTGGAGTGTTTTTATATATTTTTAGTGATTTTCTAATGCAAACAGTGCTGAAAATGACTATTTTTGATTTTTTATAAATATTGAAATGCAATAATTATGAAAAATAAAGATATGCCGTGAATCTACAATGCAGCAGGAGCTTAACTCTATTTTTTGAGAATTTTTGGAATTTCATAGATGCATGCAAAAATTAGAGACAACGGCAAGAAAATACACTACAAGCAAGGGGCATAAGTGTAAATAAAGCACAGTCCAGGGGCCTGAATAAAAAAGTGCCAGAAATAATTATATAGCCGATGAATGTTTCAGTCTTTTGATGTAAATACAAAAACACTTTAGGCTAAAGAACAAAATACCCAAAGTAGGCGGATCCGACGGCAGCAGATGTTTCACTTAATGCCACGTGTCAGCGATCCAACGGCCAGTACCCCTTCACCTTGGAGGGCTGAGATTAGATGCAACCCCGCAGATCTGACGGTCTGGAGCGGGGGTAATCTAAGGGCTGCTGTAGCACGTCAAGAACAAAGGGGAGATCCACGGCTCGCGATGAAGGACGAAGAACTGGGGATGAACACGACCCCAGCAAGCTTTAAACTCCAAAATCTCAGTGCACGAGGCTCTATCTTCCCCTCCAATGGCCCCCGAGAACCTCCTGGAAGCTTCCTTTAGCAGATGGCGTCTTCAAAAATGGCCTGGGAAGGCCAGCAAGCCGCCGCGACGTGGGTGGACGGGGCATTCTCCAGGCTGTTTGGGTGTCCGCAAAAACGACCCCTAGGTGAGGTCTTCGGCACCTGGAACCTGCGAAGAAGATTCACGGCAACAATAAAAGATCCCAGGGCCAGCAAAAAGGTGTGAATGGCGACGTGGTGAAGTTGGTGGTCGCCGGAGCTCAAGAGCTCCGGCGAGTGTTCGATCTTGAAAAATATGTGAAATACTTGTTTAATCGACAAACCAAAAGCATAGACTAAAAACTACAACTAACAGCTAGCTAAAGAGCAAGAAAATGGACAGAAAACGACCTCGAGCAGTGGATAAACTGCGAGATAGGACCTCAACGGCCGTGGATGGCCGGAGATGGATTGGAAGCACCTCCCGGCCGCCTTACTCCCCTCCGAAGGGTTGGAGGATTTGCTGTCACCAAGTCCAGTCCAGAGCACGTCCAAGAGATGAAGGAAGGTGGTCAAAAAGGGTTCGGTTTGAAAAAATGGAGGAGGGAGGTGTTTTGTACAAGCTTGCTCCGGAGGCACAAAGAACGAGGTGTCGCGCGTGAATCGATGGTCCAAAGACCCGTCCTAGCCTAGGGCGTGTAACCTCAATATATGGTGAACAAAAGTCAAGAAGGAAGAATTGCCAAATGGTGAAAGACGCGCTCTCCAAAATTCGGAGAAAACGCCAAAAAAACGCAGTATGACAACCTTCAGAATATTGGGCAGAGAGTAGGCGAGGAGGCATGAAGATCGAGGTTTATCGAGAAAATCTTCGATCCAAAGACCAAGGCAAGTACTGGGCGTGTATCATGGTTATATGGGGAGAAAAAGTGAAGAAGGGCCCGAGGTCAAAATGTGAATGAGGTGAGCTCTAAAATTCCGAGAAAATGGCTAAAAACGCAGCTGACAGGCTGCAGGTGCAGACCAGGGAGTTGACCAGCGGGTCAACTTCCACCTGGTTGGTCCACGTGGACCAACCAGGAAAATCCCTAGGAAAAGACATTTCTAAAATCAATTAAAAATAGCAAATCAATTTATTATTTTTTGGTTACAAAATAAAAAATGTTTATTATTTTATAAATTATTTTATTATGATTTTTATTTATTTTTATGAAATGTATTTTTACAAGTTTACATTTATGCCCTTTATAGGTATATTATTCTACATATTGTATTCTTTTATTTTTATTGTATGTATTTAGTTTATTTATTTTTTTATTATTAATTTATATAATTATAACATACTTTTATACACATAATTATATTTTTATTTTATTTTTCTGATATGTTTTGTATATTAAATAAAATATAAGTATAAAATGTATAGGTATGTATGTAGGTGTTGTATCTAGGTATTTTATTTACAGGTATTTTTATTTTGAGTTTTTCTTTACATTTTTATTCTGATTTTAATATAAAAAATTATTATAAGCAATAACTATAAGATTATAAAAATCAAAATACAAAAATAATAACCAAATAATAAATTGAATATTTTAATCAGTACAGCTATACAATGAGGGTCCAAAACTCAACTTTCAAATCGTAGCTCCGCCAAATACGAAACCACCGCCATTAAATAGCTTATTTTATTCTATATACAATTAAAGGTGAGTATGCTGCATTTGGAGTTTTCAGTTGTGAGATACGGGTCTGGGAAGTTGAGATTCTGGATTTTTATTCAGACCATAACTTTTTATCTGTATATTATTTTTATGTGAAATCAATTTTGTATTTTTATTTATTTAATTATCTACAACTTTAATGTACAAAGTTTCTTCATTTGAGGTATAAAAAGTGGAACCAAAAATAGGTCCCAAAATGAATAAAGAATGAATAAAATAAAAAGGAATTTGTGTTGTATTTTGGCCCTTATCTCCCCCTACTTTATTCCTTGTCGACCTATTCATCAAGATGCCTAGGTCTCGGGGTTTTGGGTCATAAAATATTTACAATATTTTATCTTTTTCTTTTCTTTTCTTTATTCTATAATTTTGTCTTTAAAAACCGCATTTTATACAATATTTACACACATATGCATGAATGCTAAAACACATGAATTAGTTCTATTTACATGCATTTACTAGGGTTTTTAAGGCCAAAATGATAGAATAAAGATGATGAAACGTGGCTTCATCAGCAGCCCATTCACTTCTGTGAGTTTTTGACGCATGGGGCATCGATTTCATTGGTCCATTCCCTAAGAGTCAGGGATTTGAGTACATTCTGTTGGCCGTTGACTATGTGAGTCGTTGGGTTGAGGCTATCCCTGCCCGAGCCGCTGATACGAGGACAGTTTGCAGATTTTTGAGGAAGCGCATCATCACGTGGTTCGGGGTACCTCGAGTATTGATTTCAGATAGGGGGTCTCATTTCATCAACGACCAGGTGAAGGCCCTTGCTAGCGAGTTCGGTATAGATCATCGAGTTGCCACTCCATACCATCCACAGACGAATGGTCTAGCCGAGGTGTCGAACATGGAGATCAAGACTATTTTGCAGAAAGTCATCCGCCCTGACCGAAAGGATTGGTAACAGCTTTTGGACTCGGTCTTGTGGGCATATAGGACGTCTTTCAAGACACCATTGGGCACATCTCCCTTTCACCTCGTATATGGCAAGCCGTGCCATTTGCCTGTTGAGTTGAGGCACAAGTCACTTTGGGCAGTAACTGAGACACTTATGGTTCCAGATAGTGTAGGAGACCAGAGAAGGGAAGAGTTAGCAGCCCTGGAGGAGTTGAGAGATACCGCCTTCGCAAACAGCATACAGTACAAGGAGAGAGTGAAAGAGTGGCATGATTCTCATATCAGCCACAAGCATTTTTAGCCTGGACAGAGAGTATGGTTGTTTGATGCTAGGCTTCGTTTATTTCCAGGGAAGCTGCAGAGCAAGTGGAAGGGACCCTACTTGGTGAGAAAGGTACACGACAACGGTAGCATTGATATATCTGAGTTGTCTTCTGAGAGTACCTTTCGAGTGAATGGACAGCGGCTCAAGCCATTTCTAGATCATGAGCCGCGGGTCGTTGATGTTGCCCCTATTCATTTTGCGTGAGATGTGGTCTCTTGACTCACATCTATTGCATCTCACGCCTGATTATCATTGTTCTTCCGACTTGTATAGATCCAGTTGTCCATATCACTCTATTCTTTAGTTCCACATCCCTTTTCTCATCTTATGATTTTGCCCCTATACTTTACCCTAAGTATAGGGGGGATGTCGGACCTTCGGGTATTCTTTTCATTCTTTCTACCCCTGTTTTGCTTCCTATACTTAGGGATATTTTACCCTAAGTATAGGGGGATTCTCCTCATTCTATTCTTTGATTCATCTCTGTATATAGCCATTCCTTTTCACTTCCCTATACTAAGCACGAGTTATGTCTTCTTCATCGCTCTTGACTCTGAGGACATCGTTCGAGCTAAGTATAGGGGGGGTGTGTATATATTTCATATATACTTTAGCCATAACTCGTACTTTGTGTGAGTGTGTTAATAAATAAAATGGCTAAAAACCCTAAAAATCACAAAAATTAAAAAAAATTTCCTGTAAATAATCATTCTTTTATTGCACATACATAGCTAGTGTACAAACTATTTTTGTAAAAATGTTTTAAAAAATCTTTTGTGTAAAGTTTGTGTAAATATTTTCTTATCAAAATTATGTATATAATACAAAATTTTTCCAAAATGTTTTGAAAATCAAAAGTTTGCAAAAATCTTGTGTAAATGTGTGTAAATACTTTTGCAAAACTTGCATTTCATGCATTCATCCATTCATGATTTCAAAACATTTTTCAAAAAATTTGCATGTTTGTAAAAATTGTGTAAATAGCATCTTTGTATATATGTGTATAGTTTTTCTGGATGATAGTTGACATTTAAACTAGCCTAGAATTAAATTAGGAAATGGAGCTTGATTAAGATATTAATCCACCTAATTCTAAGAGGAACCTTATAGGGCTTAGGGTTAAGGCTTTTCAGGTCCATAAGGACTTAATTCTTTGAGTCCACTAGGCTATGAGCATATGTCATCTTGATGAGCCTAAGTAGAGCACTTAACAACACACGCATGACTGATGAATCCACGATTCATCATCGCAATATCTTGATCTTAGCAAAACCCCAAGTAAAATCCCACAAAAATGTCCATAAAATCAATAAATTAACAAAATGACTCTTGTAAATAAAACACACTAATTATTGTGTATTAGATTGTATAAAATAAAATTAACAAAAAAAGCCGCAAAATCAAGGGAGTTTTTCATGTGTAAATAGCCCAAAACTTCATGTATTTTTAATAATTTCATTTCAACTCCTTTTTGGCTAATTCTTTCTCCAACATGTTCATATCAATGTATATAAAAATACAAAAAATATAAAACAAAATTTACCTCAAACAAATGCTCCTAGATCCCAAAGGGAAAAAGCCGTAAAGACCAACTTCCAAGCTAAATTCCCGCTCCGTATGAACTCCAAATCACCAAACTCACTTTTAAAGTTCAAGTTAGAAAATTATCTATCCAACGGAAGTGGTTTCATTAAAATCGGAGCTCATTTGCAAAAGTTGGGTTTTGGGACCTAGATGTACATTGTATATTATGTATATATTCATTCCTTCTTCATTTTTATTTTATCTTTCTTAATTAGTAAAAATACAAAAAAATCATACTTGTGTTATATTTTGATTATACTATTTTATTGTATTTTTTTCGTTGTAAATATCTCTTATTAAAAAGAAAAAAAATACATATTAGAAAAGCAAACAAAAAAATGTACATGTTGTATGTATTCACTTGTAAATTCACCATTTTTCCCCTCTTTATTTTTGTTGTATTTGAAGTAGCATACTTTATATCATTATTTATTTATTTAATTTCCATTCTCTATAATAACCACCATTCAACTCTATACCACCAACCTCCATTCAACCCCAACATTTTTCTAACTTCTAATTCAACTCCACCATTTTATTAACCTCCATCCCACTCCATCTTAATTCTAACTTCCATTTTTTCCATCTCTTTATATACATTCCATCCTCCTCAATTTGCCTTTGATCCATCTTTATGTGAGGAGAGCCTAGTTCCTAGAGTTGAATCGGTGACAGCGACGCAACCGCGGTCGAGCGACGACAGCCCTCTCTCCGGTGAGATCCGTTGGTTTTTTGGCCAACATCGCAGCCGCAACCGCGCGCTGCTCGAGCTCATCGCTCGCCGGCGATTTGAGCGAAGATCGTGCTCTCCCGAGCACTCCATAGGCGACCGTCTCCACCGTAGGTAATTTTTCTTCTCATTTGATCACCTTGTGATTTTGCATTTTTTTATCACACCATATAACCATCCACATGTCACCATTAATTTAGTTCATGTCATCTTCTCACCACCATTTTACCCCTTTTTGTGTATATATTTCCTGTTTAAAGAAAATTATAAAAAAATAAAAAAATTAAAACAAAAAAAACCTTTTCTTTTTATTACAGCAGTAAAAAGAAGTTAAAAAATAAAAAAAACAAAAAAAAATAATACGCGGAGCAGCTTGCCGCCGCCCCCTTCCCCAAGGGCAGCGGCTCCGCCGCTCCCCTCTCCACGGCCACCACGCCGGTGGCCCTCCGCCGCCACCAGCAGCGGCATCGCCGCGCGACCCTCCACCCCGTGCCTCCCTCCGCCGGCCACCGCGCATCCGCGCCCCCACCCCCAGCCGACGTCGCCCTCCACCGTTCAGCCGTCGCCGACCCCCGCGGCCCCTCTCGCCGCCGCCAGAGCGCCGCCGACCTCGCCGCCGCACCTCCGCGTCTCCGCGTCTCCGCCGGCCGCACGTGGCCGCCCGCCGCCGCCGATCACACCTTCCCCCTTTGGGTTCTTCTCCCATCGGGTCCAGGAAGAAGGTCCTCTTTGCTTTTAATTTTTTTTTATTTGTACAAATTGCATTTTTTTATTTCTCTAGTTTTTATAATTACAGATTAGTCCCTGTGCATAAGTTCAAGTTGTATTCTCATTTTCTGAATTTGCAAAGACACCCCTATGTTTGGCTACTAATTTGGACACCTGTAATGCATCTTTTTATTCAATGAAAAATGTTTTCATTTTGTGCAACTAATTCTCTACTTTGTGGATATTTCTTTGTACTTTTGTGGTATATGGGTAATTAACTAAAATTGTTCAACTGAAATTTTGCATAGTTTACCCATTCTGTACTCTTAAAATTACACCTCACACACGGTTGCTCCAAAAAATCCACAAAAATTAAGAATGATGCCTTGAAATGTTATGAATTTACTGTCTAAATTTCATCGAAAATGGAGATGTCTTGTGCCTTAAATAATTTGTAGAGTGAATTTAGTATTTGATTTTTAATTAAATCCACGTATATCATTTTTGTGAAATTTCAAATCTCTTAGATTGCTTATTTAAATATCTTTCTGAGATAATTCGCACTCTGATTAAATTGATAAGATGGATTTATTAGAAATTATTTACTCACCGTCACTTTGTTTCCACTAAAAAATACATAAAAAAGTCTTAACTTGTCAAAAAATTCCAAAAAAATTACTGTAGCTTCCTTGTATCATGTTTATGTTCCAGTATATTTTTCATATTTTTTTCTTACTGTTTGTGTGAGAAATTGCGAAAAAACCCATAAAAAGTGTGCATTTTTCCTTGTTGCATTTTAACCCCTAAAATTCTAAAAAAATGTGTTTTGTGTTCATCACTGGATTAGGATGCTAGGAAAAATATAATTTAGCTGAATTGGATTAATTTGACATTAAAATTAATTTGGCTAAGTTGTGTGATTTCTTAGTACTTAATTCTCCCACATTTTGCATTTGCTTTGGTTTTTGCATAGAAAAATCTAAAAAAATACCGCACTGAAATCTAAAACTTAATTTTCGAATTAACCCCAAAGTTGTTCCTTTGCCTCCCTGAGTTCGACCCCGGACTTTCCCGGGATATAAATCAAAGCCGAGACACTCTTCACGGAGATCTTCTCTCGGTTCTGACCGAATCGCTAAGTACACGTATTACAACGTGACCAAATTAATTACCGTATTTAGCGACTCGTCAGATGGCACCGTTGCCGGGGAGGCAAACGGCTTAGGGATTAGTTTAAAAATTTGGATTTAGATTTCACTTACTCGGGTAGTCTGACCCCCGAGCCACTTTGTAATTAATCCATTTCCTTTCAATTATTTGTCTTCATATTCTTGTATATATTTTGTTGTTTATCTCTCTAATATAAATCTCTTTTTCCTTGCGAGGGCCCGGTGGACTTGGAGTACATCGGAGGTCGACGGACGCGATGCGCGCCGACTGCTGAAGAGCTTGGAGAATTTATTTATCTTCGAGAGAATTTTTGTAAATTGTTGTAATTATTTAGATAGTTGCTCCTTTATAGCGGTTCTTGTTTGAGAGCTCGCGTGTGTAAAAGAGACTTGGACATTATCTGTGGTGTGTCGAGCCTGTTTCACTCTCCGGCGAGGGTGGGGCTCGACTTGAGTGGCGAAACTAAGGATTAGGCACACGGTAGCTTAGAATCAAATTTGTTTGTGCCCATCGTAAGTTAGGCCACACATATCTTAGAAGATTCACATATCTTATAAGATTCATAATGAGACGCACATAGAGACGTATTACTTAGCTCAAATTCAATCAATTCTTCCCCGCTAATAGTATACTGTTTAGGTGCGGTTTTTCTCGATCTGCATGCATTTAGTGTAACATTTAAAAATTCTGTTCTGCATAACGCATGAAGAGTGCTGGGATTCACTGTAAGTATAACTTCTACTGAGCATGCATCATAGTTTCTCGTTTGCATTCTGATTTCCGATTCCCCTCCTGTTTTACAACTTAAGGTCAAAAGGAAATTGGGACTGAACGGTAGACGTGCTTGTGTGTTCACATAAATTTCAAGTGATAACCTAACTCTAAAATTGGGACTGAATTGAGCAGGTCGATTTAAAATAATTGGAATAAAAAGAACCCTTGTTCTCGGGTGCATAAAGCCCTCATTGTTTGTTTTACTTGCAAGTGAGAGAGAGACGACCCTAGGATAGAGCCAAGTCTGGATTTCTTACTTACTACTGGTTCTTTATTTTCAGGCGATTAGCTACTTTTCAGTGAGGAATACGGGTAGCCGTATTTATACGGTCCGGACTTCCTTAGCAGAGTGGGAGGTTTAGAGGGCGCTTTAGTCCTCAAGGAACGGGCTTCGGCTTGTACTTACTCCTATACTGGCTGAAAGTAGGCCAAACTAGTCGTAAGAATCGGGTCAGTCTGTAGGAAAATACGAGCACCTAACAGCTCGTTAATCTTTCCAAGATTGTATTCTCACCAACTAAAATTGACAAGATAATTCGGCTGAACTCTTACGGCCTTCACGTGTTGAGTTGGTGAAATTGAGGGTTTGAATTGCGTTTGTATTGTGTGAGTTTACTCCGCACATTTACGTGCACCGTAGAACTAGCACCTCATTGAAATATCGTGTTCTAATCGGTTCTTTTGACATCGAAGATGACTGATTGGGGGAATAATTATTCGGACCTTGCGAATTTCCCGTTGAACCCTCCAAGAAGTATGTCTTCACAGGTCCATGTGCAACGTGGACCAACCTGGACTCATGACCCTCTTGAGCCCAGGATCACCCACTCTCGGGATGGTTACTCTCAAACCATTCCTTTTCTCTCTTCCCACCTCACCGAGGAAGACCTTCGCCTCGATGAGAAAATCTTGATTCATAAATCCTCTTCTAATCAAGAACACATTGCTGATTCAGGCCATATAGAAGACACAAGTAAAATGCCTCCAAAGAAGAAAGAAGAGGAAGAAGAGAACAATGAAGACCCAATGAAAATGATACTTGCCAGATTAGCTGCATCTGAGCAGCAACAAGCATTACTGAGAGCTCAGTTAGGACAGTTAAATGTTGGGGTCCAACTACCAATGGATGCGGCATACAACCCCGGACAATATCAAATTCATAACTACTTGAGTCCGGCTGAACCCACTGTTGACTTTGAGTTGAAGCCGCACTTTCTGAACCTGCTGCCATATTTTGATGGGAATGCTTCTGAGGAGCCATATGCATTCCTAAGGGACTTTGAGCTCATCTGTGCTAACCTCAAACATAATAATGTTAGCCAGGATTATATTAGGCTCAAAGCCCTTCCATTTGCCTTGGGTGGAAAAGCCGATTACTGGGTGAAGAATCTTGGAATCATCATCACCACTTATGCCCAGTTCAAGGACCTATTCCTAATGAAGTTCTACCCGTTGAGTAGAACTAACATGATGAGGACGCGAATTTCGAGTTTTTCCCAGTTACCCCATGAAGCCTTCTGTGATGCTTGGGAAAGATTCAAGGACATCCTGCAGAAGTGTCCTTGTCATGGATTAGATGACAATATCTTGGTCCAATCCTTCTTCACTGGTCTCAACCCTGAGATGCAGGGTTTAGTGAGCGCTGCCTGTGGAGGCAGCTATACATCACGAGGAGCGGATACCGTCTGGAGGGTATTCGAGCAGATGGCTGAAACTAGCCGCTCACAGATGGCCAGCAGGGCCTATACACCATCCCCCAGTTCACTCTCATTTGGAGGGGGAAAATCAGCTGTAGTTGATCTCTCTCAGGACGTGATCCCTAGCATGGGACTTCTTGCTGACAAGCTTACTGTAGTCGAGAAGATCGACAAAAGGATTGATGAGTTAGACCGGAGTGTCTCCAAACTTCCAAAACAGATGGAGGAGTTGACTGAGAAGGTATCTAAGATAAAGATACCTGCTGTGACTACACCCTCTGCTCCCGTATACCGAGTTCACCATGTTCAGGAGCAGTTGGTGTCAAGGCAACCCTAGCCGTGGGAGCAGGACCCATCCTACACCCACTCTTTCCAGCAGCCACCTCCATTAGCAGAGACAGTTCAGGAGGAACCTCCACCGGTTTGGGAGGTGAATGGAGTATGGTATACTCAGGACCCTGCCAGGCAGGGAAGTACGGGAGACCGACAGACCTACCAGCGTCCCCCGACCTTTCACAACACCGCATTCACCTCCGCACCACCTCCTTCACAGCAGAGCCCTGGATTCCAGCCACCCCAACAGCAGAGGCAACAGTACCAGCAGCATGGCCGACAGGGCCATTACCCGGCGGGCCAGCAGGGCCCGCAACCCCAGCAGCAGCAGCAGAGGCAGTACTCTGGCCAGCAGGGCCAATCTTCCCGTTCTTCTTCCCAGTCTTATCCACTTCCTTCTTCGTCTAGTCCCGTGGATATTAAGCAGCAGATACTCGACGAGCTACGTTCCTACAGGAACGAGATTCAAGACTTACGGGTGGATGTCAACCGCCTGTCCAGATGGCGAGACGAGCAGACTGCACCCTCTACCTCTATCCCAGCCCAAGTTCAGGCTAACCCTAATAGCCTGAACAAATCTAGTTCTCAGCAGCACTTTGGTCAGGTATACTATTCAGCATCTCCTAGATCTGAACATGAGATTCTTTCGTGTGACGAGGCTAACCACATGTCACTCAGGAGCGGAAGGACCGTGACCGTACCTGACCGGGCGAGGGATATGAGGAGGGGCATCTCTGGAGCTCTACCTGAGGAGTCTTCAGAGGACGAGGAGGAGAGGCATCATATTTCGGAGCCCCATCAGCACCATTCGAGGATTCCACTCAGGGAGCCGAGAGGAGGAGGAGAGTACGTATGCAGCATTGTCAGCATGGATATTCTTCTGAGTCTACGGAGGACCTTGCATCTCCGGTTGTGGCGGATACCACTCCAGCTTCTATTCCACAACCTATAGTAGATAGTTTTGATTTTGAGTCCATGTTGCATCACAAAGATTCATGTATGAAGAACTCTGTTTCCGTTAATGCAAAGAATGATCTTTCAGTTCATGATTCAGATTCTTCATCCTCTGTTTCCTTAGCTTCAATCCCTTTCCCCCGTGCTCTTACGGCAGGAAAGCACATCAAAAAGATTCAGAAAGATAACCCCGATATGGCACGGTTTTGTAAAGAAAATATCACAGTTAAGGTGCCATTTGATGAATATGTGGCTAACCATCCTGCCTTCCAAAAATACCTTAAGGTGAGATGCACACCTAGAAGGGTTAGCAGGAAGAAAGATAACCGAAATATAAAGACACATGTCTTATCGGTAGCCACAACCTATTGTCTCAAGAATCAGACTCTGCCAAAGAAAAAGAGAGACATGGGTGCTCATTATGTAGAGAGTCGTATTGACGACATTGCGTTTGCACGCACACTCTTAGATAACGGTTCTTCAATCAACTTACTTCCCTTATCATTATATCAGAAATTGGAGTTGGGACCACTTCGCAAATCTAGAGCCTTACTCCAATTCGCTGATCGATCAGTGAAGAGACCTAAGGGAGAAGTGAAGAACGTAGTTATCTCGATTGAGGGGCAGAACTATCAGGTTGACTTCACAGTCTTGGACATGGAGACCCCCAATCATTGGAGAGAATCTCAGATCATTCTCGGACGACCCTTCCTTAGGACCGCAGGCGCAACTTTCGATTATGGTACGGGAATGATGAAGTTCCGTTCTCCAGGCGGAGAGGTGAACCTTGAGATGAAGCAAACCAAGTGTCAGCGGCCCGATTCAGAGAGTAGCACAGAGTACTCATCTTCAGAGGCAGATTGCAGTTTAATTAGCACAGTTGGGATTTGGGGACAGATTCCTTCAGGACAGAGAGAGACCCTTTCATCTGGAGAGGATATAGTGCATGATGCAGTTTGCCAGGTGTTGTCTGATCTTACTAGAGATGCATCAACCTATTCTCATGATGACTTAGATATCCATTCGGATCTGTCAGTTCCATCCTCTTCGGAACAATCATGGGACATAGATGACGAGTCGGACGTGGCTTTTGCCAATTGTTTGGATACTTTTGACGATCCGACTCCCGATACTTCTGATTTGGTGGCGAGTACTACTCAGCTTAGCCCACCTTCATGCAGCACGGAACCAGATTCAGATTCAGTTCAGCCAGATCTGCTTGATGATACCACATTGCCAGAACTGAAATCACTACCTCCTACACTTAAGTATGCCTTTCTTGCGGGACCCAAAGAGAGATATCCTGTCATCATTAGCTCAAACTTGACTTTAGAACAGGAGTCTAGGTTGTTAGAGGTCTTAGAGAGGAACCGCAAAGCAATAGGCTGGACAGTGTCGGATCTCGTGGGCATCAACCCCGCTCTCTGCTCGCACCACATTTTTACTGAGGATAATGTGAGACCTTCCCGTGAGTTCCAAAGGAGACTTAACCCCAATCTACGGGAAGTAGTGAAGAAAGAAATTGAGAAATGGTGCAAAGCAGGGTTTATATACCCTATTTCTGACTCCAAGTGGGTGGGAATTCAGATGGTCACCAACTAGGAGGGGGTAGAGATCGCGACACGAGTACCTACGTCGTGGCGTGTCTGTGTTGACTACAGGCACCTGAATGCCGCGACCAAGAAAGATCACTTTCCCTTGCCTTTTATTGATCAGATCTTGGAGACACTTGCAGGGAAAGAGTTCTTCTGTTTTCTTGACAGGTACTCAGGCTACAACCAAGTGGCCATTGCCCCTGAGGACCAGGAAAAGACCACATTTACTTGTCCATTCGACACTTATGCTTTCAGGCGCATGCCATTCGGGCTCTGCAATGCCCCGGGCACATTTCAGCGGTGCATGATAGCCATATTTGCCGAGATGGTGGGAGATTTCCTGGAAGTATTCATGGATGACTTCTCGATCCATGGTGATTCTTTTGATACATGTTTAGCGCACTTGGACCGAGTTCTCACGAGGTGTAGAGAGGTGAATCTGGTACTCTCCTGGGAGAAGAGTCACTTTATGGTGACGGAGGGTATCGTGTTGGGGCATGTCATCTCCAAAAGGGGAATGGAGGTTGACCCTGCCAAGGTGGAGGTGATCAAGAAACTCGAACCACCTACCAACGTGAAGTCAGTGCGGTCATTCTTAGGGCATGTTGGATTCTATAGGAGATTCATTCAGGATTTTTCAAAGATCGCCCGCCCACTGACTGAGCTCTTAGGAAAAGACACAGAGTTCATTGTAGATCACAGGTGTCTGGAGGCCTTTGAGCTCTTGAAGAGGAAGATTTGTGCCTCGCCTATCCTACAAGCTCCTGACTGGTCTCTCCCCTTTGAGATCATGACTGATGCTTCAGATTTTGCTATAGGAGCTGTGTTAGGACAACGGCGAGAGGGGATTCCGTTTGCGATTCATTATGCGAGCAAAGTTTTAGATCCTACACAGAAGAATTACACAGTGACCGAAAAGGAAATGCTCGCAGTAGTATGGGCCCTCGAGAAGTTCAAATCATATATTTTGGGCTCTAAGGTGACAATTTATACAGATCACACAGCCATTCGATATTTAATGGAAAAGAAGGACGCGAAGGCGCGTCTTCTTAGGTGGATTTTACTCCTCCAGGAATTTGATTTGGAGATAAAGGATAAACCTGGAGTGAAGAATGTTGTGGCTGATCACCTTTCTTGGATTGAACTTAAGGATTCTCCTGATTTTGAGCGGATTAGAGAGACCTTCCCAGATGAGTCAATTTGTGTTATTGACTCACTCCCGTGGTATGCCAACATGGTGAACTATCTTGTCTCCAAGCAGGTTCCCCATGGTTGGACTAGGAGCAGTATTGACCGACTGAAGTCGGATTCGAGGAGATACCACTGGGACGATCCTTTCCTTTTCTTCGAAGGACCGGATTGTGTTTGGAGAAGGTGTATTCCTCAGGAGGAATACCAGAGTGTCCTCACATATTGTCATTCACTTGAGGCTGGAGGACACCATTCGGGAAAGAGAACCGCTCACAAAGTACTTCAATGTGGATTGTATTGGCCGACCTTGTTTAGAGATGCCATTGAATTTGTACGGTCGTGCCCGATTTGTCAAAGGATGGGAGGGACAGTTGGACAGAGAGATGAGATGCCTATGCAACCGATGATTATTTGTGATGTTTTTGATGCATGGGGCATAGATTTTATGGGTCCCTTTCCCAACAGCCAAGGACATGAGTACATATTGTTGGCGGTTGACTATTTATCCAGGTGGGTGGAGGCTATCCCAACCCGAACCGCAGACAGTAAGATTGTCTGTAAGTTTGTGAGAGATCATATTATTGCTAGGTTCGGGGTGCCAAAAGTTTTGATATCTGATGGGGGTAGCCATTTTGTGAACCGAGATATGAGATCTTTAGCTAAGGACTATGGATTTGAGCATAGAGTTACTAGTCCTTACCACCCACAGTCCAACGGCATGGCAGAGGTTTCGAACAGAGAGGTGAAGAGTATTTTGCAGAAATTGGTTCGTCCCGATAGGAAGGACTGGTCTCAGCTTTTGGACCAAGTTCTGTGGGCCTATAGGACAGCCTACAAGACACCATTGGGTACTTCACCATTTAGAATGATCTATGGCAAGCCATGCCATTTGCCCGCAGAATTGATTCATAAATCCGAATGGGCAATTAAGAAGATTAACTGGAGTTGTCACCTAGGGAAGCTTTGTCGAGACTTGAACTTGAACGAGCTCGTGGAAATCCGAAACAGGGCATATGACAACAGTTTGATTTATAAGGACAAGGTAAAGAGATGGCATGATCAGCACATTAGGTGCAAAGACTTTGTCCCTGGACAAAAGGTATGGTTGTTCAATGCCAGGTTGAAGATGTTCCATGGGAAGCTAAAATCTAAATGGACGGGTCCCTTTGTTGTTAAGAAAGTGCACGAGAATGGAAGTGTAGAGATAGCTGATCTCACAGATGGTGCACAATCTCATGTGGTAAATGGACAACTGTTGAAGCATTTTGTTGATTCAAAAGAGCAGTTAGTCCAAGTCGAGGTCATCAACTTCATGCAGAGTGAGCACAGAGCAGATACATCATATTACTCATCATGAAGACGCAGAATCAAGATTCACCATCTTAGAAGATTCACTCACTTTTGTACATTCTCCCTTCTTTGTATATTCTACAGATCACATCGGTTCTTACACTTATTCTTGTCTTATACTTAGGCTTACCAAGAGCCTAAGTATAGGGGGAGCCGATGCCCGCCGTGTGTACATACTCATCCATTTTTCCTCTTGACCTCGTCCGCCCCATTTTTGCTCTTCTTCTACACTTAGGCTGTCCAGAGCCTAAGTATAGGGGGGCGGATCGACTTCTATATTGTTTATTATTTTAGCCATCCTACGCTTAGCACGAGCTATGTCTTTTTCTCGCTTCTTGTGCCATGAGGACATAGCACATGCTAAGTATAGGGGGGCGTGTATACATTATATATATACTTTACCCATAGCTCGTACTTTCACGTATTTTTGTATATATTATACAATAATTATGGGGTGGGTAAAAAAAACTTTTTCAAAAACTCTTAAAAAAAACTTTTCAAAAAAAATGTTTTTTGTTCTCTTTTCTTATTTGCTCTAAAAAAAATCTTTTCAAAAAAAATGTCCTTTCTTATTTATCTATATTTTTCAAAAAAAATATAAAAAAAACCTTTTCAAAAAAAAACTTTTCTTCTTTAAAATCCTTTCTTATGTACCTATCTTTCAAAAAAAACTCTTGAAAAAAAAAGAGAGCAAAACTTTTCTAACAAAAAAACTTCTTTGCCTTTGTTTGTCAAAAAAAAACTTTTTGAAAAAACCTTTTTTGTAAAACTTAAAAAAATAAAAAAATCATAAAAAATACTAAAAAACTAACTAATAAGTTGGTTTAACCCCTGACACATTCACTTTCACACAAGACTAGTGATGTTCAAGAACACTTGGTTTATGAGGTCTTGATATTTTGAGTTAACCAGCCTTAGTCATTAGGGTCCTTGACTTAATTATTCACATTTCCCTAGTTTGAAAGGTTTGTATGCTATATTGCATGCTTAGTCTCTACCTTAAGAATATGATCAACACCTCACATACACGACTGCAGTTATGATGAGATGAGTTGAAATTTCACTTGAGGATTTGGAATGAGGGATTTGAGTTTGGACTTGATTTAATGATGCTCGAGGATGGGATAAAATCAATGAAGGCTTCATGAAACCTGAGTGTCAGCATCTTTAGCCAGTATGAGAACATGGTTCTTGTACTAACTCTTGACATTTACCTATGTGCCAGGGTGTGATAAAATAAAAAAAAATGTTGATCACTGTGCGCCAACTCTTGGTAAAAGCAGTGGAGTTAGCCAAAAATACTACAAAGCAATGAAATATCAAAGAAAAGCTCTCATTCCACAAAGTCAATTATCAAAAGAGCTTCCACCAAAGGCGAGCGCTCCCAACCATTTCATAAGTGTCCACTTGGACCACCGCTATTAGGACCAGGAGTCGGGCTTGCACCAAAAAAGGGCTTTGCATCGTAAATGCTACAAGTCTGGGTGTAGAAGGTATAATAGATACTCAAAAAAGACACACCACGGTGTACTCCCAGGAAAACAAGTGCAGACGGCTCCAACTTCTCTTGACGGATGCACTAATCAACACCAAAAAATGCGTTGAGTAATAAGGCACTTGAGAGGATCCTTGTTCCAATGAGAGGGAGAGAAGAAATGACACAATCCTATGCCCTCCATCAACTGGCCTTCCATCTACACTTTTAAGTCTGACAACTAAAGAGACGGTGGATTGGATGCAAGAAATGGTTTATTCCCTAGTGTTGAGGATCGGGTCCTTAGGAGAGTCTCTTAGACTGGAACCTTGGGTGACGTTGTGACTCTACTCTTGTAACTGCGGTCAACACTTAAAGTCATACCCCTACTATATATGTATACAAAGAGAGTCTGATGATTAGGGAAATTGGATACCTTTTGACTAGAGCTTGCTTCAGCTTAGAATTTTAGGATTTCTAAAACCGAGAGTTCTTAAACAGATCAAATCTTGTTTTCACATGCACAGTCAGGGGTCAATCCAACTTATTCATTCTTTATTTGCTCGAGGACTAGCAAAGTTTAAGTATAGGGGGGTGATGAATCCACGATTCATCATCGCAATATCTTGATCTTAGCAAAATCCCCGAGTAAAATCCCATAAAAATGTCCATAAAATCAATAAATTAACAAAATGACTCTTGTAGATAAAACACACTAATTATTGTGTATTAGATTGTATAAAATAAAATTAACAAAAAAAGCCGCAAAATCAAGGGAGTTTTTCACGTGTAAATAGCCCAAAACTTCATGTATTTTTAATAATTTCATTTCAACTCCTTTTTGGCTAATTGTTTCTCCAACATGTTCATATCAATGTATATAAAAATACAAAAAATATAAAACAAAATTTACCTCAAACAAATGCTCCTAGATCCTAAAGGGAAAAAGCCGTAAAGACCAACTTACAAGCTAAATTCCCGCTCCGTATGAACTCCAAATTCACCAAACTCACTTTTAAAGTTCAAGTTAGAAAATTATCTATCCAACGGAAGTGGTTTCATTAAAATCGGAGCTCATTTGCAAAAGTTGGGTTTTGGGACCTAGATGTACATTGTATATTATGTATATATTCATTCCTTCTTCATTTTTATTTTATCTTTCCTAATTAGTAAAAATACAAAAAAATCATACTTGTGTTATATTTTGATTATACTATTTTATTGTATTTTTTCCGTTGTAAATATCTCTTATTAAAAAGAAAAAAATACATATTAGAAAAGCAAACAAAAAAATGTACATGTTGTATGTATTCACTTGTAAATTCACCATTTTTTCCCTCTTTATTTTTGTTGTATTTAAAGTAGCATACTTTATATCATTATTTATTTATTTAATTTCCATTCTCTACAATAACCACCATTCAACTCTATACCACCAACCTCCATTCAACCCCACCATTTTTCTAACTTCTAATTCAACTCCACCATTTTATTAACCTCCATCCCACTCCATCTTAATTCTAACTTCCATTTTTTCCATCTCTTTATATACATTCCATCCTCCTCAATTTGCCTTTGATCCATCTTTATGTGAGGAGAGCCTAGTTCCCAGAGTTGAATCGGTGACAGCGACGCAACCACGGTCGAGCGACGACAGCCCTCTCTCCGGTGAGATCCGTTGGTTTTTTGGCCAACATCGCAGCCGCAACCGCGCGCTGCTCGAGCTCATCGCTCGCCGGCGATTTGAGCGAAGACCGTGCTCTCCCGAGCACTCCATAGGCGACCGTCTCCACCGTAGGTAATTTTTCTTCTCTTTTGATCACCTTGTGATTTTGTATTTTTTTATCACACCATATAACCATCCACATGTCACCATTTGTTTAGTTCATGTCATCTTCTCACCACCATTTTACCCCTTTTTGTGTATATATTTCCTGTTTAAAGAAAATTATAAAAAAATTAAAAAAATTAAAACAAAAAAACCTTTTCTTTTTATTACAGCAGTAAAAGGAAGTTAAAAAAATAAAAAAAAAACAAAAAAAATAATACGCGGAGCAGCTTGCCGCCCCCCCTTCCCCAAGGGCAGCGGCTCCGCCGCTCCCCTCTCCACGGCCACCATGCCGGTGGCCCTCCGCCGCCACCAGCAGCGGCATCGCCGCGCAGCCCTCCGCCCCGTGCCTCCCTCCGCCGGCCACTGCGCATCCGCGCCCCCACCCCCAGCCGACGTCGCCCTCCACCGTTCAGCCGTCGCCGACCCCCGCGTCCCCTCTCGCTGCCGCCAGAGCGCCGCCGACCCTGCTGCCGCACCTCCGCGTCTCCGCCGGCCGCACGTGGCCGCCCGCCGCCGCCGATCACACCTTCCCCCTTTGGGTTCTTCTCCCATCGGGTCCAGGAAGAAGAAGGTCCTCTTTGCTTTTAATTTTTTTATTTGTACAAATTGCATTTTTTTTATTTCTCTAGTTTTTATAATTACAGATTAGTCCCTGTGCATAAGTTCAAGTTGTATTCTCATTTTCTGAATTTGCAAAGACACCCCTATGTTTGGCTACTAATTTGGACACCTGTAATGCATCTTTTTATTCAATGAAAAATGTTTTCATGTTGTGCAACTAATTCTCTACTTTGTGGATATTTCTTTGTATTTTTGTGGTGTATGGGTAATTAACTAAAATTGTTCAACTGAAATTTTGCATAGTTTACCCATTCTGGACTCTTAAAATTACACCTCACACACGGTTGCTCCAAAAAATCCACAAAAATTAAGAATGATGCCTTGAAATGTGATGAATTTACTATCTAAATTTCATCGAAAATGGAGATGTATTGTGCCTTAAATAATTTGTAGAGTGAATTTAGTATTTGATTTTTAATTAAATCCACGTATATCATTTTTGCGAAATTTCAAATTTCTTGGATTTCTTATTTAAATATCTTTCTGAGATAATTCGCACTCTGATTAAATTGATAAGGTGGATTTATTAGAATTTAGTTACTCACTGTCACTTTGTTTCCACTAAAAAATACATAAAAAAATCATAACTTGTCAAAAAATTCCAAAAAAATTACTGTAGCTTCCTTGTATCATGTTTATGTTCCAGTAATTTTTTCATATTTTTTTCTTACTGTTTGTGTGAGAAATTGCGAAAAAACCCATAAAAAGTGTGCATTTTTCCTTGTTGCATTTTAACCCCTAAAATTCTAAAAAAATATGTTTTGTGTTCATCACTGGATTAGGATGCTAGGAAAAATATAATTTAGCTGAATTGGATTAATTTGACATTAAAATTAATTTGGCTAAGTTGTGTGATTTCTTAGTACTTAATTCTCCCACATTTTGCATTTGCTTTGGTTTTTGCATAGAAAAATCTAAAGAAATACCGCACTGAAATCTAAAACTTAATTTTTGAATTAACCCCAAAGTTGTTCCTTTGCCTCCCTGAGTTCGACCCCGGACTTGCCCGGGATATAAATCAAAGCCGAGATACTCTTCACGGAGATCTTCTCTCGGTTTTGACCGAATCGCTAAGTACACGTATTACAACGTGACCAAATTAATTACCGTATTTAGCGAATCGTCAATGACTCTTAGAGACAATGGCTTGACTTGCACCAGTACTTAACACATAGCTCTCCACAGATGAGGTGGTGAGGAGGCAGTTTCCTTTGGCTTGGGGTAGCATATGAGGGTAGTACTTCTAGGCGGAACCTCTCTTCTTCTTCTAGTAAAGGAAGTGCGTCTCAACTTGGTCTAGTGGTGATGAAGTCTAAAGACAGAAGTTGTGGGTTGCAATAAAGCTTCAAAAGAGGGATAGTCTACTGGCTCAAGAGGAAAATTTCTTGTATATATGCTGCACCATGTAGATATGTTGTACATATGCACTTGAAAAAAAATGCAAAATGAACTCCAAAAAAGTGGTGGGTCGGATTGAAAATTTAATAACCCCACCGGAGTGTATATAGTCAAATAAAGCAAAAGCTTATGGTATCCATGTTACATCTCATGAAGCTTGCAGCGGGAGACTTAGCTACACTGGTTGAGCTCCCAAATTTCTATACCTCTTTTTCCCCCTCTTCTTGAGCCGGTTGCACTTGAACTTAGAAGGGAATACCCCGCTTCTCGAGGAAAGAGTTGCTAGACCGAGGCATTAGAGTTACCAGCTTGGGGGAGGTTGTTTCTTTGTTACTTCTGAGGTGGGGAGCTACATATCACTCACACTGCATGGAGAGATTCATGGTCATTAGAGTTTGTGTATGTAGACTTGTTCTGACCTGGTTTATTGAGGAGTCTTGTCCATAGATTGGTGGAACTTAGAGGCTGTTGAGTTTTAAGCTTAAGTCCAAATAAGGTTCTGACACATTAATAATCCAAAGATCTGATCGAACTCCATACCTCAATTTAATAAAGGTAAGTTTAATTATCAACCTTGATCCATGTACATTCTTCTCTTTTTCTTTTTCTTTCTTTTTCACTTCTTTTTCAAATAAGTGTTTGCTAAGGGACTAGCAAAGTTAAGTATAGGGGGTGATGAATACTCATTCATCACTCTTTATTTTTATATCTTAGCTACAAAAACCTTTGCAAATGCATGTATATATTTGTAAATACAAATAATTACCAAAATCATGCATGGTGTAAAAAGTAATAATTAGCATGTTTTTGTGCAAAAATAAAAGAATAAATATTAAAAAGAAAAAGAGGAAATATTTAGAATAAATATTGAGCAACCTAACCCAAGGGAGGGCTCAGCATGGGCCTGATCGCATAAAAGCCAAAGTAGAGGGAGATAGGGGCTCATGTGTGTAAATAAACCTATAAATAAAATAAATATATTTTCCTCTAAAAATAGAATAAAAGTGGTTTGTATATATGGTATATATTTGTAAATACAAAAATCAAAACAAAAATAGAAAAATTTAAAAGAAAACAAAAACATCACTTGTGCGTATTCACCATGTATATAGTCCACTCACTTATATTTATTTCACCTTATAAATAAATAAAATTAATTTCCATAAAATTTGTAAATATTCTATCTTTTATGATGTAAATAAATAAAATAAAAACAACAAAAACAAAAACAAAATAAAAAGAACAAAATCAAAAACTAAAAATACACTGTAAATATACCATGTATATAGATGTATATATCTATTTATTTCCCCATTGTATATAAATAATAAAAATAAAATAAAAATATCTTTTCATTCCTACTTTTATAATATAAATAAATAAAATATAAAATGGGGGATAAAAATGTATAAAAATAACAAATTAAAAACCAAAATTAAAATCCTATATTGTATATATACCTATATATAGCCCTATTATGTAACTACATTATTTTCATTTTGAAAAATTAATTAAAAATAACAAAAAATAGAAAAAGTAAAACAAATATTTTTCATGTTTTGAGTTTTTATTAAATCGGCCATTTACTATTTTTAATAGATTTTCCAAATCATTTCCAGATGGTTGCTTCCCATTGGTCCACGGGGATGTTAACCGCCCGGTCAATTCCCCCCTGTGGACCACTTCCCGCGGATTCCAAACATCCGACCCGATTTCTCCATATTTTGGCGTCCAGATCCGATCACCTCGCACCTAAACCCCGGGTCCATTTTGTTCACGCCAGATCCAACATCCTCGCCGGGATGCCCGCCTCGGGGTCCACGCTCCGAGCTGCCCTACCCGACCATTTTTAGCCGGACCCCTGGCAGTACTTAAGCCGAGCTCCGCCTCCCATTTCCCCATCTTTGTCTCCCCACCTTTCATTCCCGTGACCTCCACTGCCTTCCCTGAGGTGACAGCTCTCCGTTGGCGGTGTCGAAGAGAGGTGAAGGTGCCCGGACCTCTGATCCGGCGAGCTTGCGCCGCCGTGCTCCGCCTGAAGCAGGAGCTCGAGCCTCGGGCCACGACGACCCGCGAGGCAACGACCCAGAGCTAGCCCAACTCATCCACAGTCGAGTCGTCCACCCAGGTAGCCCTAGTTTCTTTTCCTGTTCTTTAATTTCTAGTTTCGCCCAAATATCGCCGTCGCCGTCCATCTTTGATTCCGGTCACATCCGCCTTCGCCTCGATCATCGGACCCTTCCATCACGATCGCCTCTCCTTCGCGCACGTTCTCCGCCCTTCCATTCAACCCAGCTCGCACAGGAGCTGGGGTTTCGAGCTCCACCGTCTACACCACGTCGGAGCTCGACCGCCCCGCCTCACCGATCATCGTCACCCCCTCTCACAGGGTCGAGGCACTTTGCCCTCGACCCGCGAGTCCTCTGGTGCCCTTTTGCAGGTACAAAGAGGACTGTCTGAGGTCCTCTGACTCAAGCCCAGGAGCTTCCCCTCCGCCGGAGTCGACCGAGCTCCTCAGAGCTCCGTTGCTACATCGGAGACCGCCATTCGACGCGGAAGGCCAGCACGCATCTTCTCCGATCTTTAGTGGTCCGCGAGGAGGATGCCAGAGCACACACGGGCCCGGCTCCAGTTCGTCCACCATCCTTCCCTGTCGTCCGATCGACCCCAAGCTCCAGTTTAGATCCTGACCGTCCATCTGAGGAGCTTCCAGCACCGTCTGATCTTTGGAGGAGCGATCTGGACCGGTCGATCGTCGAGGTTTAGCCACAGCGCCTCTCGTTCGTTCGATCCCCCACGTAGCGAAACCCTGGCCGTTCTATCAGCACCGAAGACTCAGCGTTGGGCGCCACTCCTTTCTCAGCCGTCGATCAGCCACACGTGGCGCCCATTGAACGGCCTACTTAATAAAGGGTAAATATTCCCTTAGGCCATTAGCTTTAGCGTAGTTTACTTTCAGTCCTGTAAATATTTTTCGAATTTTATTTGTGTTAGGTAATTTGCACTTAGGACCCTGTCATTTTCTATATTTGCATGTATGCCCATGCCTGTAGTGTGTCACGTGCATCGACACGTGTTTTGTTGGGTAATTTGCATGCTTAGTCTTGTAGTTCCGGGTTGTTACTGAATGAATGAAACTTTTTAGATAATTGCATTTATATCCCTGTGCGTGTTGAATTTGTGCATGTGCGTTATATTTTTTGGGTATTTTACGATAAGGCCCCCAGACTTTTAATACCTTTTATTATTTAGTTCAGGAACCTTATTTTATTTGCAATTAGGTCCCTGTGTGCCTTAGAAATGCGCCTTGCGCGTGACTTCTTGGGATTTTTGCACCGGACCCCTGGAACTACTGGTATTTACGTACAGGTCCCTGTGCACTGTACCTAGGTTTTGATTTTTAATAAAATATCAAACTAACTCCAATTCAATGAAAATTGGATACATGGCTCCTGCCATGTTGTAAAATTTTCTAGAATTTTTGGGGATATTTTTTGGTTTTATTTGATATTTTTAAAAATTCAAAAACAGCCTTTTTCTTTACTGTCTGATTTAAAAATTCACAAAAAATATTAAAACTCATCTAAAAATTCCAAAAAAATTAGCTACTGTGTGTTTTGCCTTGATTGATTTTCTGACCAATTTTGGTCATTTTATATTACATAAAACTCATAAAAATTGAAAAAACACTATAAAAATTCTAATAAATAATTTAAAAATCCAAAAACTACAGTTTCAGTGCCTAAATTTTCCTTACACTTTCTAGTTTTCAGGAAAATTACCTTTAGGAGTTAGAAGTGTCTTTTTTGCATTTTAAATTGCATTTACTCCTGACTGGATAGTACCTTCATTTCTCTGCATTGTTTGATTTTTAGGAAATTCAATAAAAATCAGAAAAATACTAAAATTAACCAAAAACAGTAAAAATCATTAAAAACATAAAAACATTTTTATTCGAATTTTTGAGTGATTTTTGATGCATTAAATAATTGCTTGAATTGGCTTGTTTCCTTGTTTTCTTTATTTCCTTTATTAATTAAAAATCCAAAAAAATTTAAAAAGACTAAAAACCCACCAAAAACACTTTGATTTTATTTTATTCCTTCTTTTTGACTACTTCGTAGGCCGCATGGCCATTACGTGCTCCTTGTGTTCGACCCTGGTCGCTATACCAGGTTAATATAATAGCGAGATCGCTACTTGTGTTTCATCGATTTTTATCCGATTTGGTGGTCTATTTTTCTTGATCGACCATGCTTGGTTACTTGGGTCACAACGACCCTTGACGACCTTTAACCCGAGTGATCAGGCGTGTCATCAGAATGGTGCCGTTGCCGGGGAACACGGCTTAGTAGTCAGTTTTCGATTTTTCCCGCGGCTTTCTGTATAGATTTCTGCATATTTATATTTCTGACATTGTTTATATAATAATTCGGTTGATAACACTTTGTTTGTTTCTTGCGAGGGCCCGAGGACCGAGGCGGCGACTCTCGAGTAGCCGGCGCAATCGCGGGATTCGAAGGCGGCTCCCTTCTGCACGGAGCCGCAGGAGAGCGTGAGGAGCAGCTTAGTGTAGAGTAGCTTAGGTTTCTTTCAGCACATTTTATTTGAATTGTAATAATACATGGACACTCAACAGGACTTGGACTTTTCTCGGGTTTGTTTCGCCGAGCACCGGTGTGCTCGGGGGACCCTTAGACTTTCTGTGGCTTTTTTCGCGGCTTTTTGATTTTTCGCTGCCTTTTACAGTTTTACGCGGTTTTTCTCGAGCCCCTAGCCTTAGGACTTTCTGGTTGATTGTACCGTACTGAGTAGGATCCACACACTTAATTATCTGTCTGCACCTATAGTTCGTTAATTGGACCTAGTAATAAAATATTAATAAAAATAGCTGATTCATTTTCCTTCGAGCCTACGCGCCGCGAGCCTGCCCCGTCAAGCGCTACTCCTGAACTCGACTTGTTGAGAAGAGGAGGGGTGGGTCTAGATCGGATTCTCTGGATCGAAGGTTGGTGACCAGCTAGACGGTTCTTTCGAGTAGAAAGTGCCTGCTTAGGACTCCGTTTTTCCCGCTGCACCATATAGGTAGTTTACTTTTTTGTCTTTACATTATGCGCGGATCATATTGCATGTAGAGTACTGGAGCCAGGTACGCATTTCTGACTTTGCATGCATCATTGATTTTATCGCGCATCGGCTTTTTCGTCTTCTCCCCCCTGTTTTGGAATTAATAACCAGGAGAACCGAAAAATTCGTTAGGCCTTTTGTTTTTATTGAAAAAGATATAAAAAGAAAAAACAATAAAATTGGGACTGTTTAAGCTATTGACCCTAAAAGACATTTGACCTAAAAATCTGTCTTGGGGAGAGAAACCCCCTCATTGTTTGGTTTGATTGTACGAGAGAGTGACCTGTACACTAGGTAGAGCCCTCCGGTACTCCTCTCGAGTGATAACCGACTCCTTCTGTGCGGGACAGTCGGTTGGAAGAGTATCGGGTATCCCAGCAGGTCACGTAATCGCTCTGATATTTTGCTTGTTCACCAAAATAAAATTGACAAGATAATTTGACCGAGCCTTCACGGTCTTCAGCTCGCGTTGCGTTGGTGAACTGAGGGGTTTGCTTGTGATCATAGTTTCTCCAGATCTCATCCGCATTACTCGCCAGATCACGATGATGGGCAGGAGGTCTCTTAGGCAACCTATGGCTGCACCGCTTTTTAGCACTCCAGTCCATTCATCTAGGTCGGTTCGTGGGAGCTCAGACCCGCTCTCCGAACCCGAGTATATCTCCGCCCTGTTCCCTCTTGACCACCCTTCTTCTTCTGAGACCGAGATACCAGTGCCAGAGGAGAGACAGACAGATGATTTATCGGCACATGAGTTTGGTTGTTTTGATTTTTTAGAGACTATGGTCGGCGCTAGTGATGATCGCTCTAGAGGTCTACAGGAGGAGCATTTCGTTCTAGACCAGGGTTCGATCAACTCCACCCTGATCGCCTCCCTTTAGTCAGTGCAACAGCAGTTGAGGGATCAGGGGGCATTCATGATAGAGATGAGGCGAGAGCTTGAGCAGTTGAGAGCCGACCGCGAGAACCGTGGAGGAGGACTCGACGATACGGCAGCTGCCGCAGCAGCCGCAGCCGCAGCCGCGGCAGCAGCCGCCGCAGGAGGACCACCGAGACCGATGCGGGAGAACCACAATCCCGGATCTACTTTGACGCACCGTTGAGTGGTGCTACCAGCTATCGTGGGGGACTTCAAGTTCCCCCCGAACACTTTGCAGCTCCTTCCCCGATTTCACGGGCTGGCCACTGAGGAGCCCCATCTCCACATGCAGGAGTTTGAAATGATCTGCAGTACTTTCCACGATCGTCAGGTGGACCAGGATACCATCAGGATGATTGCCTTCCCCTTCTCTTTAGCAGTCAGAGCAGCTACCTGGCTGAAACATCTGGGGAAGTTCGTCTACACTTGGGAGCAGCTCCGTGCCTAGTACTTGCACAAGTACTATCCACTCGGGCGGACCAATGCCGCGAGAGCCCTGATCAGCAACTTCTCCATGCTCCCCAACGAGCAGTTCCATGAGACATGGGAGAGGTTTCGAGAGCTGACTGATAGATGCCCGTACCACGACATTTCCAAGCCGAACCTTGTTTAGAACTTCTTCAGCGGGCTGACACCAGAGCTTCAGGGCTTGGTGAACGCTTCTTGTGGTGGGTCTTACTTCGCCAAGGATCACGACCAGGTCTGGGCCATCTACGAGGAGATGGCCGAAAACTACATGTTGATGTCCCAAACCCGGTTGTACACTCAGGGCAGACCCCAGAAGCCAGGACCTGTGCAGTACCAGAGGATAGCACGGGTCGACGCCGGTCCATCCAGTTCGTCTGCAGTAGCAGCAGCACAGGCAGAGTCATCAGCTGCGGACATTAGCATCATTAGCGAGAAGTTGGATCGGATGGACCTGATTGAGAAGAAGCAGTGCCAGGGCATCACTCAGATGGAGAAGATGGCACAAACTCTGAGCGACATGAAGACCCAGCTCATGTGTCTCCAGGAGGCACAAACGGCTTCCCAGCCCCGTCTTCAGTCGCGAGGCGATCACGGCAGCAGCAGCATCTCGT
Source organism: Ottelia alismoides (assembly GCA_037367405.1). NCBI lineage: Eukaryota > Viridiplantae > Streptophyta > Magnoliopsida > Alismatales > Hydrocharitaceae > Ottelia > Ottelia alismoides. The sequence continues at coordinate 1,049,945 of JAZKJV010001482.1, forward strand.
CCCAGCGCTCCAGCTCACACCAGCAGCCTAGATAGGTTAACCTTGTAAAGGCGGAGCCGTACCAGCAGCCGCAGCCCACCTACCAGTCACCACCGTCTCCAGACATGCAGATGGTGGTGTACCATCCGGATCAGCCTCTGACAGTACTCCCGCCAGCCCAGTTCGATGTAGAGCCGTTGATGGACGTCAACGGGATTTGGTATGACCGCCCTCAGCCAGGTATCCGACGAGACCATCCCGGATTCCGGTGGGGGACAGGAGGTGCCCAGCCCCAGCAGCAGCCATCAGGCCATGGTGGTCAGTACAGCTATCAGAGAGAGCACCAACCGCAGTAGCAGCCCCCAGTGTACCCATCATAGCAGCAGCAGCAGTCGTCCTATGGTCCTCGTCCCTATCAGCAGGGACAGTCGTGGAGGCGTGAGCAGCCTCACCAGCAGCAGCAACAACATCACCCATACCCCTCTCAGCCACAACAGCAGATCCAGCAGCCTCACTACCAGAGTGGCTACCCGTCGGGTTCCCATGAGAACCCTGTTTTGGATGATATAGCCCGCATTCTCACAGATCAGCAGGCTACTTTTCGATGGGAGATGGATGAGTTCCGCCAGGAGATGCGGGACATCGTGAGAGGGAAGGCCGCCATCCCTGCCCAGATCGAGCCGAATCCGAACAACCTAAAGAGGAAATCTGAGCAGGTAGTTTGTAATGAGTATGCCACTCCTAGTGATGCATTTGGTGATATGTCTGCATATCTTTTTGATACTGACTTCGTCACACTTAGGAGCGGTAGGATGCCTGCAGGCGGCGCCTCATCTGAGCTACATCATGAGGATCCACCTAGAGCGCCTGACGAGGAGGAGGAGAGCGGTACTGAGGCCGTTGTAGATGATGACGGTGGTACTGATGCCACCAAGGATGCTGATCCCCCAGGCGGTGCTGAGGCCGCCATTTCACCAGTTCGAGGAGGTGGTACTGAGGCCACCCACGACGTCGAGCAGAGTGTGGTACTGAGGCCGCGAGTCTTCCAGTTGATCCAGCCGATGGTGGTGCTGAGACCACCCGTGTTCATTTAGAAAGATCTGTTGTTTTTCCTACTTCTGATGTATCTCGGAACTCTGCTGTGAATAAAGGAAAATATTTGGTTTTTTCTAGTCCCACTGTGGTGCGTGATGTATGTGTGGATCCGGCCGTCGAGCCGTCTAGACCTTTTCTAAGTCCTTCATCTGAGAAGGACCCTGTGATCCCCTTCCCTAGAGCCCTTCAGATAGGGAAGGGGAAGAAAACGGAAAATCCAAAAAAGAGAGATCAGGAAGAGTTCAGCCAGCAGATGATAGGTCGTTTTCACATACAGCTGACTCTTCAGAAGGCTTTGTAGCACATCCCCCTTCTTCAGCGTTCGTTGAGAGACAGGACTACAGTAAGGAGGAAGAGGAGGAACCACCATTCAGAGATCCATGTGCAGACGAAAGCCACGTATTTTGCGATCCAGAACCGTCTGCCGTCCAAGAGGCCAGATTCAGGAGCCCCGTATGTCAGATGTCACATTAGAGAGTAGAGGTTCGATCGTACTCTACTATATAGCGGGTCGTCGATCAACCTCCTTCCGGCAGCCCTTCTCGACCGCTTCGAGTTGGGCACTCTTGGACAGAGTAGGACAGTCCTTCAGTTTGCTGATAGATCTGTCAAGAGGCCGAAGGGGTTGTTGCGTGACGTTGTCGTCACTATTCAAGGCCTGCAATTCCCTGTGGACTTCGTAGTGTTGGACATGGAGATTCCTGATTCAGTGACCGATACCCCTATCATTCTCGGTCGTCCGTTCTTGGCCACCGCCAAGGCGGTGAATGACCATGATAGCGGGAAGGTATACTTTCGCGTCGAGGGCGAAAGTGTACAAATAGAGACGGTCGAGGACAGCAGAGCCAGAGACAGATCATGCTCAGAGACCACTTCAGATACAGAGCAGCTGACAGATGCCGGGCTAGACATCCACCAGGACTGTGACTTTGTGATCACAGACGATGAGGCAGCATGGGCAGACCCCGCAGCACAGGCCATCCTCTCATTTTCAGACACCGCTGATGCAGAGATGACAGCAGAGGAGAGCTTGGAGAGCACATTCCTGGTTCAGGATACTTCAGTGGCAGCAGAGAAGGTTCTTGACCGCAACACGGATTTTTGTGATGATGGTGGTACTGATGCCACCTTTTGTGATGCAGATCCCTCGGATTCAGAGTCTGATTGGGCAGATTGCGAGGATTACATGCCAGACCTGAGTTCCACAGAGCCTACGGCTGAGGAGGAGGTAGATGCCGAGCAGAGCAGAGACAGTCAGTTAGAGCAGCCTTCTCCAATTTCTGAGATTGAGAGAGAGTTTCAGTTCTCCCATGCAGATTTGGCAGCATTCACAGAGACATTTCAGAGGCCAGATCCACCAGCACCCAGCTGTCCAGAGCTGAAGTCGCTCCCTAATTCGCTGAAGTATCGATTCCTTGCGGGCGAGCCTGAGATGTACCCAGTTATCATCTCCGCCGATCTGACTGGAGAGCAAGAATCCCGACTGATGGGGGTTCTTGAAAAGAACCGCAAGGAAATCAGATGGAGCGTAGCAGATCTCCAGGGGATTAGTCCGGCCCTGTGCTCCCACCATATCTATCTCGAGGATGGGGCGAAGCCGTCGCGTGAGTTCCAGCGGCGGCTGAACCCCAATCTGAGAGAGGTTGTCATGAAGGAAATCTCGAAATGGTGGAACGCAGATTTTATCTATCCCATTTCCGACTCCAAGTGGGTCAACCCCTTGCATGTGGTGCCCAAGAAGACGGGCATCACGACTGTGATCAGTGAGTCGGGAGAGGAGATTGCTACACGAATACCCACTTCTTGACGGGTCTGCGTTGACTCAGGAGACTCAACCAGGCCACCAAGAAGGATCATTTCCCCCTGCCCTTTATTGACCAGATCATTGAGAGACTGGCGGGGAAGAGTCACTACTGTTTTCTGGATGGGTACTCGGCCTACAACCAGGTGGCCATCGCTCCTGAGGACCAGGAGCAGACCACCTTTACCTATCCCTTCAGCACATACGCCTTCCGACGCACGCCATTTGGGCTATGCAATGCCCCTGCGACCTTTCAGAGATGCATGCTGTCATTCTTTTCGGACATGGTAGGGGAGTGCTTGGAGGTCTTCATGGATGATTTCTCGATTTACGGCGATGGATTCGACTCCTGTCTTGACTGCCTAGACCAAGTACTTCAACGATGTATAGAGGTCCACCTTGTGCTATCTTGGGAGAAGAGTCACTTCATGGTGAATCAAGGGACGATGCTTGGCCATATCATCTCCAACAGGGGCATGGAGGTTGATCCGGCCAAGGTAGATGTCATTAGAAAACTCGCACCGTCATCCAATCTGAGGCAGTTACGGTCATTCCTGGGGCATGTCGGTTTCTACCGACGGTTCATTCATGATTTCAGTAGGATTGCCCGGCCGTTGACTGACCTGCTGACGAAAGACACTGAGTTCCTTGTCGATGACAAGTGTCTTTCTTCCTTCGAGACTCTCAAGCAGTGTGTCATAGAGGCTCCTGTTCTCCAGCCGCCCGATTGGTCTCTCCCATTCGAGATCATGACGGATGCCTCCGATTTTGCCGTGGGGGCCGTACTGTGATAGAGGAGGGATGGAGTCCCTTTTGCTATCCACTACGCTAGCCGCACATTGGATTCCGCGCAGCGGAATTATACGGTCACAGAGAAGGAGATGCTAGTCGTAGTCTTCACCCTAGATAAGTTCAGAATCGTACATTATTGGATCGAAAGTGACCTTGTATACTGATCATACCGCCATCCGGTTCCTCATGGCAAAGAAGGATGCCAAGTCCAGACTGACTAGATGGATCCTTCTACTCCAGGAGTTCGACATTGAGATCAAGGATAAGCCTGGAGTCAAGAATGTGGTGGCGGATCATCTCTCCCATTTAGAGCAGCCTGAGGAGTCTGAACATATTGATCCCATTTGTGAGACCTTCCCAGATGAGGCGATCCTTGTTATCGCCTCACTCCCATGGTATGCCGATATTGTGAACTTTTTCGTTGCTGGGAAAGTCCCACAAGATTGGTCCAGGCAGAGGCTTGAGACCTTCCTCGCGAAGGCCAAGTCCTACCACTGGGAGGATCCCATCCTTTACCATGAAAGAGGGGATAGCGTCTGGCGTCGGTGCATTCCTCAGGAGGAGCACCATAGCGTCCTCACTTACTGCCACAAGCTTGAGGCAGGAGGACAACATTCTGGGAGGAGAACGACACAGAAAGTGCTCCAATCCGGCTTGTGGTGGCCTACCCTCTTCAAGGACTCTGATGAGTTCGTGAAGAGGTGTACTGGCTGTCAGAGGATGGGCACTTGTGGACAGCGTGATATGATGCCGATGCAGCCCATTCACTTCTGTGAGGTTTTTGATGCATGGGGCATCGATTTCATGGGTCCATTCCCTAAGAGTCAGGGATTTGAGTACATTCTGTTGGCAGTTGACTGTGTGAGTCGTTAGGTTGAGGCTATCCCCGCCCGAGCCGCTGATGTGAGGACAGTTTGCAGATTTTTGAGGAAGCGCATCATCACGCGGTTCGGGATACCTCGAGTATTAATTTCAGATAGGGGGTCTCATTTCATCAACGACCAGGTGAAGGCCCTTGCTAGCGAGTTTGGTATAGATCATCGAGTTGCCACTCCATACCATCCACAGACGAATGGTCTAGCCGAGGTGTCGAACAGGGAGATCAAGACTATTTTGCAGAAAGTCGTCCGCCCTTACCGAAAGGATTGGTCACAGCTTTTGGACTCGGTCTTGTGGGCATATAGGACGTCTTTCAAGACACCATTGGGCACATCTCCCTTTCGCCTCGTATATGGCAAGCTGTGCCATTTGCCTGTTGAGTTGAGGCACAAGTCACTTTGGGCATTAACTGAGATACTTATGGATCCAGATAGTGTAGGAGACCAGAGGAGGGAAGAGTTAGCAGCCCTGGAGGAGTTGAGAGATACCGCCTTCGCAAACAACCTACAGTACAAGGAGAGAGTGAAAGAGTGGCATGATTCTCATATCAGCCACAAGCATTTTGAGCCTGGACAGAGAGTATGGCTGTTTGATGCTAGGCTTCGTCTATTTCCAAGGAAGCTGCAGAGCAAGTGGAAGGGACCCTACTTGGTGAGAAAGGTACACGACAACGGTAGCATTGATATATCTGAGTTGTCTTCTGAGAGTACCTTTCGAGTGAACGGCCAGCGGCTCAAGCCATTTCTAGATCATGAGCCGCGGGTCGTTGATGTTGCCCCTATTCATTTTGCGTGAGATGCGGTCTCTTGACTCACATCTATTGCATCTCACGCCTGATTATCATTGTTCTTCCGACCTGTATAGATCCAATTGTCCATATCACTCTATTCTTTAGTCCCACATCCCTTTTCTCATCTTATGATTTTGCCCCTATACTTTACCCTAAGTATAGGGGGGATGTCGGACCTTCGGATATTCTTTTCATTCTTTCTACCCCTGTTTTGTTGCCTATACTTAGGGATATTTTACCCTAAGTATAGGGGGAAACCACCGAGTTCTCCTCATTCTATTCTTTGATTCATCTCTGTATATAGCCATTCCTTTTCACTTCCCTATACTAAGCACGAGTTATGTCTTCTTCATCGCTCTTGACTCTGAGGACATCGTTCGAGCTAAGTATAGGGGGGTATGTATATATTTCATATATACTTTAGCCATAACTCGTACTTTGTGTGAGTGTGTTAATAAATAAATGGCTAAAAACCCTAAAAATCACAAAAATTAAAAAAAAATTCCTGTAAATAATCATTCTTTTATTGCACATACATAGCTAGTGTACAAACTATTTTTGTAAAAATGTTTTCAAAAATCTTTTGTGTAAAGTTTGTGTAAATATTTTCTTATCAAAAGTATGTATATAATACAAAATTTTTCCAAAATATTTTGAAAATCAAAAGTTTGCAAAAACATTTTTCAAAACATTTTTCAAAAATTTTGTATGTTTGTAAAAATTGTGTAAATAGCATCTTTGTATATATGCGTATAGTTTTTCTGGATGACAGTTGACATTTAAACTAGCCTAGAATTAAATTAGGAAATGGAGCTTGATTAAGATCTTAATCCACCTAATTCTAAGAGGAACCTTATAGGGCTTAGGGTTAAGGCTTTTCAGGTCCATAAGGACTTAATTCTTTGAGTCCACTAGGCTATGAGCATATGTCATCTTGATGAGCCTAAGTAGAGCACTTAACAATACACGCATGACTCTTAGAGACAATGGCTTGACTTGCACCAGCACTTTACACATAGCTCTCCACAGATGAGGTGGTGAGGAGGCAGTTTCCTTTGGCTTGGGGTAGCATATGAGGGTAGTACTTCTAGGCGGAACCTCTCTTCTTCTTCCAATAAAGGAAGTGCGTCTCAACTTGGTCTAGTGGTGATGAAGTCTAAAGACAGAAGTTGTGGGTTGCAATAAAGCTTCAAAAGAGGGATAGTCTACTGGCTCAAGAGGAAAATTTCTTGTATATATGCTGCACCATGTAGATATGTTGTACAGATGCACTTGAAAAAAAATGCAAAAAGAACTCCAAAAAAGTGGTGGGTCAGATTGAAAATTTAATAACCCCACCGGAGTGTATATAGTCAAATAAAGCAAAAGCTTATGGTATCCATGTTACATCTCATGAAGCTTGCAGCGGGAGACTTAGCTACACTGGTTGAGCTCCTAAATTTCTATACCTCTTTATCCCCCTCTTCTTGAGCCGGTTGCACTTGAACTTAGAAGGGAATACCCCACTTCTCAAGGAAAGAGTTGCTAGACCGAGGCATTAGAGTTACCAGCTTGGGGGAGGTTGTTTCTTTGTTACTTCTGAGGTGGGGAGCTACATATCACTCATACTGCATGGAAAGATTCATGGTCATTGGAGTTTGTGTATGTAGACTTGTTCTGACCTGGTTTATTGAGGAGTCTTGTCCATAGATTGGTGGAACTTAGAGGCTGTTGAGTTTTAAGCTTAAGTCCAAATAAGGTTCCGACACATTAATAATCCAAAGATCTGATCGAGCTCCATACCTCAATTTAATAAAGGTTAGTTTAATTATCAACCTTGATCCATGTACATTCTTCTCTTTTTCTTTTTCTTTCTTTTTCACTTCTTTTTCAAATAAGTGTTTGCTAAGGGACTAGAAAAGTTAAGTATAGGGGGGTGATGAATACTAATTCATCACTCTTTATTCTTATATTTTAGCTACAAAAACCTTTGCAAATGCATGTATATATTTGTAAATACAAATAATTACCAAAAGCATGCATGGTGTAAAAAGTAATAATTAGCATGTTTTTGTGCAAAAATAAAAGAATAAAGATTAAAAAGAAAAATAGGAAATATTTAGAATAAATATTGAGCAACCTAACCCAAGGGAGGGCTCAGCATGGGCCTGACCGCATAAAAGCCAAAGTAGAGGGAGATAGGGGCTCATGTGTGTAAATAAACCTATAAATAAAATAAATATATTTTCCTCTAAAAATAGAATAAAAGTGGTTTGTATATATGGTATATATTTGTAAATACAAAAATCAAAACAAAAATAGAAAAATTAAAAAGAAAACAAAAACATCACTTGTGCGTATTCACCATGTATATAGTCCTCTCACTTATATTTATTTCACCTTATAAATAAATAAAATTAATTTCCATAAAATTTGTAAATATTCTATCTTTTATGATGTAAATAAATAAAATAATAACAATAAAAACAAAAACAAAATAAAAAGAACAAAATCAAAAACCAAAAATACATTGTAAATATACCATGTATATAGATGCATATATCTATTTATTTCCCCCTTGTATATAAATAATAAAAATAAAATAAAAATATCTTTTCATGCCTAATTTTATAATATAAATAAATAAAATATAAAATGGGGATAAAAATGCATAAAAATAACAAATTAAAAATCAAAAATAAAAATCCTATATTGTATATATACCTATATATAGCCCTATTATGTAAATACCTTATTTTCATTTTGAAAAATTAATTAAAAATCACAAAAAATAGGAAAAAGTAAAACAAATATTTTTCATGTTTTGAATTTTTATTAAATCGACCATTTACTATTTTTAATAGATTTTCCAAATCATTTCCAGATGGCTGCTTCCCATTGGTCCACGGGGATGTTGACCGCCCGGTCAACTCCCCCCTGTGGACCACTTCCCGCGGATTCCAAACGCCCGACCCGATTTCTCCATATTTTGGCGTCCAGATCCGATAACCTCGCACCTAAACCCCGGGTCCATTTTGTTCACGCCAGATCCGACATCCTCGCTGGGATGCCCGCCTCGGGGTCCACGCTCCGAGCTACCCTACCCGACCATTTTTAGCCGGACCCCTGGCAGTACTTAAGCTGAGCTCCACCTCCCATTTCAACATCTTTGTCTCCCCACCTTTCATTCCCATGACCTCCACTGCCTTCCCTGAGGTGACAGCTCTCCGTTGGCGGTGTCGAAGAGAGGTGAAGGTGCCCGGACCTCTGATCCGGCGAGCTTGCGCTGCCGTGCTCCGCCTGAAGCAGGAGCTCGAGCCTCGGGCCACGACGACCCGCGAGGCAACGACCCAGAGCTAGCCCAACTCATCCACAGTCGACTCGTCCACCCAGGTAGCCCTAGTTTCTTTTCCTGTTCTTTAATTTCTAGTTTCGCCCAAATATCGCCGTCGCCGTCCATCTTTGATTCCGGCCACATCCGCCTTCGCCTCGATCATCGGACCCTTCCATCACGATCGCCTCTCCTTCGCGCACGTTCTCCGCCCTTCCATTCAACCCAGCTCGCACAGAAGCTGGGGTTTCGAGCTCCACTGTCTACACCACGCCGGAGCTCGACCGCCCCGCCTCACCGATCATCGTCACCCCCTCTCACAGGGTTGAGGCACTTTGCCCTCTACCCGCAAGTCTTCTAGTGCCCTTTTGCAGGTACAAAGAGGACTGTCTGAGGTCCTCTGACTCGAGTCCAGGAGCTTCCCCTCCGCCGGAGTCGACCGAGCTCCTCAGAGCTCCGTTGCTCCATCGGAGACCGCCATTCGACGCGGAAGGCCAGCACGCATCTTCTCCGATCTTTAGTGGCCCGCGAGGAGGACGCCAGAGCACACACGGGCCCGGCGAAAGTCGCCGGCCTCCAGTTCGTCCACCATCCTTCCCTGCCGTCCGATTGACCCCAGGCTCCAGTTTAGATCCTGACCGTCCATCTGAGGAGCTTCCAGCACCGTCTGATCTTTGGAGGAGCGATCTGGACCGGTCGATCGTCGAGGTTTAGCCACAACGCCTCTCGTTCATTCGATCCCCCACGTGGCGAAACCCTGGCCGTTTTATCAGCACCGAAGACTCAGTGTTGGGCGCCACCCCTTTCTCAACCGTCGATCAGCACACGTGGCGCCCATCTGACGGTCTACTTAATAAAGGGTAAATATTCCCTTAGGCCATTAGCTTTAGCGTAGTTTACTTTCAGTCCTGTAAATATTTTTCGGATTTAATTTTAGGTAATTTGCACTTAGGACCCTGTCATTTTCTATATTTGCATGTATGCCCCAGCCTGTAGTGTGTCACGTGCATCGACACGTGTTTTGTTGGGTAATTTGCATGCTTAGTCTTGTAGTTCTAGGTTGTTACTGAGTGAATGAAACTTTTTAGATAATTGCATTTATACCCCTGTGCGTGTTGAATTTGTGCATGTGCGTTATATTATTCGGGTATTTTACGATAAGGCCCCTAGACTTTTAATACCTATTATTATTTAGTCCAGGAACCTTATTTTATTTGCAATTAGGTCCCTGTGTGCCTTAGAAATGCGCCTCGCACGTGACTTCTTGGGATTTTTGCACCGGACCCCCTGGAACTACTGGTATTTACGTACAGGTCTCTATGCATTGTACCTAGGTTTTGATTTTTAATAAAATATCAAACTAACTCCAAATTCAATGAAAATTGGACACATGGCTCCTGCCATGTTGCAAAATTTTCTAGAATTTTTGGGGACATTTTTGGTTTTATTTGATATTTTTAAAAATTCAAAAACAGCCTTTTTCTTTACTGTCTGATTTAAAAATTCACAAAAAATATTAAAACTCATCTAAAAATTCCAAAAAACTTAGCTACTGTGTGTTTTGCCTTGATTGATTTTCTGACCAATTTTGGTCATTTTTCATTACATAAAACCCATAAAAATTGGAAAACACTAAAACACTATAAAAATTCTAATAAATAATTTGAAAATCCAAAAACTACAATTCCGGTGCCTAAATTTTCCTTAAACTTTCTAGTTTACAGGAAAATTACCTCCAGGAGTTAGAAGGGTCTTTTTGCATTTTAAATTGCCCTTTTACTCCTGACTGGACAGTACCTTCATTTCTCTGCCTTGTTTGATTTTTAGGAAATTCAATAAAAAACAGAAAAATACCAAAATTAACCAAAAACAGTAAAAATCATTAAAAAACATAAAAAAAATTTTATTCGAATTTTTGAGTGATTTTTGATGTATTAAATAATTGCTTGAATTGGCTTGTTTCCTTGTTTTCTTTATTTCCTTTATTAATTAAAAATCCAAAAAAAATTAAAAAGACTAAAAACCCTCCAAAAACACTTTGATTTTATTTTATTCCTTTTTTTGACTACTTCGTAGGCCGCAGGGCCATTACGTGCTCCTTGTGTTCGACCCTGGTCGTTATACCAGGTTAATATAATAGCGAGACCGCTACTTGTGTTTCATCGATTTTTATCCGATTTGGTGGTCTATTTTTCTTGATCGACCACGCTTGGTTACTTGGGTCGCAACGACCCTTGACGACCTTTTACCCGAGTGATCAGGCGTGTCATCAGAATGCAACTGGCCAATCCGAATTTGTGTTGGGTTCGTCACCCTCCTAATGTTATTTCACTCCTTACTACCACAATCATTCTCTTACACAAGTCTCGAATCTCACAACTCGGGTATGTATGAACAAATCGAACCTTGGTAGAGGTCTGCATCTTCAGCTTATTGCATCCCTTCCCTACCTCGACCACTTGTCAACCAAGTTTAGGAGATAAGCTATGAGGAATTCAATTCAATTCCTTGTTAACATATACAATGCAAGTGCTGATGAGCTCCGAGTTGTTGTAGATAAATTCATATTTCAACAGCATCTTTTAAAGATTCAAGAAGATTGGAAATACTCAAAATATTATTTATAACGTTTTTCTCCGTATACATATGGTGTGTGTTTAGTTCTTTCCAATAAAAAAACTGCATAAAGAATACACTTCTTTTTTTTGAAACCAACACTCATGGCTAGTATCCATCTTTCCATGTCATGATCTTGCATTCCAAAATACATGCATCAAGAGTATTGCCAGTCGGATATTCACCTTTAGAGAAGATTGTCATCTCTTTTCAGATCAAAGATCCTTCTTGAATATCACTTGATGGCACCACTCCCACCTTGATCCAAATATTTAGATCTACAATTGTGTATCATCCTCTATGATCTAAGTACTTGGATTGACAATTGTATGATATCAAGATAATTAAGGTTCATATCTCTGTTTGTAGTGACGGTCCTTAACAATGCAAAACTAATTATGTTTTATCTCATATAATGGAATGATATAATTTGTGATACCATTTATTGCATAGTGATTCACCATGAACTAACATGTCCACAAATTGACATACAATTAAGATATAAGGCAACATAAAAACATATCAAAATTTGAAGGTTTGACTCCATATATAGATTGGAGTTAGCAATCAATCAAAAGAATGGCACATCAAATAAATGGCAAGCTGGATTTTAGTCCTTGAAAAATGGTCTTCATCTATCCTGCTTAATTTATTCCTAGTTTTTACTTATTATGTGATAAATTTAGCTTGGAAAGATGGCCAATGTTTTGTAGTATTTAAACTCTACAAACTTTTTAGTTTTTTTAGATGAATAAATTTTAATATTTAAAAACTATAAAATTCCATGAATCAATGTTGTAATTATAATGTTGTAATTTCTCTTTTGTTTAATTAATTATTAATTGTTTAAATTATTAATTTAATTATTTAACTATTTATTTATTTATTTTATGTATTTTAGCTTAAAAATAAAATATTAATAAATATAAAAAATATAAGAAATGACATAAATTAAATGAAATAAGATTAAGATGTGTTGTAAAATTTATACCAATAGGGTCAAAAATCTATTTTTTTGCATATTAACTCCAATTTTAGTGAAATAGGTTTCATTTGATAGATATTTCTATAAAACAAACTCTAAAAGTGAGTACGTCCAATTTGGAGTTCATATGGTTGAGTTTTGAGTTTCGGAAGTTTAGGGTCATGGCTATGTAACTTTGGGATTTATTGGCATTTATTTTCAGTTATATTTTTATATTTTTACAAGTTATTTTTATAAACACAATAGAAGAAGAATTAAGTTAACGGGATTAGTAATAACTAATTAGAAAATAAGGAAAGTCTATGTATATAGTACATATATATAAAGGGGTCCGGATCCCAAAACTCACATGTTTTATTCTAATATTTTTTTAGTATTTTTAATCAATAGCATTAGTTATAAAACGAAAGTTTAAAAGTAAGTTTGATCAATTTGGAGTTTTATATAAATAGTTATGAATATTGGAAGTTGGCTTTTATGACTTTTTAGGTTCATCATATTTAATTATTTATACATTAAATAATTTTTCTGATATTTTTATAAATTAACATATATTATTATGAACAACTTCATGAAGAAAATATTCTGATTTGAGATGATCTGAATGATAAATATAATAGGTGAACATATGTACAAGGTGAAAAATATGTTAATATACATTTATGATCTTGGTTTTCTAACATTTTCATAAATTAGGATTCTTATCTCTCCTTACTTTTATTTTATTAACCAAGTCAATATTGACCTAATCACGGGGTTAGGATCAGTCTGTACATATTTCATATCTACATCCTTCTTTTCTTTTATTTTTCTTTAAATTATTTTATTTTGGATAAAATAAGTGTTAAATATGTAATATTAACAAATATGGTTAGAATATTTATTAGTGAGAATTAGTGAGTATTTACATGTATTTTACCAATTAGCCAGAATGAAAGAATAAGGGCGATGAATCATGGATTCATCAGTCTCCTCTTTGACTCCTGTCAGAGCCTCGAGTCCCTCATCTTCTTTGATTTTTCCAGGTCGCCTTGTTGATCCTTCCATCTCGGGTCCTTCGTGGATTCAATCCACATCTCTCCCATCTCTCACGCGCAATCATCTGATTCTTTAGGGCAACCTCAAGCCTTGAATTATCACCACTCCAACATTCGTCGGACCATTTGTGTATAAATAAACCCATATATCTTCAAGCCAATCTGATCCCTCTTTGAGCTCCATTGTGCATCCTATCATGTATGCGTGAACAATCGGAGATAGAGTCTGCTTCCCACGAGCTTGAAGAGCACCGGATCAAGAAGGAGAGGAGATCGATGGTGGTGCTCTGGTCTGCCCTGCTCTCTGTCCACCGGCAGGTATAAGAGATGTGCCTTTAAGTTTTCTAGGTAGATTCAATTCTTGTCTTTCATTTTCTGCATTTAATATCACTTTAAATTATTTAACGTAATCAGGTAGATTCGTAGTTCGTCGCAGGCTATCTTCGACGAATGCTCCATCGTGTTTTTCCTTGTTTACCGACCTGCCTGACCGCCTTACTTTCATCCCCTTCATTTTTACCACAACTCAGCCCCCTTCCATTCAACCAGATCTTGCTAAGATCTGGAGATCAGGTCTCCTCCCTCTATAGTGCACTGGAGACCTCCATATGAGCCATCCACACCTCCATTCCACCATCCGGAGGTCCCTAAAGCTCCACCTTTTTGAACTAACCACTTCCCTACAGGATACAACAAGAGAATACCTCTTTGAAGGGCTTTTGAGGTTCAAATAGTAGCTCTAGGTTCCGAGCTTCGCCAGAACATTTCCGGTGGTGCCTGACCATTTTAGGGAGCTCTGCAGCTGGGGGTACTTCTATGAATCATCTGATCTCTTCCGTAGTGAGAAAAAAGGTCGGAAGCACGTGCTGCAGCTGATTGAATCTCGGAGGAATGAGAGTTCTTCCTTGTTCTTCTTAGAACCTTCACAATCATCTGATTAGCACCATCTTCCAGTTTGCACCAGAGGCGTTGGATTAGGCCCCCACTAACACCATCAGATCAGGGGGTCTATCTAATCCAAGCCATTGATCATCAAATCGTCATCGACCATGCAGGTTGACATGTGGATAAGTGGCAGATCTCAGTCGCATGATGGCACGCCTTAAGGGGTAAATAGCAAACCTAAACCCGCACTTTCATGTATTTATTAATTAGTCATGTAAATAAAATATAAATAAAGTGGAAATTTTACATAAAAATCCTTGTATTTATTGAAATTGCAAATGGGTCCAGTCCAGCTCATCTCCTTTGTCGTTGATGAATCTCACATTCATCATGCTAGAAGACAATAATTAAACCACTGGCTTAAATAAATCATTAAAATTCTCCATTAATTTATTCATTTTATCTTGTATTATATTGTACATATTTAACCTATATTTAATTACTATTATTTTCTTTATAATTATTTTCTCATCAAAAATTCCTAAAAATTAGGTAGATCAATTGTCTATATCACTAACCTTTAAAAAAAGACTAAAAATACAAAAACAACTCAAAAGATAAAAAAAGTGTTTTTAACCCCTTAAAAATACCCTCCAAAAATACTTTTTTATATAATGACCTCTTTTGGCTTTTCATTCAACATAAAACTTGTAGATCTCGTTGAGACGAACAATTTAAAATGAGAGTTAAGCACATTGTTATAAAATATGAAGAATGCGGAAGTGATTGATAAACATAGCATAAAACAAGAAAGATAGAACATGGAAGACCATGATTTTACGTGGAACCCTACTCCGTGAGGAGCGGGATGAAACCACGGGAGAAGCCCTCAAAGGGGCATGTTTTTTCTATTAATTTTCTCAATGAGTACAGGAGGTATGGGGCTCCTTATATAGCCTCTTCAGAGCCTCCAAGTCCCACCACTAGACGATGTGGGACTAAACACATGGATGGGGTAAATGGATCTTCTCCAGGATCCATTTACCCTGCTACAACTCAATGGTTGCACATAACAATACTCTAACACTCCCCCTCAAGCTGGAGCATGCAATGCTCAACTTGGACAAACAGAAAGAAACTCAACTCAACGCTACAAGACACTACGGATAGTATCAACCCAACGCACACATTGCTGCAGTCGAGGACGTTGCTTCTCATGCCGTGCAGATGAGGAGGACGAATGGGCTGGAGTATGAGTCAACTGAATCTCCTCGTCGGAGAGCATGTGCTCTGAACTGCGCCTGTCAGAGTCACTGCAACTGAATTGAGTCTCCTCGTCGGAGTACTCTGGCCTGCCACAATAATGTGGACAACTGCTCCATCTCTGAAAAGGGCCGAACTGAAAAGGGGTCGTGGTTGTGCAATCCTCGTCGGAGTCCACGGTCGCTGGAGAATGGAGTCTGAAATAAGTCTCCTCGTCGGAGAACTGGGTCTCTCCCATCTGGCACAGAGATTGGTGCAGTACTCTGGTGTACCTATGATACCAAATGAAAACCCTTGCCCTCAAGAGCATAGGGAATGGTCCTCTGCTCTGCAGTCTCTATGGCTCACATGAAAACTCTGGCCTGACAACAAGAAGAATGATGGGGACCACGAAACTGAAGACCGCACACTCGTGCATGTCTGAAACTGGACTCAGAATCAATCGTCGAGTCTGGGCCCGAACTGTAGAGTCTGATCATCCGGCTGATCTGGAGACTGATATCTGAATCTGGATTCTGGATCTAGACCTGTGACTCTACATATATACTCCCCCTTTCTCCCATACTTGTCGGAAAAATGACATCGACAAAGTTGGGAGAAGACAAGATAAATTGAGGTACAAAATAAAATCACTTAGCCGATCAAACATTTGTCGGCTTTTCAAACATTCATTATTTTTTTTGAAATTTTTTTTAAGCCGTTAACATTTTTTTCGGCTTTTCATCAAACATTTTTTTATAAAGCCATTTCAACTTCTTCTCTTTTTTTACGGCTTTGGAAATCCCTTTTTTTGCGTACGACTTTTGAGATGTACGCACCTTTCTCCCCTTTTTTTTATAATTGCGTACGACTTTTCTTTGTACGCGACTTTTCTTTCCATTTTCTCTCTCTCTTTTTTTAATAAAAGACTCAGCCCATTTGGATCTACAATCCTCGTTCTTTTTTTAATAAAATATGAAGAATGCGGAGGCGATTGATAAACAGAGCATAAAACAAGAAAGATAGAACATGGAAGACCATGATTTTACGTGGAACCGTACTCCGTGAGGAGCGGGATGAATCCACGGGAGAAGCCCTCAAAGGGACGTGTTTTTCTATTAATTTTCTCAATGAGTACAGGAGGTCTGGGGCTCCTTATAGAGCCTCTCCAGAGCCTCCAAGTCTCACCACGAGACGATGTGGGACTAAACACATGGATAGAGTAAATGGATCTTCTCCAGGATCCATTTACCCTGCTACAACTCAATGGTTGCACATAACAATACTCTAACACACATAACTATAAAGAACATATTGTAGAGATGTTATATCTCTGGGACATATTATAAACATGCTAAATAAAGCGAAGAATTGATAATAGATAGGAATTTTGACATTAAGTTTTCGAAAGACCTTTAATTAGTTAATATTGTCTCAACTACAATAGAAATGAGACTTTCAGAAGTATAAAAGCAATCGTTTGCACTTATTTTTGTTGTCACTATTGTCCTAAGGTCAGTGCTTTCTTTGTTAAAATGCATTCATGCAATATACATTAGAAGATCGGATGAACAGATCTAAATCTGCAACATAAAAAGGTGCTATATCTGTATGTATGATGTGCGTTAATTTCTATCGAGTGAATGGTCATCTAACTAATTATTATTTTTAGGCCGAAGAGGATAACGGTCTCCAGATGCTGGTTTGAGAGCAGGTGGTGCTCTAGATCTAACTCTACACAATCTCGATGATGAACCTCGCACAGTTGATGCGGTTCGATCCCAGCAAAGTGATGCCGATGAACATCGAAAACCAACCGAGTGGTGGGAGGTCGTGTGGCAGAGAAGTGGTGGTGCCAGAGGAGGAAGAGGAAGAGGGTGTGTGCCAGCGACGGAGGGGCTCCTCGAAGGGGTTCCACCCAGAGGAGGCCTAGAGGGAGGGGTCGAGCTTGTTCACAGATCGGGCTTCAAGCGATTAGTGGTGCGATCCTTCACCTCTCCCTTGTCTTTTTCGGCATCGATTTCTTCGCCTCCACCCTACTGCCTGGCCTATGCCTTCTTGTTCTTTATCTGCTTCCGTCTCCAACGGCGGTCCTCCGCCTCGTGGGTCTTAGTCTTCGCATCGGCAGCCACAACCAGTGCATCGCCATCGAGGGTGAAGGCGAGGTCGCCATCGGTGTACGCATGAGCTTCATTCTTCTTCTGCTTCTGCCACCAACGGTAATGTTTGGCTTCACGGATCTTTGCCTTCATCGCTCGACTGGGGGCTCCGTGGAGTAGCCATGGCCTTCACAGCAGCTAAGGGCGAATTCACGAGAAGGGGTAAAATTTCCAAGGTTCAAGAACGAGGAGGTGACGACCGCAGAGGAAACTTGGATGAGAAGTCATTATTGAAATTGGAAGGGCCACTCTCAAAATGATGGCAGGAGTCGGAAGGGTGAAAGCGGGATTTTTCATGCGAAAATTAATGGATCGACGCTCTTTAATATATATATATATATATATATATATATATATAATGGATATGATGCCTCCAAAAATATGCATTACGATAACAGCAGGCTAATAAAGTTAAGATGCAATGCCATTAAAATGTTAAAATCTAACCGAGATTCTATAAAACCATCACTGGTCTGGTGCATTGGGCTATATATATTTCTACTTATTTTGGATTTTTAAGGAAGATAACTATTTCTCTTTGTCGTTGCCAAGATATATATGTTCTCTCGTAAGAAAAGATCGAATAAAAAACCTTTTAATTTTTTAGAAATCTTACGAACATACTCTCACGATAGATATTTTTATTCACCAAATTTACAATTATTAATTTAACCATATATATATATATAACTGATAGGCGTTAAGTTAAAATTTAGTGATAGATATTATTCTTCGTTCTCAATGGAAACGGTATCAAATTAGACCGAAATAATTCGAGTTTCTGAGCCTAATAAAACCGAATTTTCGGAAAAAAACAGACAATTGACTAAGAGAGAAAATCTTCACTACTGATTTATTTTTAATTAAACTAGTGTAATCTTTATAATTAATTAATCTAGTATGTCTTACAAAATCTGTTGTACATGTCCCTTGCCATGCATAAATCCGAACAGAACCAGTCCCTTTGAGGAATCTCTTCCTCCCATTTCGCAACCCTTCTTTGCTTGCCCGAAACACAAATAGGATGCATGCAGCTCTCCTCCTCGCGAACCAATCGATGACTTACCCATATCGTATTGAGAGTGCATCGCACCTCTTTGCGCAGCTTCTCTATATCCATACCTCTTGAAACCAAGCTCTCCAGTAGAGTTACCCCGTGTGATCGTTCCGATATGATCGAAAAAAGTATAAGTCCTAGCACGTAAGTGGCAGCATTAAGACCGAATTCCGCAACTTTGGTGACGTATTGTAACCCTGGTTCAATGTCTTTACAGCCAAAGTACTCCACCTACATGATAAAATTCATCGTTAGAGATTCCGTGTTAAAAAAAACATCGAGTACAATTCAATTTAGAAATTTTGCTAACCATGCCCTTTAAGTAGTACGCGTGCATATTTCCGGCATCGAGGCATTGGTCGAGGAAGTCGATGTAGTCGACATTGGCCACCCAGCTGCATACTTTCGTGAAGAATATCTGCTTCTTGACAAGCTTATCTTCGGCGAGGAGCTTGAACATCTTGCAACTGTACAGATATCGATCATGAATATATAACTAGAATGAAGGAACATGGAAATACGGAAACAGAAAACAAACAATAAATCTTACGTAGTTTTGAATCTGAAGAGGTCGACTGGGCCTCCAAAAGCGATCTTTCCCAAAACTTCGAGGATCACATCGTGACATAAGATCGCACATATATTTGCTTGTGTCTTGCCTTTGTAATCTTTTGTCTTCATAGATTTCTTCCTGACGCGTAAGTCGTTGTTTCCTCCCATGTCTCTGTTCTAGAGACGATAGGGGAAATATGAAATAAAAATGTACCATAATATACCACAAAAATATATCGAAAAAATAATCAGAAGAGCCACATTATGCATGCAGATTAACTACTGGAAATTTTCACGGATAGTCCTTTAAAAAAATCTGTGATCGTTAATTACCATGCAACTACGTGTATGATGTACACAACTTTTTGTAAAAAATTGTCTCCCACAAATATGAAAAAATATGCGTGTACACAATCGTGATGCTTATAAACAAAAAAATGTTTTTTTCATACAAAAATAATACTGAACTTATTATTAACTACGCAGAGCCTAAGGGGTGTCAATGCAAAAGTGTTTAACTTTGGAATAATATATATATATATATATATATATATATATATATATATAGGGATAAATGGGGCTGCCCCCTAGGGGGAGCTAACTTGGCTCCCCCCGCCCCATTTTCACCAATTTTTTTAATTTTTTTTGAAAATTTCTTCCATGAATATTCATCACTATATCTCTATATTATGTTATTAAAATTTCATGCGAAACAGAGACTCCTACGGCCTCCATCCAGACAGTCATTTTTTAACGGTAACAAGATTTTTTAAATCGACTCCATTTGGATGAAGGTCGTAGGAGTCTCTGTTTCCCACAAAATTTTAATAACATAATATAAAGATTTAATAATGAATTTACACGGTTTTAGATTTCAAAAAAAATAAAAAAATTATGTCAAAAAGGGGCGGGGGAGCTAAGTTAGCTCCCCCTAGAGGGCATACACATTTTTCCCATATATATATATATATATATATATATATATATATATATATATATATATATATATATATATGTACACAACCCTGTCCAACCCTGCAACAAAGGAACCCTTAATCTAGTTATCCAACTTGCATGCTTTCAACTAGCGCTTGTACTTCACGTCCTTTTTCCAATTAAGGACGCAGAGATTTAGACAAGGTGCCCCTCAACGAATTTTCTGATTACAGATGTATTCATTTACTCTATCACTAATTGTAGTATGGATGATTCCCTCATACCGGCAACGAGTTTGTGGTGATGTCGTTGAGGATGTCGGTGAAGAAGAAACGCCGTATACGAGCGCAATGGGTTTTGGGGTTGGTGGCCGCGACGGAGAGTACGGGGGATGGTGGAGAGATGGAGGAAAGGGATGACGGAAATGGGAGGAGGAGACACAATAGGGGAGGTCTTGGATGGGAAATTTAAGACCATACCGTGAACGATTGCTCTTTTTGCATTTACGTACCCTTCTATGTGAGAGATTTTTCGGGTTTATAACTTAGTTTAAACCCTTCTACGTGAAAGAACTCGTTGATGATGACGGGAACGAAGAAGAGTACCTTCTTAACGATGGAGTCCTTGAAGCTGGATTCGAGCGATCCTCTTCCCGTCGAATCGCTTTCGCCGTCCCTACGCACTTGGAGAGAAGAATGGCAGTGGTGTGTGATTGCAACGTGGTTCTTCTTCCTTAAGTAGAGAAGAAGTTAGAACGACTAGACTAAGTCCTATGTCAAATAGGATTCCTTTGTGTGGTGTATTTGCAATCGTTTCCCTTATGTCAAATAGAGTCCGAGTCCAGTCAAATTAGGATTCGTTTCGTAATGTGTTAATAATTGTGGAAATTTTTTTCTATTTTGGCCATCTCACAATCACTTTTTTTGGCCTAATGGATAAGGCGTCAGACTTATGCTTATTATTGCCATAACTGCAGTTCATTTAACTGCTTATTAAAATGTATAAAATTGCCATATCTAGAAAATGATGAGAAATTCTAAATAAACCTTGATTATTATATATATTGGCATAAATTTTTCTTAAAAAATAAATTTATTCAATTCAGTTATAATTCATATAAATGTGCCGACGGTGGTATAAAATGTATAAAATACACCAACTAAAAAGTCTGATAAAAAACAAAGTAAACATTAAAATTTGATAAAACATTGAATAAAATTGATCTAAAATACCGGATAATTTTGAGTATTTATCACTATATCTTAGGCTGTTATAAATAGAACAACGGATATTACTCGCCATTATTTCTTCTTTTGTTCTTCTAATTTTGTTCTTCCAATAGATCTGATCACTCACTTATGATCAGATACATTGCATAAATCACATATTGGAATTCGATTTTTCTATGTCACCGGCATTTGAGAATCCAACTGAATGCTAATTGACTGTTGTTGAGATTTTCTAATTTAAATCCATTTGGAATGGTAAATTATTGGAATTCGAATGTTATATTAACGTGCTAAAAGACGGTGTTGAACAATATCTAATTCTGAATGAACCATAGAATATCAGATTAATTAAACTACATTTCTTCAATTTGCTATTCAATTCAAGTGATCTGAAGCAATTTATTACATGAACGAGACTATTTGTTTTGAGCATGTCGAACCATACCGATATAGTTGCATGTTCCATCTTTGTCGACCATGATTTCAAAGTGTAAGTGATGCATGGATGCTGCTGATCAGTATTTATAATTGATGCAATTTTTATGATCAACGATGACTTCGGCGAAGCAGAAATGCCGAATACAAGAGGCAATGGGTTTTGAGGTCGACGGCGGCGACAGGGGAAGGTGGAGAGATAGAGGCAAAGGACTACGATGAGAAATTGATGACTATACCATATACCCTTCTACGTGAAAGAACCCGTTGATGATGATGGGAACGAAGAAGAGTACCTTCTTGACGACATATTCCTTGAAGCCGGATTCGAGCGCCGATCCACTGTGATCGCTTTTGCCGTTGATGATGATGCTGGAACGACGAAGAGTACCTTCTTGACGATGATGATGCTGGAACTTGTTGATGATATGGAAACGGAGAGAGTGTTTGTAATGGCTTGTTCTTTAAGTAGAGAAGAAATTAGGACTGCGAGTACTCGGAGTGGTATGTTATATAGGATTTGCTTCCCGTGATAATTAGATAATTTATCTTCTGAAGATAAATTTATATTTTCTTACGGGATTAATACTTTTTTATCGTTTGTCTGCTTATTAAAATGTATGAAATAGTTATACCTAGAAAATAATGAGATAAATCTAAATAAACCTTGAATATTAATACATTTGCATAAAATTTCCTTAAAAATATAAATTCCTTCAATTCAGTTATAATTCATATAAATGTGTCAACGGTGGTATAAACGGTATAAAACGTACGAACTAAAAAGTTTGAGATAAAAAAACTAAATAAACAATAAAATTTTATAAAACATGGAATAAAATTGATCTAAAACAAATGATTATTTTGAGTATTTATTACTATAACTTACGATGTTATAGATACACCAACGAATATTATTCGTTGTTATATTTTCTTCTGTTCTTTTAATTAGCAGTAAATGTCATATCATTTTTAAAGATCCATATAATAATATTTTTTACGTTGACATGTTCATTAACATGTGTATTAATCGTTGCTAAATTTAAACAACACTTGAATGAACGGGACAAGGAATAAGTGTTATGATCAGTTGCGGTGATTATAACGATGAATACAATAGACGTTGCAAATTTAAAAAATCAAACAAGGAATAATATTCGTTGTCAAAATACTTAAATACAGAAGATATGCAGACCATTGAATTATTCATCAGCATTGTTTCCTCATACCAATTTTGTTATCAATCAAAGATCGGTTCAAATGCATATAAATAGTTTAGACAAATATAAATTGTCATATATTCTTATGTTAAATATATAATAATAAACTTGCCGTAAATTGTCTATTTTTTGTTCAAATGCATGTTAAATTCGATGATAAAGTTTTATATCTAATATTCGATGATAAAGGTTTCTATCGGCAATTCTCGGTCGAATTTTTCGTCAAATTTTCTTTTCATCATGGATAATTTTGCAGCAATAACATGAAAAAGTTAACGAATATCTATTATTATATGTCTAGTTGCTAAAAATATACCGATGTGTACAATATTCCGTGCAAATTTAAAGAATCCTTATCTTGGTTTGAATCTGAATTTGACATTGACCCGACTAGCTAAAATGACCGTAACTTATGACTCGGGAATTTTGCGTTCTTTAACTCGTTGAAAATGTCTCGGTAAGCACTAGGTGATAGAGCGCTCGATCACAATTTTTTGGACATCGAATAAAAGCAGTTTTGACAAACAAGTTAGGATCCCATTACAAAGGGTCCCACAAGTAAGCAATCCCCTCATGGTGTAGTTTTACTTGATTAGGAGATTTGCATTCCACGGTTTTTTTCCATTTATATCTAGTGTGTTTGGTTTTCAATCACGATCAAAACATTTCACTTATGATCCAATAAATATGACCACTCACTCATGATCAGATACATACATAAATCAGGAGATTTTGATTCCTCTATGTCACCAACATTAGAGATCCCGCTCACTTCCTATAATTATCTACCTAAATGCTAATTGACTATAGTTAAGATTTTCTAATTGAAATCCTTCTGAAATAGTAAATTATCAGAATTTGAATGTTCTATTAGCGTGCTAAAAGACGACGTTGAACAGTATCTAATTCCGGATGAACCATATATCAGATTAATTAAATTACATTTCTTCAATTTACTCGTCTTCTCTCTCTAAATTGACATCCGATCCGAGGTTCGAAGCCTCGAGCCCAAGCTTTACTTGCTCTACATCCTTTTGGGAAGTTTACCCCTTAACCCACTCCCTCTCTCCTGCGTGAGCCCCATTTTATTCTTTTATAAAAAATTAAATAAAATAATTTTACATCATCAATCCTATCAAAAATAATATATTATACCATCATATCATATAAAAATTATAAATTACTTCACTTTTAGTCACTTTTTCAAACTTCAATACAATCACATCAAAATAACTACTCACTTTTTCAAACTTCAATACAATCATATCACAACAAACCCACTTCTAACCCACCCCCAGTTTAACCCTCTATCCAAACACCAAAATTAAAAAACGAGTTACCCTATACCAGTTTAACCTGTCTTAACCCGCTAACCAAACACACCCTTAAGGTGCGTTTGGTTCGTGGGTTATCGAGGGGTGGATAACCCGGTTTTGTGTTTGTGTGTTTGGTTGGTGGGTTAAGGGTTGTGAGGGTTTGTGTGATGTGATTGTATTGGATTTTGAAAAAGTTGATAGTTATTATGGTATGATTGTATTGAAATTTGAAAAAGCGGGTGATTGTTGTGATGTGATTGTATTGAAGTTTGAAATAGCGAGTATAAGTTGAGTATTTTATGATTTTTAAATGATATGACGGTATAATATATATTTTTTGATTGGAAAGAGAGGGGGCCCCACTAGTGGATTGGGAATATGGATTTTGGGGGGTAACCCACCCAAAGTGGGGGGTAACCCCCCAACCAAACACTAGTGGTACGGGAGCAACACCAATTCGAGCACCCTCGTCATTGCAAACACAACCACAGATCGAGCCACCGTATTAGGTTCCGCCTCGCCTCCACCGTGAATGACAGAGATGAAGAAGCTTAAAGAACCTACAACCACCCTCGGATCTTGAACGGAGGAACACGCTTCTTCGCCTCCGGAGCTTCGGATCGAATCAAACAAACGATATGATACCATCTACACCCAGGAACGTGGCGTTGCAGGACATCGAACAATCAAGGCTTTCGATTCATCTCATCCACGACACCATATCCAGTCAATAGCCGTCCGATCGAACATCTTCAGTGATTCGAACCATCGAGCGTCTCTCAACCTAGATACGTGGACGGTGTTGGACACATAGATGAAGCACCGTGTCACTATTAGATCGGGTGCCCAGGGCATGTGACACGCCTCACATGAGAGGATTAGTTTGTGGATGCACTCACCATTAGGGATGAAAACGAATACAAATATATTCGTATTCGCATTCGTCAAATAGAAGATATGGATGCCATTTTCTTGTATCTGAAGAATAGGAATGCGAATACAAATCCAAATGTTCAACATTCGCTGAATACGAATATAATATCTTCAACTTTGACGAATACGAATGTGAATACGAATGTTGAAAATTTTGAGAATACGAATACGAATATTCATTTTTTAAGGATATAAATACGAATACAAATATGAATAGGAATGTTCAAATTCTGGATGATACCATTACTTACATGGTATAAAAATAAGTAAGTTTGGTAAGCTTTCTTTTATTATTTTATTATATCTTTACATTTTCTTGTATTATTTAGTATTTTTATGTACATATTCATTATTAAAATAGTTAATATATTTTTTTATAGAATTATGAACCTAAAATATTTATAGCTTTCAAATAAATTTGGACATGTATAAAATTCGTATAATAACCCGTATCCATTTGTCAAATATCCATATCTGAATTACCAATATTCGTTTTCCATTTGTATTCGTATTTTAAGGATACGATTTTATATTTTACACATTCGTGTGATTCGTGTGATAATCGAATTCCGCATCGGACCGATTTCACCCCTACCCACCATCCTTCCGGGATTTGCAGAGAAGCCCACGCCTGTGGGTAGATTACAAGGGCATCCAGGTATCCAACTAATTTTCGATAGTTGTAGTTTTAATTAAGCTCGTATTCCGACTGATTAGAAATACTTTTAGTTATTTTTATTGCAAGATAGTCCCTGTATTTAAGCTCAAATAACTCTTGAACCACTTCTCCATTTTTCATGATTTTAATTTCATTACAAAGTTCGTCTCATGTTCTTTTATTTGAGTTAATATAAACCCCATTTGGTGATGAAATGGATTGATTATTCAAGATTTTTGGAATTCAACTTTGATTCTGAGCGTCTTTACTCTATTAAAATTCATTCTCGGTGTGGAAAATTTTCCCATTATGTAGCTAATTGAATCTATAAACTCTGGCCTCTGATTTTGTTGAATTCCACATAGTCACTTGTGCTTAAAATAAAATAAGGTAAATTACAATTTGGGTCCCAATCTATATGTCCGATCCCAGAATGGGTCCCGATCTTTAAATTTTAACGATTTGGGTCCCAGGGTTATTGATGTAAGAAACTTTTTGAGGCTAATGAGGAGTATGCCCTTAAAAGTTGGAACCCAACCCCCATTTCCTTCCCAACAAGGGCATATTTGTCATGAACCCTAAAATTTCCATTTCCTAAATGATCTTGGGACTCCAATCGTTACAATTTAAAGATCAGGACCCATTCTGAGATCGGACCCATAGATGGGGATCCAAATTGTAATTTACCTAATAAAATAATTTATTGAAAGAAAATGGGATTTTTAGTTGAAAAATATTGCACTCTTCTCAAAGAAAAAATAGCCACGTGTTCATGTTGAATTGATCTATCTCTGCGAATTTCCTAATTCTATGTGAGCATTTCATTGGACTTAAATTCATTTATTTCCATTAAGCGAGTCTTCTATTTGTAATTTTAAACACATTGCATCTGTATATTTTTGAAAAATTGTAGATTCATTTCAATATTCACCACCAAAAAAAGTATTTTTAGTTTTGTAAGGTATTGCATTTTTGGCATCAAAATTGAAAAAAATTAAAATATTATCCGTAGCATATTTGATTCATTATGCATTCCCAGAACACAAAAAATAATAATCTTCTTTACCCCACATTTCATCTATGCACTGCATATTTTAATTCACATAAAAAATAAATATAAAACAACATTTTGCGTGGAAAACATAATTGCAACATTGTTTAAAAGTGAGCATCCCTAAGCTATCAGTTTGCCTCCTAGTATAGACCATGGGGCTTGTCCATGCTAAAAATAAATAGATTGATGCACTTTGAATCGACTCAGCTTGTGCAATTTTGATAACCACTTTTTTCTCCTATTGCAACGAAAACAACATATTATCAAGGGTAAAAAGCATGTTTTTCAAATGATGCCATTGTTGAGGAGGCATTCAACTAAGGAACATTTTAGATAACCTAACATTTTAGGATCTTCCACCCATTAGGTAGTTTGAGCCCTGACTTCTCTTTATTTATTTTTGTGTACAAAATTTGAGCGTTTGTTTATTTCCACATTTTTGTATCTATTTTGTAACACTCTCTAATTTATTTTTATTCTTTTTTCTGTAGGCTTAGTGGATCGGAGCGACGAGTTCTGTGGTCGAGTATCGTAGGATTGCCATAGATCGACATTTCGTGAAGCAGGGTGGTTAGAAGGAGTTGAAAAGAATTAGAGATCGTGTTTTAATTTAGATTTTTTTTCATACATTATTCATTTTTTTAATTGTAATAAATGCCATTTATAATGGTCTTTATTTGAAGACATGTGATTGTAGCGGACCACTTGACTTTGGGCTTATTTCGACCCCAGCTTGGCGGTTTCGAGCCCGTGGTTTGTTTGTTGTGTGTGCCATAGGTCTAGGATCGCACATCATCTCTAAGAGCTACTCTAGGGTTTCTTTGTTCTTGTAGGATCGGGCCATACTTCCTTCGCTAACAAGACACACTAAATCGTTTCTATCTAGCATAAAAAATTGGTTCTAGTCCGCACTAATGGAAGCTTATGTTCTAGGTATAGTTTTATCGTTGCATGCATATAGATTTAAGTTTAATTATTTTTGTTATGCATCTTGCATGGAGATAACACGATGACACTATAAGTAATTCTCTTAAACATTCATCATAGATCTTTCACCTTGCATCAACTATTTCCAACTACTCCCCTTGTATTCTCACTAAGGATTAAATTAGGAAACAGATCAAGCGATAGATGTGTTTGAATTTCATTCAAATCAAGCAATAACTATCCAAATTAAACCGGGATTACTAAATAATGTAGGCCAAAAATTTTAAAAAAATGACAATCATTGCTTGTAGGGGAGCAACTCCATCGTTTTATACAGGTACTCTCCAGATGGAGTGAGGTTATAGCCTAGGAATTAGAGTCCAAATCCCTATATTTGTGTCCTAAACGCCTGGACCTTGACCCTCTATTCCTTGAAGCTACAAGAACTTATCTTCAATCGTACAAAGGCGTTCGGTGTATCGAGGAAGGAGAGTCTATACATGATGAAGTCTCTACCCAACAAGTTGTTATTGATGCAACATTTATTTTTGCTTCGTATGCAGGAAGGTACAACCTATTAAAAAGCCTCTTGCTCTTTTAAACATGCATGTTGCTTCTAAATATAACAAACACATATGCTAAACTAGAAGATGAAAATGTTGCTTTGTTTTTATTAATTTCATCACCATAATCATTTGAGAATTTTGTTCAGCCAACCATAAGGGAAAAAAAAGAGATCACCTTAGAAAAAGTTTGCTAAGATCTCCATGTCTGGAACTTCATCATATGCCTTTTATGAAGCGTGGGGACATACTAAGTCATGATATTGGCAACGACCCATGAAAAGATCTATATGAATATGACATTAAGGATTAGTATCGGGAGAAAAAAACATCAAAACCTAAAATCAAAGAAACTCAATTCGAAGAATGTATACATCTCTTACAAGGGATCGGGACATTGGAAGGGGAAATGTTCAAAGAAGAACCAAAATCTATGATTATTGCAGTGGCTCAGGAAGGAGATGGTTTGGTTAGTGTTTTAAATCTCTCTCTCTCTCTCTCTCTCTCTCTCTCTCTCTATATATATATATATATATATATATATATATATATATATAGTTCTTCCACCATTTCTTCCACCATATTGAAAGAGATCTACCGCTCAGGACATAATCCAGTTTTGAGCGAACTTTATAAATATTGTCATGTGATTGATTCTATGCTTTCTTATCTGTCTTCGTTTTTGCGCCCTACTTTCGCTACATGCAACATAATTTATGATCGTTGTGGAACTCTGCGGATTTGTTTGGATGAATGATAAGGAATAACATGTGATAAGAGATGACTGAGTTCTAACTAGGGACGCAAACAGATACGGATATATCCGTATCCGATCTGTCACCGTATCAGTTTTATACAAATTTTGGCATCCGTTTCCGTATCCGTTTTAAAATGGATACAGATATGGATATCGTTTTGATATCCGCAAACATCCATATCCGTATCTTTATATCCGTTTTCGTATATAAATATAGTCATATGTTTACTTTAACGCTATATAACGTAATCCTCTACCATCTTTATCATATTTATATAAGTTTTATGATACAAACACATTTAGTGAATTAATATCTTGTGCATTCCATCCAGTTCTTATATATTTAAGTTGATTCTATATAGTATTTCTAACATTACTCGTGTGCGTGCAGTATCCGTTTTACATCCGTATCCGTTTTTTAAGGGCCTGTTCGTTTGGAGAATAGGCCCTGGAATAAGGGGCCTATTCTCCATCCGACACGGTTTTCTGTGGTACGATTATTCCTCCCCATTTCATCTTATTTCACTCTTATTCCTATCTTTATCCTACCTTTATTTCACCTTATTCTCCTTATTCCAATTCTCCAGCCGAACAAAGAATAGACCTTTATTCTCCTCATTCCCAATCCTTATTCCAGCTTATTCCCGAACCGAACGGGCCCTAAAGATATGGTAAGATAATTTTAATATCCTTCAATATCCGCATCCATATTCGTATTAAAAAACGAATAAAGATACAGTAATATTTATATCAGTATCAGTATCCGACCGTCTGCATCCCTCGTTCCAACCATAATAGACAATTTAATTATGACGCGATCGCTTATCATGTAAAAGCTTATTTAGAGACAAAATATGTTTGTTTATCCATGATATGTAGATGATATCCAGTATCCAAAGTAGCCTAAAATAAATACCTTAATCTGATTATACCAAGTTTAGCGGTTATTGACGAATCAAAATAAATAAATAAATAGAATAGTATAATAATTTTTATAAAAAGCAAGAATCTTGACCAATGTGTTGGCATCGATTGACCGATCGTCTGAGCAGACTCTGCAATATCGGTGTGGACCATTCGATTATAGGTCCTTATCGTACGAAATTGTGTGAACTACTCATTAACAACTCAAACCTCAAACATAGTATCATACCTAAAACTGATGAAGTATGAGTGTAGCTTATAAGTGGTGCGGATTACTACTTGACAACTTGGGCTTAAGCATTTTGGGTGGTTGTCAACGGATCCATTTGGGTCTGAACTCAACAAATTGTCAGGCCAATTTTCCTCGATAACGGACCGAGGACCTAAGCCCGAGACGTTACAAATAGTATCAGAGCCAAATTATCTCTTATAGTGAAAAAGGCTACCGAGGACTGGAGCCACCCCTACAAAGAAGTTGGAGGAAATGACTACCCGGTCCACACGTCTACAACAATCGTCTGCAAAGAATATGCTGCAGCAGCCCTACAGCACAGTGACAACGATTTCCTATTGAGCCCCATCTGAGCTGGCAATGGTATAAAGAAGAATTTATTTGGGAAGAGATCCTCTGCTGTAGAGGGGATTGCAGCAGAGGTGTTGTAATCCCCTTTAATTTTTTTTGTGATTGAATTTTCAAAATCCAACCTTATAGATTGAATCTTACGTTAATGTTATTTATATACTCCGAATTTCACTTAATTACGAGATTATTTGTTATTTTATCTTAATGGTCAAACATTCAGTCAAAATCTAAGCAACTTAAACTCCATTTAAAAAAAATCCGAATCTTCAACTATTAAGATAGAATAGAAAATAATCTCGGAATTAAGCGAAATTTGGAGGATATGTAGATCATTAATCTATGTTTCAATCTATAAGGTTGGATTTTGAAATTTAAATCACAAAAAAAAAATTAAATGGGATTACAGCACCTCTACTGCAATCTCCTCTACAGCATAGGATCCACTTCCAATTTATTTACCCCTTCTCCAATCAAAAGTGTTGAAATGGGATATAAATGTCAACCATCTACATTTGACCACGAAAAAATTTCTCACTCTAATCTCCTCTCTTCATGGGGAACCTTCCTCTTTTTCCTCCCCCTGCAGTCTTCTTCTTAAGCTCTACCCTCACGAGATTGCTGTCGTAGATCGAGACCTTTGTTGTACAGCTCCTGCTTCTTCTTCTTCTTCTTCTTCCTCCATGGGGCTGTGCTTCAGAAAGCCCGCGAGATGCGCAAACGCGTCGACCCCTCGTCAATCAGGTGCTCAGAGGAATCCCCTCTTTGCCACAATCCAAATCCGTTTCTGTCAATTAGAAGAAATCTATTTGGTTGAGGTTTAGATGATAACTAAGCAAATTTGTGCACTGTAGCAGAAGCTCCAGCTCAACAGCTCAAGTCACCGACCCCGCGAAAACCGAAACCCGGGGGCGATCCCAACAAGCTGATCAGGACGCAAGGCGCAAAGCCCTTCAGCTTGATCGACCTGAGAGCTGCGACGAAGAATTTCCGATCGGAGACGCTGCTGGGAGAAGGGGGCTTCGGGTTCGTATTCAAGGGATGGATAGACGAGACCACTCTTGCCCCCACAAAGCCCGGTGCCGGCGTCGTCGTGGCGATCAAGAAGCTCAAGAGGGAGAGCTATCAAGGCCACAAGGAATGGCTTGTAAGTCAAAAAAAACCGTCTTCCCGCGTTTGATTCCCGTGGTTTGTGCGATTGCTTGATCGATCCACGGTCGTTGCAGGCGGAAGTTACGTACCTGGGGCAGCTCCACCACGAGAACCTGGTGAAGCTCATCGGGTACTGCTCGGAGTCCGACCAGAAGCTCCTCGTGTACGAGTACATGCAGAAAGGGAGCTTGGAGAACCACCTCTTCAAGAGTAAGTGAAGTACAATCATATGCCTTCAACATAAAAATTTAGTTATTACAGTTGGTAACTTGGATTTTTTTTCGAACAAATCAGGAGGAGTTCAACCAATCTCTTGGGCCACAAGGGTCAACATAGCCATTGGTGTTGCTAGAGGATTAACCTTCCTCCACAGCTTGGACACGCAGGTGATCTACCGCGACTTGAAGGCGTCGAACGTCCTCCTCGACTCGGTATGCTTTGGTCTTTCGATCTTCCAACACCAGATCAACACATCAGACTTTAAAGATCAAACCAACATTTCTTCCCCCTGAAAACATATGCAGGACTACAACGCAAAGCTGTCCGACTTCGGATTGGCGAGGAATGGCCCGACGGGAGACAACACACACGTATCGACCAAAGTCGTTGGAACGCGAGGCTACGCCGCTCCGGAATACATAGCGACAGGTCTGGACGTACCACATTCAGCAACTACTGCTGAACAAATCTTCCGCTTGTTGAGAATTTCTCAGGAGGAGTTGAGTTGGATTATGTGTGCAGGTCATCTCAGCGTGAAGAGCGACATATACAGCTTTGGAGTTGTGATGCTGGAGCTGCTAACTGGACGGCGTGCGCTCGACGAGGACCGCGGGGGCACGGAGGAGACGCTGGTCGAGTGGGCGAAGCCGTTCCTCGGGGACAAGCGGCGGATGCTCAGGATCATGGACACGAGGCTGGAGGGGCAGTACGCGAAGAGGGAGGCGCAGGCGCTGGGTGCCATCGCACTCCAGTGCCTCCACACAGACCCCAGAGATAGGCCCAACATGGCTGAGATCCTGCCTCCCATAGAGCAGCTCCAATCTACCAAGAAATGGCAAGATAGTGACCCATGATTGATGCATCCTATTATGTTGATGGTGCGGATTAAAACCGGGTTTGATTCCATTCTTTGTTCGTTTAATTCTTGTATATTCATAGGACATTTGTTTCAGAAGCAAATCGATCTGCGTTTGTAGATGATAGAATCAAAATTGGAGAGATGGCAAACAGTCTCATCTCGAAGTCTCATTGATTCGGACCGATAAATAGACTGTTACAAACAGTATCAGAGCATAGATTTGGATCCAAAGCGTGGAAAAAATGCGCAAAGACACATTAAGCAGATTGACAAGAAGACTAGTTGGATTGGAAGGAATTTTATGCGGTGGCTTTGTATTAGGAACAAGTTGATCATAATTCTTTCGTTATTTTGGTCAGAGGTTTCTGATTTCCTCCAGAGAAGTCAGAAACCATAACGATAGACATAATTCCAGTTGTTTTGGACGTTGGCGATGTTAACATGGGGGATGGATGTAAACAAATTAAATTGCTGAGGGTTGCCAATGTTGACCATATTCACGTAAAGCCAGATCAAGGGCATCAAGATGCAGGTCAGAGATATAGAAAGCATATTCCCTATCTACTGACAGCTAAGCATTTTATGGACACGGGAAGAGATATCGGCGAGAGGATCCTCTCTTGTCCCGCAGAGTCTGCTGCAATTTTGTGGATGACCGGAGCCGCTCGATCTTGATCGAGCGATTCGCAAAAATTCTCACCTTTTTGTGGGGCCTTGCCGTAAAAATCCATTCCAACCGCTTGATCACGATCGAGCGGCTACGGTGCGCTCAACAGACTCTGCGGGACAGCAGAGGATCTGCTCCCGAGATATCGTTTGTATGGATAAAAACGAATCATGTTTAGGTTCCTATGCAGTCATGCAGAACCGGCTGTAAAAGAGGTTGCGACATGAACTGTTCGATCACGGTCGAGTGGTTCACACGAACTTAAAGTTTTTTCGGCTATTACCGTATATACCGCTATCTTGATCGAGCAGTTCACGTCGCACCCTACCTTTACTGCCGGCTTCTGCAGTACCACAGAGAATCCGTGCTATCATGTTTAAACCTCTCCTCTGCATTAGTTCCCAAATTATATTCTCTTCATTGCATATTTTTGATTTGTCCTCTCTTTATTCTGCATTTATTCGGTGCATATACCAACATCTTTTTTTTCAAATCAAGTCACGTAGTTTAATAGATCGAATTGACTGCGGACTGTAAGATATTAACCTCAAATATAATCACACGTCTAAGACTCGTGAAGTTTTAGAGTGGGTTATAAGTGATGAGGATTACTATTTGACAATTTGAGTTTAAGCATTTTGGGTAATTATCAACATGCCTAATTAGGCAAGTAATCAACAAGCTGTTAGGGTCAGTTTTCTTCAATAACGGACTGGGACCTATGCTCGGATGTTACAAATAGTGTAAGAGTCAATTTCCCTTTGATAGTGGAAAAGACTACCCGAGAGGTGGAGCCGTCGTTACAAAGAGACGGGAAGAAAAGACTACCTGAAGCGTACAACTGCCACTATCAATGAGAATAAGTGATGGGCCATGTTCCAATGTAAGTGGGGATGTTGTAACACCCCAACCCCAAATATAGTCTCACATCTAAAGCTTACAAACTATGAGAGTGAATTATAAATGATGGGATCACTACTTGACAACTTAGGCTTAAACATGTTGGGTGCTTGTTAATGGGTCCATTCGAGCCCGAAGCTAATAAGTTGTCATGATCAATTTTCATTGATAACGGATAGGGGACCTAAACCCGAGACATCTAGGTGGAATTGAAGGCATATTTAAAGGAACATTTGATGGATATTTGTCAAGTCAAATGGATTCATGCATAACTTGTTTGAGCTAGATAAATAGTTTAATCAAACTTATTAGTCGCCAACAAACAACATAGGGGTCAAGGGGCAATCCTGTCAAACCCCTCGTTATGCTGAAAAAAAAACCTCCCTCATATCGTCCATTAACAAATACTAAGTAGGACGTGGAATTATACATCTCTTCACCCAAAAGATCTATATATTTGCAAATGTAACTGATGGGATTTTCATCATTTCCTTTCTTTCCAATTACCAAATATAGTTGCACTTTTAATACCAATTAGTAATTTTTACACCCATAACACTGAGTAATTTCTCAATAACATTCATAACCTCGCATAATCGCAAATTACACGAGGAACCCTAGATAGTTCCTCCGTCTCACACATGTAATCCTCCGTTAAAGAGAACAGTTAACTCAACCATATTGTGAGTTAATCTAACCCAGAGTGTATCCAAGGGCTATTAAAAATTCTGCCCCTGCAAGAGCGTGTCCGTCGGATGCTCGAAGCTCTGACATAGCTTCATGACAGTGACGGCCTGATCCGATGTGTCTGTGTTGTAGATTACAGAGCCGTTGCAGGAGGGGTTTAGGGGGGCGGTCGTGGGTGGGGGCCTTCACAGGGGCGGTGGGGAGTCGGGGGGCTTTCACGCGCGCGCACGGGGTCGCGGGGCGGTCGTGGGTGGCGTGGAGGGAAAGGGAGGGGGGCTTTTACGCGTCATCGGTGGGGGCTTTCCCGGGGGGCTTCAGGCCCGTGGCTCGAAGGGAGGGAGGGGGAGGCAGAGGGTCGGGGGTCTCTTTATGAGGCGATGGTCTCCCTCTACTCACCATAAATGAAAATTATACCCCACTAGTTGAAAGATAAGCATGTTACTTACAATACATATTACCTTAGGGCCCGTTCGGTAGGAGAATAAGCACGAATAAGGATGGGGAATAAGGGGAATAAGGGTCTATTTTCCGTTCGGCTAGAGGATAAGAATAAGGAGAATAAGGTGAAATAAAGGTAGGTAAGGTGGGATAAAGATAGGAATAAGAGTGAAATAAGATGAAATAATGGGGAATAGTCGTACCACGGGAAAGCGTATTGGGGGCTTATTCCCCTTATTCCATTCCTCCTTATGACCCAAACGAGCAGGAGCAAGGATCCTCTGCTGGGCAGCAGAGGCCTGCTGTACCGTGTGGGCCGCTCGATCATGATCGAGCGGTTCACACGCAAAGGGCCACTTTAACCCTGAATTCGTATGAACCGCTCGATCTTAATCGAGCGGCTCACGTGGTACAGCAGACTCTGCTGGCCAGCAGAGGAGCTGCTCCCAACGAACAGAGCCTTAAAGTGTGAGACAATTCAAGTAACAAAACATTATTATTTCAAGCGATTAATATTAGATTTTACTTACAGTACGTATTAACTTCTAAATAACAGTACGTCAATTTATAAACACCATTTTCCGTTCATATAAAAAATGGTTTTAATAACAAGAGATTTATATAGTTAAAAAAAGAGCATATTAATTATATTTGAAACTTATGAATAAAAATCACCAATAGATTCATAATCAATTGCATTCAACAATAAACTTGAAAATAAATACATGAACACGCCTCGGCGAGTGCTCCCTCTATGATAGGCAAAAGATTTATCCGTATTCAATTCGTCACCGTATCCGTTTTATATAGATTTTGACATCCGTATCCGTTTTAAAATGGATCCGGATAACATCCGTATCTGTATACGTATCTGTATATCCGTTTTTGTATATATAGTCATATATTTATTTTTAGCCATATATGGCATAATTCTCTCTCCTTTTACCATATTTATATAATTTTTATGATACAAACACATTTAGTAAATTAGTATCATGTTTTTTCCATCCAATTCTTATATATTTAAGTTGATTCTATAGAATATATCTAACATTACTCGTGTGTGATCGGTATCCGTTTTACATTCTTATCCGTTTTTTAAGGATACGGTAAGATAGCTTAAATATCTATCAAAATCCATATCCGCATCCGTATTCGTATTAAAAAACGGATAAGGATACGATAATACCTATATCCGTATCCATATCCGACCGTTTGCATCCCTACTCTGAGCCCTCTCCCCTCTGATGCAGGTCGCAATTTGTAACACTCGTGGCCTGAACAGGCCGAGGAAGGTGAAGAAGCTGTTGCGTGATCTCCTCATCGTTAACGCTGGAATCGTTGGGCTGATGGAGACAAAGATTCAGCCTAATTGAGGATTTCAATGTGGTGCATTACCATAATGAAAAATGTGGGGGACGACCCCTTATGCGGCCGCCATGGATGACTTTAACGAGTGCATCAATATAGCTGGCCTTGACGACCTTAAGGGTTCGTTTGGTTACAGGATTGGGTATGGTTGAGTTGGGTTGGGGTACACCTGTAAATAGTAAATTGTTAGGAGGATTGGGAGGGTTGGAAGGAGGAGTAGCTCGGGTTGGATCAACCCAACCCTGCTCAACCCTGCAACCAAACGAACCCTAAGGCTGCTGGGAATCCCTGGGCATGGTCCATTTTAGTAATTGGGCCAGGTAGAATTGCTGCTCGTCTCGATCGAGCCTTAGTGAATGTGGCTTGGAGGACTGTCCTCCCACTAATCAAATTGAGATATTCCCCTTCCGCATCCTCAAATCATCTCATCATGACCGTGGAGCTTGGTGCACCTCTTTTTAGAGCAAGCCTGTAACGTCCCAGGCTTAGGTCCCCGGTCCGTTATTGAGGAATACTGACCTTGACAACTTGTTGGGTACGGGCTCATATGGGTTCGTTGATAACCACCAAAAATGCTTAAACCCAACTTGTTAAGTAGTAATCCCTACCATTTATAAACCACACCCACACTTCGTGAGTTTTAGGTATGGCATTATGTTTGGGGTTGGGATGTTACAACCTCCCCTACTTATATTCGCAACGTCCTCGTTGCGACATGACCCATCACTTATTCCCAGTGATTATGGCGGCTGCACGCTCCTGGCTTAGGTCCCTTCGGGTAGCCCTTTCCATTATTAGAGGGAACACGCTCTGATACCACCTCCTCGATCGTCCGAGAATGTTGCGGAAGTGAGAAACTCGACGGACATCTTAGGAACGTTACTCATAGCATCAATCATGGCATAAAAGAGCAGTAAAGAACCAACTAAAAAAACTTTTCCATAATCATAATAAGGTCACAATTCCAAAGAGTTCCTTAATTAAAGAATAGATAAATAAACTAGATGAAATAGTTTCCTCGGTTTCCTTATTCCAGTGGGCATAAAAGACATCCTTCCAAAGCAAACCCGCATTAGTTCCATACCGATCCTACTTCTTGAAGACTGTATCGTTTCCCTTAAACCGCTAATGATCTAATCCTCACGTTTCCCTGAAAAAAAATTAGCTAAACATGTTATGAGCATAACGCTCAGTATGTGCCGAGTTAAGGTCAAGCCGGATAGCGTAGAAACAAGTCTCGAAAGTCATTATCAACTTATTTAATACATATAACTAAATTTCTTTCATAACCATGAATGTCATAACATATTTGCACATATACCCGTAAGTTTTACCATATTTGCATGCATGTTCATAATATTCATATAAATTGTACATATGCACTTTACAATAACATAATTGAACATGTACCCTTAAAATTATCATAAATGACAAACATGCACATACAATTGAATAAATTGCATATATGTCCATAACCTTAACATAATTCTCATATGTGCACTTAACTTTAACAGAACTTACACATAAGTCCATAACAGTAACATAATTGCATATATGCACATGATATTAACAAATATTGCAAATATACCCATGACATTTTTCATGATTAGAGTGTTCTTGATTGTTACTTCTTAGGCGGCTTTGATGGCTTACTGTCGGCACAAGCGGTTCATAACAATACATAACATGACAGTGTTGCTACAGCTGTAGAGGACTTATCTTTTGCCTCACGCGCCCGGAAAGTGTTGGCCCTTTAGGCCCTTACGACCCCTTAGTTCGAATCGGTGCCAATATCTTATAATTATCTTGAGTATTTAAGCATACATTATTTCTTTAACGGTGAGAATACAAATTTTATTAACGTGTTTTCTTTCTGATTTATCTCACATTTTGATGCGTACAAATTGAGGGTTAAATTTTATCTTCAATGCAAAGGTTAAATCCTTTCTAATGTCCCGTAATCAACCAATTACACTTGACATTCACGGAACTGGATGATTGTACAATAATCTATTCCATTAACTTCAAAAGAATATTATCTTAAAATCCGAGAACCTATTTAGTAGAGGGGCACAAACGTGGATTTAAAAGTGCAAATGCACTGCCAGATTATAAAAAGAAATTATAAGTTCATATAGACTATTCCTACGGATTAAGTTTGATGATTGGAATGCGCACACAATTATCGAAAGGATTAGCACGCCTATATGAAATAATCCTCCTCTAAATTAGGAAATTATTCATTAGTATGCTAATTTCAATTAATTCTTAATACAATCACAAAAGAAATCTTGTGTCTCGTTCTTATGGGGTTTGACACATGCATCTATAAGTCGTAATTTTAAACCAAGGATCAACACAAAATATTATTTAACGATCCTATGTGTTCGACACATACCTTGCTTGCACGAGAAATTCAATGACAAAGACCTTACGATTCCACCTACGATGACCATGTCGTTTCTCCTCAGATTTTGCCGGAATGAGACTTCGACATTGACGGAGAAGGTTGTCGTTGCCGGACTAAAGAACGGCGTTGCGAGATATGTCACCGGCGGCCTCTTTCTCTCTCTCTTTCTAAACTATCTCTCACGTATATGCAATATGTGGCGATATTAATGGAGGGGCTTCATGCCCTTTTTATAGGTACCAATAATGAGATAATCAACAATAATAAAATGAATTTAATGAAAGGATAATTGTGATAACTAGATAAGGTTGTTGCTATTTTATCATTTTTTATAATATTAATCAAATTGAGATATTCCCCTTACGCATCCTCAAACCATCTCATCATGACCGTGGAGCCTGGTGCACCTCTTTCATAGAGCAAGTCCTTTCGCTACTTCAACTACTGGGCAGCACGCGATGGCTACGAGGATGTAGTTTCTAATGCATGGGTCGTTCCATCCTTCGGGAACCCCATCACACAGTTCCAACATGAATTAAGGGGCGTCAACGAAGTGTTGGGCTAAAACGGAAGGGGATGTCTAACATGACCAGATAGATTTGTCGAGAGTACTCGACCTACTAAATGACGCACTCGCTATTGACTCCCTTGATCCTTCTCTTGCCCAGTTGGAGAGAGACGCAAAGGATTACTTGGAGAAGCTCGATGAGGATACTGAGTCAATGTAGAAGCAAAAAAGTCGTATTGAATAGCTTAAATTGGGAGATAGGAACACCAAGTTCTTCCATATTGAGGCTTCTGCACATCGTGCTAGGAACTCTATCCCTTTCCTTCTGGACAGGGCAAGGAATCTCATGGACATGCACTCAGAAGGTGGCTACGGAAGCAGTCTTGTACTTCGCTGGCCTTCTTGCACAAGTACAGCCTCCAACGATGAGATTGAGGCCTACAGAGCCAAAGTAACTCCTGACAGCGACGACTAGTCAGTGGCTCTCCATGCCCTTTTCGGAGAAAGAAATATGGGACTCCCTCAAGAGTATTCACTCTTCTAAAGCGCCGTGTGATAAAAACGACGTCAACGTACATATATAAATCTAATTTTCAACATGTTTGCAGGAGAA
Organism: Ottelia alismoides; assembly: GCA_037367405.1. Taxonomy (NCBI): domain Eukaryota; kingdom Viridiplantae; phylum Streptophyta; class Magnoliopsida; order Alismatales; family Hydrocharitaceae; genus Ottelia; species Ottelia alismoides. The sequence goes on from JAZKJV010001482.1 coordinate 1,090,480, forward strand.
TTCAATGTATGTATTCATCCAGATCATCATTTACAAGAAAAATATCCATTTTAAAAACATATGCATATTAAAGCAAGGGAAAAATCCGGAAACAACCATCATCACAAACAATGCGACAAAGAAAAGGAGAGAGTTATAGATCACAATCGAAGCGTCATGTTGTATGATTCCCCTTAGAGACAGTGCCCCCCACTTTACCGGCGCACAGGACCTTGACGTGCCGCTCCTAGGATCCGGCGGTCCACGTTCGTTGATGATGTGCACCGTATTTGAGCGTCCTCGAAAGTCACCTCCGTAGACAAAACCCGAGATCGCGAGAGGGAGAAGAGAGGCGGTGGGAATGAGAGTCGTATGATGTTCGTAACCCTCGCCCACGACTTTAAGAGATACCGTCCCTTGTAATTCAAACGTGTGGTTACACAAAACTGACCTGGTTGGATCATATGGTTTAGAATGTATGCTCTCATTCTCTCACAAGTTTTGGCTCTCATAGGATCACTCCCCCGCGCGCTCTCTCTCTCTCTCTCTCTCTCTCTATATATATATATATATATATAGGGCTGATCCTATGAGAGGAGTCCACTCTGAGACGATGAGAGAAGTTGTTGTGGACCATTTGATTGTAAATTAGTTTGATGGTGTGGACTGAAATAAAAAAGTAGCATGGGAATATGTGACCTCAGGCCTTCCCTTGCATTTATTTCTCTTTACTCCCAACTCCTACGACCTCCACTCTCCATCCCATCCTCTCTCCTCCGAGTTGGTCATGCTGCATGTGGACAACGTCCTCTTTGATTCTGGATAATGTAGACTCTCTCCTCCGAGTTGGTCATGCATGCTACAGTTGACGGTGAACAACGCCAGCAAATCCTCTAAATGGTTTCACTCTCCTTGCAACCTCAATGTATGGACCCACTCGTCACTGCATCTCCCTCCCTCGTCCTACTTGGTTAAACACGACAGATATGGTTTAGGAAAAAATGTCTCCAGCAGATATCGTTTCCAGAAGTTGGAAAAATAATAAAATTTAGAAGAACATAGAGTACCATCGAGTTGCTCGATCTCAGCAGTTGTTCCCACCAAGTGGTGAAGGACGTCTTTACCCGAACTGTGACCGCAATTTAAACAATCTTCACCTTGTTTTGCATAGCTTCAATATAATCTTACAAGAGAGTAGCGTAACATGATGGTTCTCTGGATTTGGAAAGCCATGGTTTGTACATGATAAATGATACTCTCCGTTATTGGATAAAATGGGGGGGGGGGGGGGGGTGGACGAAAAGCAGATCTCCATTTTTTGCTTAGTGTAATCATCTCTGAACTTTAGAGTTTTAGAACTTTCAGACAGACTTTGAAGGTGCATTATCATGGTTGGAATTAATTGGTTCTTCATTTTATCTGGTATCATCGAGGAGAAATTTCCTTCAATTAAAAACACAACTGGAAATTTTTTTAAGGAAAAAGGGTGTCGAACCGTAACGTGGACACCCAAAAACTTATATTTACAAATTAGTTACAAACATTTTTGACCTGGGAAATATATATCAACCTGTAAGCGAAAAAGTAATCTTCCATTACGAATATCAAACTTTTGTTTTAAGACGTTGAATATAACATCAAATATCCTCTGTAAGATACTGGAATGGCACATTAATAATTAAAAATATTCAAAAATGTGAACATTGTCAATCTAAATCAGTAAAACAAAGTTAACATCAAACTGAACATCATACCTATAATTCCCGACCTTGCAGACGTCGCTCAGGATCGCGCACCAAAGCACAAACCGGTGTAAACACATTCTCTCCCATTAAGAGTATGTCTAGGATCCCATCCAAATAACGCTGTCGGCATTCTCCAGATTGCTGAAGTTCATCAACGAGCAGATCCAATCTTCTACATGCCCCCTTTAGCATCTTCCAGAGCCTTAATGCATTTTTCAGCAGTCACATATTGCCTACTGAAGAAAGCAATAAAATGTTTATTTGGACGTCAGAAATGCTATGGTGTGAAGGTTTAGAACCTCGAAGTATATCGTAACATATAGAGCCTTCGTTTCCAACTTGTAAAAAAATCTGAATTATATATTGTCTAATTATCTACATTTACAACACGTTATGCCACATATTCCAACTAAATGTGTGTATCATGGCAATATACTTTCTTCTTTTTATATAGAAGAGTATCATTAGATTTTCCTGGAAGAGATGTCTGTATATTCATGGTACCATCATTCACTGATTTAACAAGGGAGGCATAAAAGCTTGTCGACGGGGTAGCGGAAGGAGACAGGTAGATCACAGCTGCCATGAGCAGCATAGATATAACCAAGCAACAACTTGGTGGGAGCAACTACTGTAGGACGTCCTTCACCACTTGGTGGGAACAACGGCTGAGATCAACTCGATGGTTCTTCTAATTTTATTATTTTCCCAACTTCTGGAAACGATATCTGCTAGAGAATTTTTCCTAAACCATATCTGTCATGTTTTACCAAGTAGGACGAGGGAGGGAGGTGCAGTGATGAGTAGGTCCATACGTTGAGGATGCAAGGAGAGTGAAACCATTTAGAGGGTTTGCCGGCGTTGTTCACCGTCAACTGTAAGGGAAGAAGAGAGTCTACAGTATCCAGAATCAAAGAGGACATTGTCCACATGCAGCATGACCAACTCGGACGAGAGAGGATGGGATGGAGAGTGGAAGTCGTAGGAGTCGGGAGTAAAGAGAAATAAATGCAAGGGAAGGCCTGAGGTCACATATTTCCATGCTACTTTTTTATTTCAATCTAGACTGTCAAACTAATTCACAATCAGATGATCCACAACAACTCCTCTCCTCCTCTCGTAGTGGGCTCCTCTCATAGGATCAGCCCCCCCACTCTCTCTCTCTTTCTCTCTCTCTCTCTCTCTCTCTCTATATATATATATACTAAAGTCATCCTGTTTTATACAAAAAAGGGGCTGGCCTTCCTTAGCTTAGGAAGGACTGCGTCCTATTTGAAAGAAATCCTATATATATATATATATATATATATATATATATAGGGGGCCTTTCAAATAGGATGCAGTCCTTCCTGAGTTCAGGAAGGCCGCCCCTTTTTTGTATAAAAACGAGCACTTTAGTAGAATACGTATACAATTTGTATTATAGGTGCAAGTTATAAATACAAAGCCGCATACAAAACTACGTATTATAATACCATCATTAAAACTACACATTATAATACAAAACTATATATGTATTCTACCAAAGTCATCCTGTTTTATACAAAAAGGGGTTGGCCTTCCTTAACTATGGAAGGACTGCGTCCTATTTGAAAGAAATCCCCCATAAGAGCAAAAATTGTAAGAACATGGGAGAGATGATTTTAGACCAATGTAACATCAGGCTAATAAAGTTAAGATACAATGCCACTAAAATGTTAAAATCTAACTGAGATTCCATAAAACCACACGGGTCTGGTGCATTGGGGCTATATATATTTCTACTTATTTTGGGTTTTAAGGAAGATAACTATTTCTCTTTGTCGTTGCCAAGATATATATGTTCTCTCGTAAGAAAAGATTGAATAAAAAAACCTTTTAATTTTTTAGAAATCTTACGAACATACTCTCACGATAGATATTTTTATTCACCAAATTTACAATTATTAATTTAACCATATATGTCACTGATAGGCGTTAAGTTAAAATTTAGTGATAGATATTATTCTTCATTCTCAATGGAAACGGTATCAGATTAGACCGAAATAATTCGAGTTTCTGAGCCTAATAAACCCGAATTTTCGGAAAAAAACAGACAATCGACTAAGAGAGAAAATCTTCACTACTGATTTATTTTTAGTTAAACTAGTGTGATCTTTATAATTAATTAATCTAGTATGTCTTACAAAATCTGTTGTACATGTCCCTTGCCATGCATAAATCCGAACAGAACCAGTCCCTTTGAGGACTCTCTTCCTCCCATTTCTTAACCCTTCTTTGCTTGCCCGAAACACAAATAAGATGCATGCAGCTCTCCTCCTCGCGAACCAATCGATGACTTACCCATATCGTATTGAGAGTGCGTCGCACCTCTTTGCGCAGCTTCTCTATATCCATACCTCTTGAAACCAAGCTCCCCAGTAGAGTTACCCCCTGTGATCGTTCCGATATGATCGAAAAAAGTATAAGTCCTAGCACGTAAGTGGCAGCATTAAGACCGAATTCCGCAGCTACGGTGACGTATTGTAATCCACGTTCAATGTCTTTACAGCCAAAGTACTCCACCTACATGATGAAATTCATCGTTAGAGATTTCGTGTTAAAAAAACATCGAGTACAATTCAATTTATAAATTTTACTAACCATGCCCTTTAAGTAGTACGCGTGCATATTTCCAGCATCGAGGCATTGATCGAGGAAATCGATGTAGTCGACATTGGCCACCCAGCTGCATACATTCGTGAAGAAAATCTGCTTCTTGACAAGCTTATCTTCGGCAAGGAGCTTGAACATCTTGCAACTGTAAAGATATCGATCGCGAATATATAACTAGAATGAAGGAACATGGAAATATGGAAACAGAAAAAAACAATAAATCTTACGTAGTTTTGAATCTGAAGAAGTCGACTGGGCCTCCAGAAGCGATCTTTCCAAAATTTCGAAGATCACATCTTGACATAAGATCGCACATATATTTGCTTGTGTTTTACCTTTGTAATCTTTCGTCTTCATAGCTTTCTTCCTAACTCGTAAGTCGCTGTTTCCTCCCATGTCTCTGTTCAAAATACGAGAAGGGAAACATGAAATAAAAATGTACCATAACATACCAAAAAATATATCCGAAAAAATAATCAGAAGAGCCACATTATGCGTGCAGATTTACTATTGGAAAATTTCACGGATAGTCCTTTAAAAAAAATCTGTGATCGTTAATTACCATGCAACTATGTATATGATATACGCAACTTTTTGTAACCAATTGTCTCCCACAAATATAAAAAATTATGTTTGTACACATGGGGTGTTACAATACGCGTGTACACAAATCGTGATGTTTGTAAACAAAAGAAATAATGCTTTTTTTCATACAAAAATAGTATTGAACTTATTATTAACTAAGCAGAGCCTAAGGGGTCTCAGTGCAAAAGTGGTTAACTTTGGGATAAATTTATGATTGGGCCTATATATAAAAATCCTCAATCTAGTTATCCATCTTGCATGCTTTCGACTTGCGCTTGTACGTCACGTCTTTTTCCAATTAAGGACACAGAGATCAAGACAAGATGCTCTTCAAGGAATTTTCTGATTACAGACGTATCCATTAACTCTATCACTAATTATAGTATTGATGATTCCCTCGTACCTGCGACGAGTTTGTGGTGATGTCGTTGAGGACGTCGGTGAAGCAGAAACGCCTGATACGGAGCAATGGGTTTGGGGTTGGTGGCCGCGGTGGAGAGTATAGGAGAAGGTGGAGAGATGGAGGAAAGGGATGACGGGAATGGGAGGAGGAGACACGACAGGGGAGGTCTTGGATGGGGAATTTAAGATCATACCATCCATGATTGCTCTTTTTGCATTTACATATCCTTCAATGTGAGAGAATGTTTAGTTTTATAACTTAATTTATACCCTTCTACGTGAAAGATCCCGTTGATGATGATGGGAACGAAGAAGAGTACCTTCTTGACGACGGAGTCCTTGAAGCTGGATTCGAGCGATCCTCTTCCCGTCGAATCGCTTTCGCCATCCCAACGCACTTGAAGAGAAGAATGGCAATGGTATGTGTTTGGGAATGTGGTTCTTCTTCCTTAAGTAGAGAAGAGGTTAGAACGACTAGACTAAGTCCTAAGTCAAAGAGGACTCCTTTGTGTTATGTATTTGCAATCGTTTCCATTATGTCAAATAGAGTCCGAGTCCTATCAAATAGATTCGTTTAGTGATGTGTCAATAATTAGGGAAATTATTTCTATTTTGTCAATCGCACAATCACTTTTTATGACCTAACGGATAAGGGCGTCAGACTTCTAAGGCGAATGTGGGTTCGAGTCCTCGGAGCGTCAATCTTTTTTTTCATTTAACTGCTGATTAAAATGTATAAAATTGCCATACCCTAGGAAATGATGAGAAAATTCTAAATAAACATTGATTATTATATATATTTGCATAAATTTTAATCTTTTTTCATTTAACTGCTGATTAAAATGTATAAAACTGGCATACCTAGGAAATGATGAGAAAATTCTAAATAAACCTTGATTATTATATATTGCATAAATTTTCCTTAAAAAATAAATTTATTCAATTCAGTTATAATTCATATGAATGTGCCGAAAGTGCTATAAAATGTATAAAATACACCAACTAAAAAGTCTGAGAAAAAAACAAAGTAAACATTAAAATTTGATAAAACATTGAATAAAATTGATCTAAAATACCGGATAATTTTGAGTACTTATCACTATATCTTAGGTTGTTATAAATTCTTCTAATTTTGTTCTTCCAATAGATCTGATCACTCACTTATGATCAGATACATTACATAAATCACGTATGGAATTCGATTTCTCTTTGTCACCGGCATTTGAGAACCCACTCACTTCATATATTTATCTAACTGAATACTAATTGACTGTTGTTGAGATTTTCTAATTTAAATCCATCTGGAATGGTAAATTACTGGAATTCGAATGTTATATTAACGTGCTAAAAGACGGTGTTGAACAATATCTAATTATGAATGAACCATAGAATATCAGATTAATTAAACTATATTTCTTCAATTTGCTATTCAATTCAAGCGATCTGAAGCAATTTATTACATGAATGAGAGTATTTCTTTTGAGCATGTTGAACTATACTGATATAGTTGCATGTCCCATCTGTGACGACCATGATTTCAACGTGAAAGTGATGCATGGATGCTGCTCAGTATTTATAATTGATGCAATTTTTATGATCAATGATGACGTCGGCGAAGCAGAAACACCGAATACGAGAGGCAATGGGTTTTGATGCGGCGGCGACGGAGAGGACAGGGGACCGTGGAGAAACGGAGGCAAAGGACTACGATGGGAAATTGATGACTATACCATATACCCTCCTACGTGAAAGAACCCGTTGATGATGATGGGAACGAAGAAGAGTACCTTCTTGACGATGGATTCCTTGAAGCCGGATTCGAGCGCCGATCCACTGTGATCGCTTTTGCCGTTGATGATGATGCTGGAACGATGAAGAGTACCTTCTTGACGACGGATTCCTTGAACCTGTTGATGATGATGAGAACCGAGAGAGAGTTTGTAATGGCTTCTTCTTTAAGTAAAGAAGAAATTAGGACTGGGAGGTACGCAGAGTCCTATGTTAAATAGGATTGGATAACGCGTCTGTCTTCTGATCTGCCGATTATGGATTCGAGTCCTTGCGGGTGTTAAACCTTTTTTTTATCATTTATCAGCTTATTAAAATGTATAAAATAGTTATACCTAGAAAATAATGAGATAAATCTAAATAAACCTTGAATATTATATATATTTGTATAAAATTTTCTTAAAAAATTAGATTTCTTCAATAAAGTTATAATTCATATACATGTGTCAACGGTGGTATAAACTGTATAAAACGTACGGACTAAAAAGTTTGAGATAAAAAAACTAAATAAACATTAAAATTTGATAAAACATTGAATAGAATTGATGTAAAACAAAGGATTATTTTGAGTATTTATTACTATAACTTACGATGTTATACATATACCAACGAATATTATTCGTTGTTATATCTTTTGTTCTTCTAATTAGCAGTAAATGTCATATCAATTTTAAAGATCCATATAACAAAATTTTTTACGTTGACATGTTCATTAACATGTGTATTAATCGTTGCTAAATTTGACAACACTTTAATGAACAGGGCAAGGAATAAGTGTTATGATCTGTTGCGGTGATTATAACGATGAATACAATAGATTTTACAACAATTTAACTAACAATTTTACAACAAAGCAGAAAATATATCAGATAAAATAGTTAAAGAAAATGGTCCAATTTTTTTTAAAAATTCAGGAGTTATCTTTGTAGCCTTCATAAACATAAAGCAACCAATGATCTATTGATAATCCAACTGTAGCTCAGAGAAAAAGGACCTTTTTTAACTAATAGGAATTTAATTAACAGTTACACAACAAAATAAAAATTATATCTAGCATATACAACACTAGAAAAAATGGTTAAATTTTTCAAAAAAGAAATCAAGAGTTATTTTCATAGCCTTCATCATCACAGGTTTAAAATAATATAATCAATTAACCACCACGCGATAAGAAAAAGGGATTTATCTTCCAGCAATAAAACGGAAACAACGTATTATACTCGACCTATAAATAGGACACCTAATTATAAATTCGTTTACATATTAGTTCCCACAAATCTAAGTTTATTTCTAATAACAATCTATTTTTTATGTTGTTCTTAGAAGATTAAATTACTGCATTTTAAGAAGAATAATGGAAGAAATTTACGAAGTTCCATATTCCAGAATAAAGAACAAAAGGGCATAGCCGATTGCACCATTGCATGATAAGAAGAATAATGGAAGATATTTGCAAAGTTTAATGTCAGTATGAAGAACACAAGGATACATTATCCACATCATCCAAAGAGAGAACATATAAATATAGTGTGTTAAAATTCTGACAAAACAAATGTAAAGAAATAGAAAGCTCAAAAACATACCAAAATATCTACAATTTCACACCGTGTCAGGTGGATGACCTCTTTAATACAAAGACGACTCCATCCACACCAATGTTTTCAAATCCAACCGAACATTGAGCCAGAAACCTTATCGAAATGGTCGAATCATTTTGATCCATGTAATCAAATCAGTTCAGTCGAACGATGACGTCATCATTATTTAAAGTCGGATTAAGCTGGATAGGTGAGAAAAAATAGGTTGAACCAGCCAATCAAATTTAAATGAAATAGTATATATTTATTATACACTTAAATATACTTGAAATAGAAATAAAATACATAGACAATGTATATATTTCACACTATACATAAAATATTTTTTCGTATGCACCATCAAATGTCATACATATCAATATATATATATATAATTTGGATTAGATGTTTTATAATATAGTAGTAGTTTAATTATATTTAAAAGATATTACATGTAAAATGTTGTGTTAGAATAGTTGGTTAGAAGTTCGAAATAGTATTTCAATTATTTTAAAATAAATTAAAAATTAAATGCAGTTCAACTTCGATTGAACCTAGTTAAATTGTGTCAAAATAGTAGGTTGAATTGACATGAATCGGTTAATCAAACGGTCTAGGCTTGATTAATCGGACCGATCTAGGTTCGATTCACCAGCAAAAAAGCAAAGTTGATCATTCTCCCAAAAAGCCAGAAGTTGATCATTTCCATTGCTAGCATTATTTTAAAATAAACTAAAAATTAAATACGATTCAACTTTGATTGAACCTAGTTAAATTGGGTTAAAAGTAGTAGGTTGAACGGTTGACTAAAATTTGAATATTCAATCTAAATTGACATGAACTGATTAAATGTACCTGCCCAAGCTCAATTCACCGGTCGGACCGATCGGTCCAGTCCGATTTTGAAAACAATGACCCACACCAACAAATCCAAAGAAACATAAACACATTTCCTAAAAGTAATAAAAATACAATAAAAATCTAGTAAAAATTCATGCATGGTTAGATTTATCAATAAATAAGCGGTAGATCATTATCCCAAGAAACAATCGCAAGAAACAAAGTCGATCACTCTCCCTAAAGGCCATAAGAAATAAACAAAGATGTTGCATGACATCAGGAAGAAGATTCGCGTGGGAAACACAAGTAACAAAAAAATGAAAGATATGCAGAGGGCATGACGTGGAATCATGGGGCTACAAAACTAATTAGGGATGAAAACGGATCGGATTCGGATCGGATATGCCTATTTCCATATCCGTATTCGCTTCATCTCTATCGAATATGAATACGGATACGGATATGATTCGAATATGCATTATGAAAATCATATCTGTAAAAATACGGATACGAATCCGAATCGGATATTTATCGAATCTGAATACGGATCGAATAAAGAGCGGATCTGAATACGGATCGAATAAAGAACTAATCCATATATGAATCGAATAAAGAGTGAAATCTCAATATGGATCCAATAAACATGGAATCCGAATACGGATTGAATAAAAACCACATACGAATATGAATAGATTTTTTTATCAAAGTTCATAATGATTTTACAAATAACAATGAAATATAAATAAGTTGCATCATGACAAAAGGGAGTGCCGAGATGACATGTATTCTTGATCGAAAGCAAAAAGGAAATAGGATATCATAAATTTTGTCGGCGCTCATACTCAAAGAAATAGAAATTTATTAATATCGTTAATATATTGTATTATATAATGTATAATACTAATATAGGAGCATAAGGTTGTAGCTTATATTATATTAACTAATATATAAAATAATATTAAATATTGTATTCGGATATCCGGATCCGAATCCGGATATTCAAGCCATTACCATATCTGTATCAGTATTCGGAAAATTTTAACAACCTATACCCATATCCGATCCGTATTCGATTAATATTCGGATACGGATATCCATATCTGGTAATTTTTCGAATACGGTAAGTGAATATTCGAATATATCCATATCTGTTTTCATCCCTACAAAACTAATACATAAAACAATACATCCTTCTCTAAGCTAAGCATGAGCCATGTGCCACGTGTCGACTTATGAAGAAGTGTGTGTTCAGAGGAGAAGAAGGGTACATAGTTTTAGTTATTAGTATAGATAAGATTGTGTCATCATTTCTATAGATGAAATATCAAGTTATTTCCCATCTACAACCCTCAAGACACACTCTCCACCACTCTTATATGAAATCAACGTCGGTTGTAACACGTGATAGAGAGCAAGTGATCAAAAATGACCATACCAAAAATTAATATGAAAAATACATTTCAAAACGGTTAGTTATTTATTTTACTTGAGCAAAGTCTCAATATCGAACTTAGGGAGGTAATACTAGAGTTCGGAGTCAATTTTCAAACAACTCAAATCATTAGGTTTTCAAAAAAAAATCCAATTTTTATGGATTTTAATCTTGTAGATTCTTTATAGATTTTTAATAAAAGAGACGTAATTAATCAAAACAAAATGATGTATGGGTTTTCCAAATATTTTATACAAGAAATCGATGTTATGCAATTCGCGAGAATAAATAAATAGATGCAATTTTTATGAATTTTAAATGATGAATGCGAGAGGAAATGCAAACCGGTCAGGCTAAGAAACCAAATGAGCAAGTAAATTTTAATCCTCGATCCCACTTTAATTTCAGAGATAATTGTTCAATTAATGTCAAATTAATCTCAAAATAGTAACCACGGCCTCTCAATTTTTTTATATGCAATAAAGATAAATGATAGGGTATAAATGTGCTTACGAATGACAAATAAATCCTCAAATAGATTACGTTAAAAATGTCTCAGAATGAATAATTAATTTATTCAATGTGAAAGATAATTAAGCTTTAAAATGACATAAAGTTCGCCTAAATATGATAAGCAATGCTCAAGATACCCTCAAACTAAGTTCAGAGGCATATATATAATTAAAATAACTAAAATTGTTCTCAAAATAGATCTTCAGGGGCTTACTTACAATTCGATAAATCTAAAGGGGCTTATGATGTAATTCGATAAATCGCACGAAAAAGAAGGTTAACTCAGGGAGGTCACGGATAGGGCGGAGCATTAGACCGGACCGGTCCGAACCCGACTCTGACCCGACCCGCAAAAGCTCGAGCCGGCCCGAACCCGATGTACAAGTGGGCCGGGTCCGGGTCTTCATTTTTGAAAAATATTATGCTCGAGTCGGGTCGGGCCGGACCCGAAGTACAAATAGGCCGGGCCTGGGCCCTCATATTTCAAAAAATCATATTAGAAATAAATTAGGGGACAGGGATTTATAGTCAAAATACATCCAATATTTCCTTCATCCATCAATAGTAATATTATATAGTAATAATACATCCAATATTCTTGTGTTATGGATGAATTATATCCATAAAAATAAATTGGAATCAAAGTGCAACTTCATGGAATCAAAATAAGTGCGGGTTGAGCTCGACCCGACCCGAACCCGAACCCGAGCCCAATCTCGTGGGCTTTGGGTCGGGCCCGGGTCCTCAGTTTGCTGAAAAAAGCGGGCCTTAACCCGGCCCAAGGCTCACGGAAAATTCATGGGCTCGGGTCGGGCTTTCTCGGGTTGAGCCGGGTCGAGCCCAATACTCCACCCTAGTCACGGAGATGGGGTGTTTTGTCGATGTCGTCGGGGATGGTTGCGTGCGAACGGAGATACGATGATGAAGAAGAAGATGGTGTAGCAGAGGGATTACAAGGAAATCTAAAGAGAAAAATGGAGAAGAAAAAGAAGGGTACCTGGTGAGGTTTGAAGTCGCATGAGATGGAAGAGGAAGCCTTGCATCCAGGTTGTTGCCTCAGTGCCACCGACGAACGTGAAGCATTGGCTGGTGCATCGGGGTGTTGAGCAGCAACAACGAGGTCGGAGATCGACCGTGGATGACGCTAGTCAGGGGGTCTTCACTGCGGACCCTCGGTCGTGCAGTCACGGTATCCAAGAAGCATGCTCTCCTCTCTTGCTTAGGAACGATGGCAGATGATTTGCTCCGATGTTGGAGTTGATCTTAAATAGGAGAGAGAGAGAGAGAGAGAGAGAGACCCGGGAAAGAGATAAGAGTTGTCAGGAAGAAGAGTTCTAATGATTGGGGAAGGAGTTACTTTGGCAATCGGAAGAGGAAGAGAATAATGGGTAGTTAGAGACGTAAGAGGACTCCGGATAAGTTGGAGATGATAGTTAAAGATCGTATAACTCTAAGAAAGGATAGTAACGATTTTGGTACACCTATTTCTTTTAGAGATTTTACGTAAAAACACTTATAAAATTGAGATTTTACACCATTGCCCTCGAAAAAATTGTATTAAAAATAATATCTTACTAATTTTTTTGTTTTATACGAATGTCCTTCAGATAATGAATCGTTAAGTGACACATCATATCTAACGTTTTTTAAATATAAAATTGTATTTTTATTTACTTATACTCTCTCTTAACCATTTATTCTGTAAATACTTTATTCTCAACCTACATTCTGCTAGAGCTTCATGCAATTATTGCAAGCTCATCTTTAAATGCCTTCTTTACTCCTCCAAGTTAATGTGCCTTCTTTGAGGTGAAAAGTTTTAATACGTGTTCTCGTTGCATCTTTATTTTTTCATTGAATTAATTGAATGCCAACTATATGCTTACTAAAGTATAAATACAAATAATTTTATAAACAAAAAAGATTCAAAATCTAAGGTATAAGGGGCCATATTATGAAATACTTTATATGTATGGATGCGAACAAAAATAATGCACATGTATATGTTCCTCTACCATATTCATATCTATTTTATATAGATTTCGATATTTGTATGCCTATCCAATTTAAAATTGATATTTTTCTGTATATCCATCATTATATAAGTACATTTAATTAATGTATTTATATCATGTATAAATCATCCAATACAAATATATTTAAGCTAATCTATAAAATATGTTTTATATTACTCTTTTCTGATTTGTAAGTTATTTTATTCGAATTATTTTTAAGGATATTGTAACATAACGTTCATATTCGTCAAGATATCTATCCGCATTTATATTCACATTTTAAATAGGATCAAAATATAATTATTACTTATATTTGTATCTATTCATTTGAAACTAGGGATGCAAGCGTATATGAATATATCTATATATATATTATGCCACTATATCTGCTTATACATATTTTGACATCAGCATTCGTGTCCATTTTAAAATGGATACAATTATGAATATCACATTGATATTCGCACGCACACACAGACACACACACACACACACACACATATATATATATATATATATATATATTCATATATAAATATAGTTGTAAATTTATTGTTAACCATATATAACATGATTTTGTACATCCTTTCATTGTATTTGGTATAATTTTAATGATATCCATATATTTTTATATTTATATCATGTGTATTACATTCAATACATCTTCAGTTAAGCTAATGTATGGAGTATTTCTAATCTTACTCGTATGCGAAGTATACATTTTATACTTGTTCTACTTTTTACGAATATGGTAGTATAATTTTAATATCCATCAATATCAATATCTACATCTATATATATATATATATGTATTTAAAAATGAATAAGGATGTGGTAACATCAATATCTGTATCCGTCTATTTACATTCCCATCTAGAATCCTTTGGTGTCGTACTTATTGAGTGCAATTACACTCTATATAATAAAATTTGATTATTATTTTGAAAAACTAAGGTTGCCCCCGTACCATTTTTCCACAAAATTTTTTTGTAAAATATCACCATGTATATTCATCTATATATCCTTTCAATATGACATTCGAATTTCGTTAGAAACAGAGACTCATATGCCCTCGTCTAGAATATGCAATTTTTGTTGGACATGTGAGCCCACGGCGAGCCATTATACAATAAATGTTATTGCGAATATCATTCCCCTGATCTGAAATGAAGAATAAATAATTTGCATAATAGGTCCCTCTGTACAATTATGGTTATGTACCATGGCTATCTTAATGATCATACAGCTGTTGACTCAATAATTGAATCATAGAGGCTGGTGCTTGGATGAATATCTAAAGGGTTAAATTGAGGACTCATCAAGCACTGTCAAATGATTGTTAAGATGTGATCTCCAGCCTGAGTAGGAGATGGCAATCCTTTCTCACATAGGCTGATATCTGACCGACCTCTTGATGCAGGTCCTCTGCATAGGAATAGAGATTCGGAGGTGTCAGATTAGTTACGTCAATGGGTTGACTTAATGAGATCGAGATAACCTAAGTCCTATGTTGAATGCTGTCACAGCATAGGCACGTATCCTCTGATCGGAGACAGATGTATTGCTATATGTCTGAGTATGTACATTTGACAGACCAATAGGTTGATGACCTAACCAAGGTCTATACACCGGCGCGTTGGTGTGCATATAAGGGCATATGAGTAATACGATCTCTCAAAGGGATCATACAGGTTCACTACTGAACCGGAAGACATGAGCTCACTCGTGAGATATTGGGAAGAATCAAATTCCGTGCACGGTCGTCTCGCTTTGGAAGCTTGACTGAATTTGTAGGTTTGATATATACTTTTGGAAAGTATATGATCAAGACCTAGGTATGATATATGCTTTTGGAAAGTATATGATCGATACCAAGTCCCAATGATCAAATGAGAAACTTAGTGATCAAACCCTGAAGAAGACAGTGTAAAATTGATCTTGATCTTCGGGTTGACCATGGGTCTTCCAGTATGCAGGATGTACAGGTATTGGGAATATCTGAGGGTGATGTGATCATAAACGATTGTATATCCATGACGCTTCCATTCCGAGGGAGTGATGAAACAGGTCTGGATTTTAGTGACTACCTTCAGTAGAGAAGCAATCCGATCTTAGTCCAAGTGTTGGACATTGGTCTGAATGAGATTCAGATTCAATGAAGATTAGATTTGCGGTCTTGATTTAATCAAGCATCTGTGGAAGATCCGTAAGATCTGGATTTGAGATGAGATCTCAACATCCAAGTTACTATACGTGGAATAATACAATCGCCCTGTCCTTATCTCCAAGTATCTGCGGAGAAAGCACATTATTCTTGAAGGGGTTCAAGAATAATTCATTTGATGAAATGTATATCCAAGCAAGAAGGACTTGATGATTAAATGAGATTTAATTATCAAGCATAATATGAATATGATTCATATTGTGAGAATTATTATCCAAGATAATTAAATGGGATTTAATTATCATGGATTAGAGAATGTGGATAATACTATCCATGATATATGTGTATTATAAATATGATTTATAATACATATATATTGAAGAGAGAAAATTTATGTAAATAGCATTTGTTAATTAATAGTGTGGATTGGATTCACATTAATTAATTAATTGGAAATGTAATTTACAAATTAGTTTGGGTTGTGAATGTGATTCACATATTTTCAATGGCATGATTGAAATATTCACAAATTAATTTGGAATTAATTTGATGGATATATTTGTAATAATTGTTATTACAAATTATTGAGAGATAATGTGACATAATAAAAGGAGATAAAAGCCACCTATTTTTGAGGTGGCGTCACCCATGAAAAAGTCATGGGTGACGCCCCTTGTTTTTAGGAGTCAATTTTATCTCCATTTTTTATGATGATTAATATTTTAACTAATTTATTTATGTTAAATTAAAAATGTATTGATAATGTTGCAACATATATATTTAATTTAAATATAAATAAATGTTGTTGGTTTTAACCAACAACAATCATAGCCATTGATTTAACATAGACCAAGCATGACCGTTGGATCTATGTATCCCATGGATTGAGATCCATTGGATCCCAAACTAGTATAAAAGGAGGGCTAGTCTAGACTTCCAAAGCACAATATCTAAGAGTTATACAAGGTGTTGAACAGAGAAATCAAACGGTCGTATTGATCCACAAGGCGGATCAACAATCGATGCGGTGACCGCTCGAAAATCCGAACTTCGAACAACAATTAACCCACGACAATCAAGTAAAGCAGTGAAAGTGTGTGGAGTTAAAATTATTATAACTCTACAACAAGATGTGTATAGGTGCAAGTATGTGTAGAGGTCGAACACAGGGAGCAAGCAGGATAGAACGTGGCAAAATGCACAAGTGTGTGAATGTGATCAAGTGTCTACTATGCTATTTTTTTGTGGGTTTTTAATTTTATATTTTTTTATTTAATTTTTAATTTTATAATTTTTGTATTTTGATTTTTAATTTACTGATTTTATATTTTCTTTTTATATTTTATATTTTTTATACTTTCTTTTTCAATATTGGAATAGACAAACTATATAAGAAAAGAGATGATAAACTATTTATAAAAATAAGGGAAAAAGCTCAAAAAATAGGAAATGAAATGTTTTTGGTATTTTTATACTTTTCTACTGTTTTGTGATTTTTGGGAAATTTCCAGAATGTTTTTGGTATTTTTAAAAGGGAAAATAAAGAAAACAGTGAATAAAATTCAAGGCTGAAACCTAAATGGAGAAATAAAATAGAAAACAGTAGCAAAAGTTCTCCAAATTAATTTTCACTTAAAGATAATCAAATCAAGAAAATTCAGAGATAAAGTTTGTATTTTTTAGAATTTTTATGGTTTTTTAATATTTTTGGAAGCTATTTAGAGTTTTAATATTTTTAGGAGTTTTGCTTTTATAATTTTTAGTGAATTTTGGAGTGAAGTTAGAACACAGTAAAAGAAACAAAATATATTTTTTAGGATTTTTCTGGAGTGTTTTTATATTTTTATGGATTTTATAATGCAAACAGTGCTGAAAATGGATGTTTTTGATTTTTAATAAATATTAAAATGCAATAATTATAGTAAATAAAAATATGTCGTTAATCTACTATGCAACAGAGACTTAAATTGATTTTTGTAGATTTTTTTGGGGTTTAATAGACGCATGCAAAAAATGCTAGCAACATAAGGAGAATGCACACTTGCGGGGGCGTTTTTGTAATTATCAAGAAATGCAGGGGCCTCTACGCAAATATTTCAAAAAGATTATAACTAAAGAAAATACTTGTTGGACTAATAGTAAATACCAAGAACCGTAAGGGTGCCCTTGCAAAAGCGCCAGGCCCACGTGCGTCACACGCACACCTGGCAAGGGCACCTATGCAATTATCCAAAAAGGGCAGGGTCTATACGCAAAATGATCACAAAATATAAAACTGAACAAAGTATTTGTTGGACTGAATATTAAAGACAAGAACTACGAGGTTATCCACGCAAAATCCCCAAGGGGCACGTGCGTGAGCACGCGCTCCTGGGGAGGGCGGTTTTGCAATTAACTAAAATCGCGAGGACCTGATATAAAAATATTACAAAATTTTCGAACGGCAGAGGAATGTTTATGTGTGTGATAGTAATTACAAAAAGGACTGGGGTGTGATTCACAAATTACCCAGGGCTGGGCGCTGATGAACGGTCGATGCTGCGCCACTAATACACGTGTCGCGCGCACGGGAGGCGATACCCCTTGGGTTATAACAGCCAGGATTAGATCCTGGCCCGCGATCTGACGGTTGGAGGGGGCGCGAGATCTAACATCAGCTGTGCACCTGGACGGATGGCCTCAATCGGACGGCCGCGACGCCGTCTGGAAGAACAGGGGGGGCTCTCGCCGGAGCGAGCTTCCCCCCCGAAGAACGCCGCGTCCGTCAGCCGCCGGGACTTCAAAAAGGGTTGGGGAGCTCCCTTGGGAAACTTGCTGGAGTTCAGCGGCCTCAAAATGGCGTGATTAGCGCCGGTAAGCCGCCGCGTCGAGGGAGGATGGGAGGTGCTCCACACTTCAGCAAAAACGCGACCCCAGTAGGGATCTCTTTGCCCCTGGACCTGCAAGCAAAGATCACAACAGCAGAAGGTGGTCCCAGTGGCAAACACAGGTGGAGGGGTGGTGTGCGTGGAATGGCGCTCGCCGAGCAAAGCTCCGGCGAGGGGTAGATGGCGGCGAGTGGATCATGATATAGAAAAATGAGGAGATGTAATTAATCCTAACACCAGATCTACTCTACAACATGAAAAAGATGGGAAAAAACAAAAGGGAACCACCTCTATTGGTTGGAAAACCAAGAGGAAGAACCTCACGACTGTTGGTCGGAGATGGGGGCGTGGAGCCGCTCCTCGCCCTTGGCTGAGCCCCGCGCGCGAGCTGGAGGAGGTCTGTCACCCCTCCGGTCCTGAACACCGCGAGAAGAGGCCAAAACCAGGGTCAAAAGAGGGTTCAAAAGGGAATGGAAGGGTTTGGTGGCTTTTTGAATAGATGGCCGTGGTGGCTCAAAGATCCACGCGTAGCCATCGATTCAGCGACGCGAAGAACGAGGACACCCCTGGGCGTGTATGAGGGCTGCATAAGGATCAAAAGTCGTGAAGGCTCTATCTCCAAAAGGTGAAAGGTGTGTCCTCGAAAAAAGGTTGAAATCCAAGAAAACTCATGTTCTGACACAGCCCAGACTTGGGGCAGAGAGTTGACCTGCGATCAACTGCTGCTGCCTCCTGGTTAGTCTACGTGGACCAACCAGAAAAAGGTCTGAGGAAAAAGATTGGAAAATTGATTAAAAATAGATAGTAATTTTATTAATTTTTAATTATAAAATGGAAAATGTTTATTTTTTATAAATAATTTTATTATGATTTTTAATTATTTTTATGAGGTTTATTTTTACAAGTTACCTATTATGCCCTTTATAGGTATAATATTTATATACTTTATTACTTTATTTTTATCTTGTGTATTTTAATTTTATTATTTTTGTTTCTTATTTATAAAATTATAAAATACTTTTATACATTTAATTATATTTTTATTTTATTTTTCTGATGTGTTTTGTATATTTAATAAAATATAAATAGGTATTGTATAGGTAAGGGTATAGGTAGTATACCTATGTCTTACATATGTAAGTATTTTATTTTGAGTTTTATTTAGGTTTTTATTCCAATTTTAATGTACATAATTATTGTAAGTAATATTTGCAAAATTATAAAAATATAAAAATAAAGAAATAATGAATAAATAATAAACTGAATATTTTATTCAGTACAGCTATACAAGGTGGATCCAAAACTCAACTTTCAAACCGTAGCTCTGCCAAATGCGAAACTACCGCCACTAAATAGCTTATTTTATTCTATATACAATTAAAGTGATTTTGATGCATTTGGAGTTTTCATTTGTGAGATACAGGTCTGGGAAATTGGGATTCTGGATTCTTATTCAGACCATAACTTTTTATCTGTATATTATTTTTCAGTGAAATCAATTTTGTATTTTTCTTTATTAAATTATCTACAACTTTCATGTACAAAGTTTCTTTATTTGATGTATAAAAAGCGGACCCAAAAATAGGTCCCAAAATAAATAAAGAATGAATTAATAAATATAGGTATTTGGCCCTTATCTCCCCCTACTTTATTCCTTGTCGACCTATTCATCAAGATGCCTAGGTCTCGAGGTTTCGGGTCATAAAATATTTACAATATTTTATTCTTTTTCTTTTCTTTATTCATAATTTTGGCTTTAAAAACCGCATTTTATACAATATATACAAGACAATGCATGGATGATAAAATGCCTAAATTAAGCCTATTTACACACATTTACTAGGGTTTTTAAGGCCAAAATGATAGAATAAAGATGATGAAACGTAGACTCATCATCCCCCTATACTTGCCTTTGCTAGTCCCTAGCAAACACTTATGCAATAAGTGCAGAAAAGAAAAACAAAGAAAAGAAAAAGAAGAAATGTAGATTAAGTTTAATTATCAAACTTGTCTTCATAAAATCAAAGTTTAGAGCTCAAGTCGGACCTTTGAAATTTTAGTGCGGACGGAACCTTAATGAGAACCAGACTTGAAATCCAACAGCCTTCGAGAATCCCGAAACTCTGCTCAAGTCTCCTCAATAGCCAGGTCAAAAATATTTCAACTCATACGCAAACCCTTACGACTATGAATCTGACTCGTACAGTGTAAGTGATGGTGGCTCTCCTCAACTGAAATAACAAAGAGACTGACTTCTACGATATGACAACCCAATGATTCCCCAATCCAACAACTCATCCCTCAAGGAGCAGGGTATTCCCTTCTAAGTTCAAGTGGCAACCAACTCAAGAGGATAGAGTGAAGAGAAGAATGGACGGTAGCCAGTGTAGCTACCTATCCTAGGATGCAAGACCAGTGTAGTAAAGTCATCCAGCTGCAGGCTCACATAATCTGACTTTGAAGCTCAAGCTTGCTTATTTGACTTTACAACATATGTACACTCCGGCATGCATTTTTATTTATACAGGCCTGTCCACTTTTTTGGAGTTTTTTTTTGCTTTTTTTTGAAATACTATATACAGCAGCATTTACATAGGGAGTTTTTCCTCTTGAGCCAGTAGACTATCCCTCTTTTGAAGCTTTATTGCAACCCACGGTCTCCTATCCTCGAAACTCATCATTACTGGACGGGTTGGGGTGCACTTCCGTCCCTAGAGGAGGACAAGTGTTTCCACCTGTGTACGTCTCATACCGGCAAATCCAACCTCCTCACCACTCCAACTGAGTTGAGCCATGTGAAAGGTGCAAGGGTCCAAGTTAGGTCATTATCAACAAGAGTCGTGCGTGTGCTCCGAAATACTCTACTTAGGCAGTCAAGAATTCATTGAACCAAGTCCCGTGATCCTCAAAGAATTAAGTCAACTAGACCTGAAGTACCTCAATTCTAAACCCCATAAGGTTCCTGTTATTAGGTAGATTTTATGGTCCAATCAAGCTCCAATCTCCGGATTTTATTTAGACTTGTTTAACCATCAAACTCAATCCGAAAAATGCTCATGCTATGCAAATGATATGCAGAAAATATTTTTGTGATGTAATTTTCAAAGATTTTGAACTTTTTATGGATTTTTGAAAAGATGATGATGATGATGCATATGCAATTTTTTGTATTTGTTTTTTTTCAAAAAGATTTTTCAAATGTTTTTGGATTTTAATTTTGCAAATGTTTTTGGGATTTTTGAAAACAAAAAGATTTGGCTAAAAGTTAGGTTAAAATATGTACACGGGAGTGCTTCTTATATTTATAAGAAGTGGATTTTAAGAATTTACAGGGTAAGTGATCACTTTTATACATGTGTATAACTAGTGGATTTTGGTGAGATGTAAGTATTCCTCAAACTTATTTAACACAAGCTTTTTCACACAATTTTTGAAAACTATAGTCCAAAATAATTTTTACAAACATTTTACAAACATGTACACACATTTGAAAATCATTTTGCAAAGGTTTTTCAAAACAGTATATATAGATTTTTCAAATATTTTTGCAACCATTTTTCAAACCATTTGCAAATCATTTTTCAAACATTTTATTTCACACAAAGAAAAGAAATTTTACAAACAAACTGTTTTTACAAAGGTTGAAAACATGTAACAAAACATTTTCCAAATAGTTTTCAAAAGATTTTTCACAAAGATTTTCAAGCTATTTTTCAAACATTTTGCAAAAAAATATTTTCACCTGATTTATTAATCAGTAAGTATGAAAAGAATTTGAGGAATAAAACATCTTTTTATTAAGTGTTTTTAATGAATTTTAATTGTATAAATAGCCATAGTTATTAGAAGATACGAAAGTACGAGTTATGGCTAAAGTATATACGTAGTATATACGACCCCCCTATACTTAGCTTGAGCTATGTCCTCATAGATCAGAGAAAAGAGAAGACATAACTCGTACTGAGTATAGGAAAATCTAAAGAAGAAATGAATGAATCAATGAGAAGTTGACCGTCCCCCCATACTTAGGATCAAATAATCCTAAGTATAGCAGACTGTACACAAAGAAGGGAGGGTCAAGGGTGGGAATGAACAGATCGTACTCGGGTTATCTCCCCCTATACTTAGGGTAAGATATCCCTAAGTATAGACAAGAAGAGGAGACAATGGAGAGGATCAAAGAATAGAATCAATTCGGGGTGCACACCCCCTATACTTAGGACAAAGTACGTCCTAAGTATAGAAAACTGTCTACAAGGGGGCGACACCTTTCTGATAGATACAGAAGAAAGAAGAGGAAAAGAAGAAAAGAAGAAAAGAAGAAACGAGATGGAAGAAGAGATCAGAGGATATACACATCACTCCCCCTATACTTAGGGTAAAAGAAGCCCTAAGTATGGGCAACAACAAGAGTAATGAAACGGAACGGCGAATGAATACTCGGCTCGTCCACCCCCCTATACTTATGACAAAGTACGTCCTAAGCAAGTCAAACACGAGGATGGGTGGATGAGCAAAACGTGAGAGAGGCTGAGATGAACAAAAGTGAATATACAATAGAGATGGATGTACATAGGATCAAGAAGGTCGAAAGCAAACCTTCTTGCGGGACCGCTGAGGAATGGATCTGGTGTGGTGCAGGTCGACATCAGGGTCCACAGTGGACGGAAGCTGATCAGGGTCGACAGAGTGAACATCCTCAGGGGCCCTAGGGTGTGAAGGCACAGACTGGTGAGTGGAAGAAGTACGATTAAGTCCGGCCTTAGGAGTCTCGTTGATGTCAAAGTGAAAAGGGACAAACTCCTCATCATCGGAAGTAGTGTAATCAGAGTCATCCTGCGAGGTCTCGTCCAGCTCAAAACCAAAAGGAGCGAACTCATCAATGGAAGTAGTCGAACTCTGTTCGTCCTCAATAATCTCAACTGGATCATCTTTTTCGTCAAAAGGACCGAATTCCCGAATAAAAGCAATCAAATCAACTTCGGTCCTTGTCTCATCAGTATCTATGTGAACAGGAGCGGACTCATCAGTGAAAGTAGTCGAGTCATGTCCGTCCTGTATAGTCTCTAAATCCGCCCTCCGCTCAATGGTGTCAATCGTGTATAGATCCCGCGGATGTCATCAACACATCGCCAAGTCCCAGA
This sequence comes from Ottelia alismoides, assembly GCA_037367405.1. Classification (NCBI taxonomy): domain Eukaryota; kingdom Viridiplantae; phylum Streptophyta; class Magnoliopsida; order Alismatales; family Hydrocharitaceae; genus Ottelia; species Ottelia alismoides. The sequence continues at coordinate 1,114,165 of JAZKJV010001482.1, forward strand.
AGAAGGAACTCCGAGGTCCATGCTTTCCAAGTCTTCCTCCTTGGAGAGGAATTCTTGGGTATCAGTGGAATCCAATAAGCAGCAAAATTCTCTAATAGTCTCATCAAGGTCATAGTCCTCAGGGTCAACCAGGATAGGTGAAGTCACATCAGATGCAGGTCTCTGGTCGGCAGTGGGTGCGGTGATCAACACTTCGCTCTCGTCAGCAGGATGGAAGCGAATCTCTCCTGATCCATAATCAATAACGACCCTCACAGAGGCGAGGAATGGTCATCCCAGGATGATTGGAGAATGCTCCCCTGAGGAGCTCTCCATGGGCAATACAACGAAATCAACATTGTGGCTCGTGCCCTGAATCGAGATGACGGCGTTTTCAAGGATACCCTTCGGCCTCTTGATAGATCCATCAGCAAACTGAACTATCATCCTGGTCTTCTTGAGAGGCCCTAAGTGAAGAGACTGTACTAGCGAGAAGGGTAGTATGCTAATCGAAGCACCGCCGTCGAGGAGAGTGTGATCACATGTGTGGTCAGAGATGGTGCAGCTAATGAAAGGTGTGGCAGTGTTCCTCTTCCTAGGAATGGAACGGTGCGTGATGGCGTGGGTAGTGGTCATGGTCAGAATATGACGCTCAGATCTGCTCCTCCGCTTTCTCTTCTTGGGAAGAGGAGCAGATAAATTAGTCATGACCTGCTGAAGTGGGGCACGGATAATCTCATGTATGGTGGCCACCACCTCAGGTTCAGTCAACATTTTTTTGAATTTTTGGACCTCCTCCATACAAGGGAGAAAGTCGGAATCATCATCTACACGAGGCGTGCCAAGAGCAGTCTGTACAGCGGCATCCTCGGGGTCAAAGGTGGGACAGGATGTGAAAGGTTGTGTGGTCAAATGGTCTGGCAAGTGGGCACTTTCCTCACAGTCTGAATCAACTAAGGGTCTCCCGAACTCTTTTTGGATTTTTAAATTTTTCTCATTTGTTTGTATTTTGGGCGATTGCAAGCTCCCATGATAATCCTCAAATGAACCCATATCCTCAAAGAATGGAGCGACATTTTGGTTCTTATTTAAACTAGTAAGGTCGGCAATCCTTGAATTCATATGCTCCATCATCTGATTCAAAGTCTCAAGTGTGGATACCATGAAAGGTGACTCCAAAATTTCAGGATTGGGTGTGTCGAATGTGGCCGGTGGGTGTGGACAAAAATCACATTCCAGATCAGGATACTCAAGGAAGAGCGGGTTGTCGAAATGTGATGGTGACAGTGGTGGAAATGATTGGTGAAGGTCAAAGTTCAAATCCTGAAACAATGGGTTGGTCGGATATGTACAAAAATCAGGATCAAAGTCCTCCTGGAAAAAAGGAGGTGGACCGACTGGAGTGAACGAGGGATCCGCAAAGTTCGGATAAAATACGCTCCAGGGGTCCATCTCGAAACAAGAGAAAATGATCGGGAGAACACGATGGTCAAGTCAATAGATGTGTGGAAAAAGGCGCAAATGCGCAGAGATGATCTAGAATGCACACAAAATAATTACAAGCAAAATTGAAACAATCAAACCCTCAATTCACCTACTCAACTCGGTGAAGACCACAAATGCAGTCTTTTTATCTTGTCTGTTTTAGAGTTAGGTGAAAAAGTCAAGAAATTGCACAAACACTTAGGGGTTTAATGGGTTTTGGGCACTAATCCTTAGCGTGTGCGCGAGCAAATAAAAGCGAAGACAATGAGGGGATTACTCGCCCCAAGAGAAGATTTTTCTTTTTAGTCGATTTTAGGGTCGAGTAATGTTAGCAGTCCCAATTTTATTGATTATCACTTTTTTTGGATTTTTAATAAAAGTGCACGATCCTAACGGGGATTCAATTCCTTTAAGCTCCTAGGTTGGCAAAATCAGAGGGAGAGTCGGAAAAGCAATGCAAGCGGCAAACAATGATGAATGCTAAAGCGTAAATACTCACCTTGCCTCCAACACTCTACATGCAAGGATGCTCAGCAGATTTGAAACCTAACTATATGCAAATGCGAGCCGATGAAATCACCCTAAGTTTCAGAAATTGCTATTAACGTGAAGCACCACAAGTCGGTCACTAATCCTCAATCCAAAAAGTCCGGTCTAGACTCACCCCTCCTCTTTTTGACAAATCGAGTTCAGGAGTAGCGCTTGATGGGGTGGGCTCACGACGCGGAGGCTCGAAGATGATGAAACGACTGTTTAAAAATTAGGTACATGCGACTATATTAGGTGTTTGGCCTTAATCTATCGCAAGCAATCCTAAAACTAGGGGCTTAGTCACACAAAATAAGGAAAATAAAACCGGAAAACAAAATAAAAACCGTAAAAATCGCGGTGAGCCCCCAAGTGTACAAACACTTAAATTGGGCCCAAAAGTCCAAGTCCGAATGTACCTGTATCATTACAAATTAAAGTGGTCTCTCTCTCACACTGAAATTACACAATTAAATAATGCACAAAAAATGCTCAAAAATGTGCTTGTCCTCTCAAATCCTCCAAGCTTCCTTTGATGCTAGGTCGGCAAGCTGACGCCGGCTTCACGTGGGTGCGTAGGCGCCTAGGGTAGAGTACCTCCCTCGATCTGTGGTTCCTCGCACAAAGTCAACAAGAGAGGGTGATTAGACAAATAAAACAATTATATAAAATAAATGAGCAAATGAATAAGGGAAGAAAGGCAAATAATCACAAACACAAGCAGAAACCCGAACTATGCGTTGTTGCTCCCCGGCAACGGCGCCATTTGTTGAACAGAGAAAATCAAACGGTCGTATTGATCCATAAGGCGGATCAACAGTCGATGCGGTGACCGCTCGAAAATTCGAACTTCGAACAACAATTAACCCACGACAATCAAGTAAAGCAGTGAAAGTGTGTGGAGTTAAAATTTATTATAACTCTACAACATGATGTGTATAGGTGCAAGTATGTGTAGAGGTCGAACACGGGGAGCAAGCAGGATAAAACGAGGCAAAATGCACAAGTGTGTGAATGTGATCAAGTGTCTACTATGCTATTTTTTTGTGGGTTTTTAATTTTATATTTTTTTATTTAATTTTTAATTTTATAATTTTTGTATTTTGATTTTTAATTTACAGATTTTATATTTTCTTTTTATATTTTATATTTTTTTATACTTTCTTTTTCAATATTGGAATATACAAACTATATAAGAAAAGAGATGATAAACTATTTATAAAAATAAGGGAAAAATCTCAAAAATTAGGAAATGAAATGGTTTTGGTATTTTTATACTTTTCTACTGTTTTGTGATTTTTGGAAAATTTTCAGAATGTTTTTGGTATTTTTAAAAGGGAAAATAAAGAAAACAGTGAATAAAATGCAAGGCTGAAACATAAATGGAGAAATAAAATAGAAAACAGTAGCAAAAGTTCTCCAAATTAATTTTCACTTAAAGATAATCAAATCAAGAAAATTCAGAGACAAAGTTTGTATTTTTTGGAATTTTTATGGATTTTTAATATTTTTTGGAAGCTTTTTAGAGTTTTAATATTTTAGGAGTTTTCTTTTATAATTTTTAGTGAATTTTGGAGTGAAGTTAGAACACACTAAAAGAAACAAAATATATTTTTTGGGATTTTTCTGGAGTGTTTTTATATTTTTTATGGATTTTATAATGCAAACAGTGCTGAAAACGGATATTTTTTATTTTAAATAAATATTAAAATGCAATAATTATAATAAATAAAAATATGCCGTTAATCTACTATGCAACAGAGACTTAAATTTATTTTTGTAGATTTTTTGGGGTTTAATAGATGCATGCAAAAAATGCTAACAACATAAGGAGAATGCACACTTGCGGGGGTGTTTTTGTAATTATCAAGAAATGCAGGGGCCTCTACGCAAATATTTCAAAAAGATTATAACTAAAGAAAATACCTGCTGGACTAATAGTAAATACCAAGAACCGCAAGGGTGCCCTTGCAAAAGCGTCAGGCCCACGTGCGTCCACGCACACCTGGCAAGGGCACCTATGCAATTATCCAAAAAGGGCAGGGTCTATACGTAAAATAATCACAAAATATAAAACTGAACAAAGTATTTGCTGGACTGAATATTAAAGACAAGAACTACGAGGTTATCCACGCAAAATCCCTAGGGGGCACGTGCGTGAGCACGCGCTCCTGGGGAGGGCGGTTTTGCAATTAACTAAAATCGCGAGGACCTGATATAAAAATATTACAAATTTTCAAATGGCAGAGGAATGTTTATGCGTCTGATAGTAATTACAAAAAGGACTGGGGTGTGATTCACAAATTACCCAGGGCTGGGCGCTGATGAACGGTCGATGCTGCGCCACTAATACACGTGTCGCGCGCACGGGAGGCGATACCTTTTGGGTTATAACGGCCAGGATTAGATCCTGGCCCGCGATCTGACGGTTGGAGGGGACGCGAGATCTAACGTCAGCTGTGCGCCTGGACGGATGGCCTCAATCGGACGGCCGCGATGCCGTCTGGAAGAACAGGGGGGCTCTCGCCGGAGCGAGCTTCCCCCGCGAAGAACGCCACGTTCGTCAGCCGCCGGGACTTCAAAAAGGGTTGGGGAGCTCCCTTGGGCAAGCTGCTGGAGTTCGGCGGCCTCAAAATGGCGTGATTAGCGCCGGTAAGCCGTCGCGTCGAGGGAGGATGGGAGGTGCTCCAAGTAGCTTGGACTTCAGCAAAAACGCGACCCCAGTAGGGATCTCTTTGCCCCTGAACCTGCAAGAAAAGATCACAACAGCAGAAGGTGGTCCCAGTGGCAAACACAGGTGGAGGGGGTGGTGTGCGTGGAATGGCGCTCACCGGAGCAAGCTCCGGCGAGGGGGTAGATGGCGGCGAGTGGATCATGATATAGAAAAATGAGGAGATGTAATTAATCCTAACACCAGATCTACTCTACAACATGAAAAAGATGGGAAAAAAACAAAAGGGAACCACCTCAATTGGTTGGAAAACCAAGAGGAAGAACCTCACGGCCGTTGGTCGGAGATGGGGGCGTGGAGCCGCTCCTCGCCCTTGGTTGAGCCCCGCACGCGAGCTGGAGGAGGTCTGTCACCCCTCCGGTCCTGAACACCGCGAGAAGAGGCCAAAACCAGGGTCAAAAGAGGGTTCAAAAGGGAATGGAAGGGTTTGGTGGCTTTTTGAATAGATGGTCGTTGTGGCTCAAAGATCCACGCGTAGCCATCGATTCAGCGACGCGAAGAACGAGGACACCCCTGGGCGTGTATGAGGGTTGCATAAGGATCAAAAGTCGTGAAGGCTCTATCTCCAAAAGGTGAAAGGTGCGTCCTCGAAAAAAGGTTGAAATCCAAGAAAAATCATGTTCTGACACAGCCCAGACCTGGGGTAGAAAGTTGACCTGCGGTCAACTGCTGCTGCCTCCTGGTTGGTCCACGTGGACCAACCAGGAAAAGGTCTGAGGAAAAAGATTGGAAAATTGATTAAAAATAGATAATAATTTTATTAATTTTTAATTATAAAATGAAAAATGTTTATTTTTTATAAATAATTTTATTATGATTTTTAATTATTTTTATGAGGTTTATTTGTACAAGTTACCTATTATGCCCTTTATAGGTATAATATCTATATGCTTTATTACTTTATTTTTATTTTGTGTATTTTAATTTTATTATTTTTGTTTCTTATTTATAAAATTATAAAATACTTTTATACACTTAATTATATTTTTATTTTATTTTTCTGATGTATTTTGTGTATTTAATAAAATATAAATAGGTATTGTATAGGTGAGGGTATAGGTAGTATACCTATGTCTTACATATGTAAGTATTTTATTTTGAGTTTTATTTAGGTTTTTATTCCAATTTTAATGTACATAATTATTGTAAGTAATATTTACAAAATTATAAAAATATAAAAATAAAGAAATAATGAATAAATAATAAATTGAATATTTTATTCAGTACAGCTATACAAGGTGGGTCCAAAACTCAACTTTCAAATTGTAGCTCTGCCAAAAGCGAAACCACCGCCATTAAATAGCTTATTTTCTTCTATATACAATTAAAGGTAATTTTGATGCATTTGGAGTTTTCATTTGTGAGATACAGGTCTGGGAAGTTGGGATTCTGGATTCTTATTCAGACCATAACTTTTTATCTGTGTATTATTTTTTAGTGAAATCAATTTTGTATTTTTCTTTATTAAATTATCTACAACTTTCATGACAAAGTTTCTTTATTTGATGTACAAAAAGTGGACCCAAAAATAGGTCCCAAAATGAATAAAGAATTAATTAATAAATATAGGTATTTGGCCCTTATCTCCCCCTACTTTATTCCTTGTCGACCTATTCATCAAGATGCCTAGGTCTCGGGGTTTCGGGTCATAAAATATTTACAATATTTTATTCTTTTTCTTTTCTTTATTCTATAATTTTGGCTTTAAAAACCACATTTTATACAATATATACAAGACAATGCAGGGATGATAAAATGCCTAAATTAAGCCTATTTACACACATTTACTAGGTTTTTAAGGCCAAAATGATAGAATAAAGATGATGAAACGTAGACTCATCACAAGGTTACATCTCTCTCTCTCTCTTTCTCTCATATTCTCGCCCTCTCTCTTTCTCTCCTCCAAAAGGATGGACGCCCATCTTATGTAGAGAAAGGAGACACCTTCTCGACTTCGCCTTCGACGACTCGAGGATCTCCTTCTTCTTTGGGGTTGCTTGCTCTAAAGGAAGACGACGGATTTCGTGTGACGAGATCAGGGGATCCATTGCTTGGATCTTCATCGAGGATTGCGGGGAGGAACGCGACTCATCATCGCATCCGCAAGTGCATTCTTCGTGGATCGGACTTTGGGATCTCACGATCACAACCACGCTTCAAGAGGTATTCGTTATACTTGTGGTTAGATGAAACGATCCGAGAAGTGTTCTCGTGATCATGTGGTTTCATCTTTAGTTTTAAAAAAAAAAAAATTTCCGCTGCATCTAGCGACTAGTGCGACTAGTTGCTCCGATTGCATACGATGCGATCGACACGCTTCCGTGATGCGCTTAAGGATACTCAATATCCTTCAATTTTAACGGTTTAAACATTGATGTAATCGACCTATTCTATATGGTGGGTATATGGGTTTCTATTTCTGGTGAAATTTGAATGGCATATTAGAAGGATATGTAGATAAATATACATGATGATATTTTTCAAAAAAATAAAAAATGTGGAAAAACAACGTGGGGGTAGCCAACGGGCAGCCCCGTCTAATTGTATTATTTTAGTAATCATATTTTATAGATATATTGATACATGTTGAAATTAATTTTTATTTCAAAAATCAATAAGATCAACCATGCAACATATTGATGGATTTTTTTCCAATACAAAATATATAAAATATAGGTATTATTTTAGACATGGGGGGGGGCTAAGCACCCACCCACCCCCCTGTCTCCGTCACTGGAGGTGTAGGGTTCGATCGAGGAGGAGATAAGGTGGTGATACGACCGTTGGTTGGGTGGAGCAGAGAGACGCAACGTCTGCTATGATTGGAGGAAGGGGATGATTAGCAACAACACTTCGCCCGAAGGATCGTATATTGTATCTCCTGCTACAATAAGACTCTGCAATAACGACTGGAGCCGCTCGATCTTGATCAAGCGATTCTCATGTATTTACACAGTAGAGACCCACAAAAAGTGCAAATCGATTCGAACAGCTCGATCAAGATCGAGCAGCTCCAGCCCCTACTGCAGAGTCTGTTGCAGCAGGGGCTGCAACAAACGATCTTCTCTACAAACGATCAGGTAGGCGTCATGTACAATGCACGTGAAGGGGGCTGAGATGAGAGCGAGCGTGATGGGAACAGTTGGATCAAGCTTGATCCAACAACCCATGTGAAAGGGTGCTAGAGGATAAAAGGACCGCTGACTGGGGTTTGAGGTGGGTTGACCCGGCATCGAGTGGACCAATCATGGGCTGGCATGTGGATCGTTGACAATTGAATATAAGTATACGTAAAATAGATTTAAAATAGAAAATGATGTTAAATGTAAAAATGATCAAAATGAAAAATATAGCCCTAAATACATTCTACAATGTTCATGAATGGCTCAAATGCAGATGGACCCGACTATGCAAGATATGCATTTTTTGGTGATATTATATATAATACCGATTTTTTGTTTTGTATTTTTTATTTGATTTTCTATAGATGAATAATGTATACAAAAATCAAACATGATGTAAAATAATGTAATGGACATAAATGTATTTTTTGGATTTTTATAAGTATAAAAAAGGTTCGAATAAATAAATGATGAGAATTATTTACAAATAAATAAGTCAACATTCTCAAGTCAGAATGTATCTTTTTCTTTACTTTGTTGATTTTTTTAGAATTTTATTTTATGTAATTATTAAAAATATGAAATGAAATAAAGAAATGAAAAATAAAAAAAAGCTGGATATGTACATGAAATATCAAGTCAAATATTAGAAAATATGTACAAAATACAGTTATGTCTCAAAATCAAAATTTCACAAAAGAACTCCGATTCTTTTGAATTTGATCTCGATTTGTAGATAATTAAAAATATACATAAATTTAAAAGTGAATATAGTGAAATTGGACATCGTATGTAAGAGATATACGCTTTTACGACTTTTTGTCTTGTAATTAGGGTTTAGGTTTCTTTCACATATATGCAAATTAGTATTTTTTAAGATTCTTCATTGATTAATGTTAATGATATGTACACAATGGAGTTAGATTAATGTCATTCGGAGTTAGAATGAATTAATTAAAAATAAGTAAAGTTAGGTGAAAATTTACAGATTTATGAACATAGAATGAAATGCTAATTTATACAAATTATTTACAAATATATGAATGTTAATTATAATTAGATATAAATATGTAAATGCACCTAATTAGGATGCAACAAGTTCCATTTCAAGCTAATTAGCATCAAACCTTTGCCTCTCTCTTTTAATTCTCTTCTCCTCTTTCTCCCCACCTTTTAGTTCTCCACTCCCCTACTCCAATTCCCTCCCACCTATTCTCGTACTAACTTCTTCTCTACCTTCCTTTTCTCCGCCTCAAACACCGCCACCACCTCTGTTCACCACCGCAACACCACCAACAACACCTCCTCTCATCATCAACCGTGCTCCGCACCGAACCGTTGTCCGCAATCGATCCGGATTGTCAGTTCACTCTCTAGATCTTGTCCGAAAATCCGAGACTTCGTCGCTCGACTTATTGCGCACAACTGCCTGAAATCGCGAAGGCCCGACTTTGGTGTGAGTAGTTGATATATTTTTGTGTGTATGTGTTTAGGTTCAACCCCTTCCCGATATTATTTGGAAATTCCAATTTCCTATGCGATACATGTTTGTATTCTCATGGAAGACTTTATAACATTGTCAGTTTCGGTTTGGACATCTGGGAGTTTTGGTTTACAATATTAATACCTCCCATGCAATTTGCATCCTTTAACTTCCTATCTTAGTTCGACCTTAAGTGCTTAAGGCAAACATTCAGCGTGTATTGCACCAAATTTCTACTTGTTGGAAGATTTCAGCATTTAAGATTGCATTGAGACACTGATCTTGTTTAATATCCATTGTTTTTTTTAAACATGTTGCAGTGTCACTTAAAAGTATGCATTCGATCACTGTTCTAAAAAAATCCACTGCTTGCATTACATGCTTAGACCTTTTTTTTAACACTGTTCGTTAGCCATTTTTTTCTGTTCGACATTTTGTGCATTGTTTCTATAAATTTTTTTTTCTCACTGCTTTACCTTTAGCAAACACCTCAGATAATAAAATTCCACATATGTTAGAAACAACCGTGTGTTTGTGTGTATAATTTCTCAAAAAAATCTTGTGGCTACATGAGCCACATCCATTCAAAACATTACAGGCCAAGGAAACACCTAAATGGTCAGTGCTTTTGATCAAAAATATAATCGAGATAGAAGCTCCATAGATGTGGTCGATCCAGTGAAGTCTGGCTGCCATTGGCAATAACATCTTGCCATCTCTACCTCAAACACCACCACCACCACCTCTGTTCACTACAACAACCCTAGAACCCTGCCAACAATCAATGTTCGCAATCGATCCGCCTCCTCATCGGCTTACTCATCTTCGCTTGCTAGCCTTTGTTGGAGGCTTCATCATCCAACTTCTCCTGCACACAACTGACTAGAATATAGAAGAGCTGAACTTGGAGTGAGTTGTTTTTCTCTTTTTAACGATTTTGATTCAACCATTCTCCAATATTAGCTGTTATTCCGGTTTCCTTTACGACTTATTTTTTGAATCATCATTGTAGACGTTGTAATCATCATACTGGGCAAGAGACTTTCCTTGCTGATATACATCATTTCATGATATTTATGAAACACATAGCTCACATGTTAGTGACTAGAAATTTTATAATGAAAAAGAAGGAAGATATCCATTAGTTTTTGTGGTATTAACATTTTAGGTTGAGAGAATGATATCAAGAAGAAGTCTTTCATGTATTTAAGAACAGGGAGTTGCAAGACAATCTCAAGAATTATATGAAGACATTCTCAAGAAGAAAGGCAATTGGTGTCATTTTAATCAAGGAAACACAAAGACATGGGGCTGTATCTATACAAAGGAGCACATGTCATATTTGTAAGAAGCTAAAGTCAAGAAAGAATTAGTGCTAAAGACCGTGTTACACTTCAACTTTTACATGGGGACTATTCCAAAGTAGCCTAAACTCAAAGCATACTTATAACACTTTGACTTATTACAGACAACTATCTTAATCCCACATATATTTTTTCTATTCATTAATTTCAGTCGATTGATGGATTTTTCCAATATTTGAATGTTACAAAATCTTTTGACTAGTTTTTGCACAAATTTTTATCAGGAAAGTTCATTCAATTGTTTTGTATTTCAGTTAATCAACTTTGATTCTTTAGTCAGCTAAGTTTGTTAGCTAGTAGAGGTACTTACAGGACTCAGTTTTGGGCCGACTCCTTTTATGGTTAGTTGACCAACTTTTCTATCTCCGATGACTATTTAATTTATTATTGTTAGAGATTACAGTAGATTACGCTATAATATTCCATTGTAACTCAATGGGGGTATTTACGTATTTTTCTCTTTTTTGAGCTCTCTAGGGTTTAGTCCTATATAAGGACCTCTAGACCTCCTGAATAATTATCTCATTGTGTTCCCTTCACATGGTATCAGAGCAGCGGTCCTATACCAGTGTTCTGACCTAATAATCCGCTTCCACCACCAATCCCCCCCCATCCATCTCCCTGTCCGATCGTGTGAGGCCTCCAGCCTTGGGAGCGCCACCTTGGCCTCCCCAGTCACCTCAGCACTGCAGGCCCTCCTCCCAGCAGCCCCTCACGCTGCCTTGGGTTCCCTCCAGTGGCCTCTTGTGAAGCCACGGGCGCCTAGCCCTGTCGCTAGTGGCTCGGGACATTCCAAGGGGCCCTTAGCGCTGCCTCGGGCCCCTCCCTAACGGCTTGGGACCCTCCCAATGTCCACACGGGCACCTAGCGCCGCCTCCAGATGCTCAGGACCCTCCCCAACGACCTCTCACGTCGACGCCAATGGTTCGGGCCACCCTCCCTGCGGCTTCTAATGTCGCCTCAAGCCCATCTAGGCTCCCTGCGGTCTCTTGCGCTACCGCCTACCTAGGAGGACCACCTAGGCTCCCAAGTCCCAACAGCACCCAACACCTCAGTCCAGGACTGCCTAGGCCATCAGCGCTGTCCCCCCCCCCCCCACGACAGGCCTCCAACCTTGACTACATCACCCTATCTTGCGTGACGCCTTGGAACGACTTCACGACCTTGTGTTGCTTGTGTGTCCTATTCCAAGGACTTAGCACCAACCAAATTTGAAGCAAATCCTTCTTCCGTGAAATATTACTATGAACTGCTCCTTGCTGCGTACTTAGGCACTTGATGCTTGACTGAGAACAAGATATATTCTCTAGGTCACTTCTTCTTGCACTTCTATCAAGCTGAAGGGTTCCGAAAATTATGTTCTATGATCTCGGTACTTCAAAGTATTTATCGTTGGCCAACGCAAAAGATATGTTCTTACAAAAGACCCATCTGTAGATACTGACAAAGACTACGAAGCATGGTTCGTTGACAATTGTTAAGTTATCACTTGGATGACGAACAACGGCGATCCAAACATTGCTGCTAATCTTCTTTATAAAGACAATGCTAAAGCAATATGGGAAACCCTTTAGTGTACATATCCATAGAAGATGACCAAGTCTCGTCTTTCTGATATATACACAAGGATCTGATCAGCCACTCAAGGAGATTCGAGTCTTATTGAGTACTACAGGCTTCTTACGAGCCTATTTATGGAGCTTCTTAGTTTTCAACCAGCATGTTGTGATAAATAGGTGGACGAACGCATTGAATGGCAAGTTTATAGATTTCTTTCAGGATTGAATCCAAAATACAAGCCTGTGAAAGATCAGTTTCTGATGGCAGACACTCTACCTAGTCTTGAGACCATCTTCAGTTGATTACAACAGCTTAAGGCTCCAATTCAACACTCTACCACATACACATCTACAGAGACGACATCTCATTATACCTCCTCAGGATATAGAGGGCATCGACAATATCAAGGAGGCCGAGGTCGAGGTTATGGATGTGGTCGTGGTCGTGATTCTGGGTGCTGTCGTGAATATGGACAGGGACGTGACTGCGAACGTGGTCATGATTCGTTTACTGCTGGGTATCCAACATGTGTGCACTGTGGAGGCATGAATCATCCTTATAGTCGCTGCTAAGTAACTTTTGACATGCAACCTAATGCCAATAATGTCTATGATGAAGCATCTTCTAATTGATGACACGAAAACCCGAGCGACTAAGGTATAAGATACAGAAAATAGGTCGTTGCGACCTCAGTCACTCAGAAGTGTCAATCAAGAAAAAATGACCACTCGAAAATATGTCAAACCAATAAAATCACAAAGAAGCGGTCCTGCTATGAGATTAACCTGGTATAGCACCCAGGGTCGAACTCAAGGAGCACGGATTGGCCGAAGGCCTACGAAGTAGTCAAAAATGAATAAAATAAAAGACAAAATATTTTTTAGTGGTTTTTAATGATTTTTATAATTTTTTGGGATTTTTAATATGTGAAGAAAATAAGAAAAGCAACAACAAGCAAACTTTGACAAATTATTTAATGCATCAAAAATCAAGAAAAAATTCAAACAAAAATATTTTTGTGTTTTTTTATGTTTTCTAATGTTTTTGTTGAATTTTTGGAATTTTTATGATGTGTATTTTATTTCCTAAAAATCAAACAGTAGCAAAAATGCAAGGTACTGTCCAGCCATGCCCAAAATCCCTAGATAAAATATCTAAGGACCTTAAAAGGGTCTGGAGGTATTTTTCCTGTAAACTAGGTAAAACAAGGAAAATTTGAGTACCAAAATTATTGTTTTTGGGTTTTTAGGTTATTTAATAGAATTTTTAGGGGTTTTTAGGTGTTTTTAAGTTTTTATGGTTTTTAAACAGTGGAAAATAGCCAAAATTGGCTAGAAAATCAAGGAACACAAAATAAATAGTACCTAATTTTTATAGAATTTTTGGGGGGGGGGTTATATTTTTTTGGGGGTTTTTAACTCTAGACAGTAGCAAAAATGTATGTTTTTGAATTTTTAAAAATAGCAAATAAACTCAGAAATTTCCTCAAAAATTCTCAAAAATCCTACACCATGGCAGGAGCCATGTGTCAAATTTTCATCGAATTTGGAGGTGATTTGATATTTTATTCAAAAATGACAAGAGGGCACTGCATAGGGACCAAAGTGCAAATACCCAAAGTTCTGGAGGTCCAGGTGCAATTAACCCAAGAAGTCACGTGCCAAGCACGTGACTGGGGCACTCAGGGACCTATATGTAATAAAACTAAGTTCCAAGGACCTATTGGTAACACGTACCAAAAGTCCGAGGGCCTCAGCTGCAAATAACCCAAGAAAACACGCACATGCGGAATTAAATCATTCACAGGGGTATAATTGCAAATATTAAAAAGGTTTCATTCATTTCATAACAGCCAGAACAACAAGGGCATAGACTGCAACTATCCCAATAAAACACGTGACGAAGCACGTGGTTCACAATAGGCAGGGGTATAAATGCAAATAAACTAAAGCTCAGGGTCCATTGTGCAATTTAACCTAAAACTAAACAACGTCTCTAAATATTTACAGGACTGATATGAAATAACGCAAAGATGAGGGCCTAAGGGTAATTTACCCTTTATTAAGTCAAGTCGACGGATGGGCGCCACGTGGGTAGATGAACGGCTGGAAATGGGTGACGCTCCAACGCTGAGGTCCTCGCAGCGATCGGACGGTCGAGGGTGCGCCACGTGGGGGATCGAACGGGTGAGGCTCTCGGTGGCTAAACCTCGTGCAACGGACGGTCCAGATCGCCTCTCCAAGATCTGACGGTGGCTGGATCTCCTCAAGTGGACAGTCAGGATGAGAACTGGAGGTCGAGGACGATCGGACGGTCGGGGAAGATGTTGGAAGAACAGTTGGCCGGCGAGTTTCGTCGGCCTCGTGCGTGCGCTGGGATCTTCCCCTGCTGCCTCTAGAGATCGGAGAAGCTCCGCGATGATGCTCCGCAGCTGATGGTGGGTTCCGATGACCCAGCCGAGCCCTGGAGGGCTCCGGCGAGGTCGGCGGAGATGAAGCTCCTGGCCCGAATGACCCAAGCCCTCAGATGGGTTGGAAAGCACCTGCAAAGTAAACCAGGAGACTCGCGGGTCGAGGGCAAAGTGCCTCAACCCCGGTTAGGCGGGTGAAGGTGGACGGTGCGGTGGTGCGGACGAACCCCGGCGATGCGACGGCGAAGGGGTTCGAATCCCAGCTCCTGTGCGAGCTGGGTTGAACGGAGGGGCGGAGAAGGTGCGCGGGGGAAAGGCGAACGTGATGGGGGATTCCGATGATCGAACGGACGGGGGAGATGGTCGGAATCGATGATGGTCGGCGACGGCGAGATTTGGGGGAAATCGAAAATTAGACTAAATACCTAAGCTAAATGATTACCTGGGTGGAGGAATGGGCTGTGGTCGAGCTTGCGCAGCTCTGGGTCTTCGCCTCAAGGACCGCCGACGTCCGAGGCTCAAGCTCCAACTCGGGGCGGAGCACGGCGGTGAAGAATCGCCGGATCGATGGCTTTCGCCTCCTCTCCTCGCTGCAACAGGTCGAGGCGCGAGCTGTCACCTCTCTCTCTCTTTGGAGCTCACTGGAGAACGAAGCAAATGGCCAAAAGATACCGATTGAAATCGGCGGAGCTCGAAATATATACCATGGAGGGTCCGGAAAGAGGCGCGCGGGTAGGGCAATCTGGAGCGCGGATCCCGAGGCTAAGGCTCCGGCGAGGGTGGCGAACATGTCGTGCATGGATCTGACCCGGGGTTTAGGTGAGACGCAATCGGGTTTAGGCGCTAAAAATCAGGGAACTCGGGTCGGGCGCCCAAACCCGAGAGAAGTGGTCCTGGGGGGGCCAGTTGACCGGGCGGTCAACATCCCCAGGACCCAATGAAATCAGGCCACGTGGCTGGATCTTGAGGTGACAAATTGGGGTAGGTAGGGGCCGATTCTGCAAAAACTCTCAACATGAAATATTTTTCTTTTATTTTTTCCTATTTTTGGTGATTTTTAATTAATTTTTGGAAATAAAAATAAGGTATTTACCTTATATAGCTATATATAGGTATATATACAATATGTAGGCTTTTGATTTTTGATTTTTGATTATTATTTTTATACAATTTTATTCCTATTTTATATTTTATTTATTTACATTATGAAATAAGGAATAAAAGGGTGTTTTTATTTTATTTTTATTATATATATTGGTAAAATAAATAGATATGTACATCTCTATACATAGTATATGTACAATGTATTTTTATATTTTTAATTTTGTAATTTTTATTGGATTTTTGTTTTGATTCTTCTTATTTTATTTATTTACAATACATAACATAGAATACTTACAAAAAGTTTTGAAAATAACTTTATTTATTTATAAGGTTAAGTCAATGTAGGAGCATGGTCCATGTACATGGTGAAAGGGTATTTTTTGTTCTTTTTGATTTTTAACTTTTTATTTTGTTTTTATCTTTTATAAATATGTAAAAATATTTACAAGCATATTTTTGGGTGAGGAAAATATAGTTTTATGTATTTACACAAATATTTACACATGAGCCCCTATTTCCCTCTACTTGGCTTTTATGCGGTCAGGCCCATGCTGAGCCCTCCCTTGGTTTAGGATGCTCAATATTTATTCTAAATATTTCCCTCTTTTTCTTTTTAATCTTTATTCTTTTATTTTTGCACAAAAACATGCTAATTATAGGTTTTTACACAATGCATGCTTTTGGTAATTATTTGTATTTACATATATCTACATGCATTTGCAAAGGTTTTTGTAGCTAAAATATCAGAATAAAGAGTGATGAATGGGTATTACTTTAGGTTGTTCTTTATCTTGATCATAATGACCATGGTCGATTTGAGATTACTTTAGGTTGTTCAAAGTTCCTTCCCCTTAAGCAACATATAGGCTCGGCTCTCCTTATTTATGTGCAAGAACTGCTACAGGCCGAGGAGCTCAAGGTTTCACCTTCACTCCCATGTTTCCTAGTTTCTTTTTCTTGATAAATCTGGAAATAAGGTAGGGTAGATTCTCAAGCTCGGATACTGAGTGTTTATGTTCACTGGTTTGACAATGAAGAACACTTTGCCAGTGATATCGATTTTTTTAGATTTCAGAGTTTCATGAGCTTCTTATCCAAGTAAGCATAGGGATTGGAGTTGGCTGTTCAGAGTCTCCAGGAAAAAACAAGCTTTCATGAACTCTATTGGTGTTTCATGCAGTTTTTTTTTGAAATCACGAATGGAGTTTGAACAGGAGCAACAGATCAGGATTTCTGTGAAATCGACTTTTTTTACTAGTTAATGGGGTGGGGGAGGGGGGGACTTGAACTCTAGTCTTTTAAAGTGGGTTCTAACTTTTACCGCCAGACCATTAGAGAGGTTCTAAGTGTAATCTACACTCTTATTCTCGGCATTCTTGCTACTCGTTTTATATGAAGAGAACTAGTGCTTGCTAATGCTAGTTCAAGACATAATTCTAGAATTGATTTGCCATTTTTTGTGGCGTATTGCGGCAACAAGGAGTCACTTGACTAATCATTTTTGCATTCCTCCGACGACTTGGATTTGGAATAGGCCACCATAGCAATACAGATGCATAACTTAGCAGAATAGCTGTTCTGATCGAGTTTCCTTTTATGCTTTAGTATGTTTATTGTGATGAAGATGTACCCTTTCAAGTTTTTTCAATAGTACTTATTCTTGCAATTGAATTCATACCCCTATGTTCTTACAAATAACTCAACAACGTCCTTCTGTTATGACACTCGTGCCCCTATGTTTATTTAGGGATGAAAACGAATATGAATATATTCGTATCCGATCCGCTATCGTAATCTATTTTCTACATATTTTGACATTCGCATTCATATTCGTTTTAAAGTGGATGCGGATATGGATGCCACTTTCGCTAATATTCACATTTGTATGCATGTTTTCGTACATAACTATAGTAATAATTTTATTTATAAATGTGCATAACGATATTTTATAATTGCATTCACCGTTGTTGATATAATTGTTATGAAGTAAATATATGTGATGTATTTATTTCATGTGTAAAATACATAAAAAATGTACTAAGCCTTCTCCCACTATAAGTAGGGTCGGCTACATAGATTCTTGCTCAAATCCATGTTGAAGATTCGACTATTTTTTACGTTGGCCGTCGTCCATATGTTAGTTAAATTATTAAATATTTATGTTATTATTTGTCGTATATGTTTTATATTATTTTCCATTTTAAGGATATGATAACTCGTTTTTCATATCCATCAATATTCATATCCACATTTATATTTGTATTTTAAAATGGTTAAAGATATGATTTTACTTATATTCATATCTGTATCCAATCGTTTTCATCTCTACCTATATTACACTAATTGAAGGGTAATAGTACCTTTTTTGAAAGGATGTAGGAGCATAATTGCAATTGCAAAGAAGTAGGGGCTTGAGTGTTATTGGGGGGGAAAACTTGGAAGTGGACAAGGTGTAAAAATTCATTTTTTTAAATAGTATGATTTTATAATTTACATTTGGTGAGTAAATAAATATGAACATATTAATTTTTGCTTATATATGTATTTGTTTTAAGGTAGATATGGATATTCTTTTAGTTAATGTGAATGTATATGTGGATATTCAAATTTTACATCTGATGAATAATTATGTGAATGGTACATTTTGACAAACATGGATGTCGAAAGTAAATGAATGTGGAAATGAATATTTATTTTTTCCTTTTTTGTTTTATAAATAAATATATACATTAATATTGATTTCTTTTCTTTTTTGACAAAGGTTGTTATCGTAAAAAGTTTTTTTATTAATATCTATTGTCTGAAGTAATAAATAAATTAGGAATGTTCAATTTTGATGGATAACCTATATATGTTTGTGAAATAGCCACATTGGATATTGATCCAGATCTAAGTATTAGTTGTAGGTTCATTATGTGCTTAGCCCCTATCATATAGGCGCAATGGGATATTGTATCCATTTGCTGTTGTCTCCATTTTCAAGTGGATATGGATATGCATTTTAATTTTAGAAGTACCGATATAGTTAAAGAAACTAATTTTAATTTTTTTGTTGAACAAATGTGAATGTGTTTATTTGTTTAATTTTTTGATACTGATGCATATATTAAAAATTGCAAACCAAAGATATATACATTTTTCTTCTTATGTTGTGTGTAATTTTGTAATATATTTTAGTATATGTCTATACACACAATAACATATGTATATAGAATGTATACACATCGATTCTCTAGAACTCATTTTTTATCTACAAAAAAATTATATTAATTATATCGGTATTCATATTGTATCATAGAAAAAAATTGACACCCATTTCCTTATCATTATACACCAAGATAAATCTAAAGTCAAAACGTTAATTTTCATATAAACTAATAATCTTTCATTTTGATTATGATATGAGAATCAATTGATCATGAAAAAAAACCTACAGTGAGATTTACTTCTATTTGATGGTCTATGTGTATATAAGAGGGTTATTTATAAGGGAAAAATGTGGTTCCACCTTCAGGGGAGCTAACTTGGTTCTTATGTCCCATTTTCCTATTTTGTATTCTTTTGAAAAATAAATTTTTGAAAAGTTATCACTATATTCCTAATTATGTCATTCAAGTTTCATTGAAACAGAGACTCCTACGACCTCCATTCATTTTAACGATCACATAATTGTTGAAATCGACCTCGTCTGTATAGAGGCTGTAGGAGTCTCTGTTTCGTAGGAAACTTGGATGACATAATATAAGGATATAGTTATGAAATCTGTAGAAGTATTTTTCAAAAAAAAATAAAAATAGTAAAAATAAGATGGAGGAACTAAGTTAACTCCTTAGGGGAGCTCCGTTTTACCATATTTATAATAACTTTTTTATTAGAATATATAGTCAAATTTTTTGGACATGTAAGTAAATGCTCTGTATCGAATTGGCACTTAAGGTGTCGTTTTGTTTGTTTTCTTCCTAATTTGGCAGCTCATATGTTGATATATACTCAAATTTTAAATATTTAATTTCCATAAATATTATTTAATTGGGTATTAATTTTTTGAAAAGTCCTACATCGTGGCTGTATTTTGAGATTATGACTATTCAATATATATTTATACAAAGAGGTTAATGGGGTTGCCCTCGCGTTATTTTTGGTGTTTTTTTTATTTTTTTTAAAAATATTACCATCTATATTCATCCCTATATCCATCCTTTATGCTATTTGAATTTCGTCAGAAACAGAGACTCCTATAGTCTCCATCTAGACAATCATTTGTTATCGGTAACATGATTTTTTAAATCGACACCATCTCGTTGGAGGCTGTAGGAGTCTCTGTTTTTGACGAAATTTGAATGGCATATAGGAAGGATACATGGATGAATATACATAGCAATATTTTTTGAAAAAATAAAAAATATCGAAATACAGGAGCGGGGCGGCCATATTTGGGGCAGCCCCATTAAATCCTTATATAAAATATTTATTTGCATATATTTCAATTCGTGTTCGACAGTTTTCATCCTTAATGGCATGTCTTCTACTTTTTGCTATATTTTATAGATGAAAAATTAAAGTTCTACTAGTAGATGGGGTCATAAAGGTATCCAATTATTGATCATAGTAGCAAATGTAGCGAAAAATGGAATAGAATGAAATGGAGACAAGATAAAGTGTGTAGAGAACGTGTACATGTAATCAATAGATGCACACGTGGCATATGTGAAGATTGTGACACGTGCTAGATTTGGGAGAAATATATTTTAAAATATGGGCATTTTTCTTCAATGAGATGTAGACATTACGTTTATATTATCCCAACGAAAATACATTCTAAACTGTAACACAAATATAACAAAACGAGAAGCTGCATTTTGTGGCCTTTTTTAGGGATAAGATGGTGGGTAAGCTATTTGTTTTTTGGATTTTTACTGGCAGATTCTATAATTTTTTTTAAATTATCTCTATAACTTTTTGCATAACGTAATTACTCCATCGACCCTATAAATTACCCCAAAAACCTCCACGAGCTTCAAACAGATTAACTGCAGGTTTCATGGGGTAAGAGTTGACAAGTTTACGTAGTCGATGAGGGAATTAGATTGTTTCAAAGGTTGTGGAGATAATTGGCAAAGTTCATAGGATCTATCGGGTAAAAATCCCTTATTTTTTTGTTATTTAGATGTTGGACCAGCTATTACGAGAAAGAAATGTGATGTGACTTTAATTGGAGTGCGGAAGAATGATTAGTTGTTGATTATTTTGTAACTTTTAAATGATAAAATGTGTTAGGATAATATTTTTTGTTTAAATAGAGAAGAGAGAGAAAAGGAAGGAGCGGAGAGACAGTTAGGGGTGTAAATGAACTGAACTTGAGTGAGCGCGCAATTTTTAGGTTCAATTCATTTATTTAATCGAGCCTATACGTGTGTTATTTTTGAACAGAACCTGAATCGGAACTCTATTTAATCGAATCGAACCTAAGTGAATATTGAACTTGAAAGTTTTCTAATGAGAGGGAATTATTCAATTTATATTTATTTAGTTTTTTTATAAATTTTCTTCATATTTTGAAAGAATGGATTAATATGGATTAATTTATTTGAAAAAAATATAATTATAATAAGGGAAAAATGTGTATGCCCCCTAGGGGGAGCTAACTTAGCTCCCCCGCCCCTTTTTCACATAATTTTTTTATTTTTTTTGAAATCTAAAACCGTGTAAATTCATTATTAAATCACTATATTATGCTATTAAAATTTCGTTTGAAACAGAGACTCCTACGACCTCCATCCAAACGGGGTCGGTTTAAAAAATCTTGTTACCGTTAAAAAATGACTGTCTGGATGGAGGCCGTAGGAGTCTCTGTTTCGCACGAAATTTTAATGACATAATATAAGGATATAGTGATGGAATTCCATGGAAGAAAATTTCAAAAAAAAATAAAAAAACCGGGCGAAATGGGGCGGGGGGAGCCAAGTTAGCTCCCCCTAGGGGGCAGCCCCATTTATCCCTTATAATAATATATCCTTATGTCCGTTCAAATGAGGATAAGGAATAACGAGGGGATAAGCGATTAGTAATTTTTATACTTGTTATGTTGATTTGAAGATAAAGTAGGGAAAAGTACTGAACACATAAACGATGGATGTTGTAATCATGATATGATTTTTTATTTCGGATAGCTTACACCAAATAAACCTACTTATTCCGTAAATATTCACTTATCTTTAGACAAAGTCCACTTATCTTGAGATAAAATTCACTTATTTTGAAATAAGGTCTACTTGTGCATATAAGGATTTGTAAAAAATTGTATGTGTGCGTGTTTATCGAGCTTTTAACGAATCGATAAGGATATGTGTGTGTGTGTGTGTTTATTTAATCGAGCCTAAACTTGTTCAAGTTCGGTTCATTTATTTTTGAACCAAATCTGAATCAAACATCTATTTAATTGAATCGAACGTAAGTGAATATCGAACTTGAGAATGTTTTAATGAGACGAAGTTAAAAAAAATGGAAACATATTGTGTATCTTTAGTTAAAAGCAATATTCATTCAGTTTTTTCCTTTATAACTCTTCTTCATCTTTTGAAAAAACATATTAGTATGGATTCATCTATCTGAAAATTATAATTGTAATATATTCTTATATCCGTTCAGATGAGGATAAGGAATGATGTGGGGATAAACGATCAGTAAGGTTTATACTTGTTATGTTGATTTGAGGATAA
The DNA here is from genome assembly GCA_037367405.1 of Ottelia alismoides. Classification (NCBI taxonomy): domain Eukaryota; kingdom Viridiplantae; phylum Streptophyta; class Magnoliopsida; order Alismatales; family Hydrocharitaceae; genus Ottelia; species Ottelia alismoides. The sequence goes on from JAZKJV010001482.1 coordinate 1,136,650, forward strand.
AGTAGGGAAAAGTACTCACACATAAATGATGGATGTTGTAACCACGTATGACCATTTATTTTGGATAGTTTTCAATGAGACACAACCTACTTATCTCGTAAATATTCATTTATCTTTAGACAAAATCCACTTATATTAGGACACAATTCACTTATCTCAAAATAAGGTCCACTTATGCGGATAAGGATTTGTAAAAGTTGCATGTGTATGTGAGTTTATTGAGCTTTTAACAAATCGAACCTGAGCGAGCCTATGCTCTTTATATTCGATTCGTTAATTTAATCGAGCAAAAACATGTGTTCAGCTTCAGTTTGTTTATTTTCGAACCGAATCTAAATTGAACTTTTAGCGAGCTGAATCTGAACGAATATCGAACTTGAGAATTTTCCAACACCCCTAGAGACAGTGGGCGTAGGTGGATTAAATGAGGCTATAATGAGGATTTGATTGAAGGAAGAAAGAGAGCTGATGGGCCTCGCGAATGGGGCAAATGATTTGGTGGAGGATAAACTGATGGGTAATTCGAATAATTCACCATCCAAACACAGTCTAAGAGCATGTTTGGTTGCCAGTTTAACCTTGGATATCTAGTGTGCACATGTCCTCTTTGATTCTATGTTATCCCCAGTTCAACCATGGATTCTTGTGTTGGAATTAATTGCACGCATCACACGTTTTCTTTATTATAACATGTTTTAATCACATTCAAAATAAAATTTAACATTAAAAGCTTGTTATAACAAAAAACTTAATGAATATAACATACAAACAATATGACAATACCTCACATTTTCTATTCCAACTCTTCGAACGATTTGAACAACTCCTATTCACAGAAAGAACGATTAAACAGGCATGCAGTTGACATTATCCGAGACCTAGTATTCGAAAATAAATTATACATTATGTAAAAAATTTAAAAAAAATAACATGGAATTATCACAAATTATTTGTAACATGAATGCAGATGTTGCATAAACGCTGATCTAACGAGAAGTTTGTTGTTCACAAATTATCGAGTTTGATCTATACGAATTCGTGAAATTAACTAAATATATTAAAATTCGAAGTCTTAAATGGCGATTTTCAACTTTTGCTAATTATCACATTCCCATTTTTCTTAATTTACCTATCGTGGATTATTTTTGCCATGCTATTAGAAATTCCTTGCACTTACTAAGTTACTCTATAATATAGAGGAAAAGGAGCATACTTCATGAAGTAGGTAATTTTACCTACTTCATATTTGTTTTTTTACCATTTTTTTTATTTTTTGAAAAATACCATCATTGACTTTCATCACTATATCCCCTAATATGTTATTCCAATTTCATCGGAAACGGAGACTCCTATGCTCTCCATCTAGAACATGCAATTTAACAGTCTTAGAATTACTGTAATCCACATCTTCTGAATGGAGGGTATAAGAGTCTTTGTTGATGAAATTTGAATGACAAATTAGAATGATATAGTTATGAAAATCTATGATAGTATTTTTCAAAAAAATAAAAAAATTGACTAAAAATAAACATGAAGTAGGTAAGGTTACATACTTCATGAAGTAGGCTCCATTTCTCATATAATATATATTTTTGGATATAAACTCGAATATACATATTTACAAACATTTTAAGCACCCAAAGTGTCACTTAGAAGCATATTCGTGTTATTTTCTCCATTTAGCTTACTACGACTATGCTAGTTAAGAGTCTCAAGACCATCTTTATCTAAGATGGATAGTTGCTGATTTAAACTGGTATACCATGTCAAAACATAAATATCACAAATAGAGTTCAATGTTTTCTCACATTTTCTTTTAGATACCATTATTATCATGTTGACATCATCATGACATCAACATCTTGTAACGAAGATGGTAAGGACTTTAGTCAAAAAGAAAAGGTAATATTAGGAGATGTCGATAAAGGTACACACATCTTCAAAAAGGAAAGCATAAACTTGTTGATAATCTTTGAAATGCGATGCTAAATGTGCTAGCATCTTGAAAACATGTATATATAGCCGTCTGCGTCCAATCATCGTATATCAAATCATGTCCGACATAACTCACCATCTAGTAACTATCATCTGCCACCATCCTGAAGTTCACCCTAGATAACTATCACAACATCGGTATCGACGATTGTGATTATTTTAAAAAATGCTAAATAATGGGAAAGGCAAAGGGGCTCCCTATCAAGAGTTGGGGTGAGCAAGGCAAAATGGCAATGGAAGCATGTGAAGGAATCGCATCACTTAATGGATGTGGGGTTCCCAAAGTGTGAAATCTATCACCATCCCCAAATGCAAATGAGACTTGAAAGGAATAGGGTCTTTGGGGGAGAACAAGGGGCCCACATGTCCAATAGTAGGGCTCCCCATCTCAAAGACACATCACAAGGGGGAAGGAAAGGGTGGCCCCATTGTGTGTGCTCTGAATTGGACGGGGGTTGATGTGGGGAAGAAATGCATGTGGCCATCACATGCAAACCCTAATTCCATGTTGCCATCTCCTTTCCTTATTGGGACCTACTCTCCAACCCTAGGGCAAAATTGGGGGCCTACTTTTCCGCATGCTTGATTGGGGTTCGACTCGTGGAGAAGGACGATGATTGTTGTCATATATCATATGATAATGATGATTCCTAAATGTTGTTTGATAAGGTGCTCGAAGTGATGCCCTTTTATATATGCGGTCCTTCAACATTGGGAGTTTATCGATGCTTGCCTTTTCGTTGCATTCCGACTAGGTTGATTTTGTCATTGGATTGTGTGTGTGGTAGGATTGTCGAGAGGATATGGTGTCGGATGAAATATGCAATATCGATTTGTGGTCGGTGCTAGCATAGGAAGACCATTTTGTCTGCATATCTTCAAAATATTACAAGATGATGGCTAAAAATGTGCAACGCATCAAGATTCCTTGTACTTAAATGTGCAACCGCATGTAAGTTTTCTTGTAATCTTTCTGAAATACGAAAAGTAACCAACATCAAGAACAAGAGGATGAAGAGGAGAAGGTGATGAATCTACGTTTCATCATCTTTATTCTATCATTTTGGCCTTAAAAACCCTAGTAAATGTGTGTAAATAGCGTTAATTCATGCATTTTATCATTCTTGCATTATTGTACAAATTGTGTATAAAATACGGTTTTTAAATTCAAAATTATAGAATAAAGAAAAGAAAAGAAAAAGAATAAAATATTGCAAATATTTTATGACCTGAAACCCCGAGACCTAGGCATCTCGATGAATAGGTCGACAAGGAATAAAGTAGGGGGAGATAAGGGGCAAAATACAATAAAAATACATTTTATTTAATTCATTCTTTATTCATTTTTGGGACCTATTTTTAGTTCTACTTTTTAGACTTCAAATAAAGAAACTTTGTACATGAAAGTTGTATATAATTAAATGAAGAGAAATACAAAATTGATTTTATACAAAAGTAATGTACTGATAAAAAGTTATGATCTGAATAAGTTTCCAGAATCCCAACTTCCCATACATGTATCTCCCAAATAAAAACTCGAAATGTATCAAAATTACTTTTAATTTTATATAACTTTTAATAAGCTGTTTAATGAAGGTGGTTTCATATTTTTCGAATTTACGATTTGAAAGTTGAGTTTTGAAGCCCACTTGTAAACTTATACCGATTAAAATATTCATTTTATTTATTATTCATTATTTTTATACTTTTATATTTTATAATTTTGTAAATATTATTTATAATATATGTGTATATTAAAACAAGAATAAAAATACAAAGAAAACATAAAAATAAAATACTTGTATACAACACATAGATGAATTACCTATACTTATACATATATAAATACTATTTCTATTTATTCAAATGTACAAAATACATCATAAAAATAAAATAAAAATATATTTAAGTTTCAAAAAATGAGTTATAAATTTATAAAATAATAAATGAAAATAAATAAAATTAAATATACAAGTTAAAAATAAAATATGAAACCTATATGGCCCTTAAAAGGTAACTTGTAATTTTATACATCTAAAAATAAATAAAAATCACAATAAAATAATATAGAAAATAATAAATATTTTTTATTTAATAACCAAAAATTAAGGAATTCATTTTCTATTATTAAATAATTTTTTAAACCATTTTTGCAGGATTTTCCTTGTTGGTCCACGTGGACCAACTAGGGGGGTCTGAGAGTTGACCGCGGGTCAACTCTCTGACTCGCCTCCTGTTCATGTCAGAACGTTGGTTTTCGCCCATGTTTGCGGAATTTTTGAGGCCACACCTTTCATCTTTTAATGTCGCGTCCTTCTGCAATTTTTTGCCTCGTCTATTGGTGATTCAGGCCTAAGTCTTTTCTTGGGCTGTGAATCACTGATCGAGACGATGTTCCTCGATCTTCTCGCCATGTTCACTAATGAATGCCCATTCATCACTCTTTATTCTTATATTTTAGCTACAAAAACCTTTGCAAATACATGTAGATATATGTAAATACAAATAATTACCAAAAGCATGCATTGTGTAAAAAGCTGTAATTAGCATGTTTTTGTGCAAAAATAAAAGAATAAAGAGTAAAAAGAAAAAGAGGGAAATATTTAGAATAAATATTGAGCAACCTAACCCAAGGGAGGGCTCAGCATGGGCCTGACCGCATAAAAATCAAAGTAGAGGGAGATAGGGGCTCATGTGTAAATATTTGTGTAAATAAATAAAACTATATTTTCCTCACCCAAAAATATGCTTGTAAATACTTGTATATATTTATAAAAATATAAAAACAAAATAAAAAGTTAAAAATCAAAAAGATCAAAAATACCCCTTTCATCATGTACATAAACCGCACCTATATATATATATTCATTTAGCTTTGTAAATATACAAAATTAATTTTTAAACTTTTTGTAAATAGTCTATGTTATATACTGTAAATAAATAAAATAAAAATTAAAATCAAAACAAAATAAAAATCACAAAATCAAAAATACAAAAACACATGATACACATACCTTGTATATAGTTGTACATAACTATTTATTTTACCTATGTATATAAATAATAAAAACAAAATAAAAATACCCTTTTATTCCTTATTTTATTCTATAAATAAATAAAATATAAAATAGGAATAAAATTGTACAAAAATAATAATTAAAAATAAAAAATCAAAAGCCTACATATTATATATATACCTATATGTAGCTATATAATGTAAATACCTTAATTTTATTTCCAAAAATTAATTAAAAATCACAAAAAAATAGAGAAAAATAAAATAAATATTTTTCATGTTTTTAGAAATTCGGTCATTTTCTAACTCAAATAAATAAATTAAAATTAAAAAGCTTGGCGGGCTCTGATTGGTCCACGGGGGATTGTTGACCCCCGGTCAACTCTCCCCCCAGGACCACCAGAGCCGGGTCCTCCTCGCCCGACCCGTTTTCTCCAAATTCTTCACGGTTGACCCGACCGCCTTCCCCTTAACCCCGGCCCCGATTACTACCCGATCATCCAGGACCCTCGCCCGGGGTGGGTTTGCCGGATCCGAGCTCCGCATGACTCGCCCGAACGCCATCTTCTCGGACCCGGCACCATATTTAACGTCGTCACCAGCGACCTAATTCTGCCATCTTTGGACTCCTGCTCGCCTCCAAGGAGCTCCTCCAGACCACCCGAGTGACAGACGCGTGTTTTGGAGTGGAAGCGAGGCCCGAGTTGCAAGGAATCCACTGATCCGGTGGTTGAATCCGCTGTGCGCCGCCGCAAGCGCGCTCAGCCTCGGGGAAGTCGACGCCCCCTTGCAGGCAATGACCGGGAGCTTCTCCAGCTCCAGCCCAGTCGAATGCGCCCATCAGGTAGCTTCTTTAGCCTGTAGTATAGCTTAGGTTTAGATTTTTCGCTTTTTGGTAGTGTAGCTCCGCCAGCTCCGCCCTTCGACTCCGACCATCCTTTCACTCGTCCGACCACTTCACCACCTTCGCCTGACTCCTCTCCACCTTCTCCGCCCCTTCACTCCCCCTGGCTCGCCCCGGAGCAGGGTATCAGCTCTCGCCCCTCTACCGCTCGCCGGAGAGCCCCCATCTCGCCGCACCAGTCACCTTCCGCCCGCTCTGACGGGTCGAGGCACTTTGCCCTCGACCCAGCTTCTTTCCTGTGCAGGTTTCAGGGTGAATCGACCTCATCTGGAGGTCGGAACTTCTGGGCACAGCAGCTCTCTTTCCTCCATGTCGCCGGAGCTCTCTGGAGCTCCTCGCCTTCATCGGAGCAGCGCATCGGGTGCGGAGGTTCACGGCGAAGCTTCCCCGCACCTCAGGCGCGTCAGACGAGGTTCACCGTACGCTCAGTGGACCGGCGAAGCTCGCCGGCCATCAGTTCTTCCAGCATCCTCCAGAGCCGTTGATTGTACCTCGACGCTCCAGTTTAGATCTCGCCCGTTCATCCACGGAGCAGCACTGACCATCAGATCTCCCTGGGGTCGATCATCACCGTTGAGCAGCGAGGTTAAGCCACGGCGTATCGCAGCCGTTGGATCTAACACGTGGCTTCACCACCTCCAACCGATCCGAGCCAGGAGTCCTTCACAGCCCCACAACGTACCACAGCCGTTGGATCTGCCACGTGGGTGCATTACAGCCATCGGATCGTGCCGAGGGTTCCTTTGGTGTGCGGCACGCTACCACAGCCGTTCGATTCGCTACGCGTCGCGCATCCAGATCCTCGGATAATAAAGAAGGGGTAAATTGTCTTAGGCCCCCTTTACTTTATGCATTTAGTTTTTAATCCTGTAATTACTTAGCGTAGTTCTTTTATTTTTGTGAAAATTGCACTGTGGACCCCGTACTTTATTTTCCTTGCATTTATACCCCTGCCTGTTGTGAGCCACGTGCTTCGTCACGTGTTGTTTTGGGTTATTTGCAGACCTTGCCCTTGTAGTTCTGGTTGTTATGAAATGAATGAAAGGTTTTAGTTAATCGCATTTATACCCTTGTGCGTGGTTGTTTTACGCATGTGCGTTTTATTTTGGGTTATTTGCTTTGAGCCCCCTGGACTTTTGGTACGAGTTACCAATAGGTCCTCGGGACTTATTTTCCTTACATATAGGTCCCTGAGTGCCCCAGGCACGCGCTTGGCGCGTGTTTTGCTGGGTATTTTGCACCTGGACCCCCAGAACTGTGGGTATTTGCACTTTGGTCCATGTGCACAGTGCCCTACCTTTGCTTTTGAATAAAATATCAAATCACCTCCAAATCCAACGAAAATTTGACACATGGCTCCTGCCATGGTATAGGATTTTTGTAGATTTTTGAGGACATTTTTGATTTTGTTTACTATTTTTAAAAATTCAAAACCTCTATTTTTGGCACTGTCTAGTTTGAAAAATCACAAAAAAAATATAAAAAATCCCCGAAAAATTCTATAAAAATTGTCTGTTGTTTAGTTTAGTTTGCTTGATTTTCTAGCCAATTTTGGCTATTTTTCATTGCTTAAAAACACTAAAAACTTAAAAACACTTAAAAACCCATAAAAATTCTAATAAATCCATTAAAACTCCAAAAATAATAAAATTGGTACCTAACTTTTCCTTGTTTTACCTACTTTACAAGAAAATTACCTCCATGCCATTTTGAGGCCCTTAGATATTTTATCTAGGGTTTCTTGGCTCGGCTGGACAGTACCTCTTATTTTTGCTACTGTTTGATTTTTAGAAAGTTAAATAAACCTCAGAAAATTCTCAAAAATTTACCAAAAAAAATATAAAACACACAAAAATATTTTTGTCTGAATTTTTCATTGCTTTTTAGTGCTTGAAATAATTTGTTGAATTGTGTTCTTTCTTGCTTTTCTGATTTTCTGAATAAACTTAAAAATCCAAAAAATATATATAAAAATAATTAAAAACCACTAAAAATGTTTTCTCCCTTTATTTTTTGACTACTTCGTAGGCCTCTTGGCCAATCCGTGCTCCTTGAGTTCGTCCCTGGGTGCTATACCAGGTTAATCTCATAGCAGGACCGCTTCTTCGTGATTTTATTGATTTGATATATTTTCGAGTGGTTCATTTTTCTTGATATACACGGTCTGATCACTTGGGTCGCAACGACCCTGTTTCTGTACCTTATACCCTAGTGTTCGGGCCTGTTATCAAAATGGCGCCGTTGCCGGGGAGCACGGCTTAGTAGTCATTTTTTTAGCTTTTCCGCGGCTTTTTGATTTTTGCGGCTTTTTGTATAGATTTTTGTATATATATTCTTCTGATAGTTTCTGACAATAATTTGGACTGACCACTTGTCTCTTTTTCTTGCGAGGGCCCGAGGATCGAGGCGGCCAATTTCGAGAAGCCGACGCAACCGCGAGACTCGGAGGCGACTCCCTTCTGCACGAAGCCGCAGGAGAGAGCGAGAGAGAGAGTTGAGTGGGTGAGGACTATTTGATTACTGTTGTAATAATACAGGGACTCAGACTTGGACCTTTGTGGACTTGCCGTAGCGGGTCTGTTTCCCCGAGCACCGGTGTGCTCGGGGGACCCTTAGGACTTGCGCGGTTTTTCGCGGTTTTATTTTATTTTCTTTCTGCCTTTTTCGGTGTTTACGCAGTTTTTGCTCGAGCCCCTAGACTTAGGAATTTCTGGTGATTGTGCCGTAGTTAGTAGGATCCACACACCTAACTGATTATCTGTTCCCATAGAACGTTAATTGGACCTACTAATAAATCAATAATAAAAATAGCTTAGTCGCTTTCCTGAGAGCCTACGCGCCGCGAGCCTGCCCCGTCAAGCGCTACTCCTGAACTCGACTTGTCGAGAAGAGGAGGGGTAGGTCTAGACCGGACTCTTTGGATCGAGGGCACGTGACTAAGTTAGACGGTTCTTCGCTAGAAATTGCTCGTTTAGGACTCGGCTTTCCCGTTGCATCATATAGGTAGTTTCCTTTCTGTCTTTACATTTATGCGCGGATCATCTTGCATGTAGAGTGCTGGAGTCAGGTACGCCTTCCTTACTTTGCATGCATCATTGATTTTATCGTGCATCGGCTTTTTCGTCTTCCCCCCCCTGTTTTTGATTAAATAATCAGGAGAACCGAAAAATTCGTTAGGCGTTTGTTTTCTATTTGAAAAATATCTAAAAATAAAAACAATAAAATCGGGACTGCTAATCATACTTGACCTAAAAGACACTTCACTGAAAATCTATCTTGGGGAGAGTAACCCCCTCCTTGTCTGGTTTGGATGAGCGAGAGAGTGATCCGCACATTAGGATAGAGCCTCCGATCTTTTCTTGACTGATTACCGGCTTTCAGTACGGGACAGTCGGTTGAGAAAGATTTGGAGACCTATTTACCTCACGTAATCGCTCTGATAGACTGGATGATCACCTAAAATAAAATCGACAAGATAATTGACTGACCCCTTCGGTCGTCAGCTCTGTGTGCGTAGGTGAATTGAGGGTTTGCTTGTTCATCTTGTTTGATTACCAGATCCCTTCGATCTTCCCCATCTTCTTCTCTATCTATCTGCTTTCCCACCCTCACCTCCCTTCAGTCTTCCTCTTCTCTTCTCCTTTTCCCCTGGATGATGGATCCCCTTCACTGTGAGCCGACGCTTGCGGTTTTTCTTCGCTTTCTGACCATCACTCCAGTCCACCTTCTAGGGAGGTCGGATCTCCGACCAACCTCCCGCTCCCTCCCTCCCTTTCATCTCATCACTCTGGGCATGTTGTGCGAGATGTCCGAGGATACCAGATAGAGCAGATGCGAGACCCGGACGATGCTGTTGCTGAGTTGAGAGCGCACTCTGTTGGTGACCCGGGAGAGCAGTGGAGATCAGCAGATAGATCCCATTCTAGAGGGATGGAGGAGCAGATAGCACATGGAGCTCAGTCAGCTTCTACAGCAGACCCATTCGTCTTGGATTTGGATTACATTCAGCGACTGCCGACATTTTCAGGAGAAGCGCACGAGGAGCCTTATCTTCACCTGTCCGCTTTCGAGGAGTTTTGTAGATTACAGAGATATTCAGATGTCACTACAGAGGAGCTGATGATGAGGACCTTCCCATTCACACTTCATGACAGAGCCATGAGATGGCATCGCCGATTGGGGAGGACATTCGAGACGTGGGGAGAGCTACGCCGAGAGTTTCTACAGAGATACTTTCCCTCACGTAGAACAGATTTCATGCGGTCTTTGATCATGGACTTTTCAGTTGACCCCCAGGAGCCATTGCACGAGGCATGGCCGAGGTTTCTTGACCTCTAGAGGAGATTTCCAGACCATGGACTTCCACTGACAGATTTGATTGAGATCTCCATGCGGGGGATGACCGCAGAGCAGCTTGCATTGGTGATTACCACATGTGGCGGTTCACACCGCAGTTCCGACATTCACTTCCTGGATACCATTTCGAGGCTACTTTCACAGAGTTCTTCTTCACGAGATGCTTCGGTCGGCACAACACATGAGGACGATGCAGTACCAGTGCAGTGTGTCACTTCACATGGTGAGCCAGCTTCTACACACCAGCCCGAGGATTTGGATGATGCAGCACCACTGACAGAGGAGATGACTTTGATAGCAGAGGTTCGGACCCAGAGTCTACTCGAGTTTCCGTTGGCCTTCCAGTTGGAGTTCGAGTCAGCCCCAGAGTTCCCTGTTGACGAGTCTTGGATATCAGATCTTCTGATACTCCAGGAGCCGGAGGAGCCCCAGCTTTTGCAGCCGTTGATTCAGACACTTCAGATTCCAGTCCCGGAGGAGTCAGTTTCCTTCCTGCAGAGACACTTCTTGGATGCAGACAGTCACCAGGACTCAGTTCAGCAGCCACAGCTTGATGAGGGACACCACTTTAAGAGTACAGACACAGAGAGTCCCGTCTTCGAGCCTTTTATCCTCCACTTTGTTGAGACAGATACACTTTCTGAGGACCAGCTGACAGCCAGCATAGCCGCAGAGCGAGGATCAGCCACAGACACTTTGCCAGCTTCTGCGATGTTGACTAGTACCTTCTCCTGCTTCCAGATTGCCGAGATCTACACTTTTGATGATGATGCAGCCTGGTGCACTGAGTGGATACTTGATAGCAGTGCAGATGCCGATCTAGACCCTGATCCTCTTCTAGTCACTTCTGATCTGGCATCTCTCCCCGAGGGTTATCTGCGGGAGGATGCCGCACATGATGAGTACTCGGTTTCAACTGCTGAGAGTGTTTCCGATCTGGCAGAACACGAAACCGAGTCGTTAGATGATTCTGATTCTGAGTCTTCTCACCTCGACGACCCTCGCGAGGATGAGCCCATTCTGGAGATATTCGATGGTTTGCCTGATCTGATTCTATTACATGCATCGGATATCATTCTGCTTAGAGAGTCTCCTAATCCTGATTGTCCACACCTGTTTGAGAAACTCATTGACGTGGAGGATTCCATGACTGATCCATCCTTCTCCACGTTTGATTTCTTCGGCTCTATACTCTCACTCCAGTCTGATCCAGAGCCACTGATTTCTTTTGTGCTATCGGATCCCGATTACTTATGCTCATATCATTGGCCGGTAGCAGACACCCGCCTGATTACATACCTGGGTGTCTTACTTTACACTGTTGAGTTTGTCGTTGTTCTCACACAGAGACTGCGACGACAGTACGGCATTCGACTTACCGATGTCGTCCTGAACCTTGATACTGCGTTGTCCTAGCCTTTGCGCCCAGCTAGGGGCGTAAAATCTAGCGCTTGTTGAGAGGCACCTCAACATTGTACTCTCTTGTATATACGTGTTTCGTCTTGTTTGATCTTTCTTTCTTCCGTTCTTGTTCTCACCCCAGGTCTCGCTTAGGATTATCTTTGCTATACTTAGGATATTGCTCATCCTAAGTATAGGGGGGTGAAACACCGGGTTGTTCATTCGTTCTGTTTCATCACTTCTGTTTTATTGCCTATACTTAAGGTTCTCCACCTTAAGTATAGGGGAGTGATGTCCTCCTTCTTGCATATATATATTCGTGATTTTCTTCGTGTCTTTCTGCTCCTGTTTTGCTGCCTATACTTAGGGATATTTTACCCTAAGTATAGGGGGGTCAGACTCTGTATCTTCTTCACTCGGATTTCCCTTCATGTGCAGCTTGCTATACTTAGGATTAGTTAATCCTAAGTATAGGGGGAAACCACCGAGTTCCTCTCATTCTATTCATTTATTCGTTTCTGTACTTAGCCATTCCTTTTCACTCCCCTTTTACTAAGCACGAGTTATGTCTTCTTCATCGCTCTTGATCACTCTGAGGACATCGTTCGAGCTAAGTATAGGGGGGTGTATATATTTCATATATACTTTAGCCATAACTCGTACTTTGTGTGAGTGTGTTAATAAATAAAATGGCTAAAAATCACAAAAATTAAAAAATTTTCATGTACATAAACTTCTTTTATCTTGCACATACATAGCTAGTGTACAAAGTATTTTTGTAAAAATGATTTCAAAAATCTTTTTGTATAAAGTTTGTGTAATTATTTTTGTATCAAAATTATGTATATAATACAAAATTTTTCCAAAATGTTTTAAAAATCAAAAGTTTGCAAAAATCTTGTGTAAATGTTTGTAAATATCTTTTTGCAAAACTTGCACCTCATGCATCATTCATCCATGATTTCAAAACATTTTTCAAAAATTTTGCATGATTGTAAAATATTTGTAAATAGCATCTTGTGTACATATATGTATATAGTTTTTCCTAGATGAGAGTTGACATTTAAACTAAGCCTGGAATTAAATTGAGAAATGGAGCTTGAATACGATCTTAATCCACTTAACTCTAAGAGGAACCTTATAGGACTTAGGGTTAAGGCTTTTCAGGTCCATAAGGACTTAATTCTTTGAGTCCACTTGGCTATGAGCATATGTCATCTTGATGAGCCTAAGTAGAGCACTTAACAACACACGCATGACTCTTAGAGACAATGGCTTGACTTGCACCAGCACTTTACACATGGCTCTCCACGGATGAGGTGGTGAGGAGGCAGTTTCCTTTGGCTTGGGGTAGCATATGAGGGTAGTACTTCTAGGCGGAACCTCTCTTCTTCTTCTAGTGAAGGAAGTGCGTCTCAACTTGGTCTAGTGGTGATGAAGGCTAAAGACAGAAGCTGTGGGTTGCAATAAAGCTTCAAAAGAGGGATAGTCTACTGGCTCAAGAGGAAAATTTCTTGTATATATGCTGCACCATGTAGATATGTTGTATAGAAGTCCTTGAAAAAAAATGCAAAATGCAAAAAGAACTCCAAAAAAGTGGTGGGTCGGATTGAAAATTTAATAACCCCACCGGAGTGTATATAGTCAAATAAAGCAAAAGCTTATGGTATCCATGTTACATCTCATGAAGCTTGCAGCGGGAGACTTAGCTACACTGGCTGAGCTTCCAAAAGACTATACTTCTTCCCCCTCTTCTTGAGCCGGTTGCACTTGAACTTAGAAGGGAATACCCCGCTTCTCGAGGAAAGAGTTGCTAGACCGAGGCATTAGAGTTACCAGGTTGAGGGAGGTTGTTTCTTTGTTACTTCTGAGGTGGGGAGCCACACATCACTTACACTGCTTGGAAAGATTCATGGTCATTAGAGTTTGTGTATGTAGACTTGTTCTGATCTGGTTTATTGAGGAGTCTTGCCCATAGATTGGTGGAACTTAGAGACTGTTGAGTTTTTAAGCTTAAGTCCAAATAAGGTTCCGACACATTAATAATCCAAAGATCTGATCGAGCTCCATAATTCAATTTAATGAAGGAAAGTTTAATAACTCAACCTTGATCCATGTACATTCCCCTCTTTTTCTTTTTCTTTCTTTCTTTTTCACTTCTTTTTCAAATAAGTGTTTGCTAAGGGACTAGCAAAGTTAAGTATAGGGGGGGTGATGAATGCCCATTCATCACTCTTTGTTCTTATATTTTAGCTACAAAAACCTTTGCAAATACATGTAGATATATGTAAATACAAATAATTACCAAAAGCATGCATTGTGTAAAAACCTGTAATTAGCATGTTTTTGTGCAAAAATAAAAGAATAAAGAGTAAAAAGAAAAAGAGGGAAATATTTAGAATAAATATTGAGCAACCTAACCCAAGGGAGGGCTCAGCATGGGCCTGACCGCATAAAAATCAAAGTAGAGGGAGATAGGGGCTCATGTGTAAATAATTGTGTAAATAAATAAAACTATATTTTCCTCACCCAAAAATATGCTTGTAAATACTTGTATATATTTATAAAAATATAAAAACAAAATAAAAAGTTAAAAATCAAAAAGATCAAAAATACCCCTTTCATCATGTACATAAACCGCACCTATATATATATTCATTTAGCTTTGTAAATATACAAAATTAATTTTAAAACTTTTTGTAAATAGTCTATGTTATATATTGTAAATAAATAAAATAAAAATTAAAATCAAAACAAAATAAAAATCACAAAATCAAAAATATAAAAACACATGATACACATACCTTGTATATAGTTGTACATAACTATTTATTTTACCTATGTATATAAATAATAAAAACAAAATAAAAATACCCTTTTATTCCTTATTTTATTCTATAAATAAATAAATATAAAATAGGAATAAAATTGTACAAAAATAATAATTAAAAATAAAAAATCAAAAGCCTATATATTGTATATATACCTATATGTAGCTATATAATGTAAATACCTTAATTTTATTTCCAAAAATTAATTAAAAATCACAAAAAATAGAGAAAAATAAAATAAATATTTTTCATGTTTTTAGAAATTCGGTCATTTTCTAACTCAAATAAATAAATTAAAATTAAAAAGCTTGGCGGGCTCTGATTGGTCCACAGGGGATTGTTGACCCCCGGTCAACTCTCCCCCCAGGACCACCAGAGCCGGGTCCTCCTCGCCTGACCCGTTTTCTCCAAATTCTTCACGGTTGACCCGACCGCCTTTCCCCTTAACCCCGGGCCCCGATTACTACCCGATCATCCAGGACCCTCGCCCGGGGTGGGTTTGCCGGATCCGAGCTCCGCATGACTCGCCCGAACGCCATCTTCTCGGACCCGGCACCATATTTAACGTCGTCACCGGCGACCTAATTCTGCCATCTTTGGACTCCTGCTCGCCGCCAAGGAGCTCCTCCAGACCACCCGAGTGACAGACGCGTGTTTTGGAGTGGAAGCGAGGCCCGAGTTGCAAGGAATCCACTGATGCGGTGGTTGACTCCGTCGTGCGCCGCCGCAAGCACGCTCAGCCTCGGGGAAGTCGACGCCCCCTTGCAGGCAATGACCGGGAGCTTCTCCAGCTCCAGCCCAGTCGAATGCACCCATCAGGTAGCTTCTTTAGCCTGTAGTTTAGCTTAGGTTTAGATTTTTCGCTTTTTGGTAGTGTAGCTCCGCCAGCTCCGCCCTTCGACTCCGACCATCCTTTCACTCGTCCGACCACTTCACCACCTTCGCCTGACTCCTCTCCACCTTCTCCGCCCCTTCACTCCCCCTGGCTCGCCCCGGAGCAGGGTATCAGCTCTCGCCCCTCCGCCGCTCGCCGGAGAGCCCCCATCTCGCCGCACCAGTCACCTTCCGCCCGCTCTGACGGGTCGAGGCACTTTGCCCTCGACCCAGCTTCTTTCCTGTGCAGGTTTCAGGGCGAATCGACCTCATCTGGAGGTCGGAACTTCTGGGCACAGCAGCTCCCTTTCCTCCACGTCGCCGGAGCTCTCTGGAGCTCCTCGCCTTCATCGGAGCAGCGCATCGGGTGCGGAGGTTCACGGCGAAGCTTCCCCGCACCTCAGGCGCGTCAGACGAGGTTCACCGTGCGCTCAGTGGGCCGGCGAAGCTCGCCGGCCATCAGTTCTTCCAGCATCCTCCAGAGCCGTTGATCGTACCTCGACGCTCCAGTTTAGATCTCGCCCGTTCATCCACGGAGCAGCACTGGCCATCAGATCTCCCTGGGGTCGATCATCACCGTTGAGCAGCGAGGTTAAGCCACGACGTATCACAGCCGTTAGATCTAACACGTGGCTTTGATGAATACCCATTCATCACTCTTTATTCTTATATTTTAGCTACAAAAACCTTTGCAAATGCATGTAGATATATGTAAATACAAATAATTACCAAAAGCATGCATTGTGTAAATACTTATAATTAGCATGTTTTTGTGCAAAAATAAAAGAATAAAGATGAAAAAGAAAAGGAGGGAAATATTTAGAATAAATATTGAGCAACCTAACCCAAGGGAGGGCTCAGCATGGGCCTGACCGCATAAAAGCCTAAGTAGAGGGGGATAGGGGCTCATGTGTATAGATTTTTTTGTAAATAAATAAAATTATATTTTCCTCACCCAAAAATGCTTGTACATATGAAACTATTAAAAACAAAATAAAAATCTAAAAATCAAAAATGCAAAAACACCCTTTCACCATGTACATAAACCATGCCTCCTTATTTATGTAACCCTATAAATAAATAAAATTATTTAGTAAACTTCTTGTAAATAGTCTATGTTACATATTGTAAATAAATAAAATAAAAAGTATCAAAACAAAAATCAAATAGAAATAACAAAATTAAAAATACAAAAATACATTGTATATATATCATGTATATAAATGTATATAACTATTTATTCCACCCATGTATATAAACAATAAAAATAAAATAAAAATACCCTTTTATTCCTAATTTTATTCTATAAATAAATAAAATATAAAATAGGAATAAAATTATACAAAAATAATAATTAAAAATTAAAAATCAAAAACCCTATATTGTACATATACCTATGTATAGCTATATATTGTAAATACCTTATTTTTATTTCTAAAAATTAATTAAAAATCACCAAAAAATAGAGAAAAATAAAATAAATATTTTTCATGTTTTAAGTTTTTAAAAATTCGGTCATTATCTAACCCAAAAAAATGAATCAAAATAAATAAGCTTGGTGGGCTCTGATTGGTCCACGGGGGATTGTTGACCCCCGGTCAACTCCCCCCCCAGGACCACCAGAGCCGGGTCTCCTGTGCCCGACCCGTTTTCTCCCCTTTTTCCACGGATGACCCGATCGCCAACCCACCAAACCCCGGGTCCGGATCACTCCTCTCGCATCCGGCATCCTCGCCGGAGCCGCTCCCTCGGGATCCGCGCGCTCCTGAGCTCGCCCGATCGTCATCTTCCCGGACCCCTAGCAGTATATAACCTGAGCTCCGCCGCATTTTATTGCCATCTTTGGCTCTCCACTCTCACTCCCGTGACCTCCATAGCGATCCCTGAGGTGACAGCTCGCGATTGCCCTTGTAGCAGTGAGGAGGAGGTGGCCGGACCACTGATCCGGCGACGTTGCGCCGCCGTGTTCCGCCCCGTGCAGGAGCTCGAGCCTCAGGCCTTGACGTCCTTCGAGGCCACGACCAGGAGCTACCTAAGCTCCAGCACAGTCTACCACACCGCCCAGGTATCCTTCTAGCCTTCCCATTTCGTTTAATTTTTAGTTTCCCCCAAATCGTAGTTCCGCCGCGTTCCTTTGATTCCGACCATATCGCGTATCTTCTCGGTCATCGGGACACACTGTCACCTTCGCCATCCCTCGACGCACCTTCTCCACCCCTTCGTTCAACCCAGCGCGCACAGGAGCTGGGGTTCGAGCTCCTCCATCCTCCGCTAGCCGGAGCTCGCTCGCCCCGACCCACAGTTCACCTTCACGCCGCTTCATCGGGTCGAGGCACTTTTCCCTCGACCTGCGAAGCTTCTGGGTTATTTTGCAGGTCACAAGGAGGCCATCTGAGGCTTCCCAACATCAGTCCAGGAGCTTCCCCTCCGTCGACCTCGCCGGAGCCCCTCCAGGGCTCGGCTGCGCCATCGGAGGCCACCACCAGCTGCGGGACGTCATCGCCGACCTTCTCCGATCTTCAGAGGCAGCTGAGGAGGCCCACAGCACGCGCACGAGGCCGGCGAACCTCGCCGGCCACCTGTTCTTCAAGGGTCCTCCATCACCGTTCGATAGCCCTCGGAGCTCCAGTTTCAATCGTCACCGCCCATTCATCGAGGAGCAGACACCATTGATCATCTCGAAGCTTCATCCGAACCGTTAGAGCAGAGAGAGGGAACCACCAGCACCCGAGGCCGTTAGATCTCCCACGTGGCCCCCTCTGCGCCGTCGATCAGGCTCACGTGCGGAAGAAGAGAAGCGCCCGCCGTCCTCAGCCGTTAGATCAGCTACGTGGCGCTCATCCAGCCGTCGACATAATAAAGGGGTAATTTACCTTAGGCCCCCTCGTAGTTTATGTTTTTACTTTCAGCCCTGTAAATATTTTATGTGTTTTATTTACGTAGGGTAAATTGCACATTGGACCTCGTGCTTGTTTATATTTGCATTTATGCCCCTGTATGTGTGAGCCACGTGCTTCGCCACGTGCTTTGTCTGGTGTATTTGCAATATTAATCCTGTAGTTCTGGTTGTGTGTTAAATGAATGAATACTTTTTGGTAATTGCATATATGCCCCTGTGAACGTTTTATTTCCGCATGTGCGCCTTTTAGTGGGTTATTTGCATAACATCCCCTGGACTTTTTGGTACGAGTTACCAAAAGGTCCTAGGACTTGTTTTTATTACCGAAAGGTCCCTGAGTGCCCCAGTTACGCGCCACGCACGTGACTTGCTGGGAAAATTGCACCTGGACCCCCAGATCTTCGGGTACTTGCACTTAAGTCCCTGTGCACTGTGCCCCCTTTTGATTTTTGAATAAAATATCAAATCACCTCTAAATTCGATGAAAATTTGAAACATGGCTCCTGCCATGTTGTAGAATTTTTGAGGACATTTTTGATCTTATTTGCTATTTTTAAAAAATTCAAAAACTCTCATTTTAGCTACTGTCTAGATTCAAAAATCCCAAAAAAATATAAAAACACCCCCAAAAATTCCATAAAAATTAGGTGTTGTTTCTGTTGTGTTTCTTGATTTTCTAGCCAATTTTGGCTATTTTTCATTGAGTAAAAACCCTAAAAATTTAAAAACACCTCAAAACTCATAAAAATCATAATAAATAATTTAAAAACCCAAAAACAATAATTTTGGGTCTCAAATTTTCCTTGTTTTCTCTAGTATACAGGAAAATTACCTCCAGGTCCCTCTGAGATCCTTAAATATTTTATTTTTGGATTTTGGGGCCTGGCTGGACAGTACCTTGTCTTTTTAGCACTGTTTGATTTTTAGAAAATAAAATACACTTCAGAAAATTATCAAAAATTCACCAAAAACACTTAAAAACCCAAAAAACATAAAAACATTTTTTTCTTGAATTTTTGCTTGATTTTTGATGCTTTAAATAAATTGATAAAGTGTGTTTGTTTTTGTTTTCTTTTATTTTCTCATTATATTAAAAATCCAAAAAAATATAAAAATTATTAAAAATCACTAAAAATATTTTATCTTTATTTTATTTCATTTTTACTACTTCGTATGCCTCTGGCCAACCCGTGCTCCTTGTGTTCGACCCTGGGTGCTATACCAGGTTAATCTCATAGCAGGGCCGCTGATTTTGTGATTGATTGATCTTACGTGTTTCGAGTGGTCTGATTTTTTTTGATATACTTAGTTTGAGTGATTGAGGTCGCAACGACCTATATTTCTGTACCTTTACCTTAGTCATTCGGACGGTTATCAGAATGGCGCCGTTGCCGGGGAGCACGGCTTAGTAGTCGTTTTTAGCTTTTTCCGCGGCTTTTGATTTTCGCGGCTTTTTGTATAGATTTGTTGCATATATATATTTTTCTCATATTTCTGCCAATAATTTTTGGACTGACCACTTTTCTCTCTGTTTCTTGCGAGGGCCAGAGGAGCGAGGGCGGCATTCCTAGGAGCGTCGGTGTACCCGAGCGAAGCGGAGGCGGCTCGTTTCTTCATCGAGCAGCAGGAGAGAGAGCGAGAGAGAGAGAGAGAGTTGAGTGGGTGAGTATAGCTTAGGACTTTATTTCATTTATTATTATTGTAATAATACAGGGACTTGAACTCTTGGACTGCTTGGACACTTCTACCGTAGCGGGTCTGTTTCGCCGAGCACCGGTGTGCTCGGGGGACCCTTTAGGACCTTAGCGGTTTTTCGCGGTTTTCTCGCGGCTTTCTTTTTCTTTCTTACTGCCTTTCCGGTGTTTACGCGGTTTTTGCTCGAGCCCCTAGATTTAGGAATTTCTGGTGCTTGTGACGTAATTAGTAGGATCCACACACCTAATTGCTTATCTGTTCCCATAGAACGTAATTGGACCTACCAATAATAAATAATAAAAATAACTTAGTCGCTTTCCTGAGAGCCTACGTGCCGCGAGCCTGCCCCGTCAAGCGCTACTCCTGAACTCGACCTGTCGAGAAGAGGAGGGATGGGTCTAGACCGGACTCTTTGGATCGAGGGCGAGTGACTGAGTTAGACGGATCTGCGCTAGAAATTGCTCATCTAGGACTCGGTTTTTCCCGCTTGCATCATTTAGGTAGTTTATTTCCTGTCTTTAAATTCTGCGCGGATCACTTGCATGTAGAGTGCTGGAGACAAGGTACGCATTTCTATCTCAGCATGCATCATTGATTTATCGCGCATCGGCTTTTTCGTCTTCTCCCCCCCCTGTTTTTGGACTAAATAATCAGGAGAACCGAAAAATTCGTTAGGCCTTTTGTTTGCTTTGAAAAATATTAAAAAGAAAAACAATAAAATCGGGACTGCTAATCATACTTGATCTTAAAAACCGCTCACCCTAAAAACTTTGTCTTGGGGAGAGCAACCCCCTCATTGTATTGTTTGGATGCGCGAGAGAGTGACCCGCACCCTAGGTAGAGCCTCCCGGTGCTAGACCCGACTGATTACCGACTTTTCCGTGCGGGCCAGTCGGTTGGGATAGCATCGGATATCCTAACAGGTCACGTAAGCGCTCTGATATTTTGTGTGTTCACCAAAATAAAATAGACAAGATAATTTGACCGAACTTTCACGGTCTTCAGCTCGCGTTGCGTTGGTGAACCGGGGGTTTGTTTTTTATCATAGTTGATTCCAGATCTCATCCGCACTACTCGCCAGATCAAGATGATGGGTAGACGGTCTCTTAGGCAGCCTCTGGCTGCACCGCTTTCGGGCACGTCTACCCGATCATCTAGGTTGGCTTGCGAGAGCCGAGACCAGCTCTCCGAGCCCGAGTACGATTCCGCCCTGTTCCCCCTCGACCCCCTTTCTTCTGGTATTGAGAGACATGAGCCCGAGGAGAGATTAGCAGATTTGACAGCACCTGAGTTGGGCTCATTTGATTTTGCAGACGTCGCTATGGCCGGCAGTTCAGAGGATCACCCTGGAGGTCCACGAGGAGACCAACATTTTGTTCTAGACCAGGGGGCGATCAACTCCACCCTGATCGCATCACTCGAGACAGTACAGCAGCAACTACGTGATCAGGGGGCATTCATGATAGAGATGAGGCGTGAGTTGGAGAGGCTCAGAGCAGAGCGAGGCCAGCAGAGCGAGCCTGAGGAGATCCTGAGCGAGCCTGAGGAGATGCCTGATGCAGAGGCCGCAGCCGCAGCAGCAGCTGCCGCCGCCGCAGCGGCAGCAGCCGCGGCAGGAGGAGCACCACGACCGATGCGGGAGTTACACAACCCCGGATCTACTCTGATGCATCACTGGGTGGTAGTGCCAGCGATCGTGGGGGACTTCAAGTTCCCCCCGAACACCTTGCAGTTGCTGCCCCGTTTCCACGGACTTGCTACTGAGGAGCCCCATCTCCACCTCCAGGAGTTTCTGATGATCTGCAGCACTGTCCACGACCGCCACGTGGACCAGGATACGATCCGGATGATAGCCTTCCCTTTTTCACTGGTAGATAGAGCAGCCACCTGGCTGAAGCATCTAGGGAAGTTTGTCTACACCTGGGAGCAGCTCCGCACCGAGTACTTGAAAAAGTACTATCCACTCGGGCGGATGAATGCAACGAGGGCCCTGATCAGCAACTTCTCCATGTTCCCCAACGAGCAGTTCCACGAGGCTTGGGAGAGGTTTCGAGAGCTCCTAGACAGATGCCCGCACCACGACATATCCAAGCCGAACCTAGTTCAGAGCTTTTTCAGCGGGTTGACGCCAGAGCTTCAGGGTCTGGTGAACGCTTCTTGCGGCGGGTCCTACTTTGCCAAGGACCACGATCAGGTCTGGGCCATCTACGAGGAGATGTCCGAGAACTACATGGTGATGTCTCAGACCAGATTGTATACTCAGAGACCCCAGCCTCAGCAGCCAGGACCCGTGCAGTACCAGCGGATAGCACGGGTAGATGCAGGTCCATCCAGTTCGTCCGCAGTCGCAGCAGCACAGGCAAAGTCATCCGCTGCGGACATGGGTATCATCAGCGAGAAGTTGGACCGCATGGAGCTGATAGAGAAGAAGCAGTGCCAGAGCATCACTCAGATGGAACAGATGGCACAGGTTCTGAGCGACATGAAGACCCAACTCATGTGTCTCCAGGAGACACAGACGGCTTCACAGCCCCGTCTTCTGTCGCGAGGCGATACCGGCGGCAGCAGCAGCTCGTCCCAGCGCTCCAGCTCTTCACAGCAGCCTAGACAGGTTCACCTTGTACAGGCGGAGCCGTACCAGCAGCCGCAGCCTACCTACCAGTCCCCACCATCTCCATACATGCAGATGGTGGTCTACCAGCCGGATCAGCCTCTGGCAGTACTGCCACCAGACCCCTTCGATGCAGAGCCGTTGATGGATGTCAACGGGATTTGGTATGACCGCCCCCAGCCTGGGATCCGACGAGACCATCCCGGATTCAGGTGGGGAAGTGGTGGTGCCCAGCCCCAGCAGCAGTCGTCAGGACAGGGAGGGCAGTACTCCCAGCAGAGAGACCAACACCAGTCGCAGCCGCAGCACCCAGCACACCAGCAGCACCAGCCATCATCCTACGATCCTCATCCCTATCAGCAGCAGGGACAGTCATGGAGGCGTGAGCAGCAGGCTCACCCGATTCAGCAGCAGCACCCGTCCTCATATCCCTCTTACCAGCACCTTCAGCAGCAGATCCAGCAGCCTCACCCCCAGAGAGGCTACCCGTCGGGCCCCCACGAGAGCCCCGCTTTGGATGACATCGCCCGCCTCCTCACGGACCAGCAGGCCACATTCAGACGGGAGATGGACGAGTTCCGCCAGGAGATGCGGGACCTGGTGAGAGGGAAGGCCGCCATACCAGCCCAGATCGAGCCGAATCCGAACAACCTTAAGAGGAAATCTGAGCAGGTAGTACATACTGAGTTAGCCACTCCTAGTGACCCATTTGATGATACATCTTCGGATCTATTTGATGCTGATTTTGTCACACTTAGGAGCGGTAGGACCCCAGCAGGCGGTGGCGCCTCATCTGAGCTTCACCACGAGGACACTCCAGAGGCGCCACATGAGGAGGAGGAGAGCGGTACTGAGGCCGCTCCAGATGATGACGGTGGTACTGATGCCACCAAGGATGCTGATCCCACCGGCGGTACTGAGGCCGCCGCTTCACCAGTTCGAGGAGGTGGTACTGATGCCACCCGTTCAGCCGAGCCAGCCCGCGGTACTGATGCCGCGCGACGTCTACCAGCAGCAGCAGAGCCAGCCCGTGGTGGTACTGAGGCCACCGGTGTTTGTACAGATAGAGATGTTGTTTTTCCTCGCATTCCTGTATCTCAGAACTCTGTTATGAATAAAGGAAAAGGTTTACTTTCTTCTGGTCCCACTGTGGTACATGATGTATGTGTGGATCCGGTCCTGGAACCGTCTAGACCTTTTCCTAATCCTTCATCTGAGAAGGACCCTGTGATCCCCTTCCCTAGAGCCCTTCAGATGGGGAAGGGGAAGAAAAAAGAAAATCCAAAAAAGAGAGAGCTTGAGGAGTTCAGCCAGAGCATGATTGATCGATTCCACATCCAGCTGACCCTCCAGGAGGCTTTGCAGCACATCCCCCTTCTCCAGCGTTCTTTGAGAGATAGGACTACAGTCAGGAGGAGGAGGAGGAACCACACTTCAGAGATCCATGTGCTGACGAAAGCCACGTGTTTTGCGATCCAGAACCGCCTGCCAGCCAAGAGGCCAGATTCAGGGGCCTCGTATGTCAGATGCCAGATCAGTGAGCAGAGGTTCGACCGTACTCTTCTAGATAGCGGGTCGTCGATCAACCTTCTTCCGGCAGCCCTTCTCGACCGCTTCGAGTTGGGCACTCTTCGACAGAGCAGGACAGTCCTTCAGTTCGCTGATTGATCTGTCAAGAGGCCGAAGGGGTTATTACGAGACGTTATCGTCACAATTCAGGGCCTGAAATTCCCCGTGGACTTCGTAGTGTTGGACATGGAGATCCCTGAGTCAGTGGCCGATACCCCCATCATCCTTGGTCGTCCGTTCTTGGCCACAGCCAAGGCGGTGACTGATCATGATAGCGGGCAGGTGTACTTTCGCGTCGAGGGCGAGGGTATACAAATAGAGACAGTCGAGGACTACAGAGCTAGAGAGAGAACCCGCTCAGATGCGAGTACAGATTCAGAGCAGCTGACAGACACAGAGCCAGACATCCACCAGGACTGTGATTTTGTGATCACAGATGATGAGGCAGCTTGGGCAGATCCTGCAGCACAGACCATCCTCTCATATTCAGATACAGCTGATGCCGAGATGATAGCAGAGGAGAGTCTGGAGAGCACAGCCCTGGTTCAGGATACCATGGAGGCAGCAGAGCCGGTCCTTGATCGCGACACGATGTTCAGTGATGGTGGTGCTGAGGCCACCTTGTTTTCCGGTGGTACTGATGCCACCGCGATTGATGCAGATCCCTCGGATTCAGAGTCTGATTGGGCCGATTGCTATGATCAGATGCCAGACCTGAGTTCACCTGAGCCTATAGATGAGGAGGAGGTAGATGCAGAGCCGAGCAGAGACAGTGCAGTTGAGCAGCCTTCTCCCGATCCAGTTTGCGAGAGTACACTTTCACTTTCCCAGGCAGATTTGGCAGACTCAGCAGCTTTCACTCAGTTCCTTCCGCAGCCAGATTTGCCAGCACCCAGCATTCCAGAGCGAAAGCCGCTCCCTACTTCGCTGAAGTATCGATTCCTTGCGGGCGATCCAGAGATGTACCCAGTCATCATCTCCGCCGAGTTGACTGGAGAGCAAGAATCCCGTTTGATGGGGGTTCTTGAAAAGAACCGCAAGGCGATCGGATGGAGCGTAGCGGATCTCCATGGGATTAGTCCAGCAGTGTGCTCCCACCATATCTACCTTGAGGAGGGGGCGAAGCCGTCGCGTGAGTTCCAGCGGCGACTGAACCCCAACCTGAGAGAGGTCGTGATGAAGGAAATATCAAAATGGTGGAGTGCATATTTTATTTATCCCATTTCCGACTCCAAGTGGGTCAGCCCCTTGCATGTGGTGCCCAAGAAGACGGGCATCACAACTGTGATCAGTGAGTCGGGAGAGGAGATCGCTACACGAGTACCCACCTCTTGGAGGGTTTGCGTTGACTACAGGAGACTCAACCAAGCCACCAAGAAGGACCATTTCCCCCTGCCTTTTATTGACCAGATCATTGAGAGACTGGCAGGGAAGAGCCATTATTGTTTCCTGGATGGGTACTCGGGCTACAACCAAGTGGCCATCGCTCCTGAGGATCAGGAGAAGACCACCTTTACCTGTCCCTTCGGCACATATGCTTTTCGACGCATGCCATTTGGGCTATGCAATGCCCCTGCGACTTTTCAGAGGTGCATGTTGTCGATCTTCTCGGACATGGTAGGGGAGTGCTTAGAGGTCTTCATGGACGATTTCTCGGTCTACGGCGACGGATTCGATTCTTGTCTTGACTGCCTAGACCGGGTACTCCAGCGATGTATCGAGTTTCATTTGGTTCTGTCATGGGAGAAGAGTCACTTCATGGTGACTCAAGGGACGGTGCTTGGCCACATCATCTCCAACAGGGGCATGGAGGTTGATCCGGCCAAGGTTGATGTCATTAGAAAACTCACACCGCCGTCCAACTTGAGGCAGCTACGGTCATTCCTGGGGCACGTTGGATTTTATAGGAGATTTATTCAGGATTTTAGCAAGATTGCCCGACCATTGACTGACCTCTTGACGAAAGACACCGAGTTCCTTGTCGATGACAAGTGTCTCTCGTCCTTTGCGACTCTCCAGCAGTGTGTTGTTGAGGCTCCTGTCCTCCAGCCGCCCGATTGGTCTCTCCCATTCGAGATCATGACGGACGCCTCCGATTTTGCCGTGGGGGCAGTGCTGGGACAGAGGAGGGATGGAGTGCCATTTGCCATACACTATGCTAGCCGCACATTGGATTCCGCCCAGCGGAATTATACGGTCACAGAGAAGGAGATGCTAGCAGTGGTGTTTGCCCTAGATAAGTTCAGATCGTATATCATTGGATCTAGAGTGACTTTGTTTACAGATCACATCGCCATCAGGTACCTCATGGCAAAGAAGGATGCCAAGGCCAGACTGACTAGATGGATCCTTCTACTCCAGGAATTCGACATTGAGATCAAGGATAAGCCTGGAGTCAAGAATGTGGTGGCGGATCATCTTTCCCGACTAGAGCAGCCTGAGGATTCTGAGCAGATTGATCCCATTCGAGATACCTTCCCAGATGAGGCGATCCTTGCTATTGCCTCACTCCCGTGGTATGCCGATATTGTGAACTTTCTCGTTGCAGGGAAAGTCCCACAAGATTGGCCCAGGCAGAGACTTGAGACCTTCCTTGCGAGGGCCAAGTCCTACCGCTGGGAGGATCCCATCCTTTACCACGAAGGAGGGGACAGCGCCTGGCGTCGGTGTATTCCTCAGGAGGAACACCATAGCGTCCTCACTTACTGCCACAAGTTTGAGGCAGGGGGACATCATTCTGGGAGGAGAACGGCACAGAAAGTGCTCCAATCCGGCTTGTGGTGTCCTACCCTCTTCAAGACTCTGATGAGTTCGTGAAGAGGTGTACTGACTGTCAGAGGATGGGCACTTGTGGACAGCGTGATATGATGCGAGCAGCCCATTCACTTCTGTGAGGTCTTTGACGCATGGGCATCGATTTCATGGGTCCATTCCCTAAGAGTCAGGGATTTGAGTACATTCTGTTGGCCGTTGATTATGTGAGTCGTTGGGTGGAGGCTATCCCCGCCCGAGCCGCTGATGCGAGGACTGTTTGCAGATTTTGAGGAAACATATCATCACGCGGTTCGGGGTCCCACGAGTTCTGATTTCTGATGGGGGATCTCACTTCATCAACGACCAGGTAAAGCCCTTGCTAGCGAGTTCAGCATAGATCATCGTGTTGCCACACCTTACCATCCACAGACGAATGGTCTAGCCGAGGTGTCGAATAGGGAGATCAAGAATATTCTGCAGAAAGTCATCCGCCCTGACCGAAAGAATTGGTCACAGCTTTTGGACCTCGGTCTTGTGGGCATATAGAACGTCTTTCCAAGACTCCATTGGGCACATCTCCCTTTCGCCTCGTTTATGGCAAGCCGTGCCATCTACCTGTTGAGCTGAGGCACAAGTCACTTTGGGCAGTTACAGATATTCTTATGGATCCAGATGGTATGGGAGACCAGAGGAGGGCAGAGTTAGCTGCCCTGGACGAGCTTAGAGATGCAGCTTTCTCAGGCAGCCTACATTATAAGGAGAAAGTCAAGGAGTGGCATGATTCTCATATCAGCCACAAGCATTTTGAGATTGGACAGAGAGTATGGCTGTTGATGCGAGGCTACGATTATTTCCAGGGAAGCTACAGAGCAAATGGAAGGGACCTTTTCTCGTCAGAAAGGTGCACGACAATGGTAGTATTGATATATCCGAGTTGTCTTCTGAGAGCACCTTTCGAGTGAACGGCCAGCGGCTCAAGCCATTTCTAGATCATGAGTCGCGGGATGTTATTGTTGCCCCTATTCATTTTGCGTGAGATGTGGTCTCTTGACTCACATCTTTTGCATCTCACGCCTGATTTTCACTGTTCCTCCGCCTGTATAGATCCAGTTGTCCATATCATTCTATTCTTTAGTCCCACATCCCTTTTCTCATCTTATGATTATGCTATACTTAGGTGTACTTTACCCTAAGTATAGGGGGGATGCCGGACCTGCGAGTATTCTTTTCATTCGGTTTGCTCTGTTTTGCTGCCTATACTTAGGGATACTTTACCCTAAGTATAGGGGGCAGATTCTGTATCTTCTTCACTCGGATTTCCCTTCATGTACAGCTTGCTATACTCAGGATTAGTTAATCCTAAGTATAGAGGGAAACCACCGAGCTCCTCTCATTCTATTCATTTATTCGTTTCCTATACTTAGCCATTCCTTTTCACTCCCCTTTTTACTAAGCACGAGTTATGTCTTCTTCATCGCTCTTGATCACTCTGAGGACATCGTTCGAGCTAAGTATAGGGGGGGTGTGTATATATTTCATATATACTTTAGCCATAACTCGTACTTTGTGTGAGTGTGTTAATAAATAAAATGGCTAAAAATCACAAAAATTAAAAATTTTTTCATGTACATAAACTTCTTTTATATGCACATACATAGCTAGTGTACAAGTACTTTTGTAAAAATGATTTCAAAAATCTTTTGTGTAAAGTTTGTGTAAATATTTTTGTATCAAAATTATGTATATAGTACAAAATTTTTCCAAATGTTTGAAAATCAAGAGTTTGCAAAATCTTGTGTAAATGTTTGTAAATATCTTTTGCAAAACTTGCACTTCATGCATCATCATCATCCATGATTTCAAAACCATTTTTTCAAAAATTTTGCATGATTGTAAAATATTTGTAAACAGCATCTTGTGTACATATATGTATATAATTTTTCCTGGGTGAGAGTTGACATTTAAACTAAGCCTGGAATTAATTGAGAAATGGAGCTTGAATAAGATCTTAATCCACTTAACTTTAAGAGGAACCTTATAGGACTTAGGGTTAAGGCTTTTCAGGTCTATAAGGACTTAATTCTTTGAGTCCACTAGGCTATGAGCATATGCCATCTTGATGAGCTTAAGTAGAACACTTAACAACACACGCATGACTCTTAGAGACAATGGCTTGACTTGCACCTGCACTTTACACATGGCTCTCCACGGATGAGGTGGTGAGGAGGCAGTTTCCTTTGGCTTGGGGTAGCAT
This sequence comes from Ottelia alismoides, assembly GCA_037367405.1. Taxonomy (NCBI): domain Eukaryota; kingdom Viridiplantae; phylum Streptophyta; class Magnoliopsida; order Alismatales; family Hydrocharitaceae; genus Ottelia; species Ottelia alismoides. Next base: position 1,165,808 of record JAZKJV010001482.1, read on the forward strand.
ATGAGGGTAGTACTTCTAGGCGGAACCTCTCTTCTTCTTCTAGTGAAGGAAGTGCACCTCACTTGGTCTAGTGGTGATGAAGGCTAAAGACAGAAGCTGTGGGTTGCAATAAAGCTTCAAAAGAGGGATAGTCTACTGGCTCAAGAGGAAATTTATTGTATATATGCTGCACCATGTAGATATGGCTGTACAGAAGTCCTTGAAAAAAAATATGCAAAAATGCAAAAAGAACTCCAAAAAGTGGTGGGTCGGATTGAAATTTAATAACCCCACCGGAGTGTACATAGTCCAAATGAAGCAAAGCTTATGGTATCCATGCTACATCTCATGAAGCTTGCAGCGGGAGACTTAGCTACACTGGCTAAGCTTCCAAAACTCTATACTTCTACCCCCTCTTCTTGAGCCGGTTGCACTTGAACTTAGAAGGAATACCCCGCTTCTCGAGGAAAGAGTTGCTAGACCGAGGCATTAGAGTTACCAGGTTGAGGGAGGCTGTTTCTTTGTTACTTCTGAGGTGGGAGCCACATATCACTTACACTGCATGGAAAGACTCATGGTCATTAGAGTTTGTGTATGTAGACTTGTTCTGATCTGGTTCATTGAGGAGTCTTGTCCATAGATTGGTGGAACTTAGAGGCTGTTGGGTTTTAAGCTTAAGTCCAAATAAGGTTCCGACACATTAATAATCCAAAGATCTGATCGAGCTCCATATTTCAATTTGATGAAGGAAAGTTTAATAATTCAACCTTGATCCATGTACATCCTCTTTTTCTTTTTTCTTTTTCTTTCTTTTTCACTTCTTTTTCAAATAAGTGTTTGCTAAGGGACTAGCAAAGTTAAGTATAGGGGGGTGATGAATACCCATTCATCACTCTTTATTCTTATATTTTAGCTACAAAAACCTTTGCAAATGCATGTAGATATATGTAAATACAAAATAATTACCAAAAGCATGCATTGTGTAAATACTTATATTAGCATGTTTTTGTGCAAAAATAAAAGAATAAAGATGAAAAAGAAAAGAGGGAAATATTTAGAATAAATATTGAGCAACCTAACCCAAGGGAGGGCTCAGCATGGGCCTGACCGCATAAAAGCCTAAGTAGAGGGGGATAGGGGCTCATGTGTATAGATTTTTTTGTAAATAAATAAAATTATATTTTCCTCACCCAAAAAATGCTTGTACATATGAAACTATTAAAAACAAAATAAAATCTAAAAATCAAAAATGCAAAAACACCCTTTCACCATGTACATAAACCATGCCTCCTTATTTATGTAACCCTATAAATAAATAAAATTATTTAGTAAAACTTCTTGTAAATAGTCTATGTTTACATATTGTAAATAAATAAAATAAAAAGTATCAAAACAAAAATCAAATAGAAATAACAAATTAAAAATACAAAAAATACATGTATATATATCATGTATATAAATGTATATAACTATTTATTCCACCCATGTATATAAACAATAAAAATAAAATAAAAATACCCTTTTATTCCTAATTTTATTCTATAAATAAATAAAATATAAAATAGGAATAAAATTGTACAAAATAAATTAAAAATTAAAATCAAAAACCCTATATTGTACATATACCTATGTATAGCTATATATTGTAAATACCTTATTTTATTTCTAAAAATTAATTAAAATCACCAAAAAAATAGAGAAAAATAAAAATAAATATTTTTCATGTTTTAAGTTTTTAAAAATTCGGTCATTATCTAACCCAAAAAAATGAATCAAAATAAATAAGCTTGGTGGGCTCTGATTGGTCCACGGGGGATTGTGACCCCCGGTCAACTCCCCCCCCAGGACCACCAGAGCCGGGTCTCCTGTGCCCGACCCGTTTTCTCCCTTTTTCCACGGATGACCCGATCGCCAACCCACCAAACCCCGGGTCCGGATCACTCCTCTCGCATCCGGCATCCTCGCCGGAGCCGCTCCCTCGAGATTCGCGCGCTCCTAAGCTCGCCCGATCGTCATCTTCCCGGACCCCTAGCAGTATATAACTTGAGCTCCGCCGCATTTTATTGCCATCTTTGGCTCTCCACTCTCACTCCCGTGACCTCCATAGCGATCCCTGAGGTGACAGCTCGCGATTGCCCTTGTAGCAGTGAGGAGAGGTGCCGGACCACTGATCCGGCGACGTTGCGCCGCCGTGTTCCGCCCCGTGTAGGAGCTCGAGCCTCAGGCCTTGACGTCCTTCGAGGCCACGACCAGGAGCTACCTAAGCTCCAGCACAGTCTACCACACCGCTCAGGTATCCTTCTAGCCTTCCCATTTCGTTTAATTTTTAGTTTCCCCCAAATCGTAGTTCCGCCGCGTTTCCTTTGATTTCGACCATATCGCGTATCTTCTCGGTCATCGGAACACACTGTCACCTTCGCCATCCCTCGACGCACCTTCTCCACCCCTTCGTTCAACCCAGCTCGCACAGGAGCTGGGGTTCGAGCTCCCTCCATCCTCCGCTCGCCGGAGCTCGCTCGCCCCGACCCACAGTTCACCTTCACGCCGCTTCATCGGGTCGAGGCACTTTGCCCTCGACCCGCGAAGCTTCTGGGTTATTTTGCAGGTCACGAGGAGGCCATCTGAGGCTCCCAACATCAGTCCAGGAGCTTCCCCTCTGTCGACCTCGCCGGAGCCCCTCCAGGGCTCGGCTGGGCCATCGGAGGCCACCACCAGCTGCGGGACGTCATCGCCGACCTTCTCCGATCTTCAGAGGCAGCTGAGGAGGCCCCACAGCACGCGTACGAGGCCGGCGAACCTCGCCGGCCACCTGTTCTTCAAGGGTCCTCCATCACCGTCCGATAGCCCTCGGAGCTCCAGTTTCAATCGTCACCGCCCATTCATCGAGGAGCAGACACCGTTGATCATCTCGAAGCTTCATCCGGACCGTTAGAGCAGAGAGAGGGAACCACCAGCACCCGAGGCCGTTAGATCTTCCACGTGGCCCCCTCTGCGCCGTCGATCAGGCTCACGTGCGGAAGAAGAGAAGCGCCCGCCGTCCTCAGCCGTTAGATCAGCTACGTGGCGCTCATCCAGCCGTCGACGTAATAAAGGGGTAATTTACCTTAGCCCCCTCGTAGTTTATGTTTTTTACTTTCAGCCCTGTAAATATTTTATGCGTTTTATTTACGTAGGGTAAATTGCACATTGGACCTCGTGCTTGTTTATATTTGCATTTATGCCCCTGTTTGTGTGAGCCACGTGCTTCGCCACGTGCTTTGTCTGGTGTATTTGCAATATTAATCCTGTAGTTCTGGTTGTGTGTTAAATGAATGAATACTTTTTGGTAATTGCATATATGCCCCTGTGAACGTTTTATTCCGCATGTGCGCCTTTTAGTGGGTTATTTGCATAACAGCCCCTGAACTTTTTGGTACGAGTTACCAAAGGTCCTAGGACTTGTTTTATTACCAAAGGTCCCTGAGTGCCCAGGCACGCGCCACGCGCGTGACTTGCTGGGAAATTGCACCTGACCCCCAGATCTTCGGGTACTTGCACTTAAGTCCCTATGCACTGTGCCCCTTTTGATTTTTTGAATAAAATATCAAATCACCTCTAAATTCGATGAAAATTTGACACATGGCTCCTGCCATGTTGTAGAATTTTTGAGAATTTTTGAGGACATTTTGATCTTATTTGCTATTTTTAAAAAATTCAAAAACTCTCATTTTAGCTACTGTCTAGATTAAAAATCCCAAAAAAATATAAAAACACCCCCAAAAATTCCATAAAAATTAGGTGTTGTTTCTGTTGTGTTTCTTGATTTTCTAGCCAATTTTGCTATTTTTCATTGAGTAAAAACCCTAAAAATTTAAAAACACCTCAAAACTCATAAAAATCATAATAAATAATTTAAAAACCCAAAACAATAATTTCGGTGCTCAAATTTTCCTTGTTTTCTCTAGTATACAGGAAATTACCTCCAGGTCCCTCTGAGATCCTTAAATATTTTATTTTTGGATTTGGGGCCTGGCTGGACAGTACCTTGTCTTTTTAGCACTGTTTGATTTTTAGAAAATAAAATACACTTTCAGAAAATTATCAAAAATTCACCAAAAACACTTAAAAACCCAAAAAACATAAAAACATTTTTTTCTTGAATTTTTGCTTGATTTTGATGCTTAAATAAATTGATAAAGTGTGTTTGTTTTTGTTTTCTTTTATTTTCTCATTATATTAAAATCCAAAAAAATATAAAAATTATTAAAATCACTAAAATATTTTATCTTTATTTTATTTCATTTTTACTACTTCGTAGGCCTCTGGCCAACCCGTGCTCCTTGTGTTCGACCCTGGGTGCTATACCAGGTTAATCTCATAGCAGGGCCGCTGATTTTGTGCTTGATTGATCTTACGTGTTTCGAGTGGTCTGATTTTTTTGATATACTTAGTCTGAGTGATTGAGGTCGCAACGACATATATTTCTGTACCTTTACCTTAGTCATTCGGACGGTTATCAGGCTTCACCACCTCCATCCGATCCGAGCCAGGAGTCCTTCGCAGCCCCACAACGTACCACATCCGTTGGATCTGCCACGTGGGTGCATTTACAAGCCATCGGATCGTGTCGAGGGTTCCTTTGGTGTGCGACACGCTACCACAGCCGTTCGATTCGCTACGCGTCGCGCATCCAGATCCTCGGATAATAAAGAAGGGGTAAATTGTCTTAGGCCCCTTTACTTTATGCATTTAGTTTTTAATCCTGTAATTACTTAGCGTAGTTCTTTTATTTTGTGAAAATTGCACTGTGGACCCCGTACTTTATTTTCCTTGCATTATACCCCTGCCTGTTGTGAGCCACGTGCTTCGTCACGTGTTGTTTTGGGTTATTTGCAGACCTTGCCCTTGTAGTTCTGGTTGTTATGAAATGAATGAAAGGTTTTAGTTAATCGCATTTATACCCCTGTGCGTGGTTGTTTTACGCATGTGCGTTTTATTTTGGGTTATTTGCTACTGAGCCCCCTGGACTTTTGGTACGAGTTACCAATAGGTCCTCAGGACTTATTTTCCTTACATATAGGTCCCTGAGTGCCCTAGGTACGCGCTTGGCGCGTGTTTTGCTGGGTATTTTGCACCTGGACCCCCAGAACTGTGGGTATTTGCACTTTGGTCCCTGTGCACAGTGCCCTACCTTTGCTTTTGAATAAAATATCAAATCACCTCCAAATCCAACGAAAATTTGACACATGGCTCCTGCCATGGTATAGGATTTTTGTAGATTTTTGAGGACATTTCTGATTTTGTTTGCTATTTTTAAAAATTCAAAACCTCTATTTTTGGCACTGTCTAGTTTGAAAAATCACAAAAAAATATAAAAACTCCCCGAAAAATTCTATAAAAATTGTCTGCTGTTTAGTTTAGTTTGCTTGATTTTCTAGCCAATTTTGGCTATTTTTCATTGCTTAAAAACACTAAAAACTTAAAAACACTTAAAAACCCATAAAAATTCTAATAAATCCATTAAAACTCCAAAAATAATAAAATTGGTACCTAACTTTTCCTTGTTTTACCTACTTTACAGGAAAATTACCTCCATGCCATTTTGAGGCCCTTAGATATTTTATCTAGGGTTTCTTGGCTCAGCTGGACAGTACCTCTTATTTTTGCTACTGTTTGATTTTTAGAAAGTTAAATAAACCTCAGAAAATTCTCAAAAATTTACCAAAAAAAAATATAAAACACACAAAAATATTTTTGTCTGAATTTTTCATTGCTTTTTAGTGCTTGAAATAATTTGTTGAATTGTGTTCTTTCTTGCTTTTCTGATTTTCTGAATAAACTTAAAAATCCAAAAAATATATAAAAAATAATTAAAAACCACTAAAAATGTTTTCTCCCTTTATTTTTTTGACTACTTCGTTGGCCTCTTGGCCAATCCGTGCTCCTTGAGTTCGACCCTGGGTGCTATACCAGGTTAATCTCATAGCAGGACCGCTTCTTCGTGATTTTATTGATTTGATATATTTTCGAGTGGTTCATTTTTCTTGATATACACGGTCTGATCACTTGGGTCGCAACGACCCTGTTTCTGTACCTTATACCCTAGTGTTCGGGCCTGTTATCATTCACCACCCATTCAAAACACACCCTGACTTCCCCATTGATCTAGGAACCCCTTTTTACCACTGCTTTTGCTCCATTGCGCGTGCTCCGACGGGGGGAGGGCGACAACCTCCTTCTCCAGCCCCTAGGGAGCAAGTCCAGTCAGTTCTTAGGCGGCTCCAACCTCCATCTCCGGCCTTTGGCCGTGAGGTCCATCTCGGACATATCAACCCTTGAGGTTCGCATTCTTTTACTTTTCTTTGCATTTTCTAGCTTCACTTGTAGTCTTAGCATTCTCCCTGTTTCTTCCCGTTCGCATTTCACCCGTTCTCTCGCCCTTCGCCATCCTCGTTGGAGCTCTGCTCCGGCCACCACTGACCACCCATCGCCCAACCACCTTTCACCCTTGATCCCACCTAGTAACAGCCCAGATTCCTCCGCCTTCGTCTCTTTGCGCTTTTGCATATCTTTGCAGGATCTGGAAGGCCCCATTTGAGGGGCGCTTTGCCAAAAGAAAACCTCCATGTCCACCTCCGTCGCTAGCCATTGCCAGAGCTCTTTGGAGCATTTTGAAGCCTCAAATCCATAGTGAGGGGCCCTGGGAGGTTCTTGGTATCATCAGAAGAGGGAAGGCAGCGCCGAGCGTGAAGATTTTGGAGTTTCAAGTTCATCCATGTCGTGTTCGTCGGTCGTTCTTCCTCCGCGCATCATCGTCGTTGGATCTTCCCTTGTTCTTCGCGGAATACAGTCACCTTCAGATCGTGTTTGTGCCTGCCGTTAGATCGTTCAAGCATCATCTAATCAGAGCCGTCCGCGCGAACCGTCATCGGGCCATGTCTTCTTGACACGTGTCAAGTGAAGTATCATCTGCAGCCCGATCGACTTGGCGAGGGTATTTTGCAACTATTACCCTGCCATTTTTTGTAATTAATTAATAGTATTAAATATTTCCTCTGCAATTTATATATTTTGTAAATTTTGCACTTTAACCCCCGTACTTTCCGCATTTACAATTCAGTCCCGATCCACGTCACCTCACGTGCCTAACGCACGTGAGGCGTGGAAATTTTGCGCGGGGCCCTAGGAATTTTTGGTATTTCGAAATAGTCCAGCAATTATTTTTATCACGTTATATTATTTGTGGATATTTTTCAAATCACCCCCCAGGTTTCTAAATATTACGATTAGGTCCCTACCTACACGTGTCCATCACGTACGTCTTTGGCCATTTTGTAGGGGCATCCCTGGGATTTTGATTATTTGTGATTGGTCCTTTAAATGTTTAATTGCGTTATAAAGTTTTGTGGGAAAATTACATTGTGGCCCTCGAACTTTTTACTTTTTACTATTTGCAAAAAAACCCTTGTTAGTAGTGTAGTTTGTCTTCGTTGTATATATTTATTTCATGCATCTATAAATTCAAAAAATCACCAAAAATAGGAATACATTCTTGTTGCATTGTACTTCCATGTTATATTTTTATTTCACATTTTTTTTGCATTTTATTATTTATAAAAATTCAAAAACATGCATTTTCTTCACTGTTTGCATTAGAAAATACATAAAAATTATAAAACTTCTTTGAAAAATTCCAAAAAAATTATATATTTTGTTTGTTTGTACATCTTTTACCTTCAGGCCAAAAGTCACTAAAAAACAAAAGAAAATTCATAAAAATTATAAAACTCTAAAAATCTCTATAAAAATATGTAAAATCTGTAAAAAAATCCAAAAGTCTCATTTCTGAACCTGAATTTTCTTTATATTATTATCTTTACTTTAAAATTAATTTTAAGAATTTTTTACACAATTTGATATTTTTCATCTCCATTTTAATTTCGACCATCAATTTTATTCACTGTTTTCAGTATTTTTTACTTTAAAAATACCAAAAAAATAGGAAAATATAGAAAAATCACAAAAACATTAAAAAAATATAAAAATCCCAAAAAGTCTTTATTTCCTCTATTTTGAATACTTTTACCTCTTTTTATCTCTCTCTCATCTCTCTTGTATTTATATATTCTATATAGCTTTATATCTTATTTTATAGAAAAAGAAAATATAAAAATATAAAATATAAAAAGAAAAGAAAAAAAATCAGAAAATTAAAAATCAAAATATAAAAATCAAGAATAAAAAATTAAATAAAAAAGTATAAAATTAAAAACCCACAAAAACATAGCACACCTATAGACACTTGATCACATTCATTTTTTGTGCATTGAATTTCCCCGATCTACCTGCTTGCTTCATATGTTCGAGCTCTACATACTTGCTTCTATACACATCTTTTTTGTAGAGTTACAATAAATTTTAACTCCACACCGCTTTTTATTGTTAGATCTCTGTTGTGGGTTAATTGTTGTTTTAATCAGGATTTTGTGTGGTCGATTCAACGATTGAGTTCCCACCTTGTGTGGAACTTAAGACCACCAATTTTTGGGTTAAACAGAAGGTCAGGGGGGAGTGGAGGAAGAAAATACAAGGCGCTTGAACGATTGATTGCCTGAACCATCATCTTGTAGGAGCCGAATGTTGTCGTTCATTTTTAAAAATGCTACTTAATGTCATATCTAATCACCATTCAAATGCTGCCTTGTTAAATCGAAAGAAAGTTTGAAGTTAAAACAAATAAATCGAAAGAAAGTTAAAAGTTAAAAAAATAATCAATTAACATTTTATTTTGTGAAATAAATAGCTTGTAATTTTGGTTTAGAGACAAGATCAATCATGAATTAAAAAAATAGATAGCTTACCCAAATAATGGTTTAGGTTTAGACAAGGGAAATGTTGTGGTGGGACGAGGAGTGAATGTATGAGATGATGATCGCAAGGGGAATCAAAATGCAATTCTCATTTGAAAGCTTTCTAGATGAGGAACTAGAAACCACATAATTAGCCTAAAAATGCATGCATGCATGTGCACTAAGATGAGCATTTACTATTGATGGAGATTTATTGACATTAAAATAACATGATGTTTACCTAGACATTTCTGTGTATTACTATAATAATCACATCCTAACACATTTATATTTATAATTACATCTCAACCTTATATATAAAGCACCTCATTCTTGCAACTTCAACACAATATAGTTTTCGTTGATTTTGACCAGAAAGTAATCAAATTATTATGTGAAAATATTCAACCCACGATAGAGTTTGGTAAGTGTCCAGTTAATTGACAACTTTCATCTCAGGTAATTTCCTAACCAATGAGCATTGTTATTCTTATGAACAACAAATACAAGAGCATTCCCTTTGGAACTCCCACTGGCTCCAAAGGACCTTTTTTTTACAATCCAAACAACATAGTTTATAAACGATACCAAATCATCAATTTCAATACCCCACAAGTCATCTGTTGATATGTCTTGAATCCTAACTCGTCCGATACTGCTCCCCTCTCCCCTCCCATGTTCCACCATATAGGGGTTTCGTGCTTGTTAGTGAGCATGAAGGGGAGGATGTGCGCCCCGGTCCAAATTTTCTTCTTATATGGGTATTCAGATCCGTCTGATTTGGGATATGTTGTCTATGTGAATAATATATAAACTCTCTAGATTAGGATTATTTTCTTCTTCTCCACATGGTCAAAATCGATCTCTGTCGCTCAAAGACGCATCTCAGTTACGGGCGAACCTTGTAAATTTGTGTGTGTCTTCGTTCTTATTTCATCGATAGTGTTTGTACGTGCTTCCTAGATTCGCAACATCTTTGATCTCAATAAATTAGTTCATCTCTCTCTCTCTTTCTCTCTCTCTATGTGTGTGTGCGTGCGTGCGTGTGTGTGTGCGCGCACGCCCTCAACAGGGAGCTAACTTGGCTCCCCTACTCTATTTTCCTCATTTTTTATTTTTTTTTGAAATTTTCTTCCGTGAATATTCATCACTATATCCCTATATTATGCTATTCAAATTCCGTACGAAATAGAGACTCCTACAACCTCCGTCCAGACAGTCATTTTTTTAACGGTAACAGAATTGCTAAAATGACTTCGTCTGGATGGAGGTCGTAGGAGTCTCTATTCCGCACAAAATCTGAATGGTGTAATATTGGGATATATTGATGAATATTCACGGAAGAAATTTCCAAAAATATAAAAAATAGAGAAAATAGGGTGGATGAGCCAAGTTAGCTCCCCCTCAAGAGGGCAGCCCCATTTTTCCCATATATATATATATATATATAGGGAGCTGGGAGCCTAAACCCAGGGTGTAGGTAACTACCTACACCCGGCCTTTTTTTGCGTGATTTTTGAGTTTTTTTTTTCAATGAAACCTTAGGGGGATTTTCTCAATATATTGAGAGGAATATGTGTTTCAAGTTTCATGCAAAACAAACATTCCTAACACCTTCATCTATAAGGGGTCAATTTCAGTAATTCTAAGACCGTTAAAATTTGATAGTCTTGATGATGATGATGATAGGAGTCTCGAATTAAGTTGAATTTTGAATGACACCATGGTGGTACATAGTGATCTAATTCCCCCAAGATTTCATTTCAAAAAAATAAAAATCTATGAAAAAATGAGTCGGTGTAGGTAGTTACCTACACCCTATATATATATATATATATATATATATATATATATATATATAGGGACCCTTTCAAATGAGGTGGGGTCTCACCGAAATTGTGGTGAGCCATCGACCAGATTCGTCAGATCTCAATCTGACGGTTGAATCAAAAACCTCATCAAAAAGGGCATTTTCGTCAAATTGATTTCATTAATTTCGAGTTTCATTTATTATTTTCAAATTGCCATTATATGATTTTCTCGATTTAGTATTTTCACAAATACCTTTATTAATTAATTTTCGATTTTGTTCCAAACGATCTGAAATCAACAACAGTTTTGTAAATTACAACGAGTGTTTGTAAAAAATATTATAGTCTTTCTAAAATTTCATTAATGATTTCATTTTATTACTGTAATTTCATTTTGTAAATGGTTGTATAATTTTTGTAAATGTGTACATTCATTTTGTAATTTTAGTGAGTTTTTTGTAACAGTATTTTTCCTCTTTGTAAGCTGCAATTTTTTTGTAATTGTGTATGATCTTTTTGTAAAAAATCCGTGAATCTTTGTAACTGAATCTCCCTTCTTTGTAAAATTCACGCATGTTTTCCATTGCGTTAAAGTTCAAATGCCATACATGTTTTCGAGTCCAGCAAAATAGAGAAAAAAATTGAGATTTGTAAAAATGTAAATAAATATGTAAATCTGAATATCAGTTAAGTAAAAATATTATACGATAATGTAACAAAATCTCGCTTCTTTGTAAGAGTGTCTGATCACTTTGTAAATTTTAGGCGCTATTTGTAAAATAAACTGATCACTTTGTAATATTTCTGTAGAGTTCTGAGACAAATAGGTACACTATTAGATATTGAAAATGTAAAAAATTGAAATGATATTGTAAAAAATATTCAATATTTGCACAAAACATTCTCATTTTTGTAAAAAAACTACGATTTGTAAAAAAGCTAAGAGACCCCTCCTCCGCGCATTTCGAATAAGTTGAATACTTTTTTATAATTTCTCTAAAAGATTTTTCCTTATTTCAAACCCCCACATCTAGGGTTTTTTTCCCTTTCGTATCTTCTTCAGAGGGCAAAAGAGGAGGCAAACAGAGGGCCGCCGCCTCCTCCCTTCTTCTCCAATGGCGTCGGCGACGGATGAGATCGGAGCGGGCGGCGCGGCTGTTCGCGACGCAGGAGGTCGGGGCGGAGAGCCGGGCAACGGTGCCTTGGAGGAGGAGGGAGTTGCGACCGTGAAATTGCCTCGTGAAATTGCTCGTTAGGTTGCATGGAGAAGTTGTTGATCAGGGCCCTCGCTGCATTCGTCCGCCCGAGTGGATAGTACTTGTTCAAGTACTCGGTGCGGAGCTGATCCCAGGTGTACACAAATTTCCCTAGATGTTTCAGCCAGGCGGCTGCTCTATCTGCCAGTGAAAAAGGGAAGGCCATCATTCGAATCGTATCTTGGTCCACACGACGGTCGTGGACAGTGCTGCAGATCATCAGAAACTCCTGGAGATGGAGGTGTGGTTCCTCAGTGGCGAGTCCATGAAAATGAGGAAGCATCTGCAGGGTGTTCGGAGGGAACTTGAAATCCCCCACGATAGCAGGAATCACCACCCACTGGTGCATCAGTGTAGATCCGGGGTTGTGAAGCTCCCGCATCGGTCTTGCTGCGGCGGCGGCTGCCGCTGCTGCGGCTGCTGCGGCTGCTGCCTCTGCATCAGCATCAGGGATGTCTTCCGGCTCGCTCGGCTCGTCTCGCTCTCTTCGGAGTCTCTCCAACTCCCTCCTCATCTCTATCATGAAAGCCCCCTGATCGCGTAACTGGTTCTGAACCGTCTCTAAAGACGCAATCAGGGTGGAGTTGATCGCTCCCTGGTCTAAGACAAAATGTTCGGGCTGGCGATCGTCTGAACTACCGGCTCCAGCCATAGGGATGTCTGCAAAATCAGAAGAGCCCAACTCAGGTTCGGTCAAATGAATTTGTCTCTCCTCGGGCTCATGTCTCTCAGGAACAGAAGAAAGGGGATCGAGGGGGAACAGGGTGGATTCGAACTCGGGCCCGAAGAGCTGGTCTCGACTCTCACGGGCCAACCTAGATGATGAAGTAGACGCGCCTGAAAGCGGTGCGGCCAGAGGCTGCCTAAGAGATCGTCTACCCATCATCTTGATCTTGGCGAGTTAGGCGGATGGGATCTGGAGAAAATATGATCACAGAGCAAACCCCAGGTTCACCAACACAACACAATGTGAAGACCGTGAAAGATCGGTCAATTTATCTTGTCAATTTTATTTGGTGATCATACAAGATATCAGAGCGATTAACGTGACCTGTTAGGATACCCGATACTCTCTCAACCGACTGTCCCGCACAGAAGAGTCGGTAATCAGTCGAGATGAGTACCGGAGGGCTTTACCTAGTGTTCGGGTCACTCTCTCGCACAACCAAACCAGACAATGAGGGGGTTGCTCTCCCCAAGACAAATTTTTCAATGTGAGTGTCTTTTAGGGTCAATAATGTTATCCAGTCCCAATTTTTTTTTTTTTGTTTTTCTTTTTAAATATTTTTTTCAAAATACAAGCGGCCTAACGGTTTTTCCGGTTCTCCTGATGATTAATCCAAAAACAGAGGGAGAAGACGAAAAAGCCAATGCACGTAGAAATCAATGATGCATGCAGAGAAAGAAATGCGTACCTTGTCTCCAGCACTCTACATGCAAGTGATCCGCGCAGAATTTAAAGACAGAATAAAACTACCTAAATGGTGCAGCGGGAAAAACCGAGTCCTAGATGAGCAACTTCTATTGATCGTGAAGAACAATAGTTAGCTAATCGAATAGAGTCCGGAGTCCGATCTTGGGAGTCACTCGGTGCCCGCCACAACGGGTCCTGCCAGCGCTGTATGTAACTCCTCACGGCACGTGGTCTCAAATCCAATTTCACTAACTTTTTCAATGAATTTTATTAAGGTCCAATTACGTTCTATAGGAACAGATATTCTTATTAGGTGTTGGGCCTTAAAAATCTACGTCACAATCAACATAAATTCCTAATTCTAGGGGCTCGAGGAAAACCGCGTAAACACCGGAAAAGGCAGCTAGCTATGAAAACCACGATAAAAAGCCGCGAAAATCAGATGGGTCCCCCGAGCACACCGGTGCTCGGCGAAACAGACCCGCTAAGTTACAAATGTCCAAAAGTGTCCAGAGTTCAAGTCCTAAATTATTACAACAAGAATAATGTTCTCTCTCTCTCTCTGAAATTAAAAATCTCTGCTCCTCTCTCTCTCTTCCTGCTCCTCTTCCCGTGCGGGTCCTCAAAAAGTATACTCCCAGATCTCCACGTAGTACCTCGCACAAAAATCAAAGAGAGAGAATGGTCAGAAAACAACAATAATATAGAGAGAGACAAAATGGAAAACTGACTACAAAGCCGTGCTCCCCGGCAACGGCGCCATTCTGTTCACCGCCCAAGTGACAGAGGTAAAAGGTCTAAAGAAATAAATCACAATGTCGTTGCGACCTCAATCACTCGGGCTGAGTAAATCAAGAAAAATAATCAACCACTCGAATAATATAAAATCAAGCAAGCACAAGAAAGAGCGGTCTAGCTATTGGGTTTAACCTGGTATAGCTCCCAGGGTCGAACTCAAGGAGCACAGATTGGCTTAAAAAGCCTACGATGTAGTCAGGAATCCAAAAAGTCTTTTTTTTTAAGGTTTTTATTTGTTTTTATATTTTTTTAGAATTTTTTAATGAGTGAGAAAATGAGAGAATGTAAATACAAGGGGACTTCAACAATTTATACAACACACAAAAATGATGCAAAAATTCCAGAAAATTGGTTTTTATGTTTTAAATGTTTTTTACTGTTTTTGGTGAATTTTTGGGAATTTTCTAATGAATAAATTAATTATTAAAAATCAAACAATGCAAAGAATGTAGGGTACTGTCCAGCAAGGCTTAAGATCCAAAAATAAAATAATTTTGGATCTCAAATAGCCCTGAAGGTAATTTTCCTAAAAACTATGAAGAATAAGGAAAATTTAGGCACCCTAATTATTATTTTTGGAGTTTTAATTTTTTTATTACAATTTTTATGAGTTTTTAGGGGTTTTTCAATTTTTAGGGTTTTTAAAAGACGAAACTTAGCCAAAATTGGCTAGAAAATCAATCAACCAGTAAACAACAATGTCTAATTTTTTTGGAATTTTTGGTGGAGTCTTTATATTTTTTTGGTATTTTTAAAGTCAGACAGTAGCAAAAATAGGGGTTTTTGAATTTTTTAAAAATAATAAATGAAATCAAAAATATCCCCAAAAATCATAGAAATTCCTACACCATGGCAGGAGCCATGTGTCAAAATTTCATTGGATTTGGAGGTCGTTTGATATTTTATTCAAAAATAAAGATGGGGCACTGTGCACAGGGACCTAAGTGCAAATACCCAAAAGTTCTGGGGTCCTGGTGCAATTTACCCAAGAAGTCACGTGCCAAGCACGTGTCTGGGGCACACAGGGACCTAAATGTAATAAAAACCAAGTCCTAGGACTAATTGATAACTCGTATCAAAAGCCCAGGGGTATGGTTGCAAAATTCCCAAAATAATTCGCACATGCGCAGATAAAGTGCTCACAGGGGCATATTTGCAAATAAACAAAACATTTCATGCATTCATTAACATTCAGAACTACAAGGGGTCTCATGCAAATAACCCAACAAAACACGTGCTAAAGCACGTGGGTCTCTACTGGCAGGGGTATAAATGCAATTAAAATTAAGCGCGAGGTCCTTGATGCAAATAACCCAGAAAATAAACAACTAGAATTCAAAATTACAGGACTTAAACGAAATAAAACAAACAGAGGGGGGCCTATGATATTTACCCCTTTATTAATAGCGACGGCCCAGATGATGACGCGTGGATGATCGGACGGTGCAGATGCGACGTGGCTCTTCGAAGGTAATCAAGCTCAGATCGGATGGTCGAGGTGCAGCCACGTGTATAATCGAACGGCTGAGAGACGTCGTGGCTTAACCTCGCTGCTCAACGGCCCAGATGAGATCTCAGATAGATCAACGGCTACTGCTCCTCCAAGGATGGACGCTCAGGATTAGATCTGGAGCGAGGACCTCATCGGACGGCTCTGGAAGGTGGAAGAAGAACTCGACGCCGGCGAACTTCGCCGACGTCCTGCGTGAACTCCGGTCCTCCTCAGCTGCGCCTGAAGGTCGGAGAAGCTCCGCTGGACGCTCCCGCAGCTGCTGGTGGTGGCCAAGAACCCAACCGAGCCCTGGAGGGCTCCGGCGAGGGCTATCGGCTCGAAGCTCCTGGCTGAAGTATGAAGGGCCTCAGACGCCCTCGTTTCGACCTGCAAAGTAGACAAGGAGCTTCGCGGGTCGAGGGCAAAGTGCCTCGACCCAAGAAGGCGGGGTGAAGGTGGATGGTGCGGCGTGGCGGAGGAGCTCCGGCGAGGCGACGGCGGTGGAGCTCGACTCCCAGATCCTGTGCGATCTGGGTTGTGCGAATGGGTGAAGAAGGCGCGTGAGGATACGGCGGAGGTGATGAGATGGTCGGATGAGCGAGATGTAGCGTGAGATAGTCGGAATCGGGAAGATGCGTCGGAGGTCGGATGTGGGCGTAATCGAAAATTGGAAGAAATTAAAAAGATCTAAGGTTACCTGATGGCTGAAGTAGACTGGGCTGGAGATGGGCTATCTCCGGGTCGTAGCTTCGAAGGGCGTCAAGGCCTGAAGCTCGGTGCTCGACGCTGGCGGCGGAGCAAAGACGGCGAGGTTACGCCGGATCAGAGGATACGCCTTCTCGCCTCACTGCTACAAAGGCAACGGCTTGCTGTCACTCTTGCGAGGCCAATGGAGGTCACGGGGAAGAAGGAGAGGGTCCAAAGATGCGGCGCGGAGGCGGCGGAGGTGATGGTTTTATAATGTGACCGGGCGATTAGGGTTGAGTGAGGACGGCGATGGAAAGTGTAGATTCGATGGCGAAGGATCGGGCGAGGGAGAGGGATGTGCGGCGAAGAGTCCGGGCGCGGGGGTTGAGTGGGGGACAGCCTGGATGCGCGTGCATAAATCGGAGAAGGTGACGCGGCGCGCGAGGTCCAGAATAGGAAAGGGGTCGCGGGGGAGTTGACCGGGGTCAACATTCCCCCGTGGACCAACCAGGAGCGGCCACGTGTATGCGATTTTTGTTTTATTTTTTTAGGGCATAAATAGGTCGAATTAGTGAAAACTCAAAACATGAAATATTTTTCTTTTATTTTTTTCTATTTTTTGGTGATTTTTAATTAATTTTTGGAAATAAAAATAGGTTAGCTCTATATATAGGTATATGTACACTACATGAATTTTTATTTTTGATTTTTTTATTTGTTATTTTTTTTTTTTTGTGTTTTTATGCTCATTTTGTATTTTATTTATTTATAAGATGAAATATGGAATAAAAGAATATTTTTATTTTATTTTTATCACTTATATACAAGGGTGAAATAAATAAATGAATACTTTTATATACATGGTATTTATACAATGTATTTTTGTATTTTTCATTTTGTGATTTTTATTTGATTTTTGTTTTGTTTCTTTTTTATTTATTTTATTTACAAAAGGTAATATAGAATATTCACAAAAAGTTTAGAAAATAAATGAATTTATTTATAGGGTTAAATAAATGCAAGAGTGTGGTTTATACACATGGTGAAAGGGTCTTTTTGACTTTTTGATTTTTTTTTTTATCTTTTTATTTTGTTTTTAATAGAATATACACACAATATGTACAACATATTTTTGGGTGAGGAAAATATATAGTTTAATGTATTTACAGATATATACAAATGTGAGCCCCTATCTCCCTCTACTTCGGCTTTTATGCGGTCAGGCCCATGCTGAGCCCTCCCTTGGGTTAGGTTGCTCAATATTTATTCTAAATATTTCCCTCTTTTTCTTTTTGCTCTTTATTCTTTTATTTTGTGCACAAAAACATGCTAATTATAGGTTTTTTACACAATGCATGCTTTTGGTATTTATTGGTATTTACACATATCTACATGTATTTGCAAAGGTTTTTGTAGCTAAAATAGAAGAATAAAGAGTGATGAATGGGTATTCATCACCCCCCTATGCTTAACTTTGCTAGTCCCTTAGCAAACACTTATTTGAAAAAGAAGTGAAAAAGAAAGAAAAAGAAAAAGAAAAAGAGGATGTACATGGATCAAGGTTGACTTATTAAATTTTGCCTTCATTAACTTGAAATATGGAGCTCGATCAGATCTTTGGATTATTAATGTGTCGGAACCTTATTTGGACTTAAGCCTAAAACTCAACAGCCTCTAAGTTCCACCAATCTATGGGCAAGACTCCTCAATAAACCAGATCAGAACAAGTCTACATACACAAACTCTAATGACCATGAATCTTTTCCTTGCGGTGTAAGTGATATGTGGCTCCCCACCTCAGAAGTAACAAAGAAACAACCTCCCTCAACCTGGTAACTCTAATGCCTCAGTCTAGCAACTCTTTCCTCGAGAAGCGGGGTATTCCCTTCTAAGTTCAAGTGCAACCGGCTCAAGGAGAGGGGATAGAAGTATAGAGTTTTGGAAGCCTAGCCAGTGTAGCTAAGTCTCCCGCTGCAAGCTTCATGAGATCTTTACACTCCGGTGGGGTTATTAAATTTTCAATCCGACCCACCACTTTTTTGGAGTTCTTTTTGCATTTTTGCATTTTTTTTTTTCAACAACTTCTGTACAACATATCTACATGGTGCAGCATATATAAGAAATTTCCCCTTGAGCCAGTAGACTATCCCTCTTTTGAAGCTTTATTGCAACCCACAGCTTCTGTCTTTAGCTTTCAACACCACTAGACCAAGTTGAGGTGCACTTCCTTCACTATAAGAAGAAGAGAGGTTCCGCCTAGAAGTACTACCCTCATATGCTACCCCAAGCCAAAGGAAACTGCCTCCTCACCACCTCGTCCATGGAGAGCCATGTGTAAAGTGCAGGTGCAAGTTAAGCCATTGTCTCTGAGAGTCATGCGTGTGTTGTTAAGTGCTCTACTTAGGCTCATCAAGATGACATATGCTCATAGCCTAGTGGACTCAAAGAATTAAGTCCTTATGGACCTGAAAAAGCCTTAACCCTAAGTCCTACAAGGTTCCTCTTGAAGTTAAGTGAATTAAGATCTTATTCAAGCTCCATTTCTCAATTTAATTCCAGGCTCAGTTTAAATGTCAACTCTTATCCAGGAAAAAACTATATACATATATGTACACAAGATGCTATTTACAAATATTTTACAATCATGCAAAAATTTTGTCAAATGTTTTGAAATCATGAATGAATGATGCATGAAGTGCAGGTTTTGCAAAAAGATATTTACACACATTTACACAAGATTTTTGCAAACTTTTTGATTTTCAAAACATTTTGGAAAAATTTTGTACTATATACATAATTTTGATACAAAAATATTTTACACAAGCTTTACACAAAAGATTTTTGAAATCATTTTTACAAAAATACTTTGTACACTAGCTATGTATGTGCACGAATAAAAGAGGTTTATGTACATGAAACATTTTTAATTTTTGTGATTTTTAGCCATTTTATTTATTAACACACTCACACAAAGTACGAGTTATGGCTAAAGTATATATGAAATATATACCCACCCCCCCTATACTTAGCTCGAACGATGTCCTCAGAGTGATCAAGAGCGATGAAGAAGACATAACTCGTGCTTAGTAAAAGGGAAGTGAAAAGGAACGAATAAATGAATAGAATGAGAGGAACTCGGTGATCTCCCCCTATACTTAGGATTAACTAATCCTAAGTATAGCAAGCTGTACATGAAGGGAAGGCCGAGTGAAGAATATACAGAATCTGCCCCCCCTATACTTAGGGTAAAGTATCCCTAAGTATAGGCAGCAAAAACAAGAGCAGAAAGAATGAAAAGAATACTCACAGGTCCGACATCCCCCCTATACTTAGGGTAAAGTACACCCTAAGTATAGCATAATCATAGGATGAGAGATGGGATGTGGGACTAAAGAATAGAATGATATGGACAACTGGATCTATACAGGCGGAGGAACAGTGAAAATCAGGCGTGAGATGTAAAAGATTTGAGTCAAAAGACCACATCTCACGCAAAATGAATAGCAGCAATAATAACGTCCCGTGGCTCATGATCTAGAAATGGTTTGAGCCGCTGGCCGTTCACTCGAAAGGTACTCTCAGAAGATAACTCGGATATATCAATGCTACCGTTATCGTGTACCTTTCTGACCAAATAGGGTCCTTTCCATTTGCTCTGTAGCTTCCCTGGAAATAATCTAAGCCTCGCATCAAACAGCCATACTTTCTGTCCAATCTCAAAATGCTTGTGGCTGATATGAGAATCATGCCACTCTTTGACTCTCTCCTTATAATGTAGGCTGTTTGAGAAAGCTGCATCTCTAAGCTCTTCCAAGGCGGCTAACTCTGCCCTCCTCTGGTCTCTTATACCATTTGGATCCATAAGAATATCTGTGACTGCCCAGAGTGACTTGTGCCTCAGCTCAACAGGTAGATGGCAGGGCTTGCCATAAACGAGGCGAAAGGGAGATGTACCCAATGGAGTCTTGAAAGACGTCCGATATGCCCACAAGACCGAGTCCAAAAGCTGTGACCAATTCTTTCGGTCAGGGCGGACGACTTTCTGCAAAATATTCTTAATCTCCCTATTCGACACTTCGGCTAGACCATTTGTCTGTGGATGATACGGTGTAGCAATACGATGGTCTATGCCGAACTCGGTAGCAAGTGCCTTCACCTGGTCGTTGATGAAGTGAGAACCCCCATCAGAAATAAGAACTCGTGGAACCCCGAACCGCGTGATGATGTTCTTCCTCAAAAATCTGCAAACTGTCTTCGCATCTGCGGCTCGGGCGGGGATAGCCTCAACCCAACGACTAACATAATCTACGGCTAACAGAATGTACTCAAATCCCTGACTCTTAGGGAATGGACCCATGAAATCGATGCCCCATGCGTCAAAAACCTCACAGAAGTGAATGGGCTGCATCGGCATCATATCACGCTGTCCACAAGTGCCCATCCTCTGACAGTCAGTACATCTCCTCACGAACTCATCAGAGTCCTTGAAGAGTGTAGGCCACCACAATCCGGATTGGAGCACTTTCTGTGCCGTTCTCCTCCCAGAATGATGTCCTCCTGCCTCAAGCTTGTGGCAGTAAGTGAGGACACTATGATGCTCCTCCTGAGGAATACACCGACGCCAGATGCTATCCCCTCCTTCGTGGTAAAGGATGGGATCCTCCCAATGGTAAGACTTGGCCTTCGCAAGGAAGGTCTCAATCCTCTGCTTGGGCCAATCTTGTGGGACTTTCCCAGCAACGAGAAAGTTCACAATATCGGCATACCATGGGAGTGAGGCGATAGCAAGGATCGCCTCATCTGGGAAGGTATCACAAATCGGATCAATCTGCTCAGAATCCTCAGGCTGCTCTAATCGGGATAAATGATCCGCCACCACATTCTTGACTCCAGGCTTATCCTTGATCTCAATGTCGAACTCCTGGAGTAGAAGGATCCATCTAGTAAGTCTGGCCTTGGCATCCTTCTTTGACATGAGGTACCTGATGGCGGTGTGATCTGTGTACAAGGTCACTCTAGATCCAATGATATATGATCTGAATTTATCTAGGGCAAACACTACTGCTAGCATCTCCTTCTCTGTGACTGTATAATTCCGCTGGGCGGAATCCAATGTGCGGCTAGCATAGTGTATCGCAAATGGCACTCCATCCCTCCTCTGTCCTAGCACAGCCCCTACGGCAAAATCAGAGGCGTCCGTCATGATCTCGAATGGGAGAGACCAATCGGGTGGCTGAAGGACAGGAGCCTCAATAACACACTGCTGGAGAGTCTCAAACGACGAAAGACACTTGTCATCGACAAGGAACTCGGTGTCTTTTGTCAAGAGGTCAGTCAACGGTCGGGCAATCTTGCTGAAATCATGAATAAATCTCCTATAAAAACCAACGTGCCCCAGAAATGACCGTAACTGCTTCAGATTGGACGGCGGTGTGAGTTTCCTAATGACATCGACCTTGGCCGGATCAACCTCCATGCCTCTGTTGGAGATGATGTGGCCAAGCACCGTCCCTTGAGTCACCATGAAGTGACTCTTCTCCCAAGATAGAACTAAGCGGGTAGCAATGCATCGCTGGAGTACTCGGTCTAGGCAGTCAAGACAGGAATCGAAATCGTCGCCGTAAACCGAGAAGTCGTCCATGAAGACCTCCAAACACTCCCCTACCATGTCCGAAAAGATTGACAGCATGCATCTCTGAAAAGTCGCAGGGGCGTTACATAGCCCGAATGGCATGCGTCGAAATGCGTAAGTACCAAAGGGACAGGTAAAGGTGGTCTTCTCCTGATCCTCAGGAGCGATGGCTACCTGGTTGTAGCCCGAGTACCCATCCAGGAAGCAGTAATGGCTCTTCCCTGCCAGTCTCTCTATGATCTGATCAATAAAAGGCAGGGGGAAATGGTCCTTCTTGGTGGCCTGGTTGAGTCTCCTGTAGTCAACACAGACCCGCCAAGAGGTGGGTACTCGTGTAGCAATCTCCTCTCCCGACTCACTGATCACAGTCGTGATGCCCGTCTTCTTGGGCACCACATGCAAGGGGCTGACCCACTTGGAGTCGGAAATGGGATAAATAAAATCTGCACTCCACCATTTTGATATTTCCTTCATAACAACCTCTCTTAGGTTGGGGTTCAGTCGCCGCTGGAACTCACGCGACGGCTTTGCCCCTTCCTCGAGATAGATATGGTGGGAGCACAACGAAGGACTAATCCCATGGAGATCTGCTACGCTCCATCCAATTGCCTTGCGGTTCTTTTCAAGAACCTCCATCAGACGGGATTCTTGCTCTCCAGTCAGATCTGCAGAGATGATGACTGGGTACATCTCAGACTCTCCCGCAAGGAATCGATACTTCAGCGAAGTAGGGAGCGGCTTTAGCTCTGGGCAGCTGGGTGCTGGCAAATCTGGCTTCTGAAGAAGATGTGTGTATGCTGATAATTCTGCCAAATTTGCTTGGGAAAATGATAATGAACTCTCACAAACTGGATCTGGAGAAGGCGGGTCCTCTACATTGTCTCTGATCTGTTCTGCCTCTACCTCCTCCTCATCTATAGGCTCAGGTGGATCCAGATCTGGCATCTGATCATTACAATCTGCCCAATCAGACTCTGAATCCGAGGGATCTATATCAGACTCAGTGGCATCAGTACCACTGGAGAACAAGGTGGCATCAGCACCACCATAGAGCAGGGTGGCCTCAGTACCACCATCACTGAAAATCGTGTCGCGATCAAGATCCGACTCTGCTGACTCAATAGTATCCTGTACCAGGGCCGTGCTCTCCAGACTATCCTCTACTATCATCTCTGCATCAGCCGAATCTGAATATGAGAGGATGGTCTGTGCTACAGGATCTGCCCAAACTGCCTCATCATCTGTGATCACAAAATCACAGTCCTGGTGGATGTCTGGCTCTGGGTCTGTCAGCTGCTCTGAATCTGTACTGCCATGTGAGCGGGATCTGGATCTGGCTCTGTGGTCCTTAACCGTCTCTATTTGTATACTCTCGCCCTGGACGCGAAAGTACACCTTCCCGCTATCATGATCAGTCACCGCCTTAGCTGTGGCCAAGAATGGGCGACCGAGGATGATGGGGGAATCGGTCAACGAGTCAGGGGTCTCCATGTCCAGCACTACGAAGTCCACGGGGAATTGCAAACCCTGAATCGTGACGACAACGTCTCGCAACAACCCCTTTGGCCTCTTGACAGACCGATCAGCAAACTGAAGGTATGTCCTGCTCTGTACAAGAGTGCCCAACTCTAAGTGGTGGAGAAGGGCTTCCGGAAGAAGGTTGATAGACGATCCGCTATCTAATAGAGTGCGGTCGAACCTCTGCTCACTAATCTGACATCTGACATACGGGGCCCCTAAATCTGGCCTCTTAGTCGGCAGATGGTTCTGGATCGCGTAACACGTGGCTTTTGTTAGCACATGAATTTCTGCGGTCTTGTTCCTCTTCGTCCTCCTGACTGTGGTCCTGTCTCTCAAGGACCGCTGAAGAAGAGGGATGTGCTTCAAAGCCTCCTTGAGGGTCAGCTGAATGTGAAATCGATCTATCATGCTCTGGCTGAACTCCTCCTGCTCTCTCTTTTTTGGGTCTTTTTCTTTTTTCTTCCCCTTCCCCAACTCAAGGGCTCTAGGAAAGGGGATCACAGGGTCCTTCTCAGATGAAGGACTAGGAATAGGTCTAGATGATTCAATGACTGGATCCTCAATAACATCATTCATCACAGTGGGATCAGAAGAAACTAAACCTTTTCCTTTATTCAAATCAGAGTTCCGAGATACATTCATGCGAGGAAAGACAACATTTCTCTCAGAATAGATGTTGGTGGCCTCAGTACCACCTCTAGCTGGCTCTACATGCAGACGTCTTGCGGTCTCAGTACCGCTGGCTGGCTCGGCTCTGCTGGTGGCGTCAGTACCACCTCCTCTATGTGGTGAAACGGCGACCTCAGTACCGCCGGTGGCATCAGCATCTCGGGTGGAATCAGTACCACCGTCATCATGGTGTGCGGCTTCAGTACCGCTCTCCTCTTCCTCATCTGGCGCTCTAGATGGATCCTCATGTTGTCGCTCAGATGAGGCGCCTCCTGCTGGTCTTCTACCGCTCCTAAGTATGACAAAATCAGCATCAAATAAATCCGACGAGATAACATCAAATGAGTCACTAGAAGTGGTAGGCTCAGTGTGAACTACCTGCTCAGATTTCCTCTTCAAGTTATTCGGGTTCGGCTCGATCTGTGCAGGGATGGCGGCCTTCCCTCTCATCAGGTCCCGCATCTCCTGGCGGAACTCGTCCATCTCCCGTCTAAATGTAGCCTGCTGCTCTGTGAAGAGGCGGGCTATATCATCCATGGCGGGGCTCTCATGGGAGCCCGACGGGTTGCCTCTCTGGTAATGAGGCTGCTGGACATGGTGCTGCTGTGGCTGAGAGGGGCAAGAGGATGGATGCTGCTGCGGGTGAGCCTGCTGCTCACGTCTCCAATTCTGTCCCTGCTGCTGATAGGGACGAGATACGAATGATGATGGCTGGTGTGCTGGGTGCTGCTGGTGATCCCTCTGCTGGGAGTACTGCCCTCCCTGACCGGCTGGCTGCTGCTGGGGTTGGTTACCCCCATTCCCCCACCTGAATCCGGGATGGTCTCGTCGGATTCCAGGCTGGGGCCGGTCATACCAAATCCCGTTGACATCCATCAACGGCTCTGCATCGTATGGGGCGGGTGGGAGTACATCCAGAGGCTGATCCGGCTGATATACCACCATCTGTAAGTCTGGAGATGGTGGTGCCTGGTAAGAGGGCTGCTGCTGCTGGTACGGCTCCGCCTGTACAAGGTGAACTTGTCTAGGCTGCTGCAAAGAGCTGGAGCGCTGGGACGAGCTGCGGCTGCCACCGGAATCGCCTCGCGACAGAAGACGGGGCTGAGGAGCCGTCTGTGCCTCCTGAAGGCACAAGAGCTGGGTCTTCATGTCGCTCAAAGTCTGTGCCATTTCCTCCATCTGAGTTATGCCCTGGCACTGCTTCTTCTCTATAATTTCCATGCGGTCCAACTTCTCACTAATAATCCCCATGTCCGCAGCGGCCGACTCTGCCTGTGCGGCTGCAACTGTGGACGAACTGGAAGGACCTGCATCAACCCGTGCTATCCGCTGATACTGCACGGGTCCTGGCGGCTGCTGAGATCTCTGTGTATACAACCGAGTCTGGGACATCACCATGTAATTCTCGGACATCTCCTCATAGATGGCCCAGACTTGGTTGTGGTCCTTGGCAAAGTAGGACCCGCCGCAAGAAGCATTCACCAGACCCTGAAGCTCTGGTGTTAGCCCACTGAAGAAGCTCTGAACTAGGTTCGGCTTCGAAATGTCGTGGTGGGGGCATCTATCCAGAAGCTCTCTGAACCTCTCCCATGCCTCGTGAAATTGCTCGTTAGGTTGCATGGAGAAGTTGTTGATCAGGGCCCTCGCTGCATTCGTCCGCCCGAGTGGATAGTACTTGTTCAAGTACTCGGTGCGGAGCTGATCCCAGGTGTACACAAATTTCCCTAGATGTTTCAGCCAGGCGGCTGCTCTATCTGCCAGTGAAAAAGGGAAGGCCATCATTCGAATCGTATCTTGGTCCACACGACGGTCGTGGACAGTGCTGCAGATCATCAGAAACTCCTGGAGATGGAGGTGTGGTTCCTCAGTGGCGAGTCCATGAAAATGAGGAAGCATCTGCAGGGTGTTCGGAGGGAACTTGAAATCCCCCACGATAGCAGGAATCACCACCCACTGGTGCATCAGTGTAGATCCGGGGTTGTGAAGCTCCCGCATCGGTCTTGCTGCGGCGGCGGCTGCCGCTGCTGCGGCTGCTGCTGCTGCGGCTGCTGCCTCTGCATCAGCATCAGGGATGTCTTCCGGCTCGCTCGGCTCGTCTCGCTCTCTTCGGAGTCTCTCCAACTCCCTCCTCATCTCTATCATGAAAGCCCCCTGATCGCGTAACTGGTTCTGAACCGTCTCTAAAGACGCAATCAGGGTGGAGTTGATCGCTCCCTGGTCTAAGACAAAATGTTCGGGCTGGCGATCGTCTGAACTACCGGCTCCAGCCATAGGGATGTCTGCAAAATCAGAAGAGCCCAACTCAGGTTCGGTCAAATGAATTTGTCTCTCCTCGGGCTCATGTCTCTCAGGAACAGAAGAAAGGGGATCGAGGGGGAACAGGGTGGATTCGAACTCGGGCCCGAAGAGCTGGTCTCGACTCTCACGGGCCAACCTAGATGATGAAGTAGACGCGCCTGAAAGCGGTGCGGCCAGAGGCTGCCTAAGAGATCGTCTACCCATCATCTTGATCTTGGCGAGTTAGGCGGATGGGATCTGGAGAAAATATGATCACAGAGCAAACCCCAGGTTCACCAACACAACACAATGTGAAGACCGTGAAAGATCGGTCAATTTATCTTGTCAATTTTATTTGGTGATCATACAAGATATCAGAGCGATTAACGTGACCTGTTAGGATACCCGATACTCTCTCAACCGACTGTCCCGCACAGAAGAGTCGGTAATCAGTCGAGATGAGTACCGGAGGGCTTTACCTAGTGTTCGGGTCACTCTCTCGCACAACCAAACCAGACAATGAGGGGGTTGCTCTCCCCAAGACAAATTTTTCAATGTGAGTGTCTTTTAGGGTCAATAATGTTATCCAGTCCCAATTTTTTTTTTTCTTTTTAAATATTTTTTTCAAAATACAAGCGGCCTAACGGTTTTTCCGGTTCTCCTGATGATTAATCCAAAAACAGAGGGAGAAGACGAAAAAGCCAATGCACGTAGAAATCAATGATGCATGCAGAGAAAGAAATGCGTACCTTGTCTCCAGCACTCTACATGCAAGTGATCCGCGCAGAATTTAAAGACAGAATAAAACTACCTAAATGGTGCAGCGGGAAAAACCGAGTCCTAGATGAGCAACTTCTATTGATCGTGAAGAACAATAGTTAGCTAATCGAATAGAGTCCGGAGTCCGATCTTGGGAGTCACTCGGTGCCCGCCACAACGGGTCCTGCCAGCGCTGTATGTAACTCCTCACGGCACGTGGTCTCAAATCCAATTTCACTAACTTTTTCAATGAATTTTATTAAGGTCCAATTACGTTCTATAGGAACAGATATTCTTATTAGGTGTTGGGCCTTAAAAATCTACGTCACAATCAACATAAATTCCTAATTCTAGGGGCTCGAGGAAAACCGCGTAAACACCGGAAAAGGCAGCTAGCTATGAAAACCACGATAAAAAGCCGCGAAAATCAGATGGGTCCCCCGAGCACACCGGTGCTCGGCGAAACAGACCCGCTAAGTTACAAATGTCCAAAAGTGTCCAGAGTTCAAGTCCTAAATTATTACAACAAGAATAATGTTCTCTCTCTCTCTCTGAAATTAAAAATCTCTGCTCCTCTCTCTCTCTTCCTGCTCCTCTTCCCGTGCGGGTCCTCAAAAAGTATACTCCCAGATCTCCACGTAGTACCTCGCACAAAAATCAAAGAGAGAGAATGGTCAGAAAACAACAATAATATAGAGAGAGACAAAATGGAAAACTGACTACAAAGCCGTGCTCCCCGGCAACGGCGCCATTCTGTTCACCGCCCAAGTGACAGAGGTAAAAGGTCTAAAGAAATAAATCACAATGTCGTTGCGACCTCAATCACTCGGGCTGAGTAAATCAAGAAAAATAATCAACCACTCGAATAATATAAAATCAAGCAAGCACAAGAAAGAGCGGTCTAGCTATTGGGTTTAACCTGGTATAGCTCCCAGGGTCGAACTCAAGGAGCACAGATTGGCTTAAAAAGCCTACGATGTAGTCAGGAATCCAAAAAGTCTTTTTTTTTTAAGGTTTTTATTTGTTTTTATATTTTTTTAGAATTTTTTAATGAGTGAGAAAATGAGAGAATGTAAATACAAGGGGACTTCAACAATTTATACAACACACAAAAATGATGCAAAAATTCCAGAAAATTGGTTTTTATGTTTTAAATGTTTTTTACTGTTTTTGGTGAATTTTTGGGAATTTTCTAATGAATAAATTAATTATTAAAAATCAAACAATGCAAAGAATGTAGGGTACTGTCCAGCAAGGCTTAAGATCCAAAAATAAAATAATTTTGGATCTCAAATAGCCCTGAAGGTAATTTTCCTAAAAACTATGAAGAATAAGGAAAATTTAGGCACCCTAATTATTATTTTTGGAGTTTTAATTTTTTTATTACAATTTTTATGAGTTTTTAGGGGTTTTTCAATTTTTAGGGTTTTTAAAAGACGAAACTTAGCCAAAATTGGCTAGAAAATCAATCAACTAGTAAACAACAATGTCTAATTTTTTTGGAATTTTTGGTGGAGTCTTTATATTTTTTTGGTATTTTTAAAGTCAGACAGTAGCAAAAATAGGGGTTTTTGAATTTTTTAAAAATAATAAATGAAATCAAAAATATCCCCAAAAATCATAGAAATTCCTACACCATGGCAGGAGCCATGTGTCAAAATTTCATTGGATTTGGAGGTCGTTTGATATTTTATTCAAAAATAAAGATGGGGCACTGTGCACAGGGACCTAAGTGCAAATACCCAAAAGTTCTGGGGTCCTGGTGCAATTTACCCAAGAAGTCACGTGCCAAGCACGTGTCTGGGGCACACAGGGACCTAAATGTAATAAAAACCAAGTCCTAGGACTAATTGATAACTCGTATCAAAAGCCCAGGGGTATGGTTGCAAAATTCCCAAAATAATTCGCACATGCGCAGATAAAGTGCTCACAGGGGCATATTTGCAAATAAACAAAACATTTCATGCATTCATTAACATTCAGAACTACAAGGGGTCTCATGCAAATAACCCAACAAAACACGTGCTAAAGCACGTGGGTCTCTACTGGCAGGGGTATAAATGCAATTAAAATTAAGCGCGAGGTCCTTGATGCAAATAACCCAGAAAATAAACAACTAGAATTCAAAATTACAGGACTTAAACGAAATAAAACAAACAGAGGGGGGCCTATGATATTTACCCCTTTATTAATAGCGACGGCCCAGATGATGACGCGTGGATGATCGGACGGTGCAGATGCGACGTGGCTCTTCGAAGGTAATCAAGCTCAGATCGGATGGTCGAGGTGCAGCCACGTGTATAATCGAACGGCTGAGAGACGTCGTGGCTTAACCTCGCTGCTCAACGGCCCAGATGAGATCTCAGATAGATCAACGGCTACTGCTCCTCCAAGGATGGACGCTCAGGATTAGATCTGGAGCGAGGACCTCATCGGACGGCTCTGGAAGGTGGAAGAAGAACTCGACGCCGGCGAACTTCGCCGACGTCCTGCGTGAACTCCGGTCCTCCTCAGCTGCGCCTGAAGGTCGGAGAAGCTCCGCTGGACGCTCCCGCAGCTGCTGGTGGTGGCCAAGAACCCAACCGAGCCCTGGAGGGCTCCGGCGAGGGCTATCGGCTCGAAGCTCCTGGCTGAAGTATGAAGGGCCTCAGACGCCCTCGTTTCGACCTGCAAAGTAGACAAGGAGCTTCGCGGGTCGAGGGCAAAGTGCCTCGACCCAAGAAGGCGGGGTGAAGGTGGATGGTGCGGCGTGGCGGAGGAGCTCCGGCGAGGCGACGGCGGTGGAGCTCGACTCCCAGATCCTGTGCGATCTGGGTTGTGCGAATGGGTGAAGAAGGCGCGTGAGGATACGGCGGAGGTGATGAGATGGTCGGATGAGCGAGATGTAGCGTGAGATAGTCGGAATCGGGAAGATGCGTCGGAGGTCGGATGTGGGCGTAATCGAAAATTGGAAGAAATTAAAAAGATCTAAGGTTACCTGATGGCTGAAGTAGACTGGGCTGGAGATGGGCTATCTCCGGGTCGTAGCTTCGAAGGGCGTCAAGGCCTGAAGCTCGGTGCTCGACGCTGGCGGCGGAGCAAAGACGGCGAGGTTACGCCGGATCAGAGGATACGCCTTCTCGCCTCACTGCTACAAAGGCAACGGCTTGCTGTCACTCTTGCGAGGCCAATGGAGGTCACGGGGAAGAAGGAGAGGGTCCAAAGATGCGGCGCGGAGGCGGCGGAGGTGATGGTTTTATAATGTGACCGGGCGATTAGGGTTGAGTGAGGACGGCGATGGAAAGTGTAGATTCGATGGCGAAGGATCGGGCGAGGGAGAGGGATGTGCGGCGAAGAGTCCGGGCGCGGGGGTTGAGTGGGGGACAGCCTGGATGCGCGTGCATAAATCGGAGAAGGTGACGCGGCGCGCGAGGTCCAGAATAGGAAAGGGGTCGCGGGGGAGTTGACCGGGGTCAACATTCCCCCGTGGACCAACCAGGAGCGGCCACGTGTATGCGATTTTTGTTTTATTTTTTTAGGGCATAAATAGGTCGAATTAGTGAAAACTCAAAACATGAAATATTTTTCTTTTATTTTTTTCTATTTTTTGGTGATTTTTAATTAATTTTTGGAAATAAAAATAGGTTAGCTCTATATATAGGTATATGTACACTACATGAATTTTTATTTTTGATTTTTTTATTTGTTATTTTTTTTTTTGTGTTTTTATGCTCATTTTGTATTTTATTTATTTATAAGATGAAATATGGAATAAAAGAATATTTTTATTTTATTTTTATCACTTATATACAAGGGTGAAATAAATAAATGAATACTTTTATATACATGGTATTTATACAATGTATTTTTGTATTTTTCATTTTGTGATTTTTATTTGATTTTTGTTTTGTTTCTTTTTTATTTATTTTATTTACAAAAGGTAATATAGAATATTCACAAAAAGTTTAGAAAATAAATGAATTTATTTATAGGGTTAAATAAATGCAAGAGTGTGGTTTATACACATGGTGAAAGGGTCTTTTTGACTTTTTGATTTTTTCTTTTTTTTTTTATCTTTTTATTTTGTTTTTAATAGAATATACACACAATATGTACAACATATTTTTGGGTGAGGAAAATATATAGTTTAATGTATTTACAGATATATACAAATGTGAGCCCCCTATCTCCCTCTACTTCGGCTTTTATGCGGTCAGGCCCATGCTGAGCCCTCCCTTGGGTTAGGTTGCTCAATATTTATTCTAAATATTTCCCTCTTTTTCTTTTTGCTCTTTATTCTTTTATTTTGTGCACAAAAACATGCTAATTATAGGTTTTTTACACAATGCATGCTTTTGGTATTTATTGGTATTTACACATATCTACATGTATTTGCAAAGGTTTTTGTAGCTAAAATAGAAGAATAAAGAGTGATGAATGGGTATTCATCAGAGGCGCAGGCGCGGGGAGGAGCGGGCGGCGGCCATGCGCGGCCGCGAAGGCCGACGGCTGGAGGGGATCGCCTGGGGGCGCGCGGAGCCTTGCGCGGGGGTCGCGCAAAGGGACGGCCGCCTGGGGGCACGCGGATGCGCTAAACGGTGGGACTCAGGAGGCGTTGGTAGCGGCGCAGGCCCGTGGCTGGTGGCGAGGTGGTGTGCGCGGAGGAAGGTGGACGTTGCGCCGAGGAAGGTCGCCGACAAAAGTTGTTGGAGAGATGGAGGACGTGCGGCGGGGGGAGGGCGTGCGGCGGGGGGAGGACGGGGGGCAGAGGAGGCGGCTGGGCTGGTATAAATCAAGAGAGAGAGAGAGATTAGGAAATTAGTTGTCACATTCTATATTTAGAATTTGACAAATGACCAAAATGGGTTTTTTACCATTAAAATAACGTAATTAATGTGAAATTAATCACAGTTGTGGGATTTAAATTAAATGGATGAGATGGAGGGGCTCACCACAATATCGGTGAGACCCCGCCTCATTTGAAGTTTCTCCTATATATATATATATATATATATAGGGAAATGATCCTATGAGATGGGCTATAAATGAGATGGTGAGTCCGTTGATCTCAACTAGATTGAATGGTTCCGATTTCCCCTTTTTATTTCCCATCCAATGAGGGCATGGGAGCAAATATCCCCCTTAATTTGAGGGAAGTCGTTTCTCTCTCCCCCATCTCTTTCCACAACGAGCCCTCTAATCTTTGTGCACAACGCCTCCCTCCCTTCCCGTTCTTCTTCTCCTCTGCATGCTCGACGTCCAACTCGGCCACCATCGCAGGCTATCGGTCGCGCTTCAGTAACGTCGATCCTCTTGCCCTTGCCATTATTGATCACCTCGACGTCCTTCGACATCTTCCTCGACAAACCCTCCTCCCTCCATTTTTCTCGGTGGCCACCGTCAACAATGAGGTCTCCTTCGTTGCCCGACAACCGTCACAACAACACATCGTCTTTCCATCAAAGAAGTTGTTGCCACAACGACCATACTCCTCGTATCGACATCACAAGCGAGGTCGTTTTTTCGACCCGTCATCGTCACCGGCATCTGCAATGACAAAGATGAGGTTGGACGTCCGGCATCTGCAACAGCAAAGTTATGGTTAGACGTCAATGGCATGCAAGTTGTTTTACATGATATTTCCTTTAAGTTGTGGTTGGATTTCAAATATAACGGTGCATCATACAATTTTTATAATTAAAAAATTGAGATCAAACGTGTTTCACATTTGAGGCAAATGGGGCTGCCCCCAGGGAATAGCCAACTTGGCTACTCCCATCCCTATTTTTCCCGCATTTTTTTTGGAAAATAAAAATTTGTATATTCATCATTATATCCCTCTCACATTCTATTAAAATTTTGTCAGAAACAGAGACTCCTACGGCCTCCATCCAAACATGGTCGATTTAAAAAATCCTACGACCGTTAAAAAAATGACGTCTGGATGGAGGGCTTAGGAGTCTCTGTTTCTGATGAAATTTTAATAGAATGTGAGAGGGAAATAATGATGAATATACAAATTTTTATTTTACAAAAAAATAAAAAAATGAGAGAAAAATAGGGGTGTGAGTAGCCAAGTTGGCTACTCCCTAGGGCAGCCCCATTTTACCCTTCACATTTTCCACGATATTAGAAATGGTATATGCATGCTCTCATCTATTAATTAGAATAATGAGTGTTGTCAATAATATGTTGCATTATAACCTATTATGCATTCATTTCGATTAATGAGGCAAATTCAAATCAGCCAATTAACTGGTTAACGATGCATCAATTATTGGATTTGAATGTGAGGGATGAGGGAAACGGGTCCAACGAAAATTTACGAGGCACATTGTTGTATGTTGAGGACTTCCTGAGATCAAATTTGAATGATGTTTGCTCATAGCAACATTTGCCTTCTTCGTTGTTGTTGTTGATGATCAACTGCCTCAATTTTTGTAAGACTGATGCGAGTTATAGTTTATTTTGCATGTTTTGTACTTTATTATGCAAAACTTGAGCTTTAATTTTCCACCATAGAACATGAATGAATAGAGTTCCCACCACAAAATTTTCAAGTCCTTAATAGATGTTTGGTTTGTATTAAAGGATCGTAACAAATCACTCATGAAATTGGTATTTTTTGTATCGATATTCATGAAATACCATGGAATTTATAGATAAACATGGATAAATCCTATCGTGTTAGTGAGAAAATCATAACATTACCACATCTATCATTGCTTTTGTTATTGGATTATTAACAACATATAAGTATTGTTACACATTTAACATCAATTGAGACATAACAGTAGTATGTTCTCATTCATTTCGTATCATCTTCACAGAAGACACTGCACCACAATTGTTAGTAGATATTGACATTGACCATTAAGATACGTATACAATATATTTCAAAAATCAGAGTATATGAAAATAATTTTGATAGTAAAACATTTCATAAATAACTCCATCAAGTTCATTATACAAAGAACTCCGAATAGTGCATCATAAAGTAACAATCCAACCATTGTTTAATAGAAAACCCATTGCATTAATAGAAAAAACAAATAACATCGATATCTTCTTGTAAAAAGCAATAGAATTGTGGATAAATATCTCCATCAACTACAATGCTTTATTCGATTCAACCATTAGATGACCTGAAATTTTTTAAGCAAAGTCAGAATACAGGTAAAAAGATAAACTTTTAAAGAGAAAAAGAAATAAAGTAGCATTTACCTATAGCTTTGCAGGGCAATTTCGACTATCATGATAAGATTGTTGTCTACATGATCTGCAAAATCTTAGTCGCTTTTGTTGTTGCTCAATAGAATTCTCCTTACCCCCTTTTAATCTTTTTCCACTTCCATTTGTCTTTGAAATGGATGGTATGGAAATGGTCACCTCAGAATTTTCTTTCGGAACACTTGAGGAAGCTTGATTACTTGGAATATTGTTTTCAATTTGTAACAATTCCTTCATTTTTTCTTCAAGATCAGCAACCTTTTCTTTTGCCATTAAAAAGATTTCATTAGCTTTACTAGCTAGGTACAAACATCTTGAAAATGAACCCCATAGTTGTGCAAGATTTAACGAACCAACAACATCAAAGCAATTTTGGAGTTCATTTCCAAATGCATCAAACAACGGCTTCCTTGTGGCGTTTTTCGTCCATCTATTCTTTATATAATGATCTGGCAGTGATTCAACCGAGTTCCATCGCAATACTACAAGTATATGGCGGCATGAAATACCTTCAGATTCAAAAAAACTTACATGTACAACTCGCAATCGTTGTTATATGATTGTATGTCACTTCTCTTTCAATGCAAGTACCACTTACTTTCTCTTTAATCAACTGAGTACTTGTATCTCCTTCTTCTTTAATTTTTATTGAAATACAACGTATGCAAAAAAAATAAAGTTCTTCTTGAAATATATAAAAGCATTCGCGTGTTAACAACTCTGCCATTTGCTTTTCAATATCATCTTCAACTTTTAGTTCAACCCTTGAGTATAACCTCTTATAATCAGCCTCTAATTCCTTTTGCCTTTGTTGATCAATAACATTATCAAATTGCAACCAAAACTCAACCAAACTTAGTTCTTTGTTGACAAAATGGCTAAAAAAGGAATTCATACTTTCGAACATTCATCTATACTCAATTCAGTGGTATCTTCCATGCTCATTTCGATAGTGTCCATCCCTTCTTATCCTATTACAAAGAATACTTCAGCGTGGGATAGTAAATCGATTGTTTAACTCTCGTATACATTCCAAATATGGGTAACTAGATGGAGGATATACTTACAAAGTAGAGAACAATTCCCCAGTATCAAAACCCGTTGATGCTTTCAATATGAAAGAAATATTTCTATATACAGCGTACGACGTAGAATTACTATTACTCCAGTTATAAAACCCAGAACTTCCTGTGGGAAAAAAGATTAGACATGAATTAAACAAATTGGATGCAAAGATTACAAGACTACAAGTATTTCTTAGACTGCATTGTTGTATGACATCCAACTATAACTTGTAGGAAATTTCATATAGAAGTAAACGCATATAAAATCCAAGTAAGCTGTAGAAATAAGTATATTAATATCAAATATTGCAAAAAATCTATGCATATAGTAATCTCGCATGAGTACCTAATGTCTTTACAGTTGGATATGCCGGTGACGATGACGGGTCGAAAAAACAACCTCGCTTGTGATGTCGATACGAGGAGTATGGTCGTTGTGGCAGCAACTTCTTTGATGGAAAGACGATGTGTTGTTGTGACCGTTGTCGGGCAACGAAGGAGACCCCACTGTTGACGGTGGCCACCGAGAAAAATGGAGGGAGGAGGGTTTGTCGAGGAAGATGTCGAAGGACGTCGAGGTGATCAATAATGGCAAGGGCAAGAGGATGGACGTTACTGAAGTGCGACCGATAGCCTGCGATGGTGGCCGAGTTGGACGTCGAGCATGTAGAGGAGAAGAAGAACGGGAAGGGAGGGAGGCGTTGTGCACAAG
The DNA here is from genome assembly GCA_037367405.1 of Ottelia alismoides. Lineage (NCBI taxonomy): Eukaryota > Viridiplantae > Streptophyta > Magnoliopsida > Alismatales > Hydrocharitaceae > Ottelia > Ottelia alismoides. Next base: position 1,201,916 of record JAZKJV010001482.1, read on the forward strand.
GATTAGAGGGCTCGTTGTGGAAAGAGATGGGGGGAAGAGAGTAGGGATGAAAACGAATACAAATATATCCGCATTCGTAAAATCAAGGATATGGATGTTATTTTTTTACATCTGGCGGATACGAATGCGAATACGAATATTAAAAATCAACATCCGACGAATATGAATACGAATACGAACTTAACATCTTCAATTATTACGAATACAAATACGAATACGGATGTAGATTTTTTAACAGATACGAATGCGAATATCCGTTTTTGTATGGTTCACTAAGTAAAATATATATAATAATATTAACCTAACGGGTTTCTTAGAAATTTCACCCGCTTAAAGTAAAGCACTCACGGATAGGAAACCCAACCAGTTCGGCTTCCCCAATCTTCAAACCCTAAGCTCGACGCCTCGGTTCCCTTGCCTGCGTCCGAGCAACCGGATCACCATCCTCGTGACCAGTCATTGCTCTCGCTTGCCGACCAACATCTCATCCTCGTGTTATTCGTGTCAGCACCACTCGCCGATCGTCACATTTGTTGCTCTCGCACTTGCACACCCGTGTCTCTTTCGAAGGCATCTGGGGTTTTAGAAAGAGGCGACGACTGAGGTGTGTTTTTCTAATCACCATCCATAGCTTGTAGATATATTTTAGTCTGTCAAGATGGACATCAACATTGCTCATCTTAGCTTCGTAGTTCTAGAGACATCCAGATTTTTTCTTACTTTATGAGTTTGTTCATTTCTAAGTATAATATGCATTCTCTCTCTTTTTTTGGGAAATATGAAGATGGTTACTCGAGTTCTACTTTCACCGTGCATTTTTACTTTATACTGGAATTATTATATATCGTATAAGAGTTACAGTCAAACAACTGTGCAATAGTTTTTTAATAAAAAAACTATCTAGTGTTGATCTGCTATAGAATACTTTCTTAATAAAAAACTATCTAATGTTGATCTGCACGAGGTCTAACTTCTTATTGGAATTATTATATCTTGAAGTTTCTTTTCTATCATCCATTATTTAATGACGTTGTGATTTCTTTTCTATCAAACAATAACTAGGTTTTGCTGCATAAATTAACTTTAGAAACAAACTTTGTTGTGTCAGGTTTTTTTTCTGCATGTAATTAGTGGGGTTGGGTGATGTAGTAGTCTTATTGATTTCTTGTAGTTTTTCTATCCAGAACAATATTTCACTTGCAAATTCTTGAATGTAGGTTTCTAGAATAGATTAGTCAGAACCATGTAAATCATCTGAAATATGGACAGTCTTTGTATGCCATTTTTGGGTATTGGGATATGGAAAATGTAAACCTCATGGCGCATTTTTGCAAGTGCATTCACAATTTCCAAATGTCAAGTATTTACTATTTATGTTTATAGTTACACGTATTTTTTTTGCGTTGCAAACTCTTTTATTACAACATTTATATGATACATCTATATATCTCAGGTATGTTCATGTTATGGCCATGTCGAGCCAAATTTGAATTAGATGAGCATGTTGAGCTGAATTAGATTTTTTTACCATGTCGAGCTAAGTTGCTCTTTAGTTGGCCATATCGTGCCCTTTTACCATGTTATCTTCTTAAATATCAGGTTCTCACGTTGTAAAGAGCATGCGATATTAATAATGGATGAAGATACACACTTATAACAAATAAGCTTGGTATTTGATAAGTTTCTTTTACTACATAGTTTTGTTGTGTTAAATTTTCATTATCAAAATAGTCAATGCACTTGTTATATATATATAGGTTTACATTGAACCTAATATTCCTATAGATTTTTAGTAAAATAGGTTATTTAAATCATTCGTATTTGAATCCGTATTCGTTTGTCAAATATTCGTATCTGAATTGTCAACATTCGTTTTGCATTCGTATTCGTATTTTGAGGATATGATTTGTATTTTATACATCCGTATGATATTCGTATTCGTATTCGTATCCGAATATTAAAAAGGATAAGGATATGATAACACCTATATTTGTATCCGTATCCGATCGTTTTCATCCCTAGGAGAGAGAAACGACTTCCCTCAAATTAAGGGGGATATTTGCTCGCATGCCCTCATTGGATGGGAAATAAAAAGGGAAATCGGAACCATTCAATCTACTTGAGATCAACGGTGGAAAACTACCATCTCACCATCTCATTTATAGTCCATCTCATAGGATCATTTCCCTATATATATATATATATATATATATATATATATATAACTATGATGATAGATAATTAGCATCTCATCCTCATTTGAAGCCTCCCCTTGGCGAAAGCATTGTAAATTATTTATTCTCCATACTAGCATATGTATGTCCTTTAATTTAAAGGGTAAAAACATCAAATATGAACCTTAAATGGATTATAGTTTGTAGACGATTATAAGTGCGGACAAGCAAAAGACTACATTAAAGTTCATGATAAGTAAAAGAATAAACTTACCTAGAATAATCAGTCAAAACAAATAAGAATACATAATTCAAATCTTCAAGTTGTTGGTCTTCGTTAAATTTAGAGGGCTTTTACATGTTTCCTTCCCTTTTTTCTTAAGCTCCAACCTATTGGTCCTTTCAGCAATATGGTTTATATTACTTGAAATAGTCATGGCTTAAGTACCCAATAATATATGTCTAGACATGATGTGTAGTTGGATGATGTGGGATATGCTCAAATCCTTGTTAATTTTATAGATCATTTGGTGTTTAATCTAATGAGTTTTTTTCGTTGACATGTATATAAGAAATCAGCAATATTTTCAATGGAAGATAGCGGTTGGAAACATTGCAAAAATGAGGAAGTTTGGATGGTTTCCACAACCAAGAAGCTTAGCATAACGTTGTACTAATTTATTGTCTAATAGTCCATTACATATATTTATGTAATAATAACATCATTTGATATTAGTTCCCCCCTGGTACATATTAGTGTAGTAGAATCCACCACAAAAGTGGAAGCAGATAAGGAAAAAATACAAGATAACTAGAACTAAGCTTATCGTCGTCGCCTCTTTCTTTAGAGTTACTTCCACATCAAAAAATTGCGTTAATTTGTAATCACTCAACAGAAGGAACCTAAGATTGATTTTCTATATGGTATTAGGGGATGCACAAGGTCAGTGTCAAAAACGAAGGTGCGGTCTTAGATTGCCCAAGATGAAAATTCAGCACCAGCGAGTGCGCACTGCTTAAAAGTGACTTTTTGATGAACATTGAAGTGGGCGCATATCCGGTGCTAGCCCTTACACGGGTGTCAATCCTAGCCCGAACATGAGTGTAGCAATTGTCAACGATAGAAAATGGTGGAACAAGTTCTTAATCCATCTCAAATGTCTGGCGACGCATTACTTGCATTTGCTATGCATGAATCATCTTGCCAAAATATCATGCTTGCTGAGCGACTCTTCTTATCACATTATTTACTTGTGACCCTACTTTAGGGCATATTTGCTAGCAAGGTTGGGTAGGAGTAACCTTCTTTGAGTAGTAGCTGTTTGGATGGTTAGATGGTTGGAATGGTAAATGTAATATGGTGTCATATTACTTATGTGTTATATTTATTTTTATTTATGAATATAATATATTCTTAATGTTAACTTTAGTAATTGAACGTGGTTAAAAAATATTATAACCAAGTAAGTGTGGGGTTCATACAACTAATTTCAACTTCGGAATGCATGTGTAGAGCTGGAGGGTAGCCAGTTTACCTCGAGGATGCCCTTAGTTAATCAATGGAATGAAAAGAAATGCCTCGTAAACTTACCAACAAAAGAAAAGAAATGCCTCATAAATGAACTTATAAAGGCAAGTCGATTGTCTCCATTCAAAGTTTAAAAATGGCTATTAAAGGCAAATTAGGGTTTTCCTTTCCAACTGATACTGACAGTCAAATTTCTGACCAATTGTGGAAATCCAAACGGCTGAGTATATGCATCACTATCATTCAATATATTAATGCCTAAGTTTGTGCTTCATATGCAGTTCCCAATGCCCACGTGCGACAGAAATGGCGTTAATTTTTTTTCTAATTCCTCTCCCTCAAAGGTCCATTTTTCTCTCATTAATCGGTCAGCTCTATTTTTTTAAATCATTTTTATTTGTTGCATTGAGATGGCAACACATGTATAGTTTATGTAGTTGTTAAAATATCATCATCGAAGGATATTCAGGCACTTCCGTCTTAAGTATGGTCACGTTTTAGGAATCAACATCATCCAATTGAATGGTTGTAAATTGGGTTCAAATATTCCTTTTTTAATATATATATATATATATAAGTATGAATTTTGTATGTGAATACGGGAAAACATTAAGTAGGCTTAGCATTTCAGATAATTGGAGTTTGGGAGACTCGAATCTGATCAATTCTCTCACAGGAGTCAGATGTCATCATGATGGACCAATATAACATGTCGATCTCCATGCAAACAACCAAGTTGGTTAATCTGATGTTAAGTATATAGCAAGAAATATGCAAAATTCTCGTAACTCGCAACGAATGTCATATTCAGTTGATAAAGATTTACATAGTGATAACTATTAGTTGACTTTTCTATTAAAAATATATTAATCATCATTAATTTAGTAAAATTTCTTTTGAAAAAAATAGATAACTGATTTTATATGATTCGTTGTTAGCAATATACTAATTAATATGATATTCATTACTAATGACAAAATAAAAATAATTTATAACATATATTATTAGTTTGTATAAATTCAAAATCAAGATTTTTAGCGATAAATCCTCAAATTGCTTGTCTTTATAGCCCAATTGTTTTAGACGTATAGTGCCAACTTCTCGAAGTTCTCTTATGTCCATGCTTCTCCGATCTAGTTGGCATTCTTGATCTCCCTGTTGACCATCTCAACATGTCTGACCTCCTCTGATGTTATCAAACTTCATGTAATCGCGAGACAAGGCTCGTATCGAACTACCATACTTTTTAGATGCGGGATACCACTCTCTTATCTAAGAAGCACACTTTATTGTCCTTTTAAATATTTTTATTGCATTTTAGTTATTTGGTTGTTATTTCTACTTTTTAATTTTTTTGCATATATATGTTAACAACGAAAATATGTATCAATATCAATGATTAGAAATAACAAACAAAAGTATGTACTAGATAAAGGCACCGGAGCTATTGATAATGTTTCCATAGGTACAAGCATAATAAATCCTAAATATATTTCATATAAATTTAAAATTATCATAGTCATGTCTTTAGTTATGCCACTTTTTTAGCTCGTTGCAATAACTCTAGTTGCCATCACCTTAGATATATGACATTTAGATCGAGATTGTATCATCGTTGTAATAGTCCTTTGATTATATCGATTGATTGATCCGACAATAGTGAGGTAATCGAATAGAATAAATATGGTCGACTAGTTCACCGACTAATGGGAAAATTTTTCTTATTTTGCATAGTTTATTTCTAATATAAAGTAAAGTTAGATGTGTAGAATTTAATAGTAATTAAACTAGTACTTTTATCATGTCAATTAATGAACATACATGTGTAAATATATAAAATTATTTGTATAGATTACAAAAAGGACCCTACCTATACGCCAAAATAGAGGCCTCATCTTTCAGATGTTACAAAGGGAGGTTGATCTTACTCTTTATCTCAAATGCAGGTCTATGTAAGCTTTCACGTCCCTCTTATGTCGACGTTAAACCCTAAATTTAAAAGGTAAAGCCCCTCTTTGTTACATTTGAAAGATGAGGCCCCTCGTTATGAATTAATGTACTCCCACACTGGGAGTTCACCCTCTTTATCATCAAAAAAAAAAAAAAAGTTATGAATTAATGTATAGTTGAGGCCTTTTTAATTTACCTTAAATTATTTATATTAAAAAAGTTTATATTTAATATAATTTAACTTACCTAACCAAATATTCCTAATTAGTCATCTGAATATTCTTCATTCTTTACTTAGCGACCCTTCTGACTAATACCGAATAACTTTTGCAATATTGACTTGCACAATTGTAGTCTCCAAAGAATCATAAACATTTGAAGACTCGTATCGAAAAATCTGCATATATGATAATATAAGAAAATGAGCCTATAGTAACATATTTTTAAAACTCATCATTGTATCATTCGTTGTTACATTTGTAATGATGATATTATACATTGTTAAATTATTTTTATACTTGAAATTAGTGATGAATACCATATCTGTTGTTATATCATTAACGATGGTAAATTTATTGTCTCGTATCTGTTATCATTTTTCAAAATTTTAGCTAATTATCAATGATTTTTTAGTTGAAAATTTAGTGCCAATTAGCTAAAATTTTAAAAAATAACAATGGATAAATGCTGCTATATGGACACCGCTAATGATATAGCAACGAATATGATATCCTTTGCTAATTTCAAATATAAAAATAATTTTGGAACAAGTACTATCATGGTTATATATTTAATAATGTACATTATAATGAGGATTCTAAAAAATACCACTATAGATCCATTTCGTTGGAGTGAGAAGAAATGAATATGAAAAAGAAGTGAACTCTTCTACACTTTAGTTAAATCATTCTTTGGATCTCATCTCTATGTTATCCTTAGTCTCTTATGTTGGGGAAAAAGCAATGTATTGTACTTTTGATATGAGGCAAGACTCATAATATCAAAATGATAAAAGTTAATATTGTAATATTTCATATTAAATATTTTAATATTTTATTTAAGAAATCCTTTCAAAGAAGATTTTCATAACTCTATTTTTATATAAAAAAATTACAAATTTTATTACCCAATAATATAATTTACAATGAATATTCACTTTTATTCTCTCGATATAATTTTAATATGAGTATGGCATATGCGATCCGGGTGCATGGTTGGCTCCTATTAAACCATCTTGAAATGGGATTTGTATATGGTATCCATGTAGAGGATATGTATGTCTTTTTCTTTATTTAATCTGTAATACGTTGATGACACATTACTTTGGTGTATTTTTTCATAGCGACTCTTGTGTGTTGCAGTGATGTATTTTTTCATTATTCTCGTATATGTTGCATTTAGGAAGATGTTATAGTGTATTTGTTCTTATATTATTCTCCTATCTTTTCATTGTTCTCAAAACTTATTAATTAAATGTTTGCATTCTTTTGATTTTTTTATCTACTGAAATTTTTTAATACTCAATTTACAACCGAAAACAACTTCCAATATGACATTTTTATTTGTTCTTCTAACATATTTTATATGCAAATAATATTTTTCTCCCTATATCTTGCGTCTATAAGTTATGTCCCTTAGGAGATATGTATATGCAAGAGTTTTTTGGTCTGTAATTTTTTGTGTTTATAGTTTTTCTTTCATTTTTGTTCTCTATTAGATCCATACGTTCATTATTTTTAAGTCAGTTTCATATATGTGTTCACTATCGAATTCGTACACACATGCCTTAGAATTCAATATATGCATTAAAAAATCAATCATAATATCGTACTTATATGGATTTTTTCAATAATTATCACTTCAATCAAAATTAAATAAATAGACATGAATTTGAAATATTTACTATTTTAGACACTGTCGATTTGAGGAGAGGATTCAAAATGGGCACTCAAATGTCGATTTGGGTGGGTTAATTACACCCACAACCAAGCTATTTTATATATGTACCCTTTTCTTAAAGTTTCTATTTTGAATAAATATGTAATATAAACTATTAAAAAAGTATATGAATAAGAATATGAATGATGATGCAACTATAGCTATTGACATATCTGAAATTATTGTAACATATCCTAAATAATATATTAGATATCAAAATACATATCCAAAAAAAGATAAATAATATTGTTAGTATCTATATTTTAAACATCGAAAACTATATAGTACATTTTTATGCATATCTATATTAATATCCGTTTAGCATATATAAGATATGGTACAATAGTTTCATATTTGTCAATAGCTATAGTTATATCAACATTCATATTCATATCCGTATAGATTTTAATCATTTATATCATAGATTTATTTAAAGTAACTTTAGGAGGGTACAGATAGAAAATGATTTGGATATTTCTGTAATTAACCACCCCAATCGGGGTGATGTTTTCGACCATGTCCCCATGGACGCCTCAAATGCCGATTGATGCTTAAAATAGTAAATATTTCAAATTCATTCTTATTTATTTAATTGTGATTAAAGTGATATTTTTTTTTAAAAAATCCTATCCATTTTTTCTATACTTAAAATAGTAAATATTTTCTTTCATTTTTGTTCTCTATTGGCTCCATACATGCGCTCAATATTTTTATGTCTGTTTAATATAGGTGTTCCCTATTGAATCGTACACACATGTCTTAGAATTCAATATATGCATTAAAAAATCAATCATAATATCGTACTTATATATGTCTCATATGTAGATCATATTATTTTATCTAGAACTTTTTTATTTTCGTGTTAAATTATCAAGGCAGACCCTGTAATCTTTTGCAATTACCGCTACAACCTCTGAAACATCCTAATTCCCCCCTCAACCCCGCAAACTTGCTCCGTCTTACCCTACGAACCCTACCGTCAACTTTAACTTTATTGAAGTCAATTACTTGGGTTTAACTTGAGTTAATCTTACCAAACAATATCATCAGACGGCGGATCTTCTTTCTCCCTCTCTCCTTCCTTCTCCCCTATCTTATCGTCTTCTTTTACCAAATCAAATGGGAAGCTCTTGGAAGGTAGAGGACCTCAAGAAGAGGCAGAGGTTGAGGAGGACCTATCAACAATGTTATGCTGTGGGGTAAGACTTTGTCCGACAGTGAGAAGAATAATGAGGAATCCCTTTCCCTCCTCGGTGGCTCCAATCTCGGAGCACGGCAATGGGTTCTCTCTCGATCGCCACTGCCTGCGACAAGGAATAACTGATGGATTTCGAGAAGGAGAGCAACGGCATCAGCATCAGCGCAGATGAGATCCGTCGCCTGTTCGAGACACAGAAGAGGTACCTGGACCACTTCTTCCGCCGCCTCTGCCACGACGAGATGACGCACTTCGCCCGTGCCCTCCTCGACTCCCCTGGATCCATATTCTTCACGGGGGTCAGCAAGTTTGGCTTCATCACGCGCAAGATCTCCCACACCCCCTCCTCCCTCGGCTTCTCTCGCTCCTCCTTCCTCTCCATTGTTAATGCCCTCCACGGCGACATCGACGCCCTCTCCTCTGACAACCTCCTCGTCGTCCTCTCCAAGTCTGGCTCCTCCGAGGAGCTCCTCCACCTCGTCCCCTGTGCCAAGGTCAAGGACGTTCACGTCCTCTCCCTTATCTCTGTCCACGCCAACCCCATGTCCGTTGTCTCCCACCTCAACGTCCACCTCCCCTTCAAGCGGGAGTTTGCCCCTTCGATCTCGCACGTGTCACATTTGTTGTCTTCCAGATGTTGTTCTGCATCACCGTGGTTGTCGCTCTCATGGAGGCCAGGAATCTCACCGTGGACCTTTGGACGACATAAAGGGGGGAGGAGGAGGGATGGAGGTTGGGTGGCATGGGGGAGGAGGGTGGGTGGTCTGGTGATGCAAGAGGAGGAGTGGAGGTCTGGCGATGCGAGGGGAGGGGTCGGAAATCACGCGAGGCTGGGAGGGGGGTTTCCATCGCGTGCGCGGTGAGGGGGGCCTCCGTCGGCGTGGGGGGGGGGAGGGGGGACTTGGGGTTGGTGCAGGTCAACTCCGAGCAGTGCGTCTAGTACCGGAAGGAGGGTGAAGCGCCGATGACGATGGAGGTCGACGAGATGGTTGGTGCTTGGGGTGGGGGGATGGATGAAGGTGAGAGGGGAGTGGCAGTTAACGTAAATTCGATAAATAAAATAGGCATAATATCAAAGAGTGTAACGGAATCCGGTTACTTTTAACGGGTAAATAGATGGAGGTTAACCACAGGGTTTATATGGTAAGGGTTAGCAAGTTTACGGGGTCGAGAGAGGAATTAGGATATTTTAGAGGTCGTAGCGGTAATTGCAAAAGATTACAGGGTCTGCTAGGTAAAAATCCCAATTATTTTTGTATTATCATATTTATTATAAGAAGTTTAATATTTTCAATTAAAATATTACAAATCATAACAAGTGTATAATATGAATATGCCCTTGTATGCTCCTCTATATATATGCTTAATCTCGTTGGATTGCCTAACCATTAATAATATTATCATCATTTGAAAAGAGATAATAATGGTTTACAGTTTAAAATAATGACTCAAGTATATGATGCAAGAGATTTGATAAATTTTGAATAATGGGCAATATATATATATATGTTGAGAATATGAATAGAATACATAACAATAAAATAAATTGACTCCCATTCACTTTTACTCACGTTCTTCTAAATCCACCACATCCACTATATTTAGTATTTCTTTCTTAAAAAAAGGGTTTTAAGAAAGAATATACCTTGTGTATACTTATTATCTCTAGAGGTTTCATTATATTAAATTAAAAAAGGATAGTACAATAATCTTATTTACTTATTATATATTTTAATAATTTTATCTAAGTTATTTATCGAATGAGATTATTCAAAACTCTCATTTTTAATTTAAAAAACTCCATTTTTTTCGGAAATCTATATTGGCCCATTATTAAAAAGGAGAACAAAAAATAACGCGCATATTAAAAAAAAGAGGACGAGCTCGTAGTTGTTATTTCTAATTGTTGTCAGCGGCGAGAGTGGGGTATTCGATATGCCATCGTCGCTCCAAATCCCGCATGTAGTCACCTTTTTTTGCCGGGGCAGAAACATGAATTTTATCAAGGAGGAGCCAAATATACTGCTATTATGTTGGGCCAGCAGAAAATTGATCATGGATAAGAAGCAAATTAGATGGAGAGAATATGTATCAACGCACAAGGTAGAAGTGGAATTTAAAACTTCTTTTCGCTAAGAACTTGAAACTATATGCAAGACTTTAACTTTTACAGGAAGAGGACTACAATGCTTGCAACATGGGAAGAAGAACTTGCAATAATTGGAAGGAGGATGACTCTTGAGAGACTCATACCATGGTAGTGGATGTGTTATTCTTCTTGTTGTTCTTGTGTTGTTCAAATGAGGATGCTTTAGGTGGTATTTATAGTCCCTCAAATAAGGTGGAGATATTTTGAAAGATGGATATAGGATGCTCTTCCATGCTCTTTCTTTAGGTAGAAATATCTAGATATTTTGGTGGGAGTAAGAAAAAATATCTATATATTTTCTCCACCTCTCTCTTTTCTAGCTCTCTTAGTTATTTGAGTGGAGGACTTTATGCTCATTAGTGATAATAATTTTACATGAACAAATTACAAATTGCTTATATTTATCATCATATCATGTATGTTTAAAAATGAAAATAATATTGTATATTCAACATGATACTTTAAAGTAGAGTTGATATTTTTAAATGATTTTTTAAATTTTGTTAAGCTTGTAAGTTACATCTATTATTAAGGTTGGATTTTGCAAAAAAAAATATTATTTTTAATAGTATTTTTACATTTTGATAAATATAATATTTAAACTCTCTAAATCTGTCACAAAAGATTACATCATCGAGTGAAATTTTATAACAAAAAGTTACGATTAGACGGAAATAACAAAATTTATTTCATTTACGAAGAGTGATAGAAACAGTGGGGATGATAAATGAGCTTGAATATTAAATAAAATTATACTTAAATTTTATTATTTTAGAAGTGATTGGGTAAAATGTATAAAAGAAGTTAAAAGTGAGGAAGGTGAGAATCAAATCATGTTCTCCAAAATAAAAAAACTAACTACTCTATCTGTTGACAATTAAATGTTTTTGAAACTTTTTTTTATCACGTTTCTTTATACTATATACTAAAAGCTGGTACCTCGCCCAGCTTTAGCTACGCCATTCATCAAATCATGACATGTGTCATTGTCCTTCAATTTCTACCTTCCCCTCTTTCTCTCGAATCCATCTGGCCACTCTCACTTATGCACATTCTCTCTCCTCTTTCCACGTTCTCTGTCATCTTTCTCTCTCCAATTTCATTTGCTGCCTCATAACTCAAGTAGATTTAGCTTTCTCTCTCCTTCTCCCCTTGCTCTTTCGTTATTTCTAAGTTACCATTTTTTTATTTCCAAACTTAGTAATGTATTCAAATTAAAAAGTAGCAATGAACATAAGTAAATATTCCATCAGAGTAATAAAATTATATTGAAAAGTTTGTATATGAACAAGTTATAGAAATGTAAGGTGTATTGCATAACTAATAGAAATATTGAAGTTATAATATTTTCCATCCAAAAGTCTCACCGATTTTAGATTAGATTAAAAAACCCAACCTTAGAGAATGAGTCCTCATAATGCAAATAATAGTGTTTACAGAATAAGAAATAAAAACTATAGCTCAAAGCCTCAAAATGCTATTTTAAAATATATTAAATAAACAAATATGATGTGAAACAAAGAGGATAATATCTCTCATCTCCTGATCAGTTATACTGGATCTATCTTAAAAATCAAGGAAGGCTGTCAAGTATTTATTAGATTTCTTTCATTTTGAAAATATCCACATGTTATCAACATAAATAAATCGTAACATCATTCATTCTGTAATAGAATTAGTATTGATAAATCATTGTTATGTCAACAAATTATAGTAATGTAGCGGAGATATTAAAATCATAGTCAACTTTATGTTTTTTCACCGTTGATTTTTGAATTATACATTACCATAAATTATGTATATTGAAATTGAAAAACCATGTCATATACGCAATAAATGTATTAAAATAAATCTATAAAATACATTTCGTTAAAAAAAATCGAGTGTGTAAGAATTTGACTCCACGGTGGAACCTGCAAAAGATAAATTTTAAGTTTTTTTAATCAATGATCAAAAGATATAAAATTTGAAATGTCATCCCACCACGAAGCACGGCTTTATTTGCTCTTATATTTTAAAATTAAGGATAAATATAATAATCAAAGACGAGTCATGCTCCTTCATTAAAAAATAATTAAGGATAAATTATGTTTTAGAATTTGAAAAAGACAGTAGATAATTGATATTATATGATTCATTGCTAGCAATATACTAATTAATACGATATTCATATGACAAAATAAAAATAATTCATAACATATATTATTAGTTTCTATAAATTCAAAATCAAGATTTTTAGCAGTAAATTCTTAAATTGCTTGTCATTATAGGTCAATTATTTTAGACTTATAGTGCCAACTTCTCGAAGTTCTCTTATGTCCCTGCTTCTCTGATCTAACCTATATTCTTGATCTCCTTGATGACCATCTCGACACCTTCTCTGATGTTATCAAACTTCATGTAATCACGAGACAATGCTCATATCGAACTGCGATACTTTTTAGATGCGAGATACCATCTTCTTACCTAATAAGCACAATTTATTATCCTTTTAAATATTTTTATTTCATTTTAATTATTTGGTTGTTACTTCTAATTTCTATTTTTTGCATATGTGTAATAACAAGGAAACCATATATCAATATCAATGATTAGAAACGACACTCACACAAATATGTACTAGATTAAGGCACAAGAGTTATTGGTAATGTTTCCATAGGTACAAGCATAAAAAATCCTAAATATATTTCACTTAACTTTAAAAATGTCATAATCATGTCTTTGGTTATGCCACTTTTTAGCTCGTTGCAATAACTCTAGTTGCCATCACCTTAGATAGATGACATTTAGATCGAGATTGTATCATCCCTGTAATAGTTATTTGATTATATCGATTAATTGATCCGACAACAGTGAGCTGATCGAATATAATAATTATGGTCGACTAGCTCGCCAACTAATGGGAAAACATTTTTTATTTTTCATAGTTTATTTCTAATGTAAAGTAAAGTTATATGTGTACAATTTAGTGGTAATTAAACTAGTACTTTTATCATGTTAATTAATGATCATACATATGTAAATATATAAAATTATTTGTATAGATAGTAAAAAGGACCCTCACTATTGCTTAGTTTCCAAATAGAGGCCTCATTTTTCAGATGTTACAAAGTGGAGGTTGATCTTATTCTTATCTCAAATACATGTCTATGTAAGCTTTCACGTCCCTCTTATGTCGTCTTTAAACCCTAAATTTAAAAGTTGAAGGCCCCTCATTAGGAATTAATGTATAGTTGAGGTCTTTTTAATTTACCCTTAATTATTTGTAATAAAAATTTTATATTTAACATAATTGAACTTACCTAACTAAATATTCCCGATTAGTCATCCGAATATCGTTCATTCTTTACTTAGTGCCCCTTCTGTCTGAATACTGAATAACTTTTGCAATATTGACTTGCACAATTGTAGTCTCCAAAGAAACATAAACATTTGAAGACTCGTACTGAAAAATCTACATAGATGACGATAATAGAAAATGATTCTATAGTAACTAGGGACGAAGCCAAAAATTTTTACCGGGGGGGGGGGGGGTCAAATTATTGAGACTACACACATACATATACACATATACATACATATACATGTAGATACATTATATATATAATATAAAGTTTATCTATGTTATTATTTATCATTTTAATTATTAACATTTATTTGCAAGGAATTCTTACAAAGATACACCTATAAACTTATGATTTCACGTAAATATCCAAACAAACATTATATGGACAAAAAGGTCCTTACAAAATTCTTCAAATCACAAAAACTTTTATTAATATGATGTTAAGTAGTACCATTAAATCTAATATTTTTAAAAAAGTAAAATTATATCACACTTAATATAGGGATGCAAAGGGATACACACACACACATATTCCTTATAATATATTTTGACAGGTGTATATGTATCTGTATTAAAATGAATACATATATAAATACCACTTTAGTATCCACATACATTTTGGTCTATATATTTATATTTTTTAATATTTAGTTGTATATTTATTTTAATTACATATAACAAAATTTGTAACTTTTCTTGTATATTTGATATAATTTTTATGAGATATATATTGTATTTGTATCATAATAAGTCATTCATATCATATATATATATAAGCTAATTTATAAAGTATTTGTTATTGTATTCATTTTCAATACATATTCATTTTATATCTATAATAAAATTTCAAGATACAGTAATACATTATTCATAGGGTAAATTACAATTTGGGTCCACATCTATAGGTTCGATTCCAGAATGGGTCTCGATCTTTAAATTGTAACGATTTGGGTCCCAGTGCCATTAATGTAAGGAACTTTTTGGAGCTAATGACAAGTATGCCCTTGTTTAAAAGTTGGAATCCAACCCCCACCATTCCCTTGCCAACAAGGGCATATTCTTCATGTACTCAAAATTTTCCATTTCTTAAATGGTCCTGGGACCCGAATCGTTACAATTTAAAGATCGAGACCCATTCTGGGATCGAACCCATATATGTGGACCCAAATTGTAATTTACCCTTATTCATATTCCTTGATATCTATATTGACATCCATACTCATGTATAAAATAAATTTGGACATGATAACACTTATGTGCTTGTCCGTAACTAATCATTTATACCCTTATTTTGGTATATTTTGTATAGTGTAATTGCTCTTTAAATTCTAGATTTTGTCAATTATTTTAATAATCCAATATTTTTAAGGGCTTATTTATGTTCAAATGAAAGTTCGTAAAAAGACATAAAGGTCGAAATGCGTACACCATGTAAATGTTAATACTTAATTATACATCTTTAATAAAGGGAATGATTCACTACAATGAAATGTGTGTATATAGTTGTTTTTTTTAATCTATCAATATTTCATCCGTTGCTAAATATACAATTACGAGTCTATTTGTTACAAGATGATTTTTATCATGTAAATGCTAATACTTAATTATACATCTTTAATAAAGGGAATGATTCACTACAATAAAATGTGCGTATATAGATGTTTTTTTAATCTATCAATATTTCATCCCTTGCTAAATATACAATTACGAGTTTATTTGTTACAAAATAATTTTTATGTAAAAAATAGAGACGAATGTCATATCAATTACTATATCATTAATGAAGTTCAATAAACGTTGTCATATTTTTTAGAATCTCAACTAATCACCGATATTAAAATCGTGACGGTTAAGCATCGCTATATGAATCAATGGTATTGATATAACAATGGATATTACATTCTTTCCTAATTTCAAACATAAAAAATCTCATTAAATATTATTCAGCATTATATATTAAATAACATAAGATATAATGACGAACTAAAAATCTCTACACACTTATTTGTTCTTGTAGTTATTATATAGGGATGCAAATGTACGGATACAGATATACGTATTATCGAATCTTTATCCCTTTTTGAATAGGAATATGTATGCTGATACATATATTGACGGATATTAAAATTATCTTACCATATCCTTAAAAAATATGTACAGATGTAAAGCAGATATTGATCGTATATGAGTAATGTTATACAAATAAGGTAAAAAAGGTATAGAATTATGTTCTACATAGTTAAAAATAAATATATGACTATATTTATATATGAAAACACTATACGAAAATGGATACGAATGTTTGGGGATATCAAAATGATGTCCATCTCTGTATCTGTTTTAAAATGAATATGATACGGGTGTAAAAAAATCTTTATAAAACGGATACGTTACGGATCAGATACGGATATATCCATAATTATTTGCATCTTTATATGTATAACTTGTAGTTCTTGTAAAACATAAATGAAGGTGGGAGAATTACATACAACTTACAAATAGGAGATGGGGGCCATTTTATACAACTTATTAGTATTTATATTTAACTATTGTATTTAAATCATATACTATTACTATTATATAACATATAATATGGATTTGTTGGGAGACAGGGGGGCCAAGCCCCCTCCCGCCCCCCTTGTCTCTGTCACTGATAGTAACATTTTTTTAAAACTCATCATTGTATTATTCGTTGTTACATATGTAATGATGATATTATACATTGCTAAATTATTTTTTATGCTTGAAATTAGCGATGAATATCATATATTTTGTTTACATCATTAACGATGGTGAATCTATTATCTCGTATCTGTTGTTATTTTTAAAAAATTTAGTTAATCGTCGCTAATTTTTTAGTTAAAAATTTAGTGGCAATTAGCTAAAATTTTGAAAATAATAATGGATAAACATCGTTATATGGACCACTGCTAATGATATAGCAACGAATATGATATCCTTTGCTAATTTCAAATATAAAAAATAATTTTGGAACAAGTACTATCGTGGTTATATATTTAGTAATGGACGTTATAGTGAGGATTCTAAAAAATATCACTATAGATCCATTTCGTTGTAATGAGAAGAAATGAATATGAAAAAGAAGTGAACTCTACTACACTTTAGTCAAACCATCCTTGGGATCTCATATCCATGTTATCCTTAGTCTCTTATTTTCGAAAAAAAGGCATGTGTTATACTTTTGATCTGAGGCAAGTCTCATAATTTCAAAATGATAAAAGTCAATATCACAATTTTTCATATTAACTATTTTAATATTTTATTTAAGAATTTTTCTCAAAGAAGATTATCAAAACTCCATTTTTATAAAAAAAATCACAGATTTTATTACCCAATAATATAATTTACAACAGATATTTGCTTTTGTTCTCTCGATATAAGTTTAATATGGGTATCATATCACCTGACCAAAGTGCATATGGCATATAGGATCCAGGTGCATAGTTGGCTCCTTTTAAACCACATATCTTGAAATGAGATATGTATATGGTATCCATGTAGGGGATGTGTATGTCTTTTTCTTTGTTTAATCTACAATACATTGATGACATATTACTTTGGTGTATTTTTTTCATAGTGACTCTTCTGTTATCATTTGCAGTGACGTATTTTTTTCATTATTCTCATGTATGTTGCATTTAGAAAGATGTTATAGGGTATTTGTTCTTATATTGTTCTCCAATCTTTTCATCGTTCTCAAAACTTATTATATAAATGTTTCGCAGTCTTTTGATTTTTTTTATCTACTGAAATTTTGTAACACTCAGTTTACAACCGGAAACAACTTCCAATGTGACATTTTTATTTGTGCTTCTAACATATTTTATATGCAAATAATATTTTTCTCCCTATATCTTGCGTCTATAAGTTATGTCCTTAGGAGATCCATATATGCATAGATTTTTTGGGTCTATGATTTTTTTGTGTTTATAGTTTTTTGGGTCTGTGTTTTTTTGGGTCTATGACTTGTACACACATGTTTTAAAATTCAATATATGCATTAAAAAATCAATCATAATATAGTACTTATAGGGACTTTTTAAAAATAATTATCACTTTAATCAAAATTAAATAAATAGACATGAATTTGAAATATTTATTATTTTAGACATCAATAGGTACTTGCGGCGTCGATTTGACAGCACTTCAAATGTCGATTTGGGTGGGTTAATTACACATACAAACAAGCTATTTTATAGCTGTAACTATTAAAAAATTATATGAATAAGAATATGAATGATGATGCAACTATAGCTATTGACATATATGAAAATATTGTAACATATCTTCGATAATATATTAGATATCAATATACATATCCAATAAAAGATTAACATTGTTAATATCTATATTTTAAACATTGAAAACTATATATTCATATATATATATATAGTGCATTTTTATGCATATCTATTCATATCCGTTTAGCATATATATATATATATATATTTAGAATATGGTACAATAGTTACATATATGTTAATAAATATAGTTCTATCAGCATTTATATTCGCATCCGTATACATTTTTAATAATTTATATTATAGAGTTGTTCAAAATAGTAACTTTGAAAGAGTATGGATATAAAATGATTTGGATATTGATGTAATTAATCCACCCAAGGTATTGTTTGTTTTGATAACTCTTAAAATAGTAAATATTTCAAATTCATATTTATTTAATTTCAATTAAAGTGATAATTATTTTTAAAAAATCCTATCGAAATTTTCTATGCTTAAAATAGTAAGTATTTTATTTCATTTTCATTATCTATTGGATCCATACAAGCGTTCAAATTTTCAAATCGGTTTCATATCGTGCGCACATGGCTTAGAATTCAATATATGCATTAAAAAATCAATCATATTATCATACTTATATATGCCTCATCTATAGATGATATCATTTTATTTAGATTTTTTTCATTTTAGTGTTAAATTATCAAAATTATTTTTATATTATCAAATTTATTGTAGGAAGTTTAATATTTTTCAATTAAAATATTACAAACCATATCAAACTGTACAATCCGCATATGCTCTTGTATGTATCTGGTCAATCTCTTTGGATTGCCTAAACAGTAATAATATTATCATCATTTGAAAAGAGATAAATAATAGACAAAAATATATATGCTAAGAAGAGAATAAATAACAATAAAACAAGTTGACTCCCATTCACTTTAACTCACCTTTTAAACCCACCCATTCACTATTTTTAGTATTTCTTTCTTAAAAAAGGGTTTTAAGAAAGAACATACCTTGTGTATTCTTATTATCTCTAGGAGGTTTCATTATATTAAATAAACAAGATAGTATGGTCATCTTATTTACTCATTATATATTTTAATATTTTTATCTAAGTTATTCATCAAGCAAAATTATTCAAAACCCTAGTTTTAATTAAAAAAACTCAATTTTTTCGAAAATCTAGGTTGGCCTACGATTGAAAAAGGGAAACAAAGGGTGATGCCCATATTAAAAACAAGGACTTTTACACATGTATATACGTGACTTTCCAATAATAATAATGACCATATTTTTTTGAGAAATTACAGACTTGCTCTTATATTCTTACAAATTTACAGTTGTCTTCTTTTATCGTTACACGTATGCCCCTGTATTATACTAGCGGAAGGATAATACTATGAATTTCTTAAGAATATAGGAACACAAGAATGATTATGAAAAAGTGAGGAGCATAGTGCTATCGAAAAATTTAGAAGAACACACCCGTATAAAGATGAAGGGCTAATAAAAATCATGTTGAAAAATATACTTTTTTGAGAGAGAAAAACTACACTCCAGTCTTCTTCTTTCAACCAATTTTCTTTTTATAGCCATCACGTATATTGAAATACATTATTTAATCTTCATCCATTATATTAAATTTAAAAATGACGGTATTTTTGTTTAATTTTATCTACTCATTAATTGTTTTTTAAAGAAAAAAGGTGTGACCACCGTATATGCATGTGTCCAATAATTTCATCATTAATCATAAAAACAAAAAAAACATTGTACTAACAACTTCAAATATGTTAATTATCAATTAAGATTTTCAAATACTAAGATCTTGGGGGGATAAATGGTATTATAGCACGGAATATAAGACTCCGTGTAGAGCACTGAATTACACATATTTTTAAACAAAGAAAATATTACAATTATAAAAACGTAAAGTATATTGCATAACTAATATAAATATTAAAGTTATAATACCTCCCATCCAAAAGTTACACCAATTTTAGAGCATGTTAGATAAAAAACCAACCTTAAGGAATGAGTCCTCATAATGCAATTAATAGTGTATACAAAATAAGAAATAAAAATATATAGCTCAAAATATTATTTTAAAATATATTTAATAAACAAATATGATGTGAAATAGTAGATCTATCTTTAAAATCTATTCTATAATAGAATTAATATTGATAAATCATTGTTATTTGAATTACTAATTATAGTAATGTAGTGGAGATATTAAAATCATAGCCAATTTTTTGTTTTTTTTCATATCTTTGAATTATACATCACCATAAATCGTTTATGTTGAAATTGAAAACCCGTTTCATACGCAATAAGGGGGTGTTTGGATAGTGGGTTTAGGTGGGTTAAACTGGTTGCAGGTAACTCATTTTTGGGTTTTGGTGTTTGGATAGAGGGTTAAACTGGGGGTGGGTTAGAAGTGGGTTTGGGGTGATGTGATTGTATTGGAGTTTGAAAAAGTGAGAAGTTATTGTGATGTGATTGTATTGGAGTTTGAAAAAGTGAGTAGAAGTGGAGTAGTTTATAATTTTTATATGATATGATGGTATAGTATATTATTTTTTGATGGAATTGATGATGGAGAATTGATTTATTTAATTTTTTTAAAAAGATAAAAAGTGGGACCCACGTAGAGGGAGAAAATATGGGGTAGGGGAGTTAAACCCGCTACAAGAACGCACCCTAAATGTATTAAAAATAAATCTATAAATTACGTTCCGTTCAAAATTGTAAGATTCTGACTCCTCTAACGAACCTTCAAAAGATAGATTTTAAGTTTTTTTTAATCAATGACCAAAAGATAAAAAATTTGAAATGCCATCCCGCGAAGCGCGGCTTTTTTGTTATTATATTTTAAAATTAAGGATAAATATAATAATCGAAGACGAGTCATGTTCCTCCATTATATATATTTGGCTTCGCCCTCGTGGGTTCCTGGAAAGGAGGGGTCTTGCGGCTTGCTTTGCCTGCGGAGGGAGAGATCTGGGAAGAGGAGAGTCGGGGCGAGGTGGGTTTTCCGCAAGGTCGAGGATTGCTCGAGAAAGTTGGGATCTTGGTGAGGCTCTGCGCTTTCTTTTGCGGGTGTTCTTGTTTTCGGGGTGACGGCATTTGGGTTTTTGACGGGGCACCTGGGGTTTTCGGGTTCGCATTTTGGAATCTAAGTGGTGGGTTTTGTTAGATTTGTTGCCTTTTCCGAAATAGGTAGGGTTTTTGTTTGAAGGTTAAGATAGTTTCCCCTGAAATTTACGAGTTCTTTTTTTCCTTAAACAGCTTCCGAGTGTTGGGATTGTAGGGTTTCGCCTTTTAGGATGAATCGTCAACTATTTTCTTCGGAACTAATGAATGATTCTAGTAGCATTCTTCTGGTTTTGTAACTTTTTTGATTACGTTCTTTATCCTTTGATCCGTCTAATACTAGAAAAGGGTAAAAAATTGAGCTGTTCTTGTTTGTTCTTATTTCGTGTAAATAAATGTTATATTGGGTTTTATTCCTTTCACAGATATCTGATGGAAACTTTTTTTGTGTGTTGAACTGTATCAGGAGGGTTTTTTTTTCTGCAGCAGTGTGCTGATTGCATTCAACTGGTTGGGAGTTACTGTTGAATATTTGGCCTGAAAAGATGAGTAACAATTCTGATGAAAGTGACATCATGGCTGTTTCGGGGGATCCATCGGATGCGCCTTCCGTAGATGAAGGTAGCTGTGGTGGTTCCGTTTCGGGAGGGGGTGCTGCTCTGAAGAAGGGTCCCTGGACTGCAGCCGAAGATGCGATGTTGATGGACTATGTGCAGAAGCATGGTGAGGGAAATTGGAATCAAGTTCAGAAGCATTCGGGGTTGTCGAGGTGTGGGAAGAGTTGTCGATTGCGGTGGGCCAACCATCTTAGGCCTAATCTGAAGAAGGGGTCTTTTAGTGCTGAGGAAGAGCAGAAGATCGTCGAACTTCATTCCAGAATGGGAAATAAATGGGCTCGGATGGCTACCCATGTAAGTATAATTATGTTAATATTCTGGTGGTCTTAGATCTACGTCCTGTTTTTTTCCCCCAATATATGATGCCCAGCCAACTTAGTTATTAGTAATAAACTCATCAATATCTACATTCATGGCAACTCTAAGAATTTTCCAGATATGTAATCACAATAATAAGTAATGTGTGCGATGCCAATTTAATAAACTCTATCTCTAATTAGGTATGAATATGCATTTTAATCTCAAGAACAGACAATTGATTTTTCATTTATTGGGGTTATTTTATATCTTCTATAAAAGGGGGTCCTGTAAGGTATTTTAATATCTTAAAAGTTGAACTTCAATAATCCCTAATGTAGTTGCACTCATTGTCCTCAAACCTAGGGTTAGGGTTTCATTTAGAGTCATCTCTCTTCTTTATTCATTTGGCAAAGAGTGATTTGTTGTTGTCCAAGGGAGTAGTCATGTAAGATGATGGAAATCTGTGAGTTTTGTGCATGTTTGATTTCATTTCTGGCTTGATATGTGTAACCAATGGTTATGGTTGTTGCCATGCGACTAGGATGTCTCATAATTCTCTGACAGCTGTCCTTTTCATTTTCGAAATTTTCCCAGGAGATATTAATTCATAATATCATTTGCCTGCTAGCAAGAACTTCTACCCAAGGATAATGAACCTCCATATGCAACTACTTATAACCTAACTTTTTCAACCATGTCAGAAATAGTGTTACCTGAACTCAATCATCTTATTCTTTACTAGTGGAGTGGAATGAAAAGCAATCCAGTGTTAACTGATAAGTTTGGAATAAGGGAAAATGAGGGGGGTAGAGAGAGTAATGCATTTGTATATGAGAAGAATGTTCCCATACTCTGTTTTAACTTCAAAGTCCCTGAGAGAATTACCGAATGTTCTTATAATCTGTTTTAACTTCATGTTATGGTGTTTTGTCCCTCATCTTTTATTCTAGGAATTCATGTTGTTTCTTGCATCTTTTATTCTAGGAATTCATGTTGTTTCTCATCTGGCATTTAAAAAATTCAACTCAAAGTTGAAGTTGCGGGTTTGCTTTATTAGGGTGACGCAATTAACAAGAATTGTGACATATGGTTAATTGGAATCAAGCTTGTTGTCCGGCGATTTTTTTTCATTTTTACGCATTCTTGCATTGAGTTTCTTATTGAACTAAAATGTCTTATTCATACGAGATGTAGTTATGGAATAATACGAGCGTGTATCAAGAACACAATTTTCGGACAAAATCATATGGCTTATTCTACCATCTCGAGATGGGGAAAGAAATGTTTTAGAGGAAAATAGAAAATCAAATTGCTCATTCTACTATCTTCTCCTTTTCTATTTGATTGCATTGGGGGGGGGGGGGGTAGCTCTCTTTTAATGGACATATAGATGATTAAGGGGCAATTGATTCCAAGAGAATATGTGAATTCGACTAGATTGTTAGTTCTGGTACTAAGGAGAAAGCCATATGACTTTGTTGGAGGAAATAGCATTGCCATGGTTGCTGCAAGGGTTTTAAATAGGTTTCTCTTTTTGTTAACAAACAATTGGTTGAGGTCGAATCTTAAAATTAACATGATGGCAGGTGATGATGAAGACTTCGAGGTAAGAACATGGTCAAAGTGACTTTATTACGCAAGTGCAGGAGCTTCTCCACTAGAGTTGCTACTGGGTTTTGGTTGTGGAGGGGGTGAGTGGTTAGGGGGCAACCAATTGAGTTAGGGATGACCTCTTGTGGGTTTTTTCTCAAAGGAGATAGTGATCACCTTGATGGGACTAGAGCAAGAGCGATCATTGGGCCCAGCTTACCTCTTTATGTTTTTCTCTGAGGTTGGGGAGTCGCTTTCAAGTGGTGTCGTTTCTGATAGTTTCGGATGCCATTGACTTCAATAGGATCTACTACTTTTATTTCTTTTCCTTCCTCTTAAGAAGAATATGGGTCGATTGAATTGCTCAGTGTTATTTACTTGATTGTAGTAATATTGCTTGTTAATCAGTTGTGATTAAGGGTTTTGGAGGTGATCTCACCTTTTTATGTGGATTTTATGTGGCACCCGTTTTCATCACCAAGAGTTTTGTTTGGCTTTGGAGAAGATGACTGCTTGGAGGGGTCAAGGAACTGACCTGTCTTATGATTAGACTGGCATATAACTGGGGTATAAACACTATTATTGAAGTGGGCGGTGGAGTTGCTTTGAAATGGAGATGATTTCTTCATATTTTTCTAGAGGAGGGTTAGGCTACCATCGAGGACCTCACTCTTGGTATGTGTGATTGGAAGTGTAATCTCAGTTATTGATCTGTTCTGGAGGTGGCTAGAAAACATTGATAATTTTGCTTCTGACTAACTAATTGGTGTGGAGCTGTCAGATTGGGGAGCTTTTCTTGCGATTAATGGGTCAATAAACTAACTACCTGGTGCCATGATGGTGATAACACCTAGTCTCTTATTTTTGAATGGTCAGATCGATGTTTTGTTGGACCAGGCAATTGACTTTTGAAATGTTGGCAGAATTCTGGTGAGGTGGTCATCTTTTTTTTACTGCAACTTGAACAGTTGTCAAATGATCATATTCTTTATGTTCTAACCTCCAGGTGATTAAGGTTCCCCTCCCTTGAGGTCAAAATATTGTTCTAGTTCTGAGGATGAATTGATGACCGAGATATATTGGAATAAGTGGGTTCTTGATGCTGACCTGACAGGATCTGTTTGCAATTTCGGATTGAAGAATATCGAATTCACTTTCTTCTCAACCCCTTTCGCCAGGCAGGTTTGAACGAGCATGACTTTCCATGGTTGGACACATTCTATATATGACGACCTTTTTGTGTCATTTTAGGGGATGTTTGAGTGATTTAGCAGTTGCTCCAAGTAAAACATATAATGTACTTAACTCTCTCTTTATTTGGGTGACTGTTGTTTCTAATGGTCCTTCTGGCACTCCTTAATAGACGTGAGGCGTGTTATCTGTGAATATTGGAGGGATCAAGGTCTTTCGCCGGATTTGGGAGCTTTTCTTGTGCTAGGCCTTTTGTTGAAAATGTACACCAGTTTAAGGCTTACTATTGGAGCTCGTGTGAGGGAGAACTCTGATTGTCATTGATTTTGATTTCTCTATGTTTTTGAAATAAAATTTATGGATGGTGATTTAACATTCAATAGCCATCATTTCCTTTCAAAAAATCTCGAGTGGCCATGTTTTGACTTTAGAAAAAAGGAAGATTGCTACATGATCAATGTCTCAATATCCAGGTAACATAGTACTACTTTACACATACGGCTGATTGGGAGCCATCGTTGAACCCATCTTTAAATGAACAAGGGGGAACACTGTATATAGAATGGCATCTTCAGATTAATTCTGTTGGTGAAATGCTATGCCTTCCCGCATCCACAGGTGGCATAGTTACGTGGCCTTCTACATAACAGTTCTGATAGAAATTGACCAATTTTGGTTAACCAATATAGTCATTGGTAGGGATGAAAATATATATAGATATATACGATTATCTGATTACCGTATTCGAAAAATACCAAATATGGATATCTATTCGAATATCAATCGAATATGGATATCATTTATAAAAAAATTCGAATATGGATATGGTAATAGCCAAAGATCTGGATTCATATTTGAATATCTGAATCATGGCCTCAAATTTCAGCGAAATTCGGTCAAATTTCTGTCGAATATTGATATCCAGTCGAAATCGAAATTCTACCGAAATGGCCGAAATATGGGGGTCCTAGTACAAAAAATGACCGAAATGACTGAAATTCCGGTCGAAATTCCACCGAAATTCCATCGAAATTCTGTTTTGGTCGATGCCGAAATGGTGACCGAAATTGACATTTAGGGCCTTGATCTGAATACAAAATAATACACACATACATATAATTTTGTGTTGAGTAAATACCAAGCTAAACCCAGTTGCATGCATCCCCTCAATCTTTGACAACCACTATGTATTTTATATCAACAAATTCATAAGAATCATAATAGGAGAAGTCTCAGTTTGGCTTCAATCACTCGACGACTATATAACTTCTATTGATCGGGTAAATACTTTTATCATATTGTGTGTATTGTATTGGTATCTTTTTTAAATCACTTCATACTTGGTACTTATTTGATTCTAATTCGTAATTTATCTGATTTGATTGTATTTTTATCCTTTCTTAAGTTGATCGATATTCATAGTCTCTCTTTATTCGATGTCGATTCGTATTCGTGAATATTTGATCAGAATCTGTATCTGATTATGTTAGGATATA
This sequence comes from Ottelia alismoides, assembly GCA_037367405.1. Classification (NCBI taxonomy): domain Eukaryota; kingdom Viridiplantae; phylum Streptophyta; class Magnoliopsida; order Alismatales; family Hydrocharitaceae; genus Ottelia; species Ottelia alismoides. The sequence goes on from JAZKJV010001482.1 coordinate 1,228,757, forward strand.
GTTTGCTAAATTAATATCCGACTCATATCCATATCCGTATTAGTATTCATAGATGACGCAAATATGGGTATGGAATTAGCCACATCCAATTCATATCTGGTCATTTTTCATCCCTTGGTCACTTTTCAATGTAATGTGGTCAACAGGTAATCATCGATATTTTCTTGTACTTATACTAACTCGTAATAGTCAATAACCAATTCTGTAACCTGACCATTATGAACAAACACTGTTGCATTCGTTTTCATGCATTTGATCACAGACTAAATCATGTTCGCTGTCATTAGAAACTCCAGTTGATGAGTTGCAGCCAGGTACCCTTAGAAGCAAACATTATTTCCATGTTCGCTATCTTCCTCTGTCCTGTCACGGAATGAGTCTATTACCATCAAGACAGCATTCTTTTTATTATGATGTTGCAGGACATTTTGTGCATCTGAATTCCCAGCTTCTCTCCGTACCTTGTCGAGAAAATTGTTTGTATAAATTGAGGTGGCTAGTTGGTTTCCACTTGCGTTTAGTAACTACCTGAGGTTTCCTGTTAGTGAAATCAAAACAGACTGGATCTTATGTTTCATAGGAATGAAAATCAACAAGGAACTTTGCCAGCATCTTCGAGATCAAGCCGTGAAATGGAATTATGGCATATGTTATCTTCCTGGTTACAGTTTCATAAGCCATTAAGGATTACAGATGCTGTGTTTTTTATTCGTAATGGTTTTCTGTATTGCCTGTTTTAATTTATTGAAACCCAACTGTTGTGGGTTATTGGGGGCTGTTTGTCCGTTGTTTCTCTCCCTGAAGATCAGGTGTATAGACATAGAAAGTGTGGTGATTACATTCTAATTTGCATGCTTGGGCATATTAAATACTAAATTATAGGCAATGGATTAGTTTGATCCAAACGTTTTGTAATGTTCTATTGGATATTTATGTAAGAAATACAATTCTATGTGATGGGCCCATGATGAGAAATAGGACTATATGAGCATTAGCATGGCTATCTAATCACGCATTTACCTTTTTTTTTGCAAGAAATACGGATATTGTCATTTGGTTTTAATTTAGTTTGTATGAGTATCATGATCCATGGTTTCCAAGATTTGGTTGTTTCTGAGCATGCCTAAGATATGAGACAATGTGAGCTTGAATAATCGACCCATAAAAGTAACAATGGCACATGCCAATCAGTAACAATGACACTTAAAATGGGAAAAGTCTTCAAGATTTTGTCCGAATTTTTGCATTTGTTAATCTTAGCTTTTTGTATTTGCTGCTGTCTCGCACTCCTAGTGAAAGTATAACCCTTTTGTTTACAGCTTCCGGGGCGCACTGATAACGAGATAAAGAACTACTGGAACACACGAATCAAAAGACGTCAACGAGCCGGTTTGCCATTGTATCCTCCTGAACTGTGTCAACAAGGTTCGAGCGAAAATCAACTGAACCACGATACAAGTGACCTTGGCATCACCTCTGACAAATGGCAGAACGAGCTTTTGCAGCCCAACAATTGCGCTGTTCCTGACATCACTTTTGAGGGCTACAAGCTGGATCAGGCAGTTATTACATTCCCTCCCAACTTATTCGAAAAATCTGTTGGTAACCTGTTCGGTCAGGGCATTGGTGCTCGCAATTACAGTAGCGCCTTTCCAGGGATCGCTAAGCGGTTGCGTGGGTCCGATACGATTTTGCCCAGTAACACCACCCCAGCGTGTTCAGTCCCTAGTTACTTGCAGTACCCGCTTGGGGATTATAGGTGTGTTCCTTACATTGGTTTCGATTTTCCATATGATCCTGACCCCGGTAGAAAAGATCTGTCGAAATTAGTGGATGAATTGACCGGCAGCCATGCCCTTCCAAATGGCAACTTCTCTGCTTCTACATCCCTAGTTGGGAATGCGAAGCTGGAGCTCCCTTCACTCCAATATCCACCAGTGCATGATCCTTGCAGCTGGCTTGTGCCTCCTTACAGATCTCTTGCAGAAACTGATATCACGTCCCCTCTAGGAACAAATTCTATCCAATCTGAATGCATGTCCCCCAGCAACAGCGGTCTGTTAGATGCAGTGCTCTACGAGTCGCAAACTATGGGCACTGAAAGGAGTCAACCCACTGTTAAGGCTTCAAGCTCTTCAGTTGCTGCAGATGGTGGTGTGGCCGAGAGCACCTCTTTTAATCCTTGTGATACCACCGACTGGGAAGCTTATGATCCTATCTCCCCTTTGGGATGCTCTACCACCTCTATCTTTAGTGACTGCACCCCTCCCAACAGTGGCTGTTCTTTGGAGGGAACTCATAATATGAGTGGTAAGCACGGTTTCTTACGGTTTTTGACAATCTTTTCCCACTTTGGGACTTAATGTGATGCGGTTCAATACTTTTGCAGGCATGCATGTGAAATTCGAAATAGATGATCTCTTTCTAGAGTTTGCGAAGGAGAAAGACATGCCTCCATTGGATCTCCCTCGGCTGGACGCTCCACCTGCTTTGGGCTGGTGTAAAAATGGAACTCTTGGACAATCCTTTGCAGAGCAGTCGGCAGATTTGATTGACGAGTACTTGTCTGACTACAGGCCTCTACAGTCAGCAGCATCTCCATCCTGTGGCGAGGGGCAGGCGCTTGGCTCTTCTGATCTATGGAATAACATGCCCCCGGTTTGTCAGACTCCAGAACTTCCTTGAGTTCTTCTCAATGGTTTTGTTCTTCAAGGTTCATGTTGGACATACTTTGGTCCGTAGTATCCGTCCCATTGCCATGATTTGAGGCAGTCTTGAAGGTTTCGAACTATGGTTCTAGTTGGCAGCTGCTTGGTTCCAGGTGCTTCTAGGTCTGCCGCGATTATCTTTGTCGAATAATCGTGCTTCTAGTTAGCTGTAGAAAATAAAAGTACTTTGAGTTTTTTGAATGCAAAATCTTCTTAGCCAGCATGGCGGATTCCTTGTGAAGAAGTGCATTCGTTTCTGTAGGTTTCTTTTATTTGTTTGCGCTTTGATCTGGACAGTTACTGAACAGCACATATGTAGATGCAGAATCTTCTTTTTTTCCATTGTCTTTCTGAGCAATTTCATAGTGCATATTTCAATGTTCTTGAGGGCAGGTACCATCATCAAATGCTGTCATGGATGGTTACTTCATCACGATATTTGGGAAATGTGATTCGATCGGGTTTGCTTATTTTTAATATCCATTGTGCAGAATGCTGCAGTTACTTTGATTCTGCCTAGCCCTCAAATGTGTGGGCGGCTTTCATGTCTAGTAAGATTTCGATTAAACTGCAAGGTTTGTAGTTGCTTGATCTCTTTGACCTGTGTCGACGATAACAAATTTGTCGATGTGATTTAAGCGTTGAGTTTTTTTGTGTAAAGTGATGTGATTCGATATCTGGGCAAAAGGCGTAAGGTCTACTTGCTCAGATACTAGATCTGCTGCTTAACTAAAATTTGCATTCTTTCCGCAAGGCAAGTTTTGTTGAGATGATGCTAGTTATAAGGAGAAAGAAGGATTAAGGCAAATTCCCCCTACTTGTGGGTATGATTAGCAAGTTCCCCTGGTCAATAATTAACGTCATATCATCTTGGATGTTTTCCTACGTCATCCAAAGATGAAAGCCACGCCCCAGTTGTTGAAACATTAATTCTACCCGTGGAATTTGCAACCCCGCAAGATACTGAAACTTCATTCCTTGCAACAAGCTCGAAGCTGTCTGTGATCGATCAGTCGTCCTGTTTTAATTGCGGATTCGATCAAAATGAAGGTGGAACAAGAGAGGCCTCGCTGCCGCGAGCGCAGGAAATCTGTGAGGGGAAGTCACTCTTTTCCAACACTTCGATCACTCTTCTTGCTGCATCAGGAGATTCGTCCTTATTGTAAGTGTGTTTTGAGTGTAGGCATGATCTCGTTTCTTGCTTGTATTGATTTGGAAGTTGAAGAGGATGAGTTCGTGATTGGAAATCGTAAAAGAATTATTTTCTTAATTCTAATAAAAACAGAGTTGCCGGTTAAATCCTCGTGGAGATTAGGATTCCGATGTTGGAGTGAGAACGAGGGAGAGATGGGTTAGGATCGGCAGGGGGCTCCCTAATGCGAGGTGGTCCATCTGCATTTCCCCTCCCGTGGGAGATTGATTTTTGAAGGTGTATATAACTCTTCACAGTTATCAAAATATCCTCTTTAGATCTTCACAGTGTATTGGTCGGAGATTACATTGATATCTACTATCTAGACTATAACTGGATAAATCAAGTCAGGTCAAGTGCACATCTTTGCATACATAAGACTTCTCATTGGTTGTGCATATGGAACATCTAAGGATTTCTGCCGTTTTCCAAGACATTGACTCTTGCTGGGTCTTTACTCAATCACACACGGATTAGGAGATATAGTGTTATTTGGCATTTCAAACCTTTTCTCTTAACTAAGACTCAATGACTTTGAATCTACGTCCTTATCATTTGAATTCTCATAATATGGGATGCTTCACCCATGACTGTCTTAAATTTATTTCATTAAGCATTACTATGTCATTACCCATGAGTAAAATGTCATCGACATGCGATGACATGATTGCAAACTTGTTCCTATTCTTCATGACACATGCCCATTTATCAACTTATTTGCAACAAAGTCAAATTTGACTTTCCTTATGAAATCTAGCATTGTCGTTCCAAGCCATATAATGACTTTATTAATTTATAAATCATTTTCTACTAATATTCTACCTGAAAACCATTAGGTTGGTGCATATATACCTCATCCTTTATTTCTCCGTGCAAGAAGGTTGTTTTCACATCCATTTGGAATAATTCCACATTCATATATGAGACTATAGATTAGATCATTCATGTTGATGGAGACTTAGCAACCAGGTAGTAGGTTTCCTAGAAATCTATTCCAACTTGTTGAGTATATCCCTTTCCAATCAATATTGGTTTTTATTTATTAATGGTAGTATCAACTTTGTGGTTTTCTTGAATACCTACTTCCATCATATGAATTTCCCATCTTTCGGTAAATCAGATAACTCACATGCACCTTTTCGACAAATTGAGTCCAACCCATCCCTCATGGAGGTCACAGATGATTCCGTAACATTCGAAGCCATGGCTTCATCGAAAGATATAGGAATTGTACAATCCATTATATCCTCATCTATGGTGTAACACGATGCTTCACATCCACAGAAGTGATAATCTTCCATCCATGTAGGCCATGTTATGGGTCTCTAGTTGCTGATTATGCTCGTGAGTTGTGTGGATTCACCACCCACTTCCTCTAAATGATCATATTTATCCATAGATCCATTCTCTATGTATGAATGATCAATATCATCAATTGATTATTTTCTCATCTCAATGTCACCTTCGTTGTCCTGTAGGATATTTAGAGGATTTATTCCTCTACTTCATGCTCTCTCTTGATAATTTTTCAAGAAAAGTTGTATCAGGACTTTGATTTAAACCTTTAGATTCAGGAAAGAACCTATATCCTTTAGAATGTTTAATGTATCCAATACATTTGCATTTTAATATCTTAAAGCCTATCTTATCCCTCAGCCGACTCAGTAAAAAGACATGTACAACAAATCTCTATTTCAGGAGATGACCCAACTCGGGTTTCCTACCATTCCAAATTTCATATGGTATGGATTATGTGGACTTGGTGGGAATCATAGACCTTAATGTGATAGTATGCATTCATCGGTATTCTGCACCATATTGTCATAAATATTCTTTAACAAAAGATTCTTCCATCTATACCATTTTGTTGTGGTGTATAAAGCATCGTAGTATGCTCCCAAATGCATGCTTGAATACACTACTCCTTAAACTCCTTTGAAGTATATTCTTCACCTCTATCTATCATAAGAGTCTTAATTGATTTTCCCAATTTTGTCTCCATTTTTATCTTATATTTCTGTTTCAAAAGCTTGTACTTTTCTTCCTAAGAGATAGACATAGGAGAACTCTAATACCTTTTTGTGTACTGACACTCAATGATCCAATATGTTTGAATAGATCAAGCCTAATAATTTCGTTAACAAACTTCCCATTAAACGGGATTTTCTCGTCATACTACCGGTCAAATAACATTCACAGTCGAGTGGTGTGCTAGTGGGAGACTATACTAAACCTCATCCAAGCTGCAAGTTCTGTTGAATGATCTACTTTGGTGAATACTATTGCTGGAAAATGGAAAACTTGGAAATCTAAAGGCCACATTATATGTAGATTTGATGGTGAAGTTTACATGAATGAGAACTCCATTCACCATGGAACCTCAAACAACAACTTCACTTTTTGTAAGAACAAAAAGAGAATATACACACATTAAAGGAGCTTTTTGAAGCCCTCCACATTGCAAAGAAGATGAAGATAATATGAAAGAGGAAGAGTGGAAGGATATAATATAGATCTAATTACGGTATAATACATCGATCCTTATATACAACATTCTTGATCATCCACCTTGGTAGTTTTATGGTGGTCTTGGAAGAAATTTAAGGGATGATTCAAGTCCAATTCTTTAATAAGAAAATTGTTGCTAAAGAAGTTGTATGATCTAATGTTGGACGATGGGATGAAGTTAGAAGTAAACTTGGATGTCTTCACCAAGATTTTGACAAATATTCTCATATTTGATAGGAATACAAGGAAACGACTCTCTCTCTTTCTAAAGAGAACAAAGCCATTGATCTTGTTAAGTTTTCTTCCACCTTATTATGACATTACTCTACAGCTTTTGTCATAACTCTACAGCTTCGAAACCATCACATTTGAAAAATCTTTGCCTTATTTCTTATAAGGGATTTTATCACTTGTGCCCCTCCGAGATATCGCAATTTCAGTTATGCCCCTATCTTTTTGGTAATATCAGTTGTGCCCCTCAAAACTTGCTAATTTATCACTTGTGCCCCTCGGGTTAGTGACCGTCCATCCACAGTGCAAACGACCGTTAACTTTGAGGGCAAAAGCGGAATTAGTTTTAACTTTTTAGGTTATATCGTCATTTTACATCATCTTCTTCCTCCTCTTTCCCCATCTTCTTCCTCCTCCTCCAACCTCCTCCTCCCCAGCCCGCACCTCCTCCCAGCTCCGCCCCGAGCTCCCCGCATCGTCATTTTACATCATCTTCTTCCTCCTCCTCCCCAGCCCGCAACTCCTCCCCAGCTCCGCAACTCCTGCCCAGCCCAGCACTGCCCCCACCCGCACGGCGCCGCCCCATACCCCTTCCCTCCCCCGCGCCGCCCAGCCAGCCCCTCCCCCGGCTTGCCCTCTTCCTCCGCCCCACCTGCCCCCTCCTCCGTCCCAGCCTCCCTCCGCCCCGACCTCCCCTCCGCCCCCCCCCCCCCCCCCCTGCCGCCCCTCCGCCCCGATCTCCCCCCACCGCCGCCCATTCCCCCGCTTCCCACTCCTCAATACTAAGGCCTCCTCACAACCTCATCAGGCAATCATTCGGAACTAATCTGTTTCTTTTCCAATATTTCCCAACAATCTGTGCAATTGAGATCTTGTTTGGCTTAGATTTTCTTAGTCGTTATTCTGCGTTCCTGTCAAATTTTTTAATCCGTTGCTACATTTTACTCCTCAGGCTTACACACCATGCGAGTCTTTATTAAGAATCTCGTGAAGTAGCGTGTTGTTAATTGCTCAGTTTCCGCCCGTATCTCAATTGCTTTGGTAAGTTTTGCATCTTAAATCGCATCATCACGAACACTTTAAATCGAAACTCCATCCGATACGATTTGCGTGTCGATGGAAGACGGAGACTCCCTCGATGGGAGTTGCGCAAATCGAATACCTTTAAGTGGCGTGACTAATAACCGCGGTAAGAGGGCTTATCAGCTGCTTCCTGGTAAGATTATCATAAGGCCAGGACCTGGAGCTACCGCAGATGGGGATTCCCGGGAAAATGGACCAGTGATAGTGAAGATGCCCCGCAAAGGATCTGAAGAACCACTCTGTCCGGAAAGAAACCCGAATTGTCTGCCTGTATTGCGGAACATGGACGATGGGAACTGTAAGACTTGGACTTTGGTGGAACCCAACAAAGATCCACCCAATATGAGCCTGCAACATGTGAATGAAGTGGAGCAAACTTAAAAGAGGTAAAGTATGCATCAACAACAGGGCACACACTTTATTCCTATTTTACAATCAGCTATTTTGTTTCCAGCTCGAAAATCTTTGTACAGTAGAAATGTGTGTCGAACTCCGGGCGGAGAGGGAGGAGGAGGTTGGAGGAGGAAGAAGAGGCCTCTGGACAATAATACCCCTCTTAAATGCACCAAGGTTTGAAAAAACCATGGTTAAGTCAATTCATTGACGGTCAACCTGACGGAAGGGCACAAATGATGACGGAGAAAGTTTTGAGGGGCACAACTGATATTACCAAAAAGATAGGGGCATAACTGAAATTGCAATATCTCGGAGGGGCACAAGTGATAAAATCCCTTCTTATAATTTGAGTTTCGACGGAAGTGAAAATAATGGAGAGATGATGAAGGTTATGTGCTAATGGTATTAGAGTAAATGTTCAATATCAAAGGAGACAAGGGCAAGGGATCGATCCAATGTGCTACATTCCATCAGAAGCTTCTATTGCAACACAATAGGTCACAAGATTGTTGATTATCCAAGACACGACAACATTGAAGAATGAGTTGGTAAAATGGAAGAAGAATGATTTCAATTTAGAGTCGAAATAAAAGGATTCCATCATAATGTTTGATAGTCAATTGTCAGCATGCTCGAGGGGAGAAAAGTCATGTTCATGATGGCCACTTAGACTTGATATGTTCACATCACATGCATTCAGCTAGGAAGCGGTTTAATACATAAATGATGACGATCTGTTGGAGTATTTGGTAGTGCACCTATTGAGTTGTAGCAAAATGGATCCTAAAATCAGTTCTAGGGCCAGCGTGTATCAATCGCTCGAAGCATGCAACCTTCCAGGGAGCCCTAGCAAGCAGAGCATCAAAAATCTGGCGATGCCCCATGTCTCAAGCATGCGAATCCCAGCAGACGACACCCTCGATCACCTCCAGCCGCATCTGCCAGGCCGTTTCCTCCTGTCGAAGTTCTGGCGATGCAAATAGAGATCTGCGGCCTCCGGTTCTAAACCCTTGGCTTGCGCATACTCCAGGAGCGACCCTCGATGGCACTAGAAGGACACCTCCGTAACCCCCAGCAGACCTGCAAAGCTCTCTACAGCGAAGCCTCGTCGCAATCCCCACACCTAGCAGGCGGCGCGACCTAGCCGCAGAACCACCGACACTTCCTGGCGCACGCGAAGGCGCTCCTTCGCAGCAGTGCATCCCGGGCTCGGTCCTCAAGCGCCTCCAGGCAGGCGATGGCGACGCACAACTCCTCTCGCTCCAGTCCTCCAAGCGCGTTCTCCAATCGCCAGGCGCAACAGGCGGCGTATTCCAGACCCAGTCGAGCCCTCGGCGGCGCCTCCTCCCTTCGAGGGTGGCCCCTCCCCACGCGGGGCTCCTCCCGGTGACCGCTTCAAAACACAGGCGGCGCTCTTCAAACCACACGGCGCTGCTCCCTCCCTCCTGAACGAAGAACCTCCAGCAGCCTGCGCGCACCATGCGGCGGCGGATGAAAGATGAGTTCCTGATTTAGGAACCCTAGTGACGCCCACAGTGGGAAAGAATCAGGGGCCGATGGCCCTTCCTATTATAAAAAAAAATCAGGGGCCCCTTTTTCGTTGAGAACCCTAGCGGGTTAATAACGTAAAAGTCTGATTGGGCTGTGGGCTGAAATATTGTGGGGTGCATGTCACTGTATATTTTTTTTAAAAAAAGAAATGCTTGACAGAGAAACAAAAGGAGAAGTACAATTTCGAAAAAAAGGGGGAGAAAAGAAGAGACGCGTACAAAATAAAAAGCCGTACGTATTTTCAAAAAAAAATTGTGCGAATCAAAAGCCGTAAAAAAAATAATGAAACGACTTTAAAAAAGAGAGTGATGGCTTAAAAAAATTAAAGAAAAGCCGCAAGTTTTTGGATGTTCATCTTTATCTCCATTTTTATCTTGTCTTCTCCCAACTTTGTCGATATTCATTTTCTGAAAAGTATGGGAGAAAGGGGGAGTATATATGTAGAGACACAGGTCATGTTACAGATCAAATTTCCAGACCGGTCAGATTTTTCAGACTCTACGGTTCAGTTTCAGACTCGACATCAGATAGTTTCGAGTCCAGTTTCAGACACGCACGAGTGTGCCGTCATTGTCAGATGAGCATATGTTGCCATCATTTGTTCGAGGTCCCCATCATTCTTCTAGTTGTCAGGCCAGAGTTTTCATGTGAGCCACAGGGACTCCAGAGTAGAGGACCATTCCCTATGTCATTAAGGGCAAGGGTTTTCATGTGGTATCATAGGTACACCAGAGCAGTGCACCATTCTCTGAGCCAGATGGGAGAGACCCAGTTCTCCGACGAGGAGACTTCAGGTGCAATTTCAGACTCGATGGTCAGATTCCGAGTCTTCTGTTGACTCACACTCCAGCCCGTTCGTCCTCCTCACCTGCACGGCATGAGAAGCAACGTCCTCGACTGCAGCATGTGCACGTTGGGTTGATATTGTCCGTAGTGTCCTGTAGCATGAGTTGAGTTTCTTTCTGTTTGTTTGTCCAAGCTAAGCATTGCATGCTCCAGCTTGAGGGGGAGTGTTGGAGTATTTGGTAGTGCACCTATTGAGTTGTAGCAGGGTAAATGGATCCTGGAGAAGATTTATTTACCCCATCCTGTGTTTAGTCCCATACCGCCCAATGGTGGGACTTGGAGGCTCTGGGAAGGCTATATAAGGAGCCCCAGACCTCCTGTACTCATTAAGAAAAGCAATAGAAAAACACGCCCCTTTGAGGGCTTCTCCCGTGGTTTCATCCCGCTCCTCACGGAGTAGGGTTCCACGTTAAATCCCGTTGTTCTTTCTTGTTCTTATTCTTTTTCCATGTTTTTGCTTCCGCTTCATATTTTATAACACGATCTATTTGGTAAGAGGATGTCCACCATGTTACAAGAGATAGTGCAAACTCGAAGTGGTGTCAAACATATGCATTCTACCTAAAAGAACTTGATTTCACTAAGACTGATCGAGTCATGAGGACATGGAGCTGTCATTGGAGGGAGAATTCTTAGGATGAACAAATGAACACAAAAACAAAAGCATAGGATCATGGTAAAGGTCAGGACATTCCTTGCAACTAGTATAATAGGAGACCAATATGTTGTCAGCATCTCTATTATTGAAGTAAGGAAGAAGATCAAGTGAGTGTTTGCTCTACGAAAGGATGATGACATATTTTGAGGTCACAACATATGTATAGTGCCATGCTAAGAGGCACTACATAGAATTGTGTAGGTGCATCTGATAATTAGAGGCATGTTGAGGGAACTAAATGACATGCAATATTAAGAGGTAATAGTCGATACTCAAGACAACATGCACAACATAATGGAATTCAAAAGGTGGAGATAGTTAAGACCATGAGTTTATTGTTAGGATTGAGAAACCTAAAGGAATTAAGCTTTGGATTCCTATGATAATAGAGTTGTATTCAATGCAAATTTTACTTGGACATATAAATAGAACAACATAGTCATTTAACTCCTCCATACATAAAAAAATACACTATGAGAGAGAAAGATAACAAGAGGATAGATAGTTGTGTTTATTTTTCTTTATAGTGAATTTTCTTATCTAATAGTTATGTGATGTAATAATTATGTGATGTGAATGACTACCATCAAATCATATCTTATTCTCTTTGTATTTGTGGTGGTGATTATATGTATGTATGCATGCATGTGCGATGGGGTATTATATTCAAAATATATATGAAGAAAAATCAATATTTTTGATGCATTTTAAATTAAATATATAACCAGTATATTAATAATCTTATATAATAAATTATTTGATTTTCAATACTAGTTGTATAGCATTGGTTGTTGGCATGGTGCAATTATTCACAAGAATTATTATGCGGGCATAAACAACACTCACTTTGGAGCATCATCGTCATAACTAGTACTCACTACAAAAAACATTGAGCTATAGTGATACTTTTTTAAAAAATCTGTCACTAAATTAGTCGTTGTTAAATATATAACGATTATATTATTCGTTGCGAAATGAGTTTTCATACTCGAAATCAACGACGAATATCATATCTGTCATTATATCATTAGCAACGGTCCATATAGCGATGCTTATTCGTTGCTATTATTCAAAATATCAACTAATCATTGCTATTTTTAGTTCAAAATTTAGCGACAATTAATTAGAAGTTTAAAAAATAGCAACGAATAAGTGTCGCTATGTGGACCATTGCTAATTATATAACGGCATCTATGATATGCGTCGCTAATTTCGAGTATGAAAATCATTTCCCAATGAATAATAACTTCATTATATTTTTACAACGGCTAATTTCGTGATAGATTTTGAAAAACACCGTCACTGTAGCTCAAATTTTTAGTCAGAATTCATCATAACTTGTAAAAGTGCGAATTAGTTGGTCTTAATTATTAAATGCGACTACTTTCCTGTAAAATTGTGGTCATTTAAAATATATTGCATGCATGCCATAGCAAAAATACTACGTGAAAGCCACCAATCTTTACTAGCTTATGAATTATTCATTTCATAGCACTTAGGTATATATGCATTGTTTTATTTTTTTAATAACCTAGATTTAAACATTTTGGATGATTGTCAATGGGATCAATCAAACTCAAATCTCATAAGCTGCTAGCATTAGATTTCCTTGACATTGTTTCGGGTGTACATTTCATATGTTACAAATAGTATCATAGCGGGTCCTTACTAATAGTGGAAAGGGCTATGAAAGAGGTGGGATCCCATTTACAAAGATATAAGAAGAATATGCTACGTTGATAGTGCAATTGTCATTATTATTGTAAATAAATGGTAGATAATATCTACCGGCAATGAGGACGTCGCAAATATATGTGAAATATATTGTAGAATCCAAATGTAAACCTACATGTACTTTAACCATTAGTATTAGGCGTAAGTTATATGAACGTATTACCGAAATGGGATGCAAGTTAAAAAAGTTTGAGTACTTGTAATTTAAAGTTTGAAAATTTGACATTCTCTAAAGTCTACAATTAGTCACAGAAGATAAAAGAGGAGAAAGAAGAAGAAGCGATAACAAATTGATGTAGTCTTTGTTACGTCAACTGACTATATTATTCATTGCATTTTTTTTAAAATTAACGATGAATGTCATATATGTTAATGTATCATTAGCAACATATAGAAACACTTGTCCATAGTTATTTTTTTCAAAAAACTAACTAATCATCGTAATATTGAACTAAAATTTTATTATTGATTAATAAAATTTCGAAAAATAGCAATGAAGAAGTAACGCTATTTACATCGCATTACCAATCGATATTTGCATACCTTGCTAAATTTCAAGAATACAACAACAACAACAACAAAGCCTTTTCCCACAATTAAGTAGGGTCGGCTACATTGATTCTTGCTAAATTTCAAGAATAAAAATAATACAATCTCTATATATATTACATAAGATGGTTTAACGGGATTAAAAAATATCACTACAGACAAGTTTTGTTGCAGTGGACATATTAATTGAGCTCCTAGGGGGAGGGGGGTGGAGGCTTGTGGTGGCCTCCGGGGGGGAGGGGGTGGAGGCCCGTGGTGGCCTCCGGGAGGGGGGGGAGAGGAGGGGGGAGGCCCGCGGTGGCTTCCGGAGGGGTGGGGGTTGGAGACCCACGATGGCCTCCGGAGGGGGAGGAAGTGGAGGCCCGCAATGGCCTCTGGGGGGGAGGGGAGGTTGGAGGCCCACGGTGGCCTCCAGGGGGGGGGGGGGGAGAGGTTGGAGGCCCGTGGTGTCCTCCGAGGGAGGGGAAGGCTGTGGTGACCTTCGGGGGAGGTTGGAGGCCCGCGGTGGCCTCCGAAGGGAGGCGGTGGGAGTGGAGGCTCGCGGTGGCCTCCGTGTGTGGGGAAGGTGAGTATGCCAATGTCATGTAGTGTGTGTACTACGTGTGTAAGTGACGTGTGGGATAGGCGAGTGTGTAATTTAGTAGGTATCTATATATTTAATATGTCAAGTATACATGTGTAGTATGTGGGTGTGTGTTGGTATATTTGTATGTGTATGTCTAGCATGCCTTTGTGAGTATGTCTAGCATGCCTTTTGAGGATGAAGATGCTCATGGCTTATTACCAATCTCTTGATTATCCTTCGCCTCCATTTTATGGAGGTCTCTACGGTGAGCCACCTCCTTATGTGTGTTTATGCCGTCTATAAGAAGACATACTTCGTATTCCCATCCAGTCCTATCACTCGCATCCAATGGAAGGTAAATCATATTCTTAATTTAATTTTAATTCCTAATATATCTATCAAAGTAAGTTTATACATTTTTATAGGAATTTTCGTAATAATAACATGGTTGCTAAAGAGATCACGAGCATCATCAATACATATGACACTAACATTGAGTATATATGGTATATATTCTCAGTTTGAGTAAGAGAGTTAGTTGACATATTCTTAATAAGAGTTATCATTTTCAAATATAATTAGCATCTTCTTCTATAACTTTAAATATTATGCACCTTTCAAAATTTGCAGAGTGTATGGATTTACCTTTATTGTGGAGGAAGGATGGATGAGTTACACATTTTTTAAGGTTAGGAGAGACTCGCATAGGAAGATGGGTTGATAGAATTTTATGGATTCTAAGGAGATGGTTAGATTTCCTCCATCTTGATACATCGAGCAAAAGGTGATGAAAAGTTTTATATTATAAATTTTAAATGTGTTTATATTTATCATAATTTCTCGCAATCACATATTTTTGCAAGAGGTCAATTTTATTGATGTTCTTAATTCTGATGTTGAGTTTGCAAGGAGGTTGATAATGGGTAGGACGAATAGTAAGAAACAACAAATAAGATCGATTGGTATCTCTCTCTTTTTATACAGAAATGGGATGGTCCTGATGCGGCTAGTTTTGATATAGCTTGTGGAAGCATGCATATTATTGGTTGATACATTTTACTATGTTATTTAAAATATCTTATTTATGTATATTAATAAACGTTGAACATAGATATTATATGAGAGAGAGACATAGGTTATGTCTTGAGGAAGCATACACTTGGACATCTTCCTTCATACTACCTGGAGCACTCTTGACCATCTTATTCTGGTGCATATTTTGATCATTCATCCTATTTACAACCCTTTCTAATATATCATGACACACAAGAAACGCAATTGCAGATACATGATTTAGGTCCATCAAGTCAATTTGATTGTACACTGCCTCAATACTCACATCTATTGGTGTTCAAAAATATCGGGGTCAATGGGTACCCGGTTTGACCCGTTCATTTTGACCCTAAACTCTTGGGTACCTGTTTAAAAAGATAGGTCGGGTACCCGCTATGCCATGACCCGTGCCCCATATAAAAAACCCGACGGGTACCTGCGGGTACCCAGTTGGAAGCTTCCATTATCAATTGATTCACAAAAATGTGAATGATTAGATACAAATACCGATATAGATGTTACATTATTTTTATCTATTTTAAAAATATAGATATGGATGCGGATACAAATATCGGTGAATATGGAAAATATATTGCCAAATCATTAAAAATAAATGCCGGTATGAAACAGATGTAAATTAGATAGGAAAAATAATAGAATCAAAATTATACAGATAAGATAAAATTTATATATATGTGAGGGCTCATATATGTATCCATTTTGAAATCAAAATATATATAGATGTCAACATTTGAATTAAGATATATGATAATGAATCGGATACGATCCAAATCGATATACATATATCATGACATCCAAACATGATGGTAATGAATACAATTGAATGTGAATTGTATCCCACACGCACACGTTCATGCGCACCCACCCACCCACATGCGCACGTGCGCTCGCGCTTGTACCCACGCACGTGCCCATGTGCGTGCGTGCATGCCCACACCCGCGCGTACACGCACACGCGCACACATGTGCACGCACACGAGCACACACACACGCACATTGCAATAACCAAATGTAGTGATAACTGGTACAATTATTTACGAATAGGAATGTATACTTATATATCGTTTGTCATGTTGTCCTCCGATTATACATATTTACATCTTATTTATCCATATTTGATTCGTAACGAGGATGAACCTACATAAATGTATCATTATTGGATCCGTATTTGATTTGATTGTATAATTGTATTCCTTTCAATTTCATATATTCACATAGTTTACATTATCCACATAGTTTTATATATCCTCATTAATTTATTTATCTATGTTTATATATCCCTATCCGAATGCATTCCGTACCATTTAGATTTGCATGTCCCGGCGTTATCATTATGAATATGATATAGATATGGATATACATAGTTGGATATATCGTTTGCATTTTTATACTTGTCACCTTTCACTAGAAGTGTCTCTCTTTATCTCCATGGGTACCCGCGGGTACCCACGGGTAGCCAATATCTATTGGCATTAACCGGGTACCCGTTATAATTGGGTACCCGTTGGAATGGAGCGGGTCGACCCGTGATCTAATACCAACGGGACGGGACATGTCACGATCAAATGGGGCGGGTACCCGCCCCATGGACACCCCTACTCACATCCCACTCAATATGATTCACTAACTCTATAAAATTCTAGATTTATCACAGTATGAGATTGAGAGTGGTGGTAAGCCAAACTGAATTGTCGAAATAAGTATTTGGTACTAGCACATACATACAACAACACCCACCAAAACCATCTCGAAGGTCAGTTCATTAAAATTAATCCATGCATAAGTTGGTATCCATTGCAAATGAAGAATAAGGTCATGTCCTTCTTTGCCCTCCATACACATGATTTATGTACAAATTTAAAATACCCATGAGTTATCCACCTGATTTAATGTCCATTAGTAAGTAAGAAAATCTATGATTTTTGGCCTTAGATTGTCTAAATACGCATGATTCAGCTGACCTATGTCATCGCTGCGTAGACGCCAGTCGAAGGCACAGAGGAAACTGCCCAATTCCAGTGAAAAGCTTCGACATCGCATCCCATTCTTTCTCAGCCGTACGAGCTAGGAAGCAGAGAGTGAAAGTCTAGGTCAAGATATTACCCGACCAGGAACTGATGACAAAGTATGCTCGGACAGCGTCGACAGAAGGAGTGCAGAGTTTACAGGCTAATGTCAAAGAAGAGGATGACCCATTTCCCATTGGTCTGACCGTGATTTGAGATGTTTTATATTACAAATATGTAAGCATGTGGGTTGGAATTGCAACCTTATTAGAGGGGGAGCTCTCTCAATTACGCACCTGAGGTGACGAATTGAGCTCGTTTCACTAACACCTCAAGTGCCGAATTATACATATCTTTGTCAAATATTCTATCTTCCAGCTTATATAATTACATACGATTAATATAATAATTATTACAAAAAAAGTCCGTACATATTTCTCTCACAACTCTTGTTCAACAATATCTTTACATTAAATGTAAGATAAGGAATAAAGAATTTTATTTTTTTAGTCACGCCTGCTTGTTTGTTGTACTTAGTATTAAGCAATCTGGATTAGTTATTCTAAAATAAGTGGTATTTGGTATGCAACATGCAGTGCAAACCGAGGATCATTGATTAAATGACATGGATAAGGAAAAACTGAATAATGTGAAATATATAAAAACAATTACTATATCGAAATAAAGAAAATCCGCAATCCTTCCACAAATCTGAGACATCCATGGGCGGAATTAGGAATTTCATCAAGGTGGAGCCGAGTATACAACTATTATGAATGCTCAAAAATGAGAAAGTCTATGTATTTTCCAACATTATTTTCAAATAGAATTAATATTTTTAGAATGAACCTCTTTCAATCTTGATAAACATATAAATTGAATCTATTATTAATGTTAGTATTTCAAATAGATTGGTAATTTCAGTAGCTATTTTTAAAATTATATAAATATAATAATTTAAGCATCTCTAAATCCATCTAAAAAGGTTAAATTATCAAGTGAAATTTTGAAACAAAAAAATTCCTGGATAAAAGGAAATAATAAATTTTATTTTATTTACAAGGAGTAATAAAAATAATGGGAGAGATAAATAAACTCGAATACAATTTTATATCAAATTATTTTAATACTTTGGAAGTGATTGGATAAATCATATAAAAGAAAGTAAAATTGATGGAGATAAGATTCGAAACATGATCTCCAAAATAATAGCGATGCCACTTTACCACTTAATTATTTAATGATTCTGCAATTATTCTTTAACAACATTAATTCTAAAACAACTAAGAAAGGACTGTATTAAAAACTTAATACATTGTACAAGTGACGTATAACAATAATGAAGGAGGGTCATGACCCCCATAATATAGAGTAGTTTCTTCCCTGGACACATCCATGTCTTATACTAAATCAGCTTAACAATTTTTCATTTTCTTTTATATATAATATTTCTAGCACATACATATTTTTTCTATCTATAACTCATGATTTCTTATCCCTGTAAAAAGATTAGGTTAAATGGGCAACCCCCTGCAAAAAATTACAAAAAAAGGAGAAATAAATACTGAAGAACACCATGCATGTTAGATGTTCCAGACTTCACATGGCGTCGCAAGAGAATTAAATCCTGGAGAAGCAAGTGGTCAACTACTTCTGTACGACTAGTACGTACTCGAGAGAGCCGCCTTCTTTGACTTGCTTTTTATTATTATTTGTTTTAATTTTAGCCCCTCTCTTCTATCTGTGGGAGATGGCGGATATATATAGAGGTAAATGGGGCTGCCCTAGGGAGTAGCCAACTTGGCTACTCTTACCTTTATTTTTCCTTCATTTTTTTTATTTTTTTGGAAAATAAAAAGTTATATATTCATCATTATATCTCTCTCACATTCTATTAAAATTTCGTCAGAAACAGAGACTCCTACGACCTCCATCCAAACATGGTCGATTTAAAAAATCATGCGACCGTTAAAAAAATGACGTCTGGATGGAGGGCTTAGGAGTCTCTGTTTCTGACGAAATTTTAATAGAATGTGAGAGGGATATAATGATGAATATACAAATTTTTATTTTCCAAAAAAAATAAAAAAATATGGAAAAATTGGGGTGGGAGGCAGTTTTACCCATATATATATTATATCGCCCCTCCATCTTATAGACCCCCACGCGGTTCTGACGTGTTGGTCCCTTTTCCCTTTAATTGGGTTTGAAGATGCTAGTGATTAATTGCACTGGAAGGCTATCCTACACCTCATGGATTGGAATATACACTATTAAGTGGTACACATCTCTAGTCTCGTGTGCCTCATCAACTCAGAAAGGACATTTAATTCCTCCAGCAATCACACAACAGTCTCACATGGAAGCATGTTTGAGTGCCATATACTTGCTTGGTCTCTCTCTCTCTGTTTTTATCCCTTCTACCTATCTTATATATTGTAATATTAGTTGTATCCTTCCTTTTTTTTTTCTAAAATATCTATTTTCGAAAATATCTAACCCATAGATGATGATCCAAATTGTAATTTACCCTAACATCTTTTAACCATGTAATATGTAGACAGTGGACTTTCATCCAAATGATGGTAAAGGTTATCTACCTTCAGATGCATCTCATAGAACCTTTTGCTTATTGTTTTGAGTATCCACCCTTGATACAAACCAAGAAGTAACAACCACAACACCATAAGCATCTCGAAAAGCAAAAAATTATTAAGTTCTTCGTGATGGCGAAAAGAGGGAACCAATAACAAGATTAGGGAGCAGAATAAGATCCCCAAAAAAAACAACAAAAAAGAGAAACCGGAAAATTACTAATAACTAAACAGATAGAATACATATTTCATACATATACCCTACCCCCGAAACCGGGCTATACAAATGAGTACCATCGTGGGATCCCCATCCAACGGCTCAAAAGCACAGATCCTCGAACGGGTCGAACGTGTGGAGGTACGAGAAGTCCCCGACTTCCGCCACGCCGCTGCCGCCCTCCGCCGGCATATTCAGCAGGAACGCCGACGTGTCAAGCGTCGGAAGGAGCCCCTGTGGCATCGCCGGCGCAAGCGCCGGCCTCGGCCTCTCGACCCTCAACTCAGCCGGGACCGCCCCTTCAACCGTCTGTATCCCGGTGATCTGCTGCACCATCTCCCGGAAGTTAGCCGGGGTCGCTTCGATGTAGGTGATGGGCGTCCTCTTCGACACCCGCTTCTGCCGCCGCTTGGCGATCCTTCCGGAGGCGACGGGTACAGACAGCGAAGGCGACGGGGAGAGGGACGGCGCCCCACTCTTCGCACGGCGGGTGGGTGCGGAGTCGGAATCGGAGACAAGGAAGGACGCGGGGAAGGAGGCGGTGGGGGAGGAGGGTTCCGGCGAGGAGATGGAAACCTGGAGGGCGCGGGTTAGGAATTGGGCCTCGAAGGCGAGGGCTCCGGGCGTCCAGAAGCCCTCCGAGAGCTGCGAGTCGTAGAGGTCGAGTGCGCCATTGGATTCGATCCACGTACTTGCCATGGCGTGCGGGTTGTTGATCTGATGGTGGAGAGAGGGAGTGGAGCAGGAAGGAAGGGAGTGGTGCGAGGGGGAGGGAGGGGAGGAGGGCTCATTTAAAGCGGCGATGGGGAAACAGAGAACCGCGTACTGACATGACACGTGGCACTTGTCGTCTCCCTCGCTCCCCTGCTTTGGATATATCTAACTGCGGTTAGGATGGAGAGCCGCGTGGGAGTTACGGCCGCGGTTTACTTTTTATTTTTTTTGAAAGGTAAGTAAGTGTATTAAAAGTGGAAAAACCGAGGTCTTGTTTGTTACGCAGGAATAGAGGAGGAAATTGAATCATCATTCCTCTCTCGATTACATTCCTTTGTTTGTTAGATCAACTCTATATAGGAATAACGATTACAAAGGAAATCCGATTCCCTCATTCATGGGAATCGCCATTCCTAGGTACCCCCTTTGGAATTGGGATTCTATTCCTTACTAACGCTAATGAATGGATTCTTCTTCAATATTTTAAATTGATATATCATTGTTACAAATATATGATTATCGTCATGGATATGTCCTTTTCCTTTATTGGATATTTTTTGAACACTGACATGGATATGTTTTTTTTTGGACATGGATATATGCATACTGACATGGATACAAATATATAGACATAAAAGGTTGTATAAGTTACAAATATATGCATATATGGATACTGACATGGATATGTGGTATTTTTTACGGATACATTTATAGATACAGTTTATTTTTTGATATGGAGACAAATATGGTTACAAGATATTCAAGCGAGTATGAATACATATATATTAAATATATCTGTTAAAAGGATAAAATATATCAGATATGATTAGTTTACGGATATGGATACAAACACGGATATGTGTTTTTTTGTGTTTTTTCCAGATATGGATATGGATAGGGATACGTGATTTTTCTCTAATATGGATATGGAAACAGATGCAATGTTCATTTTTTCTAAGATACTTATACTGATTATATTCTAACAGATATATATATATATATATGGATATGAATTTTAATTTTTCTACGGATACATATATGGACATGGATGGTGTTTTTTTACGGAAGCGGATATGGACATGGAAATGGTTTTATTTTTTTACAGTTATAAATATTGAGACAGATACCATATTTGGTTTTTTTTAAGATATGGACACAGGTTATATTTTAGTGAATACGTATATAGACATGGATATGTATTTTTATTTTTTTCTAAATACAGATACCCATATTTAGTTTCTTTAGAATATGGATATAGATATGGTAATAGAACATTGTAGCGGATACAGATATGGATATATCAAATATATCAATTGTATGAAAAAAAATCAAAGTAGTTTCCATTTAAAATTGATTCTTTATGAGAAATATATCGACTATATAAATCAAAGTAGTTTCCATTTAAATTTGATTCTTTATGAGAAATATATCGATTATATGAAAAAATAAGTCTGAGAATACCGATTATTTTTTCTACTTAATGAAATATATCAAAGGAATGTTATTTTCTTTCTATTCGTTTCCTTTTCTAAATATAAGAAAGGAACATGTCTCATAATAAAATTTTCAATTCCTAATATGATCCAAACAATGGAATGGAAAAACTTTTTCATTTCCATTCCATTGTTAATTCCATTCTTGTCTTGATTCCATTCCATTGTAATTCCTTTCCAATCAAACAAACGGGGCCTAAGAGTTTTCTCATTTCCCTCCACACAAAAACCCAATGAATGGGGGAGGGAGTTGTATAGAGCAAACAGTGAATCTGAAAGAGAAACAGAACCCAGCAGCGGGGATTAGCAAAAAAATCAATTGTAAATGATCGTTAGGTCTTCCAAAATCCGGTTAGCCGTCACTCTAGCCGGCGAAATAGAAGTTTTTATCCAGCGGAGGTTGCATCCCGCCAGATCCACCAAGCAGAAGTCGCAATAGCAGCTCTAACTTTGATAGCGAGATCAGCGTCTAAACCATGCATCCTCTTCACCCAATCCAAGATATCCAAGATAGCGTAATCAGGGCCAAAGGGAGGCAGACGAAGCGGCCCGGCGATGAGAATCCAAATTTCCTTGGAGTAGGGGCACTCCCAGAAGATGTGATCCCGTGATTCACGGAGGTGATCACACAGTAAGCACAGTAAGCAGTTGGCATCCACGCCCAAACCCCACTTCAGGAGCATGTCTCGAGTGGGTAACCGGTTACGAGCCACTCTAAACAGGCAGCATCTGTGTTTAGGGGGTGCCTTAGAACCCCAAACTTCCTTCCAATGACAGAAGATCGGTCCTCTAGAGCGTACCAGATCAAAACACGAACGGAAGGAGAAGCCCGTCGGAGAGAGAGCCCACTTATAAGGGGACCAAGCTGAGCAAGAGCAGGCGCAATAGAATCTCTATTTTGCAAGAGAACCTTCCAAAACAAAGAAGCATTAGACTTCAAAGGTATATCCCAGAAAGACTCATCCCTAAGGTATTTGGCACGTAGGTAATCAGCCCAGATAAAATTCTCCGCGGAGAGGAACCTCCAAACCCATCCGACAATCGAAGCTTTAGCCAGGTCCCCCAGGGACCTTATACCAAGGACGCCTTCATCTTCAGGAAGGCGGACTTTCTTCCAGGCTAAGGCGAGGCGTTTGTAATCCCACAAGAAGTCCGCACAGAGAGAGGAGATCCTTGAGATTACCAAAGATGAAATAACGGATCAGTCCGACCAATAGAGCAAGATTCCCGCAATGACAGAGTTTATTAATTCAATACGGCCCGCCAAAGAAAGGGTTCTAGACTTCCATCCACATAGCTGTCCCCGGACCTTGTCCACAAGAGCCTTACCCGTCGAGGAGCAGCCAAGTTTGTCCGAGAGCGGGATGCCCAGGTAGGTAGTAGGTAGAGCTTCCCCGAGGAGGCCCAGAGTAAGATTCCAAGAAAATTGGGTCCTGGTATTCTTAGAGCAGAATAATCTGCTCTTAGCTGCATTCATCCGAAGACCAGTCATTGCCCCAAAGTCGTTCATAGTAGAGGCAATTGCATTTAGGGACCGAGAGTTACACTTAGTAAAAAAGAGAAGGTCGTCGGCATAGATCAAGTGAGAGGGGGCCCTGTAGCAACCTCTGCCCATAGGGGAGATAGATCCATCTGCCACAGCCTGATCAACCAGGCAGGTGAGAGTTTCCATGACAAGCGTAAAAAGAAGAGGGCTCAGGGGATCGCCCTGGCGAAGCCCTCTAGACCCCTTGAAGAGCCCATTGGGCAGGCCATTAACCAGGACCAGTAAGAGACAATTCCAATGCAGTTTTGTATCCACTTCAACCAGCTAGTTCCAAACCCCATCTCAGATAACCTATTCAGCAGGAAACAGTGATTAACCAAATCAAAAGATTTTGCAATATCCACCTTGACACAAGCCCGGCGCGGCCCCCTGAGTCTCCCAAACCCCAAGGCCAACTCATGCGCCAGTCGCACACTATCCCCAATTCGCCGCCCCTTAACAAATGCCAACTAATTAAGGGAGACAAGGTGAGGGAGAACATCCGAAAGCCTAGCCGAGAGAAGCTTCGCAAAAATCTTGTAGATGGCAATCTTGTAGATGACATTACAACATGAGATTGGCCTAAAGTCCCCCAAGCCCGAGGGAGAGGGGACCTTAGGCACAAGCGTCAGAAAGGTATGGTTGATTTGCCTCAGCATAGCGCCACCCGAGTGTAGGAAAGACATGGCGTGCATGACTTCCTTTTTGACTAAATTCCAAGAACTTAGCATTGAAACCGTCGGGTCCTGGAGACTTAGAAGAGTTGATAGAGTACAATGCTCGTAGGATT
Source organism: Ottelia alismoides (assembly GCA_037367405.1). NCBI lineage: Eukaryota > Viridiplantae > Streptophyta > Magnoliopsida > Alismatales > Hydrocharitaceae > Ottelia > Ottelia alismoides. Next base: position 1,253,191 of record JAZKJV010001482.1, read on the forward strand.
TCATCCTCCCGGAACGGGCATTCGAGCCAATTCCTAGCATCAACAGAGTGTACTTTCTTGGGAGGGGGAGGCGAGGGAGAGGCGGGAGGAGGGGATCGGTCCGTGAGTAGGGCTTCATAGTAGGAGAGTGCCTGGGAGGCAATCTCCAAAGGGCAATCCACGGAGTTACCCATACTGTCAATAAGGCAAGGGATTCTGTTCTTCACCTCTCTAATATTGGCCGAAAGGTGGAAGAATTTAGAGGAGCAGTCCCCAAGCTTCAACCAGGAGATGCGGCTACTTTGCTTCCAAAAATATTCACGATCAGCCTCAAGGCCTAAGAGGAAGAGCTTGAGATCTTGCTCCAGCTGCGCAAGATAAGGATCACCAGGAGACAAGGCAAGGGCCTCATTAACGTGGATCAAAGCCGATGAAGCGGAGAAGAGGTCCTCCTCCACCCTACCATGAGAGGCAGCCCACACCTTAAGGGAGCGCTTAACATCATTCAATTTTTCAGCCATAACAAACAGGGGGTTACCACTAACATCAGTATCCCAAGCGGCCTCCACCAATGGCTAGTAGCCATCCCTTGCCATCCAAAAGTCGAAAAATCTGAAAGGCCTCGCCCGGTGCTACCTTTTCACCAACTCAACCGTAAGGAGAGCGTGGTCACTGGAAGGCAAAGGGGAGTAAAGGACCTTTGAGAGAGGGAACACCTCCATCCAATGCGAGTTGCTAAGCGCCCTGTCTAGCCTATCCGCAATTCTTCTTGATCCAACAGAGGAGTTGTTCCAAGAGATGGAATTTCCCCAAGGTTCAAGCTCAATCAGACCGTTATCATTAATGCAACGTTTGAAGTCCGCAATAGAAGAATGGGTAGGCGCTCTACCCCCATATTTTTCAGACGTGAATCTAACCACATTGAAGTCCCCTAAGATTAGCCAAGGGACCTCAATGGAGGGATTAAGCTGACCGATTTCAGCCCAGAGATTCCTCCTCTCGGAAGGGAAGTTCGATCCATAAATAACTGTTAGATTGAGCTGCAGCCCTCCAGCATTGGTGCAATTTGCCGAGATAGATTGAGGGGTGATGGATATTGGGTTACAAGTCCAGGCATCCTCCTTCCAGAGGAGCCAAATTCTGCCAAGGTTTGTGTTGTTGTGCATTGTAGCCCACCCACGTGGGATGGCTGCTGATGAATCTCGTATTCATCATATTAAAATAAACATATTAAACCCCTAGCTTAATTAAATCAATGAAATTCACTAATAATCCATTCATTTTATCTTGTACTATATTGTATATAATCTGTATTTAATTAACCTATAATTATTGTATATAATTACTAATTAATTTATTACCAAAAACCCATAAAAATTAGATAATATAATTATCTATAACATACTGACCATTAAAAACACAAAAAAATACAAAAACAAATCAAAAGACAAAAATTGGTGTTTTTACCTCCCTAAAAATACACCCAAAAATACGTTTTGTATAAATGACCTCTTTTGGCTTTTTGTCCAACATGAAAGTTGTAGATCTCGTCGAGACGAGCAACTTTCATGTTTTGACTTTTTCCTTATTTTATCTCTAACTATTTATTTTGTATTTATCTTTGTTTTAATATTTTCTGAATTTTTTGATGCAGCCACGTGGCGCTCTCTGGAGCCGCCACGCGGCCGCTCCTCATTCCTCCACCCGACCCCTCTTCCTGGCCGTCAGATCCACTCCAACCCGCCTCCATCTCATCCATCCACTCCTGCGTCATTTCCAGCCGTTTGATCTGATCTCAGATCAGATCCTCACCGCTCCCTAGCGCCTTCCTCTCAACCGCTGGATCTCCACCCTCATCCAATGCCTGTCAATCCTCCACGTCATCCCCTCAGTTCTCACCGTAGGATGAAACGCCATGTTGCATCCTAGCCATTCGCTACCGCCCATTCCTCCACCGCTTGATCAGATCCTAAGGATCTGATCTCCACCCTCTGCTCTCGCGCCATCCCAGCCGTTGGATCATGAGATCCAACGGCTCGATCATCGTCCCCTACCTCCAACGCCTCCCTCTCCAGCCGTTTCACCTCGCGCGCATACCACCCCCTTCCATTTATGGCCGCCACCTCCGATCGTCTTCCTGCACCATAACACCACCCCTCCATCGACCGTTCACCCACCATTCTCGCTCACCCTACACTAACTCCCTCCATCACTCCACGCAATAAACATCGCCGTTACAAACCCTCATCATGACCATCTGAAATAGCCACCACCTCCTCCTATTTATCCACCTCCGCCGCCACCTTCAAACTTCGTCCACCAGTATTGGGCCATCTCCTAGCTTCCTCCGCCCCTCCGGTGACAGCGGAGGGGCGGAACGTCGAAGTGATCATGGGGTTGGCTCGGTGTCGACCCGCGGCGCCTCCGCCGCGTATCAGTGACCTCCGGTCACCACTGAGCCCCCTGCCAAGGCCGAGCAGGCCAGGGCGACGACCCAGAGCTCCAACGGAGCTCAATCCCAGGTCAATCCCCCCGCCAACTCCTCGCTCCGGCGAGGAGATTTTTTTTATTCTTGTTTATCTCTAATTTTCCCTCCGTCTATCACCACCATCACCCCATTCTGACACCCTCATCAGCTTCGCAACGCCACCCTCCTTGACGCGGACACCCTCTCCTTTCTCCAGAACCCCTCACCGCCGATCACCTCCTTCACCGCCTCGCCGGAGAAGAAGACCTCGGGCCTTCATTTCCCGACACCTCACGGCCCTCAACTCACTCACAAAAGCTTCGCACTCACTTGCACTTGCTTCGGCTACATCTAACCCTTGCAGGTACCCTCAATGGCCGGAGCTCGTGCCTCCCCGTCGGTCTCGAAATTCTCCTCCGACAATCATGCTCCGACGGGGAGCTCCAGACACCTAGGAAGCTCCGCACTTGCTCAGGGACCTCCGCCAGCACTCCATCGAGCTCCCCGGACCTCCTTCTCGACAGGAGGGGCACGGCGGAGCAATTGGCAGGTCGTCGGAGCCCCGCCTTCTCCGGTGACCAGCGGCGGATGAAGAAGCTACAGGTGCCGTCCGATCATCTGGATCGGACGGCCGCAATGACACCACGTGGAGGCCCAAGCCTCGAACCAGACCAACAGGCTCGGGTGACCCGAGCCCAACTCCGAGCCTCCACGTGATGCCACGTCTCCCGAGCCTCAGCGTCCTCCCGAGCCTAAGTCCCTTGCGTGCATGGCGCGTGAGGGCCTGGGTAATTTACACGACATACCCTGGACATTTTGGAAATTGCATAAAGGTCCCCAGGCGCGTGCCTCACGTGCGCGCCTGGGTTATTTTACAGGGAAGCCCTCAAGGTTTGGAAGAATTACAAAAAGGCCCTTGCGCGCATGGAAAAATTATTCAAAGGCCAAGGCGGTTTTCGGTATTTACATTTAGGTCCTTCCAGGGACCTAAATGTAATAATTATCCTTTATTTTTCTTGCATTTTTATTACATTTATGCCCTTGCACTGATTTTAGCATAACTTGAGCATCGTAGGTCCAAATTGCATGATTTTAGTGTCGTTTTGATCCTTGTTTTGTCCTCTACATTCTAGCATGTTTAATTGTCTTATTTGCTCCTATTTAATTAAAGTGAATTTTTATGTGGCAAATGGACCCTTCCCTCCTTGCCTTGCTTGAATTTGATGACTACTCTTTAATGCTGCGATTAATTTGACACTAGTTTTATTGTTATCATGCTGCTCATAATTTTTAAGGGTATAATTGTAGGATTTATTTCTTGCATATTTATTTCATGCATCACTTTATATTTGCATAAAAACAGAATAAAAATACATGCATCATAGCATGCATTGCCTCAAAAATATCATAGTGCATCATAATTTACATATGGACCTGAAATTGAGATTAGTTGACATTGAACTTCACGAATCAAAATTCAAAAGCTATAATTAAGCAGCTGTGTCCCTGTGTTCGACCTTGGTAGACTTGCCAAGCATAAATATTCCACAGCATTCAAAGACTGTGGTTTTTGCTGAATAAAATTCGCCTCCTATACTACGACTTAAGATACATTTATTATCGAGGCGAATTTTACGTTCATCAAATGGCGCCGTTGCCGGGGACCGCCTTGGCCTTTGAATAATTTTTCCATGCGCGCAAGGGCCTTTTTGTAATTCTTCCAAACCTTGAGGGCTTCCCTGTAAAATAACCCAGGCGCGCACGTGAGGCACGCGCCTGGGGACCTTTATGCAATTTCCAAAATGTCCAGGGTCTGTCGTGTAAATTACCCAGGCCCTCACGCGCCATGCACGCAAGGGACTTAGGCTCGGGAGGACGCTGAGGCTCGGGAGACGTGGCATCACGTGGAGGCTCGGAGTTGGGCTCGGGTCACCCGAGCCTGTTGGTTTGGTTCGAGGCTTGGGCCTCCACGTGGTGTCATCGCGGCCGTCCGATCCAGATGATCGGACGACACCTGTAGCTTCTTCATCCGCCGCTGGTCACCGGAGAAGGCGGGGCTCCGGCGACCTGCCAATTGCTCCGCCGTGCCCCTCCTGTCGAGAAGGAGGTCCGGGGAGCTCGATGGAGTGCTGGCGGAGGTCCCTGAGCAAGTGCGGAGCTTCCTAGGTGTCTGGAGCTCCCCGTCGGAGCATGATTGTCGGAGGAGAATTTCGAGACCGACGGGGAGGCACGAGCTCCGGCCATTGAGGGTACCTACAAGGGTTAGATGTAGCCGAAGCAAGTGCAAGTGAGTGTGAAGCTTTTGTGAGTGAGTTGAGGGCCGTGAGGTGTCGAGAAATGAAGGCCCGAGGTCTTCTTCTCCGGCGAGGCGGTGAAGGAGGTGATCGGCGGTGAGGGGTTCTGGAGAAAGGAGAGGGTGTCCGTGTCAAGGAGGGTGGCGTTGCGAAGCTGATGAGGGTGTCAGAATGGGGTGATGGTGGTGATAGACGGAGGGAAAATTAGAGATAAACAAGAATAAAAAAAATCTCCTCGCCGGAGCGAGGAGTTGGCGGGGGGATTGACCTGGGATTGAGCTCCGTTGGAGCTCTGGGTCGTCGCCCTGGCCTGCTCGGCCTTGGCAGGGGGCTCAGTGGTGACCGGAGGTCACTGATACGCGGCGGAGGCGCCGCGGGTCGACACCGAGCCAACCCCATGATCACTTCGACGTTCCGCCCCTCCGCTGTCACCGGAGGGGCGGAGGAAGCTAGGAGATGGCCCAATACTGGTGGACGAAGTTTGAAGGTGGCGGCGGAGGTGGATAAATAGGAGGAGGTGGTGGCTATTTCAGATGGTCATGATGAGGGTTTGTAACGGCGATGTTTATTGCGTGGAGTGATGGAGGGAGTTAGTGTAGGGTGAGCGAGAATGGTGGGTGAACGGTCGATGGAGGGGTGGTGTTATGGTGCAGGAAGACGATCGGAGGTGGCGGCCATAAATGGAAGGGGGTGGTATGCGCGCGAGGTGAAACGGCTGGAGAGGGAGGCGTTGGAGGTAGGGGACGATGATCGAGCCGTTGGATCTCATGATCCAACGGCTGGGATGGCGCGAGAGCAGAGGGTGGAGATCAGATCCTTAGGATCTGATCAAGCGGTGGAGGAATGGGCGGTAGCGAATGGCTAGGATGCAACATGGCATTTCATCCTACGGTGAGAACTGAGGGGATGACGTAGAGGATTGACAGGCATTGGATGAGGGTGGAGATCCAGCGGTTGAGAGGAAGGCGCTAGGGAGCGGTGAGGATCTGATCTGAGATCAGATCAAACGGTTGGAAATGACGCAGGAGTGGATGGATGAGATGGAGGCGGGTTGGAGTGGATCTGACGGCCAGGAAGAGGGGTCGGGTGGAGGAATGAGGAGCGGCCGCGTGGCGGCTCCAGAGAGCGCCACGTGGCTGCATCAAAAAATTCAGAAAATATTAAAACAAAGATAAATACAAAATAAATAGTTAGAGATAAAATCAGGAAAAAGTCAAAACATGAAAGTTGCTCGTCTCGACAAGATCTACAACTTTCATGTTGGACAAAAAGCCAAAAGAGGTCATTTATACAAAACGTATTTTTGGGTGTATTTTTAGGGAGGTAAAAACACCAATTTTTGTCTTTTGATTTGTTTTTGTATTTTTTTGTGTTTTTAATGGTCAGTGAATTATAGATAATTATATTATCTAATTTTTATGGGTTTTTGGTAATTAATTAATTAGTAATTATATACAATAATTATAGATTAATTAAATACAGATTATATACAATATAGTATAAGATAAAATGAATGGATTATTAGTGAATTTCATTGATTTAATTAAGCTAGGGGTTTAATATGTTTATTTTAATATGATGAATACGAGATTCATCATACCCCTATACTTAAATCATGCTCGTCCTCGAGCATCTAAAGAATGAAGGAGTCGGATTAATTCCTGCGTGAAATTTTCAAGGCTTGATCTTTGAAGACCCTTGACCTAAGTGATCCTAAAATTCTGGGTTTATCCAAGCCTTAGTCAGAAGGAATCCAACTTCTCTGATTATCGGACTCTCTTTTTGTACATATAATATAAGGATATGACACTTAGTGTACTGCATTTCATGAGAGCCGAGTCGATGCATCACCCAAAGTTCCAGTCCCAAAGACTCTCCTCTAGACCTAATCCTCAATACTAGGGAAGAAGTCTACTCTTGCTTCAGTCAACCATCTCTTTAGTTTGTCAGACTTTGAAATGTAGATGGACGGCCAGATGATGGAGGGACATGGGATTGTGTCTAATTTTCTCACCCTCACATTGGAACAAGGGGCCTCTCGAGTGCCTTTTACTCAACACTTGTAAATTATTATCTTGTTGATCAATGTGTCCGTCAAGAGAGTTGGAGTCGTCTGCACTTGTTTTTCTGGGAGTACATCGGGGTGTGTATTTTCTGAGTATCTAAGATACCTTCGACACCCAGACTTGTATCGCTTACGATGCAGGGCCCTTTTTGTGGTGTCAGCCCAACTCCTTGGTCCTAATTAGCGCTCGGTCCAAGTGGACACTTTGAAAATGTTTGGGAGCGCTCGCCATTGGTGGAAGCTCATTTGGAATTTTGTCTTTGGATTTAGAGCTTTTCTTTAACATTTCATTTCTTTTGTTGGCTAGCTCCACTGCTTTTACCACGAGATTGGCGCACACTGATCAACAAGTCTCTTTAGGTTTCATCACACCCAGGCACTTTTAGGTAAATATCAAGAGATAGCATATGAATCTTGTTCACATACTGGCTAGGGTTTTGCTGACACTCAGGTTTTCTGAAGACTTTATTAACTTTATCCCATCCTTGAATATCATTAGATCGGGTCTAAACTCGTTTCTCTGGTCCTAGTTCCTTAAGTGATATCTCATCTCAGCTCATCAATCATGCAATTGTGGAAGTGACTGTGCTGATCATATTTTCTTGAAGGTAGAGATGAAGAGTGCAATATAGCACTCAAATCTTTCAAATCAGAGGAGTGTGGATATTTAAGTCATGAAAAACCCTAATGACTAAGGCATGTTAACTCAGACTCTCAAGATCCCAGAGATCCAGTGTCCTCAAAAATCCTCAAGCCTTGCGTGAGTGTGAATGTGTCAGGAATACACCAACTCCTTGGGTTAAAGAATTTTTGTTTGATTTTTATCTTTTGCAACTTTTTATGGGTTTTAATTTTTTTTTTTTGAAAAAGGGTTACTTACAAAGATTAATCCCTCAATTTTAATTTTTACAAGTTTTTACTCAGTTCCCACGGTTACCAAAACCCAGCCCGAAAAATAAAATTTTAAAAACTTTTAAAAACACGAGCTAAGGCTAAAGTAATATACAATAATATACGGTATACCCCCCTATACTTAAAATTTGCTATGTCCTCATAGCACAAGTGCCATGAAGCCAAGGCTCGGTTCAAGTACAGGGAGATATAGCGGAACTGAGGAGGAGGGTCCCCCTATACTTAGGCCAAAATCGGCCTAAGCACAAGAAGACTGAACGAGGGAGGAATGAATAGGCAGGTCCCCCCTATACTTAGGCTACAATTAGCCGAAGTAAGATCTGTGTTTAGGGGGGATGTCTATGGTACAAGGGTGAGGGGGAGGGGGTTCTTGAAGAATAGATATACACACACAGAGAGAGAGAGAGATAGAGAGAGAGAGAGAGAGTGAAATTTACAGGGGTTGGGGGTGAGTATGTGCATGTGCAGTGTAGGTGTGTGTGGGGGGGGGGATTTTTTTTTTGAGTACAATATGCAAGACTGAAAATAAATATGCAGATGCAATGTTTTTTTTACAACATGCAATGCTATTTGACTGATAATAATCCTAGAATTTCTTCACGGCTTCTTTTGCGGCCTCTTCAGCGGAAGCTCCCGACTTCGCGCCTCCATGACGATCAGGCGTCCCCGATTTTCATGGGCCCTGCCACAAAAGAGAAAAGTTAGAAAATCAGAAAAATTACATCAGTAAATATTATGCAAAGAAATGATGCATGAAATGAGGACCTAAAAAAATCAAAATCCAAAAAATTAAGCTAAGCCGTGTCCCCGGCAACGGCGCCATTTTATGAACATAAAATTCGCCTCGATAATAAATGTATCTTAAGTCGTAGTATAGGAGGCGAATTTTATTCAGCAAAAACCACAGTCTTTGAATGCTGTGGAATATTTATGCTTGGCAAGTCTACCAAGGTCGAACACAGGGACACAGCTGCTTAATTATAGCTTTTGAATTTTGATTCGTGAAGTTCAATGTCAACTAATCTCAATTTCAGGTCCATATGCAAATTATGATGCACTATGATATTTTTGAGGCAATGCATGCTATGATGCATGTATTTTTATTCTGTTTTTATGCAAATATAAAGTGATACATGAAATAAATATGCAAGAAATAAATCCTACAATTATACCCTTAAAAATTATGAGCAGCATGATAACAATAAAACTAGTGTCAAATTAATCGCAGCATTAAAGAGTAGTCATCAAATTCAAGCAAGGCAAGGAGGGCAGGGTCCATTTGCCACATAAAAATTCACTTTAATTAAACAGGAGCAAATAAGACAATTAAACATGCTAGAATGTAGAGGACAAAACAAGGATCAAAACGACACTAAAATCATGCAATTTGGACCTACGATGCTCAAGTTATGCTAAAATCAGTGCAAGGGCATAAATGTAATAAAAATGCAAGAAAAATAAAGGATAATTATTACATTTAGGTCCTTTATTTTTCTTGCATTTTTATTACATTTATGCCCTTGCACTGATTTTAGCATAACTTGAGCATCGTAGGTCCAAATTGCATGATTTTAGTGTCGTTTTGATCCTTGTTTTGTCCTCTACATTCTAGCATGTTTAATTGTCTTATTTGCTCCTGTTTAATTAAAGTGAATTTTTATGTGGCAAATGGACCCTGCCCTCCTTGCCTTGCTTGAATTTGATGACTACTCTTTAATGCTGCGATTAATTTGACACTAGTTTTATTGTTATCATGCTGCTCATAATTTTTAAGGGTATAATTGTAGGATTTATTTCTTGCATATTTATTTCATGCATCACTTTATATTTGCATAAAAGCAGAATAAAAATACATGCATCATAGCATGCATTGCCTCAAAAATATCATAGTGCATCATAATTTGCATATGGACCTGAAATTGAGATTAGTTGACATTGAACTTCACGAATCAAAATTCAAAAGCTATAATTAAGCAGTTGTGTCCCTGTGTTCGACCTTGGTAGACTTGCCAAGCATAAATATTCCACAGCATTCAAAGACTGTGGTTTTTGCTGAATAAAATTCGCCTCCTATACTACGACTTAAGATACATTTATTATCGAGGCGAATTTTACGTTCATCAGCTGCGAGGAATCTGGAGATACTTTCTGGGCGGATTTTAGTCTCGACGAGGCCAACCAACTCAGTATTGACTTTTCCAAGGTCTCTAAGAAGACATTTCATCTTGGACGGTTTATTTAATCCCCTGGCATTGCAGGTCGTGATAGACATTAATCCGAGGAGGAGGGGATGTTTCTTTGGCCTGAGGCGTTTTCTTTGTAGCTCTCTGCACTTGTTTTTTCTTCCTTCCATGAAGAACCTAAACCCATTCCGAGTTCTCAGAGGAGACATTCTTTGGCAGAGAAACAGAAGCGGTATAATCCATTCCCTGCAGATAAGGGTGAAGAAGATGCGAAGGTCGAGCGTCGCCAGAGACCCCCGCATCACCAGAAGAAAAAGTCCCAAAGGGGTCTGTAGAGATGTTAAGGTCCGACCGTGGAGGGAGTGGTTGTTTGCTGGGCTTGCGAGGATTAGCCATAAAATCATGCAGGGTAGAGCGGGAGCCAACCGGAAAGGCGTTATAAGGCAGACCGACAGGCCTTCTAAGGATCTTCGGGGCTTGGTGCTCCAATAAGGGATAGGGGGCCTCCTTCCCCCCAGCTTCGGGGGAGAGGGAAGACATATTCTCGACATGTGAAGGCGAAGCCGGAGGCCGGCCAGCAGTATCCTCATTCATGAGGGAAAGGTTGTTGGATTCCTTCTGACTAGAGCATGGTTGAGCCTTAAGGGTCTTCAAAAGAATTGAGCCTTGAAATTTTCACATGCACTGCCAGGAATTAATCCGTCTCCTTCATTCTTTAGATGCTCGAGGAAGAGCATAGTTTAAGTATAGGGGTACGATGAATCTCGTATTCATGTTGTTAAAATCAAATTATTAAAACCCTTACTTAAATAATTCAATAACAATCACGGATAATTCATTGTACTTATGTTGTATTATATTGTATATAAACTGTATAAAATTAACCTATTTATTATATTTAATTCAACTATTTCCATTATTTGTATATTTTATTAAAAACTCATAAAAAAGTAGACTAATTATCTATATTTGTTCTGACCTTTAAAAGAAATTAAAAATAAAAAAATCTCAAAGATTAAAAATGATGTTTTTATCCCATTTAAAAATATCCCCCAAAATACTCTTTTGTAGAAATGACCTCTTTTGACCTTTTATCCAGCATAAAACTTGTAGATCTCATCGAAATCTACGACTTTAATGTTTTGACTTTTTCTTACTTCGACCTCCTTTTATTTCTTTCTGATTTACTTTCTTTGATGATTATTTTGAATTTCGGATTGGGCCACGTGGTGCCCTCTGGTCCACCCACGTGGCCCGCCTCCTCTTCTGCCACCCGACCTAAGTATCCACCATCCAAGGGGCTTAAGCTCAGTCTCCTCCGCCCTCCAGTGACAGCAGAGGGCGGCTGTAGAGGCAATGACGACCCATGTACCTCGGTGAGATTCATGGCCCCTCTAGTCATGTAAGCACCATTCCACGACGGTTGCACGAGCTCCGAGGTCCAGCTGGTCTCGTTGGGTGATGGCTCGAGGTTCTTTGAACCTCATCCCAAGCCAACCCCTCCGCCAATTCTTCTCTTCGATTAGGTCCCTTCCTCTCCCTTAATTCCTTCGTGTCCCGCCGCACACAACATAGTTCGCCATCCCTTAACCATGCCTTGACTTCCACCATATCACCCTTACCTCCGCTGACCAATCCTCTTGCCATCTTCCCTTCTCCACAACCTCCTCCACCTCTGTCAACTTCACCTCTGGTTCGTTGGAGGAGAAGATCGTTGGTCCACCATTCCAGCCACCTTTGCGGACCACCATTCCATTCACATCGCACGCACGACAAGCTTGGGTTATACCTAACTCTTGCAGGACTTCAATGGCCGGACTTTGCTCAGATTTTTATTATATTTATTCCCTTGCATTGTTTACTTCATAGGACTCAAGAACGTCTGAGTCAAACAAAAGGTATTCATGAATAGTGATTCTCGTAGAATTTATCTTCCAGCACACAATATATGAATAATGAGAATGTAGAAAACTTGATCACTTCCTCTAGGAATGGGAAATTCATTGATCTGAAACATATTTCACGTCGAAAGCCTTCACCGTACTTAAATCTCTCTTTCCTTCTCTTGTGCTTTCAACTCGTTTCAAAAAAATAGGATTGCGAGTGATAAAATTTTGATATTCAGTGTTAAAGGCAATGGCATTTCATTAGGGATGAAAATGGTCGGATACGGATACGAATGTATGTATAATCATATCCTTATCCATTTACAAATACGAATACGAATATTGACGAATGTGAAAAATGTGTTACCATATCCTTAAAAATGGATACAAATGGAAAACGAATACGAATTAGATACGAATAAAAATAATTTACTAATACACATGTTTAGGATGGTTTAAACATAAAATAGATATACCAGATAATGCAATTTCATAAAAATTATATCAACGATGGTGAATACAATCATAAAATATTGTTACACACATTTATAAATAAATATATTACTATACTTATGTTCGAAAATGAATATACGAATACGAATGCGAATATTAACGAATGTTAAAGTGACATTCATATCCGCATTCATTTTAAAACGAATACGAATACAAATATCAAAATATATATAAAACGAATACGATAACGGATCGGATATGAATATATTCACATTCGTTTTCATCCCTACATTTCATACAACATAAATAAATTATAAGGGGATTCATAAATTAATGCTACTTAATTTCAATTTTTTTTCTTAACCTTTCACGTACAAGGACATATTTGATTGCGATTTTTGAAATTTGCGTTTGATTGATTAAATGAAGCGAGAAGGATACGTAATGGTGACATTTGCAAATTATTGCTTTTGTCCAGTAATCATTTAATTGCATTAAATCTAAATCGGCATTTGCATATGCTTTCTGTTGCCTATTTAGTGTACAATAGAAAACCCGAATCCAGGTCATATAAGTTACGACCTCCTACGTGTCATTAGAGAGAGGGATATTTACACCTATAATTATGAGTAGTTTCATAATTATCCCAGGTATTTACGATAGTCACGAATTACATGAGAAATCCAGAAAAGATACTCCATCTCACACCTATAACCTTCTGTTAGTTTCAACCGTTAATCCTAACCATATCATCGAATTAATCTAATCTAGCACAATCCAACGACTAAAATTAAATCGAAAATAAAAAGAAAAAGAACGTCACTTCCGCCTCTAGCAGCTCTCTCTTCCTCCTCCAGCAGCTCTCCCACACTGCCTATCAGCTCCCTTCCTCCTCCAGCAACCCTGGCTCCCACCAACCAGTTCTCCCTCCCCTTCTTCCTCCTCAAGCGACTCTCAGCCTCATACATGCCTTCACATGATCGTATACATGCTAACATTTTTTCTTGTATGTACCTTGATGATGATGGAGAGCAACAACAGGGGGGGGGGTCGATGGGTCTGCTCCGGAGGCAGCATGGGGGGTCGACGGGAGAAGCTTGCGACTTGTGGGTTTTTTCTCGGTGGTGGGGGCTTCTAGCACATGGGGCTTTGACGAGCAAACATGGGTAGTTGGGTAGGGGGGAGGGCTTTGACGAGCAGAGGCGACATGGGGGTCGACGGCAGAAGAAGCTTGCGGGGGATTCCAGGCTGCTGCGGTTTGGGAGGGGGGGGGGGAGCTCCTTGAGGGGTGATGGTTAAGGCAGGGGGGTCGACAAAAGAAACATGCTAAGGTGGGGGAGCTTTCAGGCGATGGGGGCTTCCCCCAAGGGGGTTACTTACAGGAGGCAGGGGGCCTGGTAGCATGCAATGGTTGTTGGGGTGGAGCTTGCAGGTGATCGAGGGACCTGGTGGAAGCTGCATAGGAAGGAAGTCAGGGAAGAGGGGTTTTCCTGGTGGGGGTTGGGCATCCGGTGGGAGAACGACGGTGGGGGGAGGGAGAGGTTTGCTTGGTCGTCAGAGGAGGAGGCGGTAGGAGGAGGAAGGGTAGGGACCATTCGTAATTAAAGAGAAATTTGGGTGTAAAATGTAAAATACTTAATACATACCGTCATAATTAATGGAAAATTGGGTGGAGGTTAACACGTGGTTATGAATCTAAGAATTGATCACTATTCAAGGTCCTGGATGTAATTCGTGATTATAGAGGATTTCTGAGCTAATTAAGGAATAACTCAGTGTCTGTTTGGTTATTGAGGTGTGTTGGGTTGGGATAACCTCTTGCGAATAGTAGTTGTTAGGATGGTTATGACTTATGAGGGTTGGACATGGTTGGAATAAGGAATGTGATGTGATGTCACATTGATTTGTGATGGAATTCCAACTCAGGAATGCAGGAGGGTAAAACGGGTTACCATGAGGTAACCCGGTAACCAAACGAGGTTATGAGTGTAAATATCCCTTAGAGAAATTAAAAAATATCAACATGAGGTTAACTCGTTATCTATAGTAGATGCACCACTTTTGTTCAATCACTTTTCCAATCAAGAACTAACCTACTAGGTTGAGGGAGGGGATGCATTGTGTTGTGTTTCGTACAGATCTGGATGTTGTCATTGTCCTTGAGCATAGTTCATATACTTTTTTAGATATAAATGCATACCTCATAAATGGTTGATATCGAAATATAAGTACTTTGATGGATCAAACAAATATGTATTGCATCCGTGGCGGACCCCGGATTATATATTAGGTGGGGCAAACTAATAAGTAAATAAATACCATATAAAATTGCATATAAAATAGAATTAACTTTTTATAAACATCCATATGTATAGAGATGTATAAAATATTTATACGTATAAAGAAGACTAGAAAAGTATCCTTTTATTAAAGTTGAATTTGTGTAGTTTTAATATTTTGAAATTAATTAATTAAATCATCGTTAAAGTTATAATTCCATCAAATATTTATTGTTCTAGAATACAATTCTCTTGTTCAAGTGATTTAAAACTTTACATCACCAACAAGAAGATCAACACTGAATATTGACGGCAAATTTACCATTCTAACAAGGATGAGAAACTCCCACCAATCATTTATCTGCTAAATATATTGGCATTTTCACTTTTCGTGTTTACCTCTTTGGTAATCTACAGATACATATTGGCATCTTAGTTTCTTAAATTTATCCAAAAAGAATGAACTATTTAAAGTGATCTCAATGCATCTGGGAGTAAATTCAAAATATTCAGCTTTAAAAAACATTGAGGGATCTGGTACAATTTACCATTAAAGCAACCTAAATACTCTCTAAGAAATTATGTCCAAACTTATAAGTTGATTACTACGGAGGGAAAAGATTATATTTTTTACGATGAAATAAGTTGTTTCCATTTTGATGATTTTGGTGACAGAATATGAGGACAAAGAGTAAAATCTAACACTCTCGTGTAAAGAAGATATTATTGCTTGCACTTGTAGCATGTTCGTTTGAGTGATATGAAGAGGGATAGGGTACTTGTCTCTCAAATTTCTCGTCTCTCAATAACAATCACAATCAATGCTTTGCTGATGGAGTCGAGTCCATGAGGGAGTTGGAGATGCAGTGCATCTGAGAGGGATGCTAGGAGACACCATGTCTAAGAAAAATGTCCGGGTATCACGAGTTCCCGAGGGAGCCGAAGAATGATACAAACATACTTTTACACACATACATACACTTTTTTTAATTCAAAGTTGTGGTTATTATATTATTCAATGAAGTTACATAGGAATTGATGGGAGACGAGCAACAAGCTGCGCCGCCAATCCCTTTTGAATGGCAACATACTGCACATATTAATAGAAATTATACTTTTATAAATGTTGAACTCATCCGAGAGGGGGCGTGAGTGTAGCATCTTCTAGAGGGGCGTCGGGGTGTGGGAGATCCGTGAAGGGGTCTGAGCTCTACACATCCGAGAAGGAGGAGGGGGTGCAACGGATTCGTGAGGAAGCCGGATTGGATAAATGACATGCGAGGAGGAAGGCCTAACGAAGCTACGAAGGGCGGAGGGCACAACACAGATGAAAATGGGATCGATTTTAAAGAGCACAAAGGGAAGCAGCTCAAGGGTCTCAAAATTTAGGGGAGGACATATGTTGTAACACTCATACCCCCAAAGATAGTCCCACATCTAAAACTCACAAAGTGTGAGAGTTGGTTATAAGTGGTGGGGATTACTATTTGACAACTTGAGCTTAAGTATTTTAGGTTGTCAACGGATCCATTTAGGCCTGAACCCAATAAGTTGTCAGGATCAGTTTCACTCAACAACGAACCGAGGACCTAATCCTGGGACGTGTACAATACTATTAGAGTCAATTTTCCTCTGATAGTGTAAATGAGTACCTAAGACAAGCCACCCCTACAAAGAGATATGAGCAAATGGCTACCCGGAGTGTGCATCCGTCGTTGTCACTGGGAATAAGTGATGGGCCATGTCACAACGAGCACGTTACGAATATAACCATGGGAGGTTGTAACACCCACTCACAAAGTGTGAGAGTGAGTTAAGTGGTGGGGATTACTACTTGACAACTTGGACTTAAGTATTTTTGGTGGTTGTCAACGGATCTATTTAGGTCCAAACCCGACAAGTTGTCAGGGCCAGTTTTCCTTAATAATGAATCGGTGACACGCGCGCGCACACACCCACACACACTTACGGTACCATATTAAAAAAATATCGAATGTTACAATATTCATTATTTTGTTTAATAAATAATTGAGAACCAAAACTTATTTTCTCCTTACCCAAATCCACGCATCCCCTCAGCTTCGACGAACCTTTGTGCATCTTTGTCTCGATTTCTTAGGAGTCTTAACTGTACATGCCTTTTGTAGGGCGGTAGACCCTCACTAACTATTAATGTGATCTTCTTTTAAATCTGTTCAT